>CM055983.1:19367500-20567500 GCA_029531755.1 Holothuria leucospilota
CGATATCGTCGACACAAGGATGAGGAATGACTCAGTTTAATTTTGACTATCTTCTGATAACCTTAAATGCGCACTAAAGAGATCACAAAAATTACCCATAGACCTTTTGTATTTCAACAGTAGCTAACAGAAGTTTCCTTTGATGCTGCAAGAGGCTTTTCCTGTGGGAGGGAGGAAGAAAGATGGAAGGTGTCGCACAGGGCTTTGAAACAGGTAGGCCTATGCCACTTAAGCTGTCCTACAGGTAGAAGTAATGAGAAAGCCGAAATTGGCGCACCAAAAAATTGCATTTTCGAAAACAGTTTTAATTTATGTTTTACTTCATAGTCGGCCTACACAAAAGTTATCTGTTACATTACAGTTACCTATAAATGTCACTTCTGTTAGTATGTCATATTTATAGACAGCAAGAAAAACTACATTTCAGGTAAAAGCGGCGGTACAATTTTTAGCCATGGTCCCTTCGGTCACCGCTTTCACTGCCACTGATGAGAATATGAGGGTCCTCGACAGGAAAAATAACATCGAAATTAAACTCTCTTAAATGTGACTTCCTGGCATCTGGTAATAAAGATAATTCTCAAACTTTGTAGGTACTCTGAGGAGGGAATGTTAAACCTCCTCGACTTGGTGACTTCATTTATCTCCTTTTTGAGAGTTCAGCTAAAGGAACCTTTCGAAATCTTATAAGGCCCCGGTTTAAGTTGAGTACTTTATTTTTTCAAAACGCCCCTTGCCGCCCCCTTTAGCGCTCATGGCCCCCCCAAGTTGCCAAAACGCCCCCAGGGGCGATAACGCCCCCGGTTGGGAACCACTGTACTAGAAGATGAATATGGGAGAATTGCAGGCAGAATAAATGAAAAGGGATGCATAATTCAGTATGATTCTTGTATTATCTCAGCTCATGTAATATCCACGGCCGTACCCAGCGGGGCGGGCAATTACCCCCTGAAGTTTTCAAAGTGCACCGTTTCCAACTTTGAGAATATACAGAGAAAACGCATTAAAAATATAAGAAATAGCTGTGATCGTAATGATGGAACTAAACAATTTCAAATAGGCAGATCAATATTTTCATGCCTATATCTGTACACATCACCAATCATTTACAGCTCTATTAGAACGTATTTCTAGCCTACTTTTCTAAAATTCTCGCGCTACGCGCGATTATGCATATAGCTACAATGTTGCTGTTATTGCTATAGGTAGCTCCAATCATCAATGGCTTAAACACGTTTTTTAAACCGTGCCAGTTTAGTCATAAAAGCGTTTTATATCCAATACCACTCCCTCCCCTCCCTTAAACCCTCCCCCAAAACGGAGTTCAATGGCTGAGGTCATGCATCACATGCATCATATCCACCACGCTCTCAGAAATGACTTTTGTCGCACTTAGTCACAACTACCTTTCGTTTTCCTTTTAAAGCTGAAACCCCTCAAATATCGCACCACTTGCTATCTATACGTCCTCCTGAAATAACAAATTTTCGCCAAGGGGGAGGGAGACACCCGTTCCCTTTAGTTCCCTCCCACAGGCCACAGATCAGTAATGCCCACTTTTTGCCCCCTAGCAAAAAGTGTATGTGCGGCCTTGTGTATTACCATTTTTCATGGATTGATTTTTTCCCATTATTTGAGAAATGGCAGACAATAGATTCGTATTTCAAGGCTGGGTACACGCAGCTTAAAACACGTGGGAAGTGTCGTTTCCGGTCATATGGAAGGTTTGTAAAGCCAAAAATTTTCTTGCACGCTCCACGCCAACCGATGGTGGCGTTCCGCTTAGATAGTCTTGACAAGCTTGACCCTCGGCGGTGCCGGCCCCCTATTTGTTAACTAGCCCCCCCCCCTAAAATTTCATCCTAGCTACGCCCATGAAGAGTACCGTCTTATCCACTAGCGCGCGGAAATAACTTACTCCGCCACATGCGTCAACGCCTTGTGCAGTCTTTGAACCCTAACGTCTCCTTAACCCCACACCATGTGTTTTCCTTGTGTAATTATGTTAATGCACCCGAAATAGCTCTTCTGGGGACACACCACCATTAGCTTCTCCATTGACTTACACACTATTTTACCTCAGTTACATGCCCCCACAGTCTTGTCAAAGTAGACAGTCCAGACAAACCACCCCTCAAATGGAAGCTGACAAGTTGGCCTATCATGGCACTACAAATTTACCATAGCACGACCGTTTAGATCAGTGGTTCTCTAAGTGGCCCCTATTGCCCCGGGGGTGTTGGGAAGTCTCAGGTGGGCGCTACACAGTTCACGGAAAATAGTGGGGCGTTGGCACTGATTTGGGGTCCCTGGCGATTACGAAAGACACTGCAGCGATTTAGGGCACAATAAGGCAGGGGGGGGGGTCTGTTTCCTTCCGCCAGTTCTTCCCCTCCGCTTCTCACTAAAATGGAACCAGATATTCGTAATCTCGCAGCGTTACACCAAGCTCACCCTTCACACTGACTGAACTACTGTGCTCTCTATACCAGTTTCACAGTATTCCTGCCGTCCGCAGGTTTTTGTTGTTCTTGCAAATAGAAAAAGTTAACTGAGAAAAAACATTGTTGAGCGTCCGACTATGAACGGTAGGACGAGAAGAGGAGGTAGGGGGAGGGGGGCATTGGGACCGTGCAAGATGGTGGAAGGGGGCGGTAGTTTAAAAAAGTATGAGAACCACTGGTTAGATTTTGAGCTACAAGGGGATAGAGTTTAGAGGGTATACACCCACCCATGTTAATCCGCAAGGTGAAGGAGATCATCACTTTCTTCTTACAATATTTAAAACGGCCTAAATCACCTTCAATCAATCCAAATTTTGCACGACCTACACATTTCATATCCAGGAAGAATCGGCATCAACTGATTGTCTTGATATGAGTAATTCACAAATAAAAAAGACCTAAAATTGACAGTGTACTTTGGTACTACTTTTCTCGAAAAGGCTGTTTCTCTAATGATGGTGTGCACCCTCCTGCCGTGTAGCGTTCACGTTGAAAGTAACACACGTGTGAATTACCCTATTTTATTCACCTTTGACGAAAAAACCACCTAAAATTAAATTACAAAATAAAATTATCAAGACTTGATCATTTCATGGGTGTGTTTCGGAAGTTCAATGGTTCATTACCTGGCTTCTGAGTAACCTGATCTCTCCGTCATTGACATCGAATTTCACAAAATCTGAAACGAAAAATACCTGATCAATAAGGCTTCTAGAACCAATTTACGGCGGTCTTATTACCTTATATTGCAGGAGCTTTCGGGGCTTCTCCCCCTGCACCCCCACCGGGACTCTGCCCCTGGACCCCGTCAGGGGCCCTAGCGCGGGCCCCTGGACCCCACGCGTGAAAACTCGCGCTTTGTGCTCGTGGTGCATTTCTTTAAAACTCTGATTTATAGATACAGAATGATAGGTGATTCAAAGTAAAACAGCATGGTACGGTAACTTTATTTTAAGAAGTAAAGGTCTCACAGAAAGAAATTTAGCTGAAGAATAACTTGTTGTCCCAAACCTTCAAAATTTCAAATGATGGAACATCCAAAACTCTTGCAATACAACACATTTTGGGGGGAGATAAAGCTGTTGCTTGAATTTATTGGTAAGACGAAATGGTTTCATAATATCATTGCTTTTTTGTTGTATGTCATGTTGGTGCAATGTAAACGCAACATTTTCCTTTAAAGAATGCTGGAAATTAATAACAAAGGTTTACTTATTTAGTTGTTCTAAATTTCCAATATGCCATTCAGCTGCCCTCTTTGTGGTAGTGCCTGTGTGTTGGACCATGGTTGGACAGTGGCCACACTTCTAGGTCAGTGTAGGTCAATTTGAAATTATTGTGCCAGACACTAGATACTATAGGTTGCTGTCTCCTAGTTTTTCCCTTTCCAAATCCAGACTACGGACCTGGATGAGAACTGGTGAGAAAGCTTCCAAGGGAGGATAGGGGGTGGATGGGGCGAAAGTATTTCAGAGCCGAAATATGATATGTTAATGCAATGGTAGATGTCTTGTGTCTAGATGAATGATATAATACATTGCTATCTGCAAAATGATATAACATATTGCTATCTGCAAAATGTCTCAGTCAGCTCATCCAAAACTGAACTCAATACAACATGACCTCATTTCCTGGTTTAGTCTGGTTATCACAGTTCACCAGATGCTGTGATGAGAGTGAAATAGCGCCATCGATGTTTAAGCTGTGGCCAAGACTGGCAAACAATTTTGATGGCAATAGAAGAACTTGAAGACGGTGATGTCGAACCGTGATCGTGACAACTGCAGTTTCAGGGTAGTTCCACTTCATCACCTGGTCTACTATGTACGGAAATTGTTTATTATTTTATTCAGAAGTCTGTTTTATCGCATATTGGCTCGTCTACTGCTTTACGTCCTCCCACAGATTCTTTTCGGTGGTAAACTAGTCACATATACGCACAGTAATTGCATCGAAGGGCTACCTCGGAATACTTCAGTGGTGATTGTACCTCTCACTGCAAATCATTAAGTGCATTGTCTACAAGGTAGTGAAACTGATATATCATCCAACAACAAGTGAATAATCACGCAAAGCGGCTCTCTTCGTATGCGAATTGTCTCGAATCAAAACATAAGCCTCTGTGTGGGGTCTCTCAATACAACGAAACATATTCTCCAATACAAGGTTGTTTCAACCATGAAGTTGCAAACACAAGCTGCCAAGTGTTCGAGTCAACCGGAGGCAGGGGGCGGCGATCTGTTAAATTATTGGGGGGACACCTGCTTGAATGAACACTTTGTGCCTCCGGCCAGGGGTACAGGGGACATGGAGGTCCCCTGTTGGGATCCAGGGGCGAAGCCCATGGAAGCCAAGCGATTTAGTGCATTGTAGAGGACACAGATCACATATTTCTGATCTAAAGTTCTCCCCAGCTGCCATTAATAGGCTAATATCACAATTATTCATATCGAAAATGTGTGTAACAGCATTTATTTTTCCTGCATACCTCTAAATATTGCGGGGATTTGATATTATTTCCCCCACTAAAAATATTGAGGGGACATGTCCCCTGTCCCCCGTGATCGCTGCCCATGACCGTAGGAGTAATCCAGAAATGTCATTTGTCTTAAACATGCTCATCCCATGAACTTATACAGTAAAACTTAGTGTTGTTCCTATGAAAAATAGCATGGCTGAGAAATGGAAATGCACAATGGTGATCACATATTGACCATTTTTTCAAGACATAGTACATGATGAAAAACATAGCTGCGTATGCAAATGTGTGACGTAGAAAAAGTGCTCATGACATACTTTACAGTATGTTTACATGTGATCCTTTCTTTAACCTTTATTCCAAAGACAATTGTAATATTGGCATGCTTAGAGTGGGTCAGGTGACGCATCGTGTAACTTTAGAATTCCGGTTAGCAGGTTAGATGAAGTCTATGATCCTAACTTTGATTTAAATTGTACATTTGGAAATCATTTTACATTCCACTCCTATATTCTCCAAAAGACCTTTTGGGTGAGTTTTCATATAAAAAATACTAGATCGGTTTGTGCCTCCATACTTTATTGGTGATATTGATAATAACAGTGCCTTCGTGCCCATTATATGACACTGAGGCAGGGTAAGTAACATCAAGAGAGGGTGAAATGAAGTGCTCCATGCAGTTGCAGATGGCCCCCTGAAATAAGTATATTTTTCTGATCAAGCTGTTTAGTTTTAGTAAATACTGATGACTTATGTAGAAGCAAATAGCTTTGGAATGTTTCTAAAGCATTGTACTGTCAAGAAAGATTGTATTTGCATAACCAGATATGGGGGGGGGGGGGGAGGTAGTTAGGATAACTACTTACTCTCACACTTGGTATGGTAGTTCATACAAAGGGAGGGGGGGGGACCAATGAACAACTTAACAAAATTCTTCGGAAAGACTCTCTCTAAAGTTTGACTGAGAAATATACGACAAATTCGTCTGGGGTATATTAAACAGCTTTGTAGGTATTCTTTGATCATTTGATTTGTCTTTAACGTACTGATAGAATGTTTTTCTTTAGATCTTTGTTACTGATATTGTTCATAAAATGCTGAACTTCTTGGGACACCAAAAATTGAAGACAGACGACCACCCACTCACATCGTCTTATCTGTCATGTACTATGACAATGGTTGTTATCACCTAGAGACGTTATCTTGTTGTTTACCGGACTCATCTTGAATCTATACAATAGGAAGGAAGATAATACTCAGTGGCGTAGCTAGATATTTTTTGTTGGGGGGGGGGGGCAAAAGCAAAAAATTCCGACAGATAATTATCTTGATGCTTGTACGATTCGAAATTCTGGGGACCTTTTTTTTTTGCTTTCCGGGCAATTTTGAGGCCGAGTTTTGATTTTCACGTTGACATATCGATGTGTAATTCTGCTTAAAAACATAAGAAGTGTTGTAAGTGTTTCAAATGAGTTGTTTTTATTTAGTTTTTATTTATTTCAGACAGAGACTACAAATTTCCGACAGAGGCCTTCGGAGGCTTTGTGGGGGGGGGCGACCGCCCCCTGCCCCCCTCTAGCTACGCCTCTGATAATACTTTAAATATGGGCAAGGAGAGTAGTGAGTTACAAAGGGAACAGAAATTTAACAGTACCAACACAGAAGAGAAGGGGGAACACCATACCAGTAGATGATACGAGGGGGCGCAAGGCGCCCTCCCCGTTGGCGCCTAAAAAAAAAAATAAACTGAAAAAAAAGAAACGAACGTTCTTGGTTGAATGGAAATCGGTACAACATTTGGCATCTAATCCCCTTCTGGGAACCAAGATTATGCGTATCGATCGTCAGTGATCGTGAAGATGAAAGTCATTATATAGAGCAAACTTGCAATGCATATAATGATAACGTCAGTACTATCCTAGCATAGCCTGCGCCCAGGACACTTTTCGTAAAAGAAATTAACTGAGCACGTGTACGCCGTATAATACAGTACGGTATACTCTGCAATAGTTACATACCACGCAGAGCGGTGAAACACTCAAACCACTCGTCTTTAAACACAGTGACTTTCAGGCCCGTAGAAGGGAGGGGGCACAACTGTACCCCATTTGAAAAATCTATCGAACGATGAAAAGGCCTGTTTGGAGTGGGGTATGGTTATATTTCAATTGTTTTCTCTCACAAATCTTTCGTTAACTGTGAAAAATGTGCACCCTTTTACCCTCCCTTCCATATTTCTCCACGACTATTACAAATGTAGCGTACTTTCTTTATTCAACCAGGCAAGTGGTATAACCTCCTCTCTGAGTCAACGGTAAATATCTCTTCTGTTTTTCCGTGCAGATGTAATAACGGAGAAACACAGATTGCATAAATGCAAAGGAGATATATTCGCTATATTCTCTTCCTTTCAGAAGATTGTCAGTTCAAAATGGCCGTGGTAAATGACATGTTTTGATAGAAAACTGTCAGTGCTGATCAGCAAGTACTTGCTACCATGGTCAATGATTTCTTGTGCAAAATTTCGTCACGCTTCTCACACAAAATTATTTGCAAAATAATACACATAAACTACTCTAGCCCCAAAGCTCCAATCGACATCAAGAGGTTATCATGTCAAAATTTAATACTTTAAGTGACACTCGTAGAGCGATGACTATGATTTGAAGCTTAACTAGTTATAAAACTTTATCCAAACATATTTTCTGTCCATGATGGCTGTGTATTTATTCAACACATTTGCAAAGAATTAACATTTTTAATCAGTAGTTATTTGTCCTGCAGCTCCTACTCTCTTTGGTTATACCTGCTTTCTTCTCTCCCATTCTTTTGCAAGCTGAAAGTTACCTCGCGGAGCGGACTCTGTTTGCTCAGCTCCTCAGCTTCCCAAACCAGGGATATGACTGAACAAGGAATATGCCGTACAGCCTGCTACGTAGGCAAGCTCAAAGTTTGTAAAGATTCGATGACTGTTAAGAGCTTGGTATGCTCTCAGTGTCATTTGGAGGTCACCATTAGAGGCTCGCCATACGGAGGGCAAGTGGCCCCAAAAAGTTTGCTAAGCATGGTCTTCAATCTTCCAAAAAATAACGTTATTCGAGTTTGCATACATAAAAAATATTTTCTTAATTTAAACAAAATCATCCCTTATATCTCACAAATGTCATATATTATTTATGAAGTTCCAGCACGTAATTGTCAAGTATGTATTTCGCGATAATTTCAAGATTCAATGTAGGTTTATTGGATCATTCGAGCACTGGTCATAGGAATTAATATTATTCTAGTCGTCACGATTTCAATTTATTTTCAGGCTCTTATGAAGCTTCTTCAATGGGGGATATGTAATCTGTGATAAATGAAATAATAAAATGTCACACTGTCCAATATTGGGAGCCATATGCATTAGGCACGTAGAGTACTAAGAAATTTTTGTGGCTAAAAATGTCTCCTAAAACCATTGCCGGGAACGTAAGTTGTAAGTTGCTCCATGAAATTTGTTTTATTGTGTTTTCATGTGTCAAAAAGTTTAACCTCCCGAAAAGGGGAAACGTTTATTTGGTAAATTTAGTAGAGCCTTGACCACCGATGATCGCGAATGTCGCTTATTAGTCTTCTAAAGCAATACGTGCCCAGAGTGTGTGAGGATTAATGTAAATGCGAGAACGTTTTTGAATTCAAAGCTGTATTGGTGTCTGATGAAACATGATTTGGGTCAAAGTTCTGAAGGCATACCCAGTCAGTTTTCAATTTAATAGAGTAGAAGCAGTGCATAGAAGAACTCGGAGGGGCAAAAGTCGTGTTTTGCAAGAATTTTTAAACTGAGTTGCGAGAATGTTTTAAACCAGGGGTGAGGGACCTCCGGCCTGTGAGACCATTTGGTCCGGCTCTAACCACTTTACCATACAGTCTACATGGAGCATCACTGTAATACATATTATAACCATACTCCGGCCTACTGTACTATCCTGTGCAGACCATTGATATTTCAAGGTGGGGTGGGGGGGGGGGGTTGTCGTCCTAACCTCTCTGAATACGGACTTGATTTTGCCCCCAAACAAAACTCTTAGAGCCGCCCATGGAAGTCACCTTGACATCTCCATGCAAGTATCTCCTTTTTGTTAGTAACCCAGCTTCCGGGGAATCTTGCTCCTGGATCTCATAATAATATTACTCCTGGACCACGCCAGGGTCCTATGGCGGACCATGAACTCCTCGCTGTTCGCAGAGCACTCCATGCCTCCAGTTCAACTGCGCTTGCGGAGATGAAGAAGCATTATTATAGCTAGCTAGTTTTTTGTTCACTTATGTATGTCAAGAGAAAGAGAAAATTGCCAATGTGGGCTTGGGAAATTATGACACTCTTAGCGTTGATGTGCAAACTTAGAGACTTTCTGAGACTATCTTGCTATGGCTATGTGTATTTGTATTTATAGCATAGCTTTCCTGTGAGTACAAAGTGTCAAATAGTCCAAAAACAAAAAAAAAATGCATCGTTAATATATCCCTTGAAAAAATTTTCCCTGGACCATCTTAAACACTAACATACCTCCAGCTTCCGGGTGGTTTGCACCCCTGGATCCACCAGGACCCTAGAGCCCACCATTTATAGCCTCTCGGGCCCAGCGCCTATAGGGGAGCCTTGTACGTCACTATCGCCTCCAGTGACGCTCAGTCCTCCACTTGGTGTGCCCCTCCGGAGGAACGCTTGGTCCCTGTGCCCCCTCTTCGAAAAGTCTGGACACGTCACTGTTCACGTCCACTGTCGACGAAGTAACAACTGAGGAACGTAATAATTGTGGGGAAGTTTCCACCATAGAATAACGAGAAATCTGTGATAGGCAACAATGACGGTAGTCCCGACACACCGAGAACTAAATTTTAACTGAGGCTGAGTAAATACCCACCTCCCGCAATGGCTTGCAAGGAACCAATTCAATTTACATTGACAGATTGAGAACCAAAGACGATGGAGCTTCGTGCACCTAGCCTCCCGTTGCCGAGCGTTTGTTTTTTTCCTGTAAATTTACAATGCATCTGTATCGAATGGTTTAAAGGGGATATGCAGTCACCCCAATTTGAAGTAGTGTAGTAGACTGTCCTGTTTCATGATTGGCTCTTGAGAGTCATGTGACAATATTTTTTCTCCTCAAACGTGAAATTTACTAGAAGTAACTGATTGGTTTACCTTGAATATGCAATATTGAAGTCCTAAAATATTGTGAAAGATACTTTGCAGAGAAATAAGAAGAAAATTGTGAGATTTAGCTGTTGCTTCAAAATAAGTTTGGGACGACTGCTCTTGACCTTTAAGCATGTGGAAATAAAACCTGAGAGGCCGTACTTTCATGGTTTAACTTGATGAAATAAAGGTATGAACCTTTTGAACGGAGTGATTCAGCTAGGTGCTGTCACCTTAGCCAATACACTGTGTTCCTGTAGCAAGTTTCTATTGATGTCCCAGCTTGACACTATGAGTCAAACTGGGACGTCTACATGTCTGGCTTTTTCGTGTGTTGTAAACAAACTGGAAAATAGGGACCGTGTATCACACCAATACCTCCGATGAGGGAGTTGCTATTTGACAAATAACAACTCCCTGCTCCGACATGCCGACAGCTGCAGAAGAGAATTCATAGGTGGTCAAGAGAAAACGTGACGTATGGTTTACTTGCCCAGGCCTGAATGTTGGCCCCTACATATACTAAATTGGGTACAAACTAAACGCGTCTTTAAGTTCTTACAAAATAGCTAATTGTGCGCTACTGATAAACGTTAAGTAACAAGACTCACTACCAGAGTTGTCATATCTCAAGCCACCATCGGCTGTAGTTGAGGTTAAAGTTCACGCTAACGTACTGCGATCATAATTACAGCCATCGGCGACAAAGCCTGTTCCAATACAAAATTTCAAGAATGGAAAAATTTTTGAAAAATCTGTTTGCTTATCAAGTTTCTTCCACAAACTGTCCAGTTACATATTTGTCGGGTCGATACTCCCCGCGAGATCGCCGATTGAAGGGCTAGATTATGGCAGAGGAGGATTCTGCTGGACGTGAAGGTGCGTCGTTGCTGTACGAATTCCATGGCGTCGGGTTTAAGTCCTCACAGCATGAGACAATTTACCCCTGCTGTATCGAGACAAAAAGCATTAGTTAAGATTTTTTTCTTAAATTCGGGTTGAAGGAAGATCATGAATGAAGGTAAAATGAAGTTAACTTCTCAAAAGGGTACGTTACACGTGTACACAACATTGTCTCCTTTCTATTGACATTGAACTCAGTATTAGTGTCATGTGGCCACGAGCGGAGAATACTATGGCTTAGGTTTTTCAAGTGAAAGATGAGAAACCCATGTGGTACGGCAAGAAAGATGGGTGAAGACGACATGATAGTTTTCTATGTTAACGGTTTACCATTTGTATCTTCTGACATAATGTCTACAGTCGGTGTAGTAAAAGTGAAAAGTCTTCTCGTATCAATTTACACCTTTTGTTTGACAAATTTGAACTGACGACCGGCTACGCAGGGTACTTATCCTAAAAATATGCACTCCTTTTGAATGTCATCCCTGCATTATAGCGTCATTAACGTCAGGTCGCATATATTTGCCATGGTCGGGAAGACTGAGGTTAGTGTATCGTACTAGTAGGACTCTCAGCAACTGGTAGGCCTATGCCTATTTCATGATTCACAAAACCCTAATCGCTAATCAAGCCAAAGAGCGTTACTGGATTTTCATTTAGTTCTTGATTTAAGGTCTCTTCTAATTCAGTTGCGGTGTGCTAGCCGAGTTAAAATGTGTCAATAATGTTAGGAAAATTCGGATTTGTATTTAGACACATTGTTTAATTTCTCAGAGTAATTATGGCTTACCAGGGAGTTTGCATTCAATTCAACTTTCTTGTAGCTACTCCACTGGGAGGTTGTTCCTTGCATACATAAATCTCAAATTCAGTTGAAATGTCCACAACTTCACTGTTGAACTATCAACCACGCCACTCTCTATCTGATAAACTAAGTTGTCATTTGAGTAACGTACGTCATCATGCTTGTCCTTCGACCAAATCCTGGCCGGGTCATACCAAAGACTTTAAAAATGGAACCTACTGCCTGTGTGCTTGGTGCTCAGCATAGGCAATGGAGTAGGGAAAACAAGCCAGTGAGCCACAACTGGAAAAAAGGCCGAAACTGGGACGTTAAACCTCATCTAACTAACTAACTTCGACCATTATGCGAAACCTGGTAGTTGCAGGGAAGATACGTATATGCAGGTATGCAGCCTTACACAGGTGAAACGTTGTGAACGCTCTATCGAAAGTTACGAGTACAGTCAACGTCTGCGTTTTGTTTGTGCTAGCCTACACAATATACTAATACAAAATGTGAAATGAACAGATATCTATGTACATGCTTTCAAATTAATTTCTGAGCAGCAGCTTGTAGTGGGAGTACAAACTCCTAAGTGCGAGTATGAATACGGTACGTGTACAAGGTCCCGAGTACGAGTATGAATACGAGTACAAAACCATGTGTTCGGTTTTCAAATTCTCTGAGTACGATTACAATTATTAGTAGAAAGCCATGATGACGAGTACACAGTCATGAGTACTAGTTCGAGCGCAGAGAGTGTACTCGTACTTGAGTACTGCAAGTTTGCTAAGCCTGCGCAAAATTTCTAGTCCACAGTGGCAGATCCCGGCATTTTCAAAAAAAGGGGGGGGGGGGCTTAAAGAGTGGTGTTATATGGGACTAAAACCTGACCTCATCTCCATCATAGTTGGAGCTTGTGGTCAGACAATTTGACCCCCAAATTTTAGCTTACAACAAATCCCAGATGTTACACACAAATGGCCAATGGTTTGCCATGCGTGGGTCGCCAGCGTATCTAAATTTCAAATTTCAAGTTTATTTCTACCGCTACTACATACAACAAAACTTCATTACATGTCAAGAAAATTCAACGTTATACATTAATGAAGTGCAGTAGACCTTCAATAAAGTAATGATGGAGTAATTTGGTATTGTATAGTAAGTAATATTACCACATGCTGATGTGTGATTGGTAGAGTAACAAGAATAAGCAAAATCCTTTCAAGTCTGATCCCTGACAAAAAAAAGTGACAATTGGTATAGCAACAAAAATGAAATATAGAACAGCCGAAGAAAGTAGGTGAGATTGTAGAACAAACTGTGTACAAATGTAGGCTATGCTGTTTATAACTCTCTTTGACTTTCACGTATGCACACTATACATGTATACGTTCTTGTAGTATGCATACATTTTTGTAGTTGCTATTTTATTCAATTCAATTTATTTCTACCACCATCAAATAGTATCTCAAAAATGTCAGCACATATAAGGAATATATTAAACTTCTTTTAGAAATGGAGACAAGCAACTGATAACTTAACGGTAAGTGATGTGCAGAGGAGCCAGAAATAAGAAGAACTTCTTGTTGCCTGATTGCCCCTTAAAAAAATACACAAGTGAAAGAAGTACAAAGAGAACGGAGAAAGTAGGGTAGAGAAAGGGAACACAAAGGTAGGACAAACATACAGAATAATGCTGCACTTATCAAAGATAACCAATAATATGTCAATGGCCAATGAACCAAAAAGATACTTCTTTAGGGACGACTTAAAGGTATGAATAGTTCTTGTAATTCCTTGTAATTTCACTGGGCAATGGATTTCATGAGTTACTTTTGTTCAGGAATGGGAAACGTGGTAATTACTCTTAGAACGGGTATTATAACTATATAGAGCGTTGTTGTAGGTGAAGAAAGAGTGAAAGTAGGGGGATAGAAGTTCACTGTGAAATTTAAACACGAGAATGTACAACTGATACTTGTAAAGCTCACGAACAGGTAAAATATTAGCATTTATAGAGCCAGGAGCGGTATGGGCAGTGAATTCAGCGTTATGAATATTCCTCAAAGCTCTTTTCTGCATATTTAACAAGTTATTCAAATATGTTTACAAGTGTTTCCCCATTCTAATATATTTTAATTAATATGATGTAGAATTAAAGCTTTGTAAGGGGGTTAGGGGTACCAAATTAGATTTTTGTAGGCTCCCCACTCTCCCCCCCCCCATTAAATCCGCAACTGGCAATACATGCAAATGTTCGAAACGTTGGCTGCCGTGAGAGTGTGCACTTACTCACTACAAGCCAGGTAGTTCAGTTATATTTATGTAAATGGAGGAGGATGCGTCTTCATGGCTTCCCGCCTTTCACCCACATATATATCCTTATGCATAGCAAAGCCCACAAGCACACATTGAGACTTTACAGGAAATGATGTGTCAAACATCAACCGAACATTCATTGCACACATTTTGACTATGTTATAGATACACTGTATAATGTTCCATTGAGCTGCAGGTTATGACATGAAAACTGCACATTCAAGCACAGCAGGTGATATTTTCGGGCAAAATGTATGCTGTTTGGGTGCAAACCTGTGACATATGTATAATAAAAATTCGGGTGAAAGTGCTCAGCCCCCAAGTGGAAGTAATATCCGACGCTCGCGGTAAATGACGACTTATTCATCTCAATATAGCTGTCGAGACTTTAATGATTGAGTAGATAAAGGTCACTGGACTTCTAATTGTTTGTCACAGTCCAATAGCTTCCTGGAGTATTTCCTGTCAATAAGACAATGGAAAGACGCCTTTCGTGATCAAATCCAAGTACCACACCTCTATGTCGTAACCAGTCACCCGTAGAAAGCTTATGGAGTTTATGGCGGGGGCGTCCTAGACTGATGATACATACAGAAGGGGGTAAGTTTACTTTGTGGGCCTATCAAGCTTTAAGCAAATATAGTAATTTGCTGTTTATTCATGTCTTATGTTTCTAGGTCTTACTTTTCTAGACACCCACACAGGGGTCTAGAAACGTAAGACCCTGATGAAAAATCACCCACACCCAGTTTGTGGTTTATTTTTGCATTAATCATAGCATGAAATATGTATTACAGTATCTTTGAGGGTTCCTGACAACGACATTATGAATTTTGCTCAGGGTCTTATGTTTCTAGGTCTTAGGTCTTATGTTTCTAGGTCTTGGGTCTTAGGTCTTATGTTTCTAGGTCTTACTTTTCTAGACACCCACACAGGGATCTAGAAACATAAGACCCTGATGAAAAATCACCCACACCCAGTTTGTGGTTTATTTTTGCATTAACCATAGTCTGAAATATGTATTACAGTATCTTTGATGGTTCCTGACAACGGCAGTATGAATTTTTCTCAGGGTCTTAGGTCTTAGGTCTTAAGTTTCTAGGTCTTAGGTCTTATGTTTCTAGGTCTTACTTTTCTAGACACCCCAAACTTCACAATCCCCATGGGAAGGTCTTATCCCTTTTAATTTCAAGGTCAACACAACTGACTGCAAAAACAAAGGAAACAAAACATTCCTTATCAATGCGAGGAAGTGATATCAGGGAGCTGCCTAGTAATACAACTCCCACTTGCCTCAAGCTCATATTGGGTCTCAAAATGTAGTAACTTCTTTTGCTGATATCTTGAGTAATACAAGTCCGATTTGAATGAAAGTTTCACCAAGATGCATAGATTTAGGTCCTCTTTCACATATGAAAAGTAAATTTTTGCTTAAACCCTTCTTTTAAGGGTCAAATGCTGTCACCCAAGTTTGAATTAGTACAAGTAAGGTTGCTCATGTGTTGTGTCTTTTCATCCGTTAAAACAGGTATCTTGTCTTTTTAGTGAAACGATCGCAAAATTCTTTTACTGCAAGATACTTTGTTTGCTAAAATACGCAAAACTTATGTTCTCTAACGTAATGAAAACTGAAGCGAAAATAAAAGAGAGTCATATGATGCAGATGTTTCAAAAAACAAAAGGAAGTTGGGTAACGACTTACGAGAGGAAGTTATGTAGCAAATGTATCGAACCATGGTTTTACTAATCGAACAATTTCAGGAACCAATATTTAGTCCTACTTATAATGCCGCTTTTGTAATTTTGTATCCAAAAACAGTTGTGGTCGCCTCCCTGTCGGAAGAAACTTCCTCATTTTACATGATAATGACTAGTATGACATGTTTACTATTCTACAGCTGTAAAACGAATCATTGGTAGGAACTATGCTATATATTATCCACCATTTTGGCAACAAGTAAAGTCGTTTTGGTCCCATCCATGTAGGTGCGTACTAACAAACGGTTTGGCTTCCATCTTTTACATCAGACATTTGACAGAAGTTTCCATGTTACAAAATAAACCGCTTGTTGACCACAGATAACTTCCTTTAAACAAGTAGGCTATATAGCATTAGCTGTGGATATACAATGAAGACAAACATAAAGGGAAGTCGAGGTCACTGTTGGTCATCCGTCTTCCCGGTTCCTGTCTGAGTTCGTGACTATTCAGTTTCGACGATGATAAACGATTCTGTTTCAAAGGGTGGAAAGTACTGTTAATGCCACCGAATGCTATCTATCCCCACGTTCGGTGACAGCCGGTAGTCTCTCCCTAGAATATTCCAGTCGTTTCTTCTGTGAAATGCTGCTCGGAAACGACATTTAAATAGCCAGCTACACTTCAGGAAGCAGAATTTACTAAAGTGTGCTGTGGTTATCGCTGATGTTAGAACGGCAAGATAATAATAAAAAATCAAACGAATATAGGACATTTGCAAAGTGTACATCGAAAAAGTCGTTGCAGCTCTGAGATTTAATGTTTACCATAGGCGTGCAAGATAATTTTTCGGGGAGGGAAAGATAGTGTGGGTGGGTGGGGGGCTGAGCCTTTTTTCCTAGAGAAAAGCCCTCATTATCCGAACAATTGCCTTATTTAAAAAAATCTTCCTAGTGAGATGAGTTTTGCCCGAACTTTGGGAACTACAGCCCCCAGGCCCCATGGCTCGTAGGTCTATGTTTGTTCATAGTTTTCCCCCAACTAATTTGTCTCCCTCTTTCTGATCATCACTGCATTGCAACTTGATACACCTCATGGACTCTGGCACTCTTTTTTAAGTATTTTAACACTTGACGCCTATTAACTTTGTAGCCTCATAAGTATACTGGACTACTTCTGGTTGGGGTACTGCAACATTTTTGCCCGAAAATAACATTTATTTTGCCCCCCAAAACCACCTTTTCTGCCTGAGTGGCGGCTTCATCCCCCAGTTCCCACCACTTCATCCATCTATGTCCGGTCTCTTTACATGTAATTGTTAGGCTACCTTGCCTACCTAGCAGGCTGTATGGCATGCATAGTCCTTGTTCAGTCATTCCTGTTCTGGAAAACCTTAAAGAGGGGCTGAGCCAACCGAGTCCGTTCCGCTAGGTATAGGCTACCCCACTGGTGCTAGACTGAATTGGTGGTCAACTAGTTAGTTTAACATCCTTGTTTTTCATTATCATAGCACACTTAAATTTTTCCCATTTAATAACCGACTTCTCCACCCTCCCCTGACACTTTTTCACATTCCGGCGGCATTACCAAGAGCCTGTTAGGATTCAGTTTCTACTACATCGGCAGTAGAATTTTTTTCGTTTATCCTGTTGGCTTTGATACATCATCTGTCTTATCATTTAAAGACAGACAGTCATCACCCCAAAGTATATTTTTAGTGTGGGGGTATCAAAATTCACAGTTGGTGGCTGCTCTTTGATTGACATCAAAGTTTGAAAATTTGAAAGATGTTGAGTAGCTCACATTCCAAACAAGGCAGAGAAAGTGCTTTTATTACATTTTATAGCCTTGTATGCTCACCAGGACGTGGCCTTAAGCAATAAAACAGGTTTATCCCTGCACAAGGAAGAGCTTCATACAGTTATGGGAGGAGCTAGAAGTTGCATAGTTAGGAGAACTGGAACTGTCTGGGATGATGAAAATTCCCCTTTAATACCTTCAGCGGCGGCGCCAGGAATTTTTAGTTGGGGAGGCTAAGGGGCTGAGCAAATTTTTGGGGTGGCTTATAGTACTATAATTTCCGCGTTAGCGGCAATCCGAAGGGCGTAGCCCAAGGCCCGGGCGTGGGGTCAAAGGGGAAGGCCTGGTCCAGGGGCACCGCCCTGGCGGGAGCTTTGCTAGGATTTTTTGTTGGGGTCTGAGGAGGGACTCGACATGTTGAAGAGGGGGGTGTTCTCCAAACAGAGAAAATAAACTCAGATGATGATCATTCACGAACATCTGAAACATGGGAGGCATACAGTACATGCCATAGGAAATTCAGGGCCAATGTGGAAATTCAAAACCTTCTTATATAGTATTGTGGGCGCTGGCATCTAATCATCCTTTTAACCCATGTAGCATATACGTCTGTGTAAATTGCTTCATGAAACATTACTTGAAGTATATTTCTTCAATTGTCGAATAAACAAAAATTTAAATAAAAACAAAAACGAAAAGGTGTGACGGTGTATAAAACATTCATTTGAATGAAAATGATATTCATATATAGCTGAACAAACACTTTTGAAACATAAGCACTTCCCCAGAAACTATTTACATATTTCGATTACAAAAATGTAATCCTCTTGCTAAACATAATTGCCAGTTGTCCCTTAAGCAGTGGCGGATCCAGGGGGGGGGGGTCGCCGACGCCCGGACCCCCCCTCAAATTTCCCAATTTGCCCTTTTTCAAAATTGGATTTTTTACACTAGCCTTAAAAAAATAAAAAATTAAAAAAAAAAAAAAAACACGACAGTTTCACAGGTAAGGACAGTTGCCCAATTCTGAGGAGATTTTGGTTACCCCCATCCAGCATCGATCAATCCACCCGTAAAAGTCTATCCATGTATAACAGAACTTTCGGCAATATATTTGACTATATGGTAGCCTATATTGCCCGCCCCGAAACACGAACAGTGCAATCTTTTTACAGAGAATGTGACTACAGTATGTCTTACTGCCTGCAATGGAGTAGGGAAAACAAGCCAGTGAGCCACAACTGCAAAAAAGGCCGCGGCAGGCCCGACTTAAACCAATTGGTTAGAAACTGAGCCGTAAAACCTCATATAACTCTAACTCTTACTGCCTGCGTGACAGTCATGCATTCTAGTCACTTTTCGCTTGGAACCACGTGTGGCGTGCTTGGGCATTCAAAGTAATACAAAAGGCGCAGATATTACGTCATACTCACTAGCTAGCGCTTTGTGCAACGTATTACTAGTGGGTTTTATTACTGATTCCAAAAGGTCACTGCTAGTCTTTTTGGTCTTCAAAATAATGATCTGTTCACACTCCCTATACGCTACATCTACGAAACCTTCCCTCCACCCGCTAGTATCCCTCCTCTCATGAACAAGAGAGAGTAGGTAAATACGTTTCGCTATGATAGTCATGGTCTCAATTACTCTCTTCATTTATAGTGTTGCCCTAGTGATGGGAGTAAAAAGCCAATCTTAGTTTAAAGTCCACAGCCAAGAGTTGACCAGAAGTCACAATAGACGAATCGGTGTTTGTTTCATTTTAAAATTACCATATAAAATCACCACCAGGTCAAATAACGCAATGTTAGTCGGTTCAATTTTTTGACGTCTTTGGACCGATGACCGGTCTGCTGTCGCAAATAAAAAACAAACATTTGACTTCAGTCATCTGTTCTGATAGAGTATTTTTGACAGTCACGCCGCAACTATATAGGGAACACAACATACAGTATTTTAACCCCTCCCCCAGTCGAGATAGCGGTGGCGCCAGGTGGGGGAAGGGTTCATGCCCCCCGTCGGGGAAGGCTGGCCCCCTATCGGGGAAGTTTTACAGGTTCGTCGGGAGTCCTAGTCGAAAGTATGCAGTCCCCGACGACAACTAGTCGCCCGGACGGTTAACCTGTTCTTTGCTCTCAAGAGGATAATTTCTCTAATAAGAACCCAAAATTTTCGGCGCGCTACGCGCGCTGTAGAGTCACTCTATTTTCTTCAATAGTTCCATTCCGCATAGCAGGATAGAACAAGTTCCTGTCCACCTTACCAAGTAACATATAGGCAGAGTACATAGTTTATGTAAAGGTCGTAACTTTTATCCCATATCGCAAAGCTTAGTTGGTGTTCTCTTGTGTGTGTCATGTGGTACAGTCAGTTGGTGAGCGACTTACGGAGCAAAGTTTGGCTATTTCATCTTGTAGTCCAGATGGTTTCGATATCAGGGGCGGATCTAGGGTCTTTTCCAAAGGGGGGGGGGTCCAACATAAAAAGGGCACATTCATTTTTTTTTTTAAATTTTGGTTCCCATAAACGTCAGCGATTACACAACTTACCGCATATTGACAAAGAAAGGATAAACCAAGAGACATGCAAAAACTGGAATCAAAACCTGGAATCTAAACGGTGAAATTACAAAGAGCGCGAAGCGCGCGAAAATTTTTTGGGTATAGGCTTATAAGAATTTGCACTAATTTAAAGCTTATATAGAACAATTGAGCGGACAGTTGGGCCCTATCGGGCATAACTTTATTGTACTTCCCTCCTCGAGTCACTAGTCGTACCGTACGGCAGACACAAGTGAACGTTAACCAGGTTTAGCGAAATGCGATTCAATTCCCGACATTTACATAAATCCATGTATTCTACTTATTAACTTGAAAAGGTGGAAAGGTTTTGTACTACATTTAGCAATAAGTATAACTGAACTCAGGAAGAGTGGACAAAGCGTACCCAAAATTTTGGGTTTTATCCCAGAAATTACCCTTATGAAAGCCAAAAGAAGTAAACTGACCATGGGTGGCGGCAGAATTTTTCCAACAGGGGCCGGGCCATGTCAGCTACCCCAAGTTCCGACATTCCCTATTTCGAGGGTATGATGAGAAGGTCAAATGTGGGAGCCTCATTATCCCATGCAATTGCAGGCATATTTTGCATTATATCACTTAATACTTCATGATCCGAGTTGCGCACTGTTAGTGTTCTTTGAATCTGGATTGTGAAATTGAAAAGCGCGCGAAGCGGGCGAAATTTTTTGATAGGCTTACACATAAAACATATGACGAAACGAAAAAAAGAACTGTAGGGTTTGTAGACCGTATCGGGTGTAACATACATTGTATCGAAACCACCTGGACTACACGATGAAATAGCCAAACTTTGCTCCGTAAGTCGCTCACCAACTGACTGTACCGCATGACACACACAAGAGAACACCAACTAGGCTTTGCGATATGGACTGAAAGTTACGACCTCTACATAAACTATGTATTCTGCCCATATGTTACTTGGTAAGGTGGACAGGACTTGTGCTATCCTGCTATGTGGAATGGAACTATTGAAAAAATAGAGTGACCCTACAGCGCGCGTAGCGCGCCGAAAATTTTGGGTTCTTGTTACAGAAATTATCCTCTTGAGAGCAAAAAAAAAAAACAGGTAAACCGTCGATTAGTTGTCGTCAGGGACTGCGTACTTTCTACTAAGACTCCCCTACGAAACTGTAAAACTTCTCCGATAGGGGGCTAGCCTTCCCCGACGGGGGGCATGAACCCTTCCCCCACCTGGCGCTACCGCTATCTCGACTGGGGGAGGAGGTTAAATACTGTATGTTGTGTTCCCTATATAGTTGCGGCGCGACTATCAAAAACACTCTGTCAGAATAGATGACTGAAGTCGAATGTTTGCTTTTCGTTTGCGACAGCAGACTGGTCATCAGTCCAAAGACGTCAAAAAATTGAACCGACTGACATTGCGTTATTTGACCTGGTGGTGATTTTATATAGTAATTTTAAAATGAAACAAACACCGATTTGTCTATTGTGACTTCTGGTCAACTCTTGGCTGTGGACTTGACCTAAGACTGGCTTTTTATTCCCATCACTAGGGCAACACTATAAAAGAAGAGAGTAATTCCAGACTATAAATATCATAGCGAAACGTATTTAGCCTACCTACTCTCTCTTGTTCACAGGAGGATGGATACTAGAGGGTGGAGGGAAGGTTTCGTAGATGTAGCGTTTATGGAGTGTGAACAGATCATTATTTTGTAAGACCAAAAGACTAGCAGTGACCTTTTGGAATCAATATGTAAAACCCAACAGTAATACGTTGCATATAGCTAGTGAGTATGACGTAATATCTGCGTGTTTTGTATTACTCTGAATGCCCAAGCACGCCACACGTGGTTCCAAGCGAAAAGTGATTAGAATGCCTGATTGTCACGCAGACATACTGTAGTCACATTCTCTGTAAAACGATTGCACTGTTCGGATTTCGGGGCGGCCAATATACGCTACCGTAGTCAAATATATTGCCGAAAGTTTCTGCGATACATGGCTAGACTTTTACGAGTGGATTGATCGATACTGGATGGGGGTAACCAAAATCTCGGAATTGGACAACACTGTCATTACCTGTGAAACTGTCTCGTTTTTTTTTTTTTTTTGCTAGTGTGAAAAAAACATTTTCTGAAAAAGGGCACATTGGAAAATTTGAGGGGGGGGGGGGGGCCGACGCCGGCGATCCCCCCCCCCCTGGATCCGCCACTGTGATACAATGTATGTTACACCCGATACGGTCTACAAACCCACAGTTCTGATTCGTTTCGTGATATGTTTTATGTGTTAGCCTATCAAACATGTTCCCCCGCTTCGCGCGGTTTTCAATTCACGATCCAGATTCAAAGAACACTATCAGTGCGCAACTCGGATCTTGAAGTATTAAGTGATATAATGCAAAATATGCCTGCAATAGCATGAGATAATGAGGCTCCTCCATTTGCCCTTCTCATCATCCCCTCGAAATAAGGAATGTCCGAAGTTGGGGTAGCTGACATGGCCCGGCCCCCTGTTGGGAAAATTCTGCCTCCACCCATGGTCAGTTTACTTATTTTGGTTTCATAAGGGTAATTTCTGGGATAAAACCCAAAATTTTCGGTACGCTTTGTTCACTCTTCTTCAGTTCCTTTGTAGCATGGAGGGTTGGAATGTTGCGCACTTAAGCACAATATTGGAGATTTAGGAGACAAAGAAGGAAAAATAATCAGAAATGTCACGGAAATCGACTCGTGTACTGCTTTCTTGCAACCTGAATTGCGAATTTCTGGTGATGAGCACGATTTGCTGAAAATATTGCCACGTTTTTCACAGGTACCGTTGAACGATTTCGAATCATGAGAGGGTCGTAATGTTACGCACTAGGGTTTAAAGGGCTGCTAATTACCTCACAACGACCCCGTTTCTGTCAGAAAAAATATGGTTTGTAGGTAAGAGATGAAAAGTATTTGTTCCCTACACAAATGAGTCCGAAATTAGCAGTTTGAGCCACGAGCAGCTCGATTTTGGGGCCTGATTGGTTTGACCGTGCCCATTTTTAAGCACACGAAAAGCACCTCGTATGTAGGTTTGTGGAATTGCCTTTACAATTGCGTTGCAGTGGAGAAATCCAGAGGTGCGCAACATTATGTACCGCGCAACATTGTGTATCGCGACTATACTTATAGCTAAATATAGTACAAAACCTTTCCACCTTTTCAAGTTAATAAGTAGAATACATGGATTTATGTAAATGTCGGGAATTGAATCGCATTTCGCTAAACCTGGTTAACGTTCACTTGTGTCTGTCGTACGGTACGGCTAGTGACTCGAGGAGGGAAGTACAATAAAGTTATGCCCGACAGGGCCCAATTGTCCGGACAATTGTTCTATATAAGCTTTAAATTAGTACAAATTCTTATAAGTGTAGGCTTACCCAGGGGCGTAGATTTCTTTTCAACTTTGGGGGGGGGGGATGGTGTGAACTATCGCAAATGTGGACAATGTGCACGCGAAGCGCGAGCTCATGACGAGTGGGGTCCAGGGGCCCGCCTTAGGGCCCCTGGTGGGGTCCAGGGGCAAAGCCCCGGTGGGGGTCCAGGGGGCGAAGCCCCCGGAAGCTCCTGAGTTTTAATGTCTCAGAAGTGCCAGGAAGACTGTCTTAAGGGGTTAATTTATGTGGTAATGTTCTTTGGTAGGATATTCGTAGCCTATACATTTAGGAAATGCTATTTTGAGCACAAAACTCGTTGATAAGCTGCACTGGATTGAAATTGTACAAGAGCAACAATGTCCTGTTATCCTTAAAAAGGCAGGGAACAACATATAGGGTTATCCCAGACAACTGGATTTTGAATTCGGACATCATTACTAGACCTGCAAGTTGGCTTGAGATCAGTGGCGTCGCCAGGTTTTTATGGTTGGGGACACCATAGATGATGTCGTAATAATACCTCAGTTCCCCCAAGCCTGCGTAAATTACACCTCAACAGTTCTGATCTTTCGTTTGTCACTACATAAAGGTGTCGTCCTGGGGAAGGCGTCCCACTTCCCCTTTAAGAATTTTTTTTTATTAATTTAAGGTTTTTTAGATGCAAAATGGTGCTATCTTTGCGATGTTTTTGGAACTGATCATATATGGCCGGAAAATGTCCATAATTTAGTTAATGCTAATTTTTGGTAGGGTAAAAGAGGAGAATATGTTGTCTATTAAGAGACAGATACGTTGTCAACTAAATCTCCTGAAGCCCCCTCCCTTCTCTCTATTTTATACTACCTTCTATTTCGGGAAAGTTTTCAGTTACACAAAAATATGTCCTTTCCTTCATTGTGCATTATGAAAGGGCATCTAAGGCTAGCAGATACCTGAATAGGACCTCCTGGAAGCTCTGCATTAATCATATTAATTGGGGCGGGGGGGGGGGGGGTGTGGGGGTTATGACATAATGCGTGTACTACCTGACATCCAAATGATAATACAGAGTACAAACCATAGAAATAAAAGTAAAGGAGAACGCTGACACAATGCATCCATGCATGTTTAACCGGTGAAGCCACGAAAATTGTGAGGGCGGTTTCGTTGTACGGCAAAAGACCGGTTGATTGGCGCGTCCCCGTACATACAGTGTGTATTCTTTTGCAGAAGTTATAGCTTGTTTTATCCGTTTTTCGAAAGATCAGGAGTAATTTTCACAACAGAAATAATTCATGCTGTCTTAAGTATTTTGTTTTATACTTCTAACTTGAAAACTTGTAGTTTCTTTGCCAATACTTGGGGCAAAAGCAATGACGTGATATTTGTATTACACGAAGGTGCTCTGTTGCCGTACCGCCTAGCCAAATCAATGGCTTCAGTCCAGATTGGCAGACGTCATTCTGCCTTACTTCTATTTCTATGGTACAAACACTTTACAACTATCGTATTTTTACTACTTTTGAACTAAAATCCGGACGAACAGCTGCCAGCAATGGAAAATGAGAGGGAGGGAGAGTATAGGTGCTATTAGACCTCCATGATAGGTTTAGCAAAAGGGGTGAAGGACTA
This sequence comes from Holothuria leucospilota, assembly GCA_029531755.1. Taxonomy (NCBI): domain Eukaryota; kingdom Metazoa; phylum Echinodermata; class Holothuroidea; order Aspidochirotida; family Holothuriidae; genus Holothuria; species Holothuria leucospilota. The sequence goes on from CM055983.1 coordinate 19,392,742, forward strand.
ATAAGAGCGTTACAGAGTGCTGTTTTCGTCATAAGTGTATTAACAATCTATACCAATTAACCATCTATACCGATAATGGCTCATCGCGATCTGGCGAAGCTCTGGTAAAAGTTTTTGAAAAATGTATAACGGCAGATACGTACTTTCAACCTTCTACATCATGCTACATATTAGATTGAAAGATCCCATATTGATGCGAGGTCCCCACAGATGTTTGGAGATGTATCTCTGTTCTTCGGAAAGTGTTGTGATCAGAACAGTTTCGTATATTATTACCTTAATAATGGTCATGACATGGAGTTTAAACAGTGACGAATAATATTTCCATTACAAAACCTGCACATACATCGAGAAACTTTCAATTGCCCAACAAACCTACATGCCACTGCCATAAGCCAGTCTTTTATCAAATTCGTAAACTTTCAACTTTTTGCTCCTGTGCTTCTCCGAAAGTTGCTATCGGAAGATATTGCTAATATGAGTGACACTGACGTAAGGTTGAAAGCGCGCGGAGCGCGCGAAAATTTTGATAGATTGCCAACGATTTGATAAAATTCTGATAGTTTGAGAAACATTTGTGATAAAATGTGAAGCAAGATTGAAAAAATTTCTTACGAAAATGAAGAATAAAATATACTTTCCATCATACACGTATCTGTAGACTGAAACATTGGGGGGGGGGATGATTACATGGGCCACCCCCTGCCTGGTCAAATGTTGGGGGGATATATCCCCCCATCCCCCCGGGATTTACGCCCATGGGCTTACCCCAAAAAATTTCGCGCGCTTCGCGCGCCTTGCAATTTCACCGTTTAGATTCCAGGTTGTGATTCCAGTGTTTGCATGTCTCTTGGTTTATCCTTTCTTTGTCAGTATGCGGTAAATTGTATAATCGCTGACGTTTATGGGAACCAAAATTTTAAAAAAATGAATGTGCCCTTTTTATGTTGGACCCCCCCCCCCCCTCAGAAAAGACACTAGATCCGCCCCTGCTTAAGAATAGTTTTAAGAACAGAAAGAAATACATGTTTTCTTCATTCAGTGTCTTTAATATGAAAAAGCCAGTAAATCCTTGATGTTTTGACATTTCATGGATTTCAACCATAAACAGATAAAGTTATAAAAAAAAGAAACTCACGATGATATATCTCAGAAAATACATCGTTCCACCTACTTTAAAATGATACGCCTATTCCTATGGTTGGCAGCAAATGCATCGATAATCATATCCCTGTCTAACATCTTTGCTCTTTGGAAATTGATGTTTAGTACTCCAAGATTACTGGTACGTTTGTCACCATTACTGTTACGCAAGAAGGTCTTCAGTTGCTTTAGGCACGAAAAGCTTCTTTCACATGATGCTGAGTTAACTGGAAGAGTAACACTAATACGCACTAGCTTATACAAATCTATGAATGCATCTTTGTACGGTTGGAGCATGATGACAAGTTAATTGCATATAGGTGTGTCCACTTCCATTTCCTGCTCCTGCTTCCTGGCAATCAACCGTCTAAGTTGGTACAGCTCTACGGATAGATCTTTTTCCTCCACCCCGTAATTTGCAGCCATTCCTGATAGTTTGTCCTTGTTCAAAAAGGTTGGATGACTGGGGTTGAGGGCAGATGCCCCAATAAGTACCTGACATGCATCGCCGGAAAACCTTCTTCTCAACTCACTGAGAAACTGACAAATTTTTAGGGCCATTAAAAATTCCACTTAATAAAATTGTTTTAATGGGTGTTTTAAATTTTCAGTTTGCTCATTTCAGTTGGGGGGGGGGGGGCTAATGGGGGGCTCACTACTTTTGGGGGCTAAAGCCCCCAAGTCCCCCTTGGCGCCCCCGCTGAATACCTTTTTCCTTCTGAAGTTAACTCCTGGTACACAAGGAAGGGGGTGTGTGTGGGGGTACTGCTGTTAGTGCCTGATGATTCGAACCAGTTTTAGTTCCTGCCAACTGAGTGTTTGGATGGGTGGGTTGAGATGTGCGTGTGCGTGTGCGTGTGCGTGTGTGTGAATAAGAATTGTTCGGGACGGGTCAATGGGTGGCGTATATTTACAGTAGGTCTACTAAAACGTTTTCATGTTGGGTTTCTGCATTGAAAAAAAAGAGAAATTTTAAGAGAAATGAAAGAAATGAGCAAAGAGGTAAATAATTGGTAAGGCTTATTCCTATAGACAGTGGTGTGGAATTTTTTAAGCTTAGATTTTTTACAGATAAAATGAAAACATCATTGCTCCATCCGAAATAAGGGCAAAGTCTCCAAAGTGGCAAAATTTGTGGACGAAGTAAAAAATTTAGCACCCCGTCAAGTCACCAGCTACTTCACCAGTAGCCTTTTATCATTCATGACGAGTACTATCAGGGTTTGTGGTAACGACCGTAGGTAAAATTATCATTCACCTGTTTTTTATCGACTCATCTAGGAAGATCTACGGTCAGTAAATGTAAATAGTCCATCCCGTCGGCTTGTGGTAAATGACACAAGACGTACTGACTTACTCTCTAATTACATACTACGGAGCCCCTAAAGTGCCAGTCTGCATGTCATGATGGTGAGATAATTTATCTTACCAAGCTGACAACATTTGCTTAGATAGGCGACATGGCAAGATAATTTATCTTACCATGTCTACATCCTAATTTAGGAAGTCGACATGATGAGATAATTTATCTTACCATGTCGACTTCCTAAGCAAAGGATGTCGACGTGGTGAGATAATTTATCTTACCGTGTCGACGTCCTTTGCTCAGTAAGTCGACATGGTGAGCTAGTTTATCTCACCATGTCGACATCCTTTGCTTAGGAAGTCGACATGGTAAGATAATTTATCCTACCATGTCGACATCCTAATTTAGGAAGTCGACATGATGAGATAATTTATCTTACCATGTCGACTTCCTAAGCAAAGGATGTCGACATGGTGTGATAATTTATCTCATCATGTCGACATCCTAATTTAGGATGTCGACATGGTCAGATGTGTAAAACAAGTTTATAGAACGCCAATTGGGTGATACGGGTGATTACGAGCCCCCGATTACGAGCCACAAACAGGAGCAAAAGTTGTGGGTAGCCAGTGGCCTAGCCAAACTTTTCAAAAATAGGCATTACGTTCCACCGTAGAAGCAAACCAACATGTACGATTAGAGCTGGGTCTAAGGCGCCGTAACGGCAAAAATCGATCCCTTGTGGGTGTGGGGTCCAGGCCCGGTAAGGGTTGAGGGAAAACGCCCCTTGGGAGACGAGAAGCGAAGACTTCGGAAGCTGTGAGGTTTTAGAAAACTGTGGTCATTAGAATGAAGCATTGAACCATCTTCGAATGGAACTGAATGCGTAGCAGATATACAATACTCTATTGGGGGTTCAGGGGGTGCAGCTCATGCGGAGGCTCTGTGGTATTTATAAATATGTGACCATTAGAATGAAGCACTTAAACAGGGCCCAAAATCAGAAATCGCAATTTGACCGTTGTGTCAGCCTTGCTCGCGATAACGATCTAAAGGCAATAGGCAGTCGCCCCAAAATTTACTTTGAAGAATCAGCAAACTCCTGCAAATCTCCTCTTATTGCATTACAAGCATCTTTGCAGAAGTTTTGAACACATACACAAACAATAGGTAAAGCAAGGAGAAATTCTCCTTAAATTTCACAATTCTCGGACAGAAACATTGTCAAATGATCAAAATAGGCCATTCATGAACTAGAGTGACGGGGCATACTCACTCTGATTGGGGTGACTGCATTTTCCCTTTAATGACAGGGGCGAATGGGGACAGCAGATCATGTTAATGTTTGCACAGAGCTTAATAAATCCACTCATGCTGCCCAATCTGCCAATGGGGAGTGATGTTGAGACAATTACCTTCCAGGTATGCCACTGAGAGAAGCCTTCAAATTGGAGCAAGCAAGGTAGATCTGACGGCTGCAGATCCGGGGCTGGCGGGAAAAACGGAAAAAAGCCCCTTGATGCAGCTCAGTGGCTTTTGGTGCTTCAAAGTTAAAACTATGACCAAAATATATTTCTGCATTTTCCTCAGCAATAAATGCAAGAAGGCGGCTACCTCCTGCTGAGACCATCCCTGGTGCACGCGCGAAGTGGCCTAAAATTCTGGTTTTGAGCATCTATAAAAAGTTGTTCGGGTTCATTTACTCCTTTCGAAGGTATCACCACTTTATTTTCCATGGTGTGGTGCTTGTCTGCACCTCGGCGAGGATACAGAAGAGCAAGGTTTCGCCATGCAAATGTGAAGATACCAGTATCTAAAATAAACAGACGTTAGCTTATGAGACTAAAGCTATTTAATTATCCTCATATTTATTGAATGAGCGTTGAAAAGGCAATGAAAATCGCATTTTGTTTTTAAGTTTTCGAACATAAGATCTGGCAAAAAGAAAATCGTTGTGTAAATTATATTGAAAGGAGAGGACTCAAGGCCGCAGTAGTCTTATAGCTTTTGAAAATAAACAGTGAAACAATTGCTGTAGATTATATCTCCCAATAAGGCAGTCCTTTATACAGTTAAATGAAAAGATGGTCGCGAAGGGCGCCGCAAAATTGCAGTTCTGCATGAGAACAGTTTATGCAATTTAGTCGTATGTTAAGTGCCAGTGAGTCCCCCTGTTCATGTCGACATATACGTGAATGGTGTGTTTGTGCATAATTTTTTGCATACCCAAATTTCATTGGGGCAAACAGCCCAACTCTGGGGGAATATGCCCCTGGTCCCTTGGCGACGCCACTGGGTGGGGGCTGAGACCCATCAAAAAAGAGCTCCGACTTTCCAAGTCTTCTGGGTAATTTTTGGCCGTTCTCAAATACATTCAATAACTTTTGGAGAAAAATCTTCGAACCGAAAATATTTGGAGAGACGTAGATCCCAGCCCCCACTTCACCCCTTTCCAGCCATTATTATGTGCAGTGGAGGTATTGGAGTTTTGAAAGTGGAGGTAAATAATGTTCAGGTGAACATATTGGGAGGAATTCACAAGGAATGGCTCAACGGCACCGAAGGATGCGGGAAGCTCCTTAACGGATTAAGAAGCCTAGGGCAGCGCCCCGGTGGGGAAACGGGACAAGAGCCCCCGGAAGCCTGAGCTATTTCCAAAATTATGGACATTAGCATGAATAGGTTTAATTATCTGAAAAGGTGTTTTATGTGCATTCAAGTGACCGCCAAAATTACGATTTGGACACCTTTTTAGACTAGCCTAACTCAACACTAACGGCCGGTCTATTCGATGACGAAAGGGGATTGTTAATGGGGAAGCACGGACAATGGAAGGGGTTGCCGTGGGTTTGAGAAGTTATATCACCCAAGGTGCTCTACAGTAAGTGAGTTTTAATTAATATGTCAAGTACGGTGGAAACAGTAATGGGTGGGCCCGAAGCGTGCCGAAAATAATTATACGTTGTAGGATATTTTAGTAATCGAGACTAGGCTTGAGCAACTCCAACATTTTTAGGGTTCAGGTACCAGCGGTAATATTAGTCGCGACTCTTAATGGAATCTTGACTCCTAGAATGACTTCCTAACTGACAAATGAACATATATACATAGCAGCTGCTATAAACAGTTGATTACTAGTACTGTAGTACTCGAGACCGGTCTCAGACTCGAGACCGGTCTCGAGTCACGATATTAGGACTCGAACTCGGAAGCAAGGACTCGGACTCGGTCTTGTACATTCCGGACTCTTGACTCGGTTCTAAATTTCCCGAGAACGGGCTCGAGACAGGCATAATTTGGGAATCACTTTTATGCAATAAAGGCGTTGTCACATAGCAACTTGACCTTGACCGCTGAAGTTTCTATACAACTCCACCCGACATCTACGTCTTCGCAATATAAAGTAGATGATATTCTTAAAAGTCCTTTGGTAAAAATGTTCCTTATCTTTTTTCGTTTGTGGCCCAAAAGTTTAATCGGGAAGACCCCACGGGGCCACATCCAGACGCGTACCCATGATTTTGCTTTTAGGCCTCATTCTGAAAAGGTTAGCGCCAGGGGCGCAAATCTATGTGGGGGGGGGGGTGGCAAAATGCATATGACGTACGCGTGAACATGAAACTGTGCACGCGTAGCGTTCACAGCAAGCGCGAAGAGAGAAGCCCAAAATGGGTGGGGTCCAGAGGCCCGCCTTAGAACCCCTGATGGTGTCCAGGGGCAAAGCCACGGTGGGGGTCCAGGGGGCGAAGCTCCCAGAAACTCCTGAGTTTTAGCATTTCAGAAGCCTCAGAAAAACGGGTTCGAACGGAAATTTTGCAGTGTAATGCTCCTGGGTTTTAGTACCGTACATTTAGAGTTGTAAAAAGGGCTACTTTAACATTAGTGATGTGCTTCACTGGAACAAAGGTTTACAAGAGCTGCGATATGTTTTAAATGTAAAAGAGCAGGGGCAAAGTTCAACAATTATTTGGGACGACCAGAAATTGGCTTGCTTAATTGATGATCAACTCTAAATGCTCCTTTTGAAAGAAAATACATAGAGTACAGATATTCCACTTACAAGCATTCTGGACTATGCCGTGACTTGTTTTTGTCAGCTTGTGCTTTCGTCTAGAAATTGTCAGCCATGCACAATGGCTCAGCCTTTGATGTAAAATAATTTCGTACGGCTTCGATCCATTGACATCTAAATACGGTGTCCGTTGTATAATTGTGTTTGTTGTCAGCAAAGGAATGAATGTTAAAAGTGAAATAAGTTTTATCAATAAAAATTAACAGCCTTGTTTCAGGGGTATTCGGCAGAGAGCTATTTTTGTTTTAAAAAAAATGACAAAGTATTGAAAATATTTGAGCATTGTTATTAACATTTTGGGGGCCAAATTACGGTTTCGCTTTCTCACTTTTTCACTGGGGTGGGGGCAAGGCCCCCTTCCCCCAGGATTTGCGCCACTGGTTAGCTTTCCACCTGAATGTGTGGTATCTTGGAATCCGTCGAAAAGCCCCGGGTTCAAAGCAGCACCGAATGGGATGAAAAGCTTGGGCATAGCCCTGGAAGCTCTGAGTGTATTTAGAAAACAATGGACATACACCTGAACAGCTATGTACGGTATTGAATGAACACTCAATTGATAATCACAAGTACCAAAATTTGACCGTTAGGCCCAACCCAGGCCTGACAGAGCTGTTAACAAAACTGATTATCAGAAATATTATTATTTAGGAATGCACAGTTCAAATAGGAAAATGCAAATAGGAGGAAAGAAAATAATATTTGGCCTATGCATATTTCTATCAAATGGTATATGGTCTCCTATGATTTCGTAAGTTCATTACAACTGGCCTGCCTCGCTCCCCCTCACTACCACTTGATTACATACGTCAAACTTTAGGCCTATTGCCCGTCGATTTGACTGCAGTGAACATCTATGTCAGTGGGTTTGTGGGTGGGGATTATTGGACTATAGTACGGTTTGTACACAGGGAGTGTAGCAGAAGGATTGGTGACGGTATGTTGGAGATGAAATTCAAGGTGGGTTTGAAGCCTGATAAATCCAACTGAGTCCATACAGGTCATTCTATAGACTTCAATTTAACCAAGATGTAGCCAGTTACCTCACTTCTATAGCGCACCACTTTTGATTCTAAAACTGATGTGTTGTCAGGTTGTCGGTACATGCAACTGTTTTGTTGGCAAATTTGTATCCCAAATGCGCCCTCTTCACGGTGCGGTACCAGTTTACCTTAAGAGCGGAGTTCAAAAGGAAGACGCTCTCACGTAAAGAGTACCAAAGGTACATCTGCAGGTGCAGGGCCCGCTATTTTCGAAGTGGGGCCTCCAGAGGTTGGTGATGGGGTGGGGTATTACAGAAGATGATGCCCACCCCAGATAAACCCAGAAAGTCTGTGCGAAATTGTGCATATTCTTTATCGGTGGTAGTCTGTACCCTTTCTTTGTCACCTTGTGGAGGTGATGTCCTGGGGAGTGGTCTAAGGGGAAGAGTTTTCATTTAAGATGGCTAAGATGTCTAATGGTTCTATCTTTGACGAATTTTAGAACTGACTGGAAAACTTTCACAATTTAGTGCAATCTTATTATTATTATTTGTTGAGTGATAAGGTAGGAAAAAAACGAAAGAAAAAAGCGTACGTGTGTGTGGGGAGGGGTTCAGGGAGGAGAAACTGGAATGAATGTAGGTTGTGGACAACTCATGTGTAATATTTGAGGGAACCCGTCAAATGAAATGAATATTTAAAATATTCTTGAGGCGAAACTGTACTACAATACGCTTCTCAGCATAGGCGGCGATTATGAAGGACATCGTCCAACATTTTTAGTGAGGGGTGTAATATCAAATAACCCCCAGTATTTAGAGTTATGCAGTAAAAATAAATGTTACACATATTTTCGATATAAATAATTGTGATATTAGTCTATTAAGTTGAAGAAACTACATTCATATCACTGAAATATGCCCCACTTCATGGCAATTAGGAAGAAATTTAGATCAGAAATATGTGATGTGTTCTCTAGAATGCACTTAATAGCTTGGGTTTCAGGGTCTTTGTCCCTCGACCTCAACAGGGGGCATATGTCGGTGCCCTGCACTCCTGGCCGGAGGCGCAAAGCTTACACGCAAGCAGGTGTCCCACAACCCACAAATAATTGTAACAGATCTCCACCTCTGCTTCTCGGACATGGCAGAAGTATGTGATGGTAGTGTAATATCGAACCACGGTGAGTCGAAAAAATTTTACATCAGTCGCCAAAATGAAAGTCAAGAAGAAGGGAAGAAAAAGAGAGAACAAGAAAGAAAAACCTGAAAGGCCAAAAGCTCATGGCCGTACGAGGGGCTGCCCCCCAAATGTCAGAAACTTGACTAAATCGGGCAGATATTTTGTCTCAGTAGGGTGGAAAATTGGGCAGTTATGTTCTATACTGCAGGACAATTTCTGTAATAAAAACCCAAAATTTTCGGCGCGCTACGCGCGCTTTAGAGTCACCCCAGCTCCTTCAATATTTCCATTCCACATAGCTAGATAACATAAGTCCTGTTAACCTTGTCAAGTAACATGTAGGCAGAGTACACAGGCTATGAAGAGGTCGTAAATTTCATCCCATATCGCAAAGCCTAGTTGCTGTTCTTTAGTGTGTATCGTGCGGTAGGAACAGTTGGTGAACTACTCACAGAGCAAAGTGGCTATTTCACCAGGTAGTCCAGTGGTTTCTACACATTGTATATTATCCCCGATACCTACAGTTGTTTTTCTTTCTTTATGTTCTTAATGACTACAATGTGTTTTGTGTAAGCCAACAAAAACTTTTCGCGGGCTTCGCGCGCTTTTGCAATTTGACTAGTCAGACTCAAAAGGACACTGTCAGTCTGCAACTCAGCTCTTGACGGTGCAAAATATCCCCTGTAATGGCATAGGACAGTTAAGTTAGATTCCTTCATATCTCCTTTTCACCACCCCCTTGACAAAGGGGCTGTCGGAACTTGGGGTTGCTGGCATGACAGGGACTTCTGTCTCCACCCATGGTCGGTTTACATATTTTGCCTTTCACAAGGGCCCACCTTCTCGGTCAATTGACTTACATAAGCTTTGATTGAATAAGTACAGATTCTTTTTAGTGTAGGCTTACCCACAAAATTTTCTTGCGCTTCGCGCGTTTCCACACTTAGATCCCGGGAACACTCATTTAATAAGTGCGTAACTATTTTCCTCTAGTATGTACCCCTCAATTCCATGGTATAGTACACAGGTTTTCTTCTAATCAAATTTATGCCGAAAGGGAGTGCTTTGTTGCACTGAGATTCATCAATCAAATTTATACTTCTTGATCATATCATTTTTTACAATGTTTTCAAAATCTGACTTCTGTTAAACTCACATGACCTTTGACCTCTACCAAATGCAATAGGGTTCTTCCTGTTTATATGATAATTCTATATTCCAAGTATTAGAAATATCAATCATTGCTATCTTGAGATATCGTGTTTACAAGGCACGCGTAAAAACACCCATACATACATTCACGCACACATACTCACAAGGATGATTGCATATAGATGCCTTTCGCCTTCGGCAAGGAATCAGAAATGCTTAGACTGCAATCATCGTAATCTACTATCGCATGTACGGTCATTTGAAGATAATTTATGGCCACATTGTAATGCCCACACTATTATGCCTCGACAATTAAGTTGAAAACTATAAAATCGGACAATCATCTTCAGTTTGTCCCCCCCCCCCCCCCCGCCGCCCACACCTCCCAGAGACCGACTGAGTTGGTTAACTCACCTGTTTCAAGTGTTACTGACAGGATTTCTGAAATACTATGACTGTATGATGTGAGATGTCTACAGCCACTCATACATACCCATTTTTTCTTCCTAAACCCACTTCCTTCATCTGTATTTTAATCTATTTCTTACCTCTCCCTTCTATTTTTTAACTTTACCAGTCATTCGAGAAAAGAGAGGGGGTAAATTGCATGAAATGTTTTCAAAACCATGTTTTTGCGACGCTTATAGAGTATCTTTGTTTGTGAAGCATATGGCAAAATTACCGAGAAAAATATTCCAGAATCAGCTTTCAACTTCCATTTTCAAAGGCTATATTACTACCCTGACTGTGAGCATGGGCGGCAATCCGTCTTTGAAAGTGTGTGTGTGTGCCGGGGGGGGGGGGTAATCAGTGGCATTATCTAAGTGGTGCGCCACCATCAGTTGGCGAGAAGATAACAAAAACAATGTTGGCCCAAAATACCCCCGCGGTCACTGGAAATGGTCCTTTTCAGGCTTTGCAACGTGATACTATGACAACTGTCAGAAGTATTTTTGAAATCTTTCAATTTTTCTGTTCTATTGGGAAGTTTTCTTAATAACCACAGGGCCGTCGCCTGAGCGAATCTCGGGGGGGGGGGGGCAGTGTCATAGGCGGAGCACCAAGTGGCCTTGCAAGATAATGTTCCCTCGAGATGTTCCCAAATGGGGGGAAATGAGACACACTTTAGATCTGAAAGTTCAAAATAAAGTCGGCAAAATGAAGGAAAGAGGGAAGTGCAAACAAAGAAAAATTAGAGGGAAGAAGAAAGAGAAAAAAGTAAAAGGGGAAAGACAAGAGAAAGAGAGAAAGACCGAGCGAACAAAGAAAAGAATGGGGAGAAAGGGGTAAAGAACGGCAAGAGGAGAGGGTTGGTGCAGACGGAAGACAGGAGATTGGAATGCATTTGTAGACAACTTATATCACAATATTTTCAAAGCCCGTTAGCAACACTTTTTGAAACTAAAAACATATTCCGTCGGAAAAAAGATAGGGCTTTTCAGTATCATTGTATACTAAAGGAGTTCATCGTTCATGCTAATGTGGTATTCTGACATTGAGTTGGTAAATTCTGCACCAGTCGGCAAAATGAAGAAATCACGAGGAAAAGAAAGAGGACAATTTCTGTGATAAAAATCCAAAATTTTCGGGACGCTGCGCGCTGTACAGTGACTCCAGTTTCTTCAATAGTTTCATTCCACAAAGCTAGATAGCATAAGTCCTGTCAACCTTACTAAGCAACATGTAGGCAGGGTACGCAGATTATGTAGAGGTCGTAAATGTCATCACATATCGCAAAGCCTAGTTGCTGTTCTGTAGTCAGGTAGTGGGGTACGGTCAGTTCGTGAGCGACTCACCTATAGCAAAGTTTGGCTGTTTCATCGGGTAGCTCAGGTGCTTTCGACACAATGTATGTTGTCCTCGATAAGGTCTACAACCCCTAAAGTTTCTATTTTATTTCTTTTTGTTCTTAATGATTACATATGTTTTTTTGTGGAAGCCTACCAAACATTTTTGCGCGCTTCGCGCACTTTGCAATTTCATAACTCAGACTCAAAAGAACACTAGCAGTGCACAACTCGGCTCTTGAAGTATTAAGCGATATTATGCATAATATGCTCCTGCAATGGCATGGGATAGTTAGGCTCCTCCATATCCCCTACTCACCACCCCGTCGACATGGCGGTTGTCGGAAGTCGGGGTCTCTGGCATGGCCCGGCCCCCTATCGGGAAACTTTCTGTTGCCACCCACGGTCGGTTTACCTACTTTGGCTTTCAAAGGGGTCATTTCTGCGATAAAACCCAACATTTTCTGTACACTATGCCCACTCTTCCTCAGTTCCGTTACTTGTAGTTTAATGTAGCCCAAACCTTTTTATCTTTTCAAGTAACTTACTAAGTAGAATATATCGATTTATGTAAATGCCGGGAATTTCATCTCATTTTGCTAAACGAAAATGTTATCTTGTGTCTGTCGTGCGGTACGGCTAGTGAATCGACGAGGGAAGTACAATGTAAGTTGTGCCCGACAGGGCCCATGCAACTGCTCGGACAATTGACCTGTATAAGCTTTAAATAAGTACAGATTCTTTGTAGTGTAGGCTTACCTAAAAATTTTCGGACAGTTTAGATTCCGGGAAAAACATTAAATTAGCGCGGAACTATTTTCCTCTAGCATATACAAATATTTATGCAATACATGGCACGCAGTCAAGGCCGTACACAGCCGGGGGCAGGGGAAAATTGCTCCCAGGAATTTTCAAAGTGTACCTTTTCCAACTTCGAAAACATACAGGGAAAACACGGTAAAAATAGAAGAAAATGTTGTGATCGCAATGATTGAAAACAATCTTGATTAGTTACTTTCAAGTATGAAAAAACCTCAGTTCATACTAGTGTTGGAAAACTTCTTTGTAACATGATATTTTGTCAATTTTTTCAGTTTTCCTTTATTGCCTATATGCTTTCCAGATAGGCATCTTGATCAATTGACAGCGCATTGCCACCACCGTGATCATATTTCGCTCTGACCCATCATCCCCAAACGTTGCATACAGATTTATGCCACTAAAATTCCGTGTCAAGCCTCTTAAAAGCCTTATTTGACATAAATTCCAGAACACTCCGATTTCCGTCAGGCGTCACGCCTGTTCTCCAAGTTCTCCAAATCTGTTCTTTGTGAAGAGTACCAGTTGGCCAAAACAATGAAATTGATCACGAATTTTCGGGCCTTTCAAGGCGTGTAAAAATCTAAATGCTTGAGCTTCACCTCCATGGCCCCCACCAGGGCTTTACTCCAACATACATAGCAGCAATTTATTATTGCACTGTATATGCAGTGCGATGTTTATTGTGCAAACTAACGGAACTTCGATCGAGCTCACTGTTGAATGTTGATATTCTCAACAATATGTTGCCGAGAAAAGGCGATAACATCGTTATTAGCAATTATTTTCTCCACCAGTCCACCTGCAAGTCTCCTTTTTTTCTACAAATCCGATCTGTCACTTTTCTCAATCCTCAGTAAAGCAGAGGCTCATATGATTGTATGAGGCAAAGTTCTTAAGTGGGACAATAACAGATACGAAATGAAAAGATGGCTAAGATTTTTCTCGTAATTATTTTTGCGTAGTAAAACACCACTACTTTCCGTCTTCATTTTCAAGCTGAAATCCACTCAGACATTGCACCATTTGCGATCTAGGCCCTTCTGAAATTATAATTTTTTGCCTCCCCGCAGACCCCTCCCCCAGGCCACAGATCAGTAATGTTCCAGTTTCAGCCCCCAGCCAAAAATGCCTGTGTATGGCTTTGCCCGCAACGGCATGGTGTAGTACACAGGGTTTATACCGGGAAACGTTCTTCGCTGCTACCTCGTCTTGGGCCCCTCCAGCGAGACATTATGCCTCCTACTTCGAATAGTTTGACAGGGTCACTGGCTATACACACCACTTTTGCCCTTGACTGTGCTCATTAAACTAGCGATATATTACCCAAATGGCGTTCCGTAACTTGTTTTTAAATATCTCACCATGTCGACTTCCTAAATTAGGATGTCGACATGGCTGGATAATTTATCTCGCCAAGTCGACTTCCTAAATTAGGATGTCGACATTGTATGATAAATTATCTTACCATGTCGAATTCCTAAGCAAAGGATGTCGACATGGTGAGATAAATTATCTTACCATGTCGAATTCCTAAGCAAAGGATGTCGACATGGTGAGATAAATTATCTCACCATGTCGACTTCTTAGAGAAAGGATGACAACTTGGTCAGATATATTATCTCACCATCATGACATGCAGACTGGCACTTTAGGAGCTCCGTAACATGCAGCTGTAAACTAATATGTTGCAAGTTGTTTGTCCGTTGTAAAAAAACAAACATTACTTTTTAGCAAGGTGTATCCGCATGAAGTATTTTTGCTAAAAATGTTACTCATGTGACGTATGTGTGCCGAAATATCTGAGACAAAAGAAATCTTGATGACGAGCACTTATTAAAAACAGGGAGCTGCCACAAGAGGCAAAACCGTGACCCTAGTCAGATATAACATTAAACACGGGATCTGATCTGTTATAGGAAGACTTCATAATACAAGCCCCCTCCGCATAACATGGTATGCAAGAACACAGGAAGTTTATCAAGGTTACAAACATTGTTATTTCAAAATGAAACAAGAGCGGGTAATGTGAGTAGTACAAGAAGGACATCGCAAATTATTGCCCAATCGACTATTTCAAGTTAAGTGAATGAATTTCAACATATTATAACTCAGCAATGGAACAAGGTATGACAGTGGGAATTTATTAGATGAATAGGATTTTCTTTACAACCTCTAACCTATCTATTCTTGTAATTCTAGACTTTACGGACACTTCAACGGGTTTTCGATGTTTCTCAAATGTCCGTTGTCAGAGTGAGTGTGGCCCGGGCTCTTCATTCTCACACCATTCTGAGTTGTAGCGATTTTAATTGGACCAGAAATTTGCTATTTGGACCAAGTAACAGCTCCCTGACAAGGATCCTTTGAAGTAGTCGAACCGGTATAAACCTTTACCGACTGATTTGAAGTTAAAATGTAACTACGTATGAAATTCCCGAAGTTTATATATAGTAAAATTCAGTACAAGCTGGGTGGAAAAAGACCAATTAAGCATTACTACTTTGTACCTTGCGAATAAAAGGTACTGCTTGTGGGCTTATCACTAAGTAAAAAACAAAATACTGGTAAGCGCCGTCAGCCACAGAGAGCCGCTACACAAGTTGAGGTAAACCTGCTTTTTTAAAGAAATTTTGGTGGGAATAACCCATTATAGGCCTACTGTTATATGACCAGGTGACGTATTTATTTAGTGATCGATTTCACACAAACCTTCTTCCCCCACATTTTACCTAAAGAACGCACAGTCTACAAATGTTTGAAACTGTTTGTAAACACTTAGCTTCATTTGATCGTAATACGAATACCAAAAACTTCAGTCCATCGTAAAAGTAACCAACCCACCGTCTTCATTTAGTCCCATGTCTATTTTGATTGGTGGAAAAGGTACGGCAAATTTTAGTGAAAGCATGTTTCCTATTTCACTGCTTTTAAACAGAGGGGAATGTAATATGCCGCAATTGTTTGATATTCTCAAAATAGACCTAAGATATTACTTAAGCTTCGGGTTAAGAAGGCTTATAGTAAACCAAGTCAACCAACATACCGAATATATCAACCGGAATACAAATATAGCCGGCTATATATACTGTAGCATAATATCGGACTTAAATACACAAATTATGCATAATTTAATTAACTTAAGGTAAAATACTTTCAAACTCCTTAGAATCTTAAGAGTCCTATTTCAATGGGCGTTACGGCCGCCACGTAAGTGCCTAGCCTGCTAACCTATTTCTTGAGTTTTCAATGATCTACTGCATTGATTTCATAGAAATTGAATGCACCTTAATCAATGTTTTTGTGACCTTGCTGTATACACTATGGGGTCGGTTGGTCATCCAGGTCTTTCTCCGTTACCCTAGCGACTTTTGAGTGAAAACAAAACCTGACTACAGTTTGACCATATGTTGTCGCGGGGAAGTGACGTGTCAACGACTGACCCCATAATTGGTGGGGAAGGGGTATAAGCTGTGGCACTGGTATTTTTGAGGTTAGGTTTTACGATAGATATAAATCTGTTTTTTTCTCTACTTGTCTCTTCTTATAAGTTGTGTATTTCGTTATCTTTTATGTCTTGTATGAGAGCATAGGCATCGGGGCTGCAGCCCCACATTCGAACAGAATATTTGTAGTAATATTAAAAAATGTTTAGCCCCCTCACTGAAAGTTATCCAGTACGCATGAGGTACTTTCAGTGCACGTCATAAAGCCCAGCGGGGTTTCTGTTTATACTTCCTTCGACATCATGTATATAAGTCTGTATATTACTATTCGCATTATGTTCTGCTGATGTTTGTATGATATAATTTATCAAAACGAAGCGAATAGAAACCATCCAGACTTTTATTTATGTTATTTCATATCTATCTTAACACAGGTGAGTTTTGAAATTCTACATGAAAGTCTTCCCAACAATTTTACGTTCTTCACGACTTATCAACAAGCCAGTGCCTGTGTGCCATCTTGAAACAATAGACAGGACCCTGGTTGCAGAGAAATTACAAAAGGAGGAAGGAGCAACACCCCGCCTAACGAACCTGCAAACCCTAGATTTTCCTTGATTTTAGAAATATCACCATTCTTAGCAGACGTGTCTGGGATTTGGTCGCAGGGTGGGGGTCTACATTCGAAATATTTTCCCACGTGATAGGTGATGTTGGACAATATAATTTTCTTCACTCTTCGGTCATGGGGGGGGGGTGGGGTTGAACCCTTAAAATCCTCCACGTCTGGGTGCCTGTTTCATGGCCTAGGGCAGGTAGGGAGCTGTCATCATACTGTGCATCATTGCTTACTATACAATTAAGACACTAGGAACGACCTATGGGTCTAGATTAGGGGTCTCCAAACTTTTTTGCTTTGTGGCCCTAACGTTCTTCTCTGGAATCTTGGTGGCCCTCAAATTGACGGGTCGGTGAGAGAAGCTAGCTCAATTTGACTTGGTTATGCAGATCACTGGCTCTTAGATTAGAATCACTCCCATTGCTTATTTTTAATGAGAAATTTGGCAATTATTTTTTCGCTCCCGAATCCTTTTCGTGACCCTCCGAAATATTTTCGCGACCCTCAAAAGGGTCGCGACCCCTAGTTTGCCGACCCCTGGTCTAGATGGAGATTGATGACTTATGTGTGCTAAGTTAAAGTAATATTTACAGACAAGCATTACTTTTCCTGTGTTTCTAAAGGTTATTCTTCTTTTCTGATTTTGAGTAGTTCAGGAAATATTGGTCACATATGATATGGAGCCTTGATGTCCGCAACGGAAGAGGTCTTCTCAGTCATACTTGAACCGGAATAGCATTGTAAGAAAATTTGTTGTTATTAAACCGTTTGGTTAAATGTCAAATGTAGGCTACAATGAAATTTGCAGTAGGAGTAGACCGTCGTACTATTAACGTCTGGGAAGGTAGTCAGCATAATGGCTTGCATTGTAATTTAACAAATATAATTCAACATAGCTTACCAGGCTCTTTAGATGGAGGTTTTATGATATGACAATGCGTTGACATCACTTGTGTATCACATTGACTAGGTAGGCGTATTATGTGTGACTCGATGCTTTGCTGAGGGACAGCAGCGTCAGTTCCAACTGGGGAGAGCAGGGCAATATGTGACGGAACATGTAGTGTAAGAGTTTCATGGACTTTGTTCTCAACTTTCAGAGTGAGTTACCTCGCTCCCTTTACCACATGCTGATGCCCATGATGGGAGACATATTTTGAAATAGGGCTGAGAGTCAATGGCCCATAAGTACGGTATGATATACTTTTCTAACATTTTGGGATTAATATAACTAATACTAACGAATCACTCGACAAGAAAAGTCTCATTATTTTTTTCTGAACCACATAACATGAATCACGTAAAACCATCCGTATTCTGTAACCAAAGACTTCCGTAGTTGGGTTTTGGTGCAGTGATCTAAGTTTCATTATCCGGAATCATGTTCAACCTACGGCTACCAAAGGCCGTTTTGGCACTATTTTCTTCCAAAACGTTTCGTTCGTCATGTCGGAACGTGCTACTTTCCTTCAAATAGCAAGCCGTACTTGTATAGACTGTATAAAGTTGTGCTAGCCATCATGGGCAAAAATACCGTATTGTGCTTGTGATCATGGGTCGGCTTCCAATATATTTCACGTTTTCTCAGAATAGCAAAATGGGTATACCTCTTTTCTCGATAGAGCAGGTGAAATATCTCCAAAAATCACCTAAAATTATAAGTATTGTACTAAGTTTATATATGAGAAGGCAGGGGCATATCCTGGGCTGCGGCTTGGTTAGGCATCCTTTCAGGCTATATCCACGAGAATAAAAAACACCAAGTCAATTTTAAAGGAAGGATGAAGGAAAGAAAGTTCTTAGCCACACTACCTGCATGTTACAGCTACATTACGTACCCGATACAGCTACACTACTTGCTGGTTACAGCTACAAGACATGCACGACACAGCAACCGTACCTGCGTGTCACCGCTGCACTACCTGCGTGTTACAGCGTCGTCATTCTCAAAGTACCTTTAATTAAACGTTGAAGCAAAAAGGAGATAGCCTGATAATAATTTTCCCTTGACCTTTTTTCAATATGGATCCACCTCACATACAGGGAGGAAGGTTAACCTTAATTTTAGTTTTAACACGAAATCGAGATACAACAAGACCGTCCGTTTTATGATTCCATCCACTCTAAAAACGTCCGGATAAAATTTGATCCTAATCCGGATCGGAGGGACACCTACCCAAACCAGGGTCATTTGCAGTACTCAAAATCCGGATTAAAATGATCCAGTCCGGATCATTTTTGATCCATATCTGATTAAATTATTGAACCGGATTCGAGTAGGTGCCCCTCCGATCCGGAATGGGATCAAATTTAATCCGGACGTTTTTAGAGTGTGCCGAAAGAAAATACTACAGGTCAAGTTCTTTCAGCCTAGGCGGTGCCAGGTACTGTGAGAGTCGGCATAATGAAAGACCTTGACATGTATATGAACTATATACCAATAATACGCTAATTATCAAGATTTTAAAGCTTGACGATTAGTGGCCTCAAATGACGTTTGACCTCCACCAAACACTGTAGGATTTTTAACTTAATGTAGGGCATCTATATGCAAAGTATGCGACCACTCAAAGAACACCGTGACTGAGATATCAAGTTTATGAGGCTTTTGGAAAATTTGACCCCTGGAACCTCACGTAATCTTTGACGTTCACCATAATAGGTACACTTCTGAAACCCAGTGGATCGTCTGCATGCTAAGTTGTGAAGGCTCCCTCAAAGATTCACTTCTCGAAATATCACGTTAACGATGTTTTATAATTTTGACTTCCGAAGACCTCAAATGACTCTTTACACCTACCGAAAGCGATAGCGATCTTTAAATTCAGTATAGGGCATTTACTTGCTAAGACAGAGATTCTTGAAAGTTACCCTTCTTGAATTACAATTTTTCACAATTTAACTTCCGGTGACCTCAAGTGACTTTGACCCCATGAAAAGAGACTTCTCGAACTTAGTGTGGAACATCCACACGCTATCTGTGAAATCCATCAAGGTTAAAGTTCATGAGATAATCGTGTTTTTAACCGTTTGATTTCTGGTGACCTTATATGACATTTGGCATCACAAAAAACAGGATTCTCGTTCTCAATAGGCCTATATGGCGTCCACGCGTTGAGTATGAGATCCCTCAATGTTTGCGTTTTTTATTTCTTGCCGAAATCAAAAGAAATCCATACAATCACGTTGGTGAGTGTATATGTGTGTGTTTGAGTGTGTATATGTATGTGTGTTTGTGACGCTCAGCTTGTAAACACGGTATCTTAAGAAAGGAATGATGGATGAAAAGTACCGAATTTTGCTATCTGTAGGTATCGTGTTTACAAGGGAAGCATCACAAACATACATACATATATATACACACACGCGCGAGCACACACACACACACACACACACCAAAATACATACAAACAATTGCCAGTTTGATTGCATAGAATCCTTCTGCCTTCGGCAAGGAGTAAAAAACTGAGCCACGGGAGGGAGGTTAAGCATGTCTAGCCTCTGGCTTCATGATATGTTTAGTTAAGTTTTGAATGTTTTGATTCCCAAATTTCTTTACTATTCGGACATTTCACCATGACCTAAAATATTTCACAAGCAGAAAATGTCTGTCGGGTTAGGAAGTAAGTTTAAAGAATCCCCATTGGACTGGTGTTGAACCATGCACGTAGATCAGTGAGTTAGAAGTGTTTTACTATTCTAAGAGCCTTGATCTCTTTACCTGTTAGGTGATCAGTTCGGCTTATACATTGTAAAACGATCAAAGCATTGAACAGATGAAGGTAAAGGTGAGACAAAACTAAAAGGAGAAACAAAATTGTTCACCATCGTTTAATGCCGAATTACATCCCCTTGGACTTAGCAGAAAACATTCTCAAAACGATCATCGGAAGTAGGGTCAATATTTCAGGTATGAACAAGGTCTAGTTCATAGAAACGTGCTTATTCTCACGCAAGCCTCATTTCAGTTACTTCCAAATGTAACCTGTCAATGCTCCTGAAGTTGGCAGGTATACAGGAGCGGATCCAGAGGAAGACTTTCCCTGTTCAAGCCCCTCTCTTTTCAACACCACTTTATTTTTAGAAGGTCCCAAAGCTGCACTACAATGTTTTTTGTTGCTTATTTTGATAGTCAGCCAGTTAGCCCCTCCACCCCCCCCCCTTTTCGTGAAATCCTGGATCCGTCTCCTAGGTATACATGAAAAACTGTTGTTGCTATACACTGTGTTTTTTTCTTAAGTCCCATCGACTCTCTGGCGAAGAGTCATGTTTAAATGCACGTTCTTTCAAGTTGAACCGGGTTTGGACTGAGGCTTCACATACCAATACAAGCAGGGGAAAGCTCCTTCCGTCTGTTAATGTTATTATTGAAGAGTTCGAGACTAGCATTCATACACAATTTACCAGGAAAGCACAAATTGTGGGTAGCTCTAAAATTGAATTCTTGCCGTACAACATGTAAGATGTCATTGCCCTACTCTTAATTGAACAACTAATAAAGGAAAGATCACTCAACAGTACTGTAGGCCAAGTATTTAACAAATCCCTTCTTCCTTTGGTATTAGAGAGATAAATAGAAAATATAAAGAAAATTAGCCATAAATAAAGGACTACTTGCGTCTATTTCTCCGGGTCCCCGAGTTTCAACTGACCGTCTCATAAGTTAATCTAGTGCAAGTGTCGGGGTACGGAAGTGTCCGACTCAGTCTAGGTAAACTTTACATGACATGATACTGAAGGGGATTCGAGCAAAGTTTGAATATATTGTCTTAAACAAAAATCTGTTTTTTTTTACACTAAAATTATCATAGAACAATTAAACAATTTATTCCGACTTTTGGCTCAGTTTCATGAAGAAAGTGATGGACCTCTTCCCCTCACCATGCAGCCAAAGTCATAGGCGTAGGAAGCTTTTCGGGACTGGGAGCTGAACCTTGTTTCGAATCGCCAGCCTGGGGGAGGGGTCTAAGGGAAGGGGTATTTTAGGGTCCCCAGATGCAATCTGGTGCAACATTTTGGACAAATTTGAAGGAAAATTTCTGCCAATTTTTGACATTTTTTACAGAAGAGACAAATAAGGGGTTTTTCATGTATACCTAAGAGACGGATCAAGGATTTCCCAAAAAGGGGGGGGGGTGGAGGGGCTAACTCCATTAGGGCAGAGATCGCACCTGCCAGCTTCAAATGTACGAAACCTCCACTGGGGGTCTAGGGTAAAACTTAAAATTTAGACATTTAGGCTAAATGGTGTTTCCTGCCATCTGACTATCAAAATAAGCAACAAAAACATTGTAGTGTAATTTTGGGACCTTCTCAAAAAAGCAAGTGGTGTCGAAAAGGGAGGGGCTTGAGAAGGGAAAGCCCTCCTCTGGATCCGCTTCTGTATACCTGCCAACTTCAGGAGCATACTTCAGCCCCCACATTTTTGACTGGGGGGCTAAAGCCCCCAGCCCCCCGCTTCCTACGCCTATCGCCAAAGTAATTGCCAGGATTGGCAAGTATTTTCTCAGCCTTTAACTCGTTTTGGTTTCGTGTAAGGAATGTATTTGTGTAGGTGTTTTCCTATGTCATGCTGGATGTCAACGTGTGTGAAAATGTTTGGATATAAGTACTTTAATGATGTACTGTACACAGTTTTGGAACCTAAACACATTTGGTTTGGGCTATAATTCTGTACGATAAATTTGCTTGTTGCAAAAATGTATCATTCGGGTCAAAAGTGTCTTCTTGCCAAGGTGACAAGGGGAAAACATCCAGACGTCCATCCTCGGTGCGAGACAATTTCAATGACTCAACGTCCGAAAGCCGTCAATACGGAAACCGGCCCACAGTTTTCAAACAAGTTTAACTTAAATACTTAATCCTGTGATCCCGTATTGTATACGAAATAATGACGTCACAAAGGAGTAGACCCCCAAAAGTGCGGACCGTGTTTACACCATATGAATATCAATGACTTTCATAACTATAGACCCACTGGTCTATTAAATATTTTAAAGGAGATGATTTTGTAACAGAATGATCCCTCTCCAAGATCGTCAAATCTGCATTAAAAAGACACTAGAAGCCGCCTTATTGTGACTTTATTTGTCCAATTTGAAAAGTCGTATTATAAGCCCTGCCTTAGAAATACATAAGATTTCAAGTAGGCTATTCCATCAGTTATAATTTTCACCTGTAAAATAATTTGTAAGATAAACTAACATCGTTGATTGACTTTGAACGTCGCGAAGATTGTGCCATACCTTCACGTGGGAAGGAGATTTGTGAGGATCCATTGTGTATGCTTCTCCAGCTTTTAAAGCAATTACATAAAAACTCCCGCCTATTTCCTTTATACTATAACTATGCTATATTACCCCAGCAGTAAACAAAAAGGTACAAGCACCCGATGAGTGAATGTGGGTGAAAATGTCACCTTAAAGAACAAAGACCTGGTAATTTTATATCAGATTAAATGTCCTATTCTTCTCCCTCGCAGAACCAAGAAAGTATTTCAATCCCTTTCCTGATGTCAAAATTACGGTGGCCGACAAAAGCCAATAAAAAAAAAATATTCACAGAGATTATCTCAAAATTTTGACTTATTATCTCAAAATTTTGACTTATTATCTCAAAATTTTGACTTACTATCTCAAAATTTTGACTTATTATCTCAAAATTTTGACTTATTATCTCAAAATTTTGACTTATTATCTCAAAATTTTGACTTATTATCTCAAAATTTTGACTTAGCTAGCAGTACGTATTGTATGGAGATTATATTAATCAGGCTATACTTTGGTCAAGAACTGACATTACGAGAACAACGTGAGATTACAGGCTATTTCAAGCCCACCACAAATAGCTTTAGAATCGGGTCCTACGTTTTAACATACGAGCTAAGCGCACGAAAATTTTACTTCCCTGGAGGCAATTTTGTTTGTTGCATTAACAAAATGGGAACACTTGCACGGAGATTTTAGCCAACTTCCGATTCGTTCAGAGGCGGTGTCGGCATTTGCCTGACGGTGTCGCCGAGCTCCAATTGGCAGGGATAGGCCTAATACCCGACAAATAGGATCGGTTACCAAAAGGATTACTAACGTGAATGAAACAATCGGTTTCTAATATAGAAAAATTGAAAAACATTGCAAAGCTGGAAAATCATTGTATATTTATTGAAGAAACAGCCCTTCTTAAGAGCAAAACAAAGAATTCACGTAGGTAAATACTGGTAATTTACATTCTTTATCTTATGCATTGAGGTTCCCCGATGAAACTGAATACTGTCCTGATGAGGTCAGCCTGCCGCCCCCAAACTTGGCGCCACCTCTGAGCTCACCATTGAGCTACTTTTGATTTTCTTACAAGATAAGTTTACCACGATGGCGAGTCTAAACAAAAAAATCTTCCCAAAGGTTGGAAAAGGAGTGTACAACTTCATATCGATGCAATTTTAAGTTTCTCCAGAATCAAGCCTACAAGGAAGAACAGTAATTATGAAACCTTTAAAGATCAATTAAACGGACATTGTTTGAAACGGAGAGCGTTGAAGTAAAATTACACTGGTGAGAGAGCGCGAAGCCCGCGAAAATTTTTGAAATTTAAGATTCCTTTCGCGCAAAGAAATTTCATTTGAATTCCGAAGAACGGCTACGACTTCTTGATATGTCAATCCTTGACGAAAGTATAGCCTGATTATGTCCTCAGTTTCCATGATGTCAGGATGTTGTCGTGTTGTGAATATAATCTCCATACAATACGTACTGCGAGCTATGTCAAAATTTTGAGATAATAAGTCAAAATTTTGAGATAATAAGTCAAAATTTTGTGATAATAAGTCAAAATTTTGAGATAATAAGTCAAAATTTTGTGATAATAAGTCAAAATTTTGAGATAATAAGTCAAAATTTTGAGATAATCTCTGTGAATATTTTTTTTTATTGGCCTTTGTCGGCCACCGTACAAAATAGCAAGACGAAATCGTGCCAAGTTGAGAACAAATTTTCAAGAAGTGCAAACAACAGCTTGGGCACGTGGGACTTATGTAACCTACATCATTCACATTTATTGTTGCCGAGGCTGTGAAATAATTGTTTTCCAAGTGTGCTCAGCCGTCTGTATTAATCGGTAACGACTTTTCAAGGGTAAAGGAGAAATCTTAATGTTTGAAATGTTTCAATTTTACCAAAGGTTATAAAAGGTTATACCAGGGAGCTCTCCAAAATTTCTCAAAAATTTATTCTCCAGAATCATTAAGGAGGTACCGGTCTGTGATGGCTGCGATGGGAACAAAAGACCTGCTGTGAAGGAGACAAAAACGACTGACATTGAGCTGGATGCTGTACCAGTGTACGGAAATGTTGTAAGAGTATTTAAATGTCACGTATAAGTTGCTTTAAAGCTGAAATAATTGTCTTGTTGTTATTTGACATGACATTACACGACATTACCAAAACAATTATACAAACATTTACCAGCAAAGAACCATGCATCAAGACCTTGCAAGTACTAAAACAACGCTGCCATGACACTGGCGATTTGAACATGCAGTCAGGCTTGTAGATATAGACAGGCGCATGTAACGTGACGCCCTACACCATTTGACAAATCGAAACAAAAGTATTTCATTCCTGAGTTCGATTTTCAACTTAGGCTACACTCTTAAGGGTCCCTATTTAATAGGGTAACAAACCGGTTATCAACAGGAACACAAACAAAGATGGACCTAAATGGGTTCATTTTGAATAAAATCTAGTCGTTTTTACCCAGATTTCACACGATTCATACTCATCCTCCTGTTGACTACATTTGTTTGTAATTAAACTAAAGTCTTCGATTTTTGAAGATGGGTTCAAGAGTGACAGGCCATTTGTGATGCAACAGGCCATTAGGGTCGACGGTTCATACTTCCAAATTTTCACGCGATATAAAGCACAGGCGCAGGAAGCTTTTCGAGTCGGGAGGGGGGGGGGGGGCGCTGAACCTTGTTTTGAATCGTCGTCCTGGGGAGGGGTCTAAGGGGAGGGGGTATTTGTTGCATTATTTTTGGACAAACTGTAAGGAAAATTACTGCAAATTTTTTACATTTCTTACAGAAGAGACAAATAAGGGGGTTTTGCCCTTGGATCTTGGGGGAGGGGGCGGAAGCATACTTCAGCCCCCCGCTTCCTAAGCCTATGCTATAAAGCTATAAGAACCATTTATAGTCATTCCTTGCCCTGCCGCTCCAATCTTGGATATCTCAGAGTTGAACAGTATTCAACTTTCATAGCTGAAGTACGAACTCATGACATTTACATGAATACCTATGCCTGAAAGAAGCAGACCATTATTTGAAAGCAAAGTCAGCAGCGGCTAAACAATAGACAAAAAGACACCTGTCAGTCAAATTTTTAAAGCTGAAAGGGATTACATCATGTTCAAGTACATATTATCTGACATTTATTTAATGTCTGTCCATCTGTTACAACTCGCTACTTTCAAGTATGTCATTCGTGTCGGGATTTCCATTACGTTCATATACCACTAAATCCACTTTGCTGACAGGTCCATTTAGCTTCCATATAGCAATGAAGGAAGGAGAAACGTGCTCAATTAGCCATTCCCTTCCTCAAAACACAAGCTTTTCTTTTTCTATTGAAAATTTTTTATTTAACAATTTCCTGATAACGTGAAGAAGACGGAGTATCTACTCTCTTTAAGTACTCTCCGCAAACAGGCAAAGTACAATTTCCTTCCGTTGTGAAGGGCTGGAGTTTTCATGTTTCTAATTTCGCACAGCCTATAGCTCTTTATGAAGACATACCTGTATTAAGATTGGAGTTGCATTAACTACGGCTAGGACTTAACCCGAGTTACCTATAGTGAGGGCAAACTGACTCACAACCCGAGGTATACCAACTACAATATCTGATCTGTATGACTCAGGTAGGCATACCGATTCGGACATAGTGGTGAACGATTCATGCATATGAATCACGTTTTCTTTCCCTGCAGACTCGTAAAATACCAAACAGAAATGATCCAGAAAGTCTGGTATAAATTAAGGCATCGTGCATATTGAAGCATTCCCTTATACTCGCCAATGTTCAAACGCCTCATCAGGAAGATCAGGATCTTTATTTCGAAGTTTATGAGAAAATGGACGACTGACTAACCGCTGTGACCACGTGACTGGGACTTTGACTTGAACCGGAACATGGGCTCAGAAAACATTACCAAACTAAACAAAACACTAAAGTACCAAACTATAGCGATGGGGGAGAAGCTTTTCAATGATATGATCAGTCAGAGAGAGTAAGACAGGTTGATCAAAATGCTATTAACTTGAAAGAAAGAAATTTAAGACAATTCGACCCAGTAACGCATTTCTGAAAGCCTAGAAAAGAAATGGTTTGGAGAGAAATTTTGTTTGTTATGACGAATTCACACTCTATTATACGGTTTTCTCTTTTAAGGCACATAGCCTCTATTGTCAATCCGCCTATTGAATATTACCAAAGTAAACTGTCTATAGGTTCCGAAACAGGTACTATGGCAGTATCAGTATGGTTGACCATCACATCCATTACGCGATAGATGTTATGCATATAGGCGTAGGAAAAGAGGCAGCCGGGACGAACGCCCTGCACTCTGATTGGTGGGGGCAGAAACCTTGTCTTGTTCCCTCCCCTTTTGGATGACATGCTGCCAAATATGGCATATTGAATAGGATGAAATTACTTCAGAGTTTTAGTGCATCATTTTGCATCTATGGCACTTTAAATCGTAACAAAACTACCCCTCCCCCAGGACATGACACTGATAGCTATCATTCACTTCCGGCCCCACTTTCATAAAGCTTCCTACGCTCATGTTATGCATGTTGTAGCTTGTTGAAACTAAAGTCAATAGTGTAAACCAGGCCTCCGGCCATCATCTATATAAGAAGCTCAAAAACATTTTCAAAATTACCACCACGATAATTCTCTTACAAAAGGGCAAAAGACAGCTTGAATCACCGCCACTGACCTGGGTCTTCCACGTATGTTCGGTAGCTTGCTCTCAAAATATCGGCGGTAGATGAATGCTACACATAGGGGCCTAACACATTACACAGTACAGTACAAGTTGTTAGTGATAGAACTGTATTAATAACCGTACTACTATATGGTACCTACTGTGATGACTATGTAACCAACTTTCGTATCGTAACACTGTAAACAACAGCCAGCTAGAGGTTAGTTTCCTTGACTTTAATCCTCACCCTCACCTCTAAAACGATGTAGGCCTGTGATGTCTATAATCAGTCTTCCAATAACAACGTCTGCTTGTATAATATCGTTCTCGGAAACTATACAAAATCTGACTGGCAACTCGCTGCGGTCAGGCGTGGATCCAGACATTTCGAAAGGGGGAGGGGGCTGAAAACCCCCTTGAATATTTTCCTATATTAACATTATGCTAATTTTCGCGTATTTGTTATTGTTGATGTGGCGAAAAAGTGGGACTGAGGCCGAGAACCCCCCCCCCCCTCTTGGATCCGCGCCTGGCAGTGATAGTATCGGTCACAACCTTAGCCTAGGCTACCTAGGCCTAAAGCCGCGGTCACACTACAACGAATTCGGATCGGATTCCGATCCGATTTTTGTGAGTTTTTATTAAAATCTTCTCCATCTCTGGTCAGAAAGAGCCCAAAATTTGCCAACCAGTGTAAATATATGATTTGCATCAGAGGTATATGAAAATAAAATGTTAACTGATTTTTTCGTGACGTCACACCGACAAACAGCTTTTATCGGACACGCGTAGTCTGATAAAAGCTGTCTGTCGATGTGACGTCACGAAATAATTCGCATAAATTTAATTTTCGTAGTCCTGCGATAAAAATCATATAATTACACAGGTTGGTAAATTTTGGGTTCTTTCCGACCCGAAATGGAGAAGATTTTAATAAAAACTCACAAAAATCGGATCGGAATCCGATCCGAATTCGTTGTAGTGTGACCGCGGCTTAAGTTCTCACGTACACTTTGTTCCCCGAACTATAGACCTGATGCATATGATGTCACAATGGAGAAAGTGCTCCCTCTTCTGGAGGAAAATGACGGAAAAGCGCGTATCATTGAAAATTACACTTATAAATGCAGACAGCTGATTTGTCAGCCAATGGTATACGCGCGTAAGTCTACTAAACGAGCCGTGAAATCCACGCCGTTGTTGCACGTGTGCTTCATTGTTTTCACCCAAAATGACGTCAGTGTGATGTCAATGCATAAGGTCTATAGGCCTCGGCTATTGACGTTCAGCTTTTTTCTCACATGTTACTGTGTGAATAACGTGTGTCTGCGTGCGTTGCTACAGTTATTGTTGCCATACACACGTGTATATGCGCGTGTATGAACGTAACTATAGCTCAGAGAAATCCTAAGCTTTAGCTAAAGCTTAGGATTTCTCTGCTATAGCTATGGACTATGCATAGAGCAGGATATAGGTTCCTATATCCTGCTCTATGGGACTTTATGTCACAATTGAACAGCAACGCGTGCTATTTAGCGTACAATGGACCTTATGCATATCACGTCACAGAGCAGAATTGCTCCGTCCCTCGGATAAGGTCGGTTATATGAGTGCTGTTCGGGCATCTCAGGGATGCCCCTTTAGAGAAAATGGTTAAGTCTGTGGCCAGTTTACATTAACAAATTGAGCCTCGTTTGGGGGCAAGCATCACTGCAACTCACACACCAAAAAATGCAGACAGCTGGTTTGTGAACCAATCGGATTCGCGCCCAATTCTACTACACGCTCGTGAGAAGTCTAGGTTGTGCATGCAGTGTGCTTCATATTTTTGCCTCTAAAATGACGTTGCGTGACGTCAATGCATAATGTCTATACTCTATAATGTGAACGTCCTAGTAAAAGATTTACCAGGTTGATAGAATGTGTAAAAAACAAAACAGGATCTCTTGTATAAATCAAAATTTTTGGATATTTTTTACACTAAGTGAGAATATTCTTAGGATGAAGGGTCTTAAACCTATCAATGATCCGTGGAGATCAATTACTTAGGAGCTGTGAATCTGAGAAAGATCGAGACCAGTTAAAATTTTTGAAGATGCGGTAGTCCAATTTTGCAAATGGTGTATATTGCTGACCTAGTGTAGGAAGCCACGAAGCGGCCCAAATACTAGGTCAGTAGACTGCGGACTATAGCGACCTAGCACAGTGTGGTTCTAAAGGTTCGTCTGTCATCGATGGTTGTAAGTCGTTACGTCGTAATAGGGTCCAAAAATACTTCGGAGAATAATACAACTTAATCTTTGAAATTTTGTCTAAAAATTTACTTTTTGGTCGTTTTCTACGCAAATTTGAAGGTGTTTATGAATGGGTTAAATGCAGGGTACCAGGTCTCAAAATGTGATTTGAGAACTCGAGAAGTCATCGCAGAGGCAGCGGACCTCGGCTATAGACGTTCTACAGTGACGTCACAAATACATGTGACAACAACAAAGTCAGCCATTGTGAGTGTGTACAAATGTATTGATCAAAGATTAAAAAGTTTAGTATATTCTTTGTAAAAATTGTTTTCTTGACGATGGCGAAAGATTGTTGCTTAATCGTCAAGGAACTATTACAGGGCCAACAGTTTTATTATCGATTTACAACAAATGAACAACGTAGAGCTAGATGGGTTTCTGAAGTCCTTTAGAAGAATTTGAACTCAGGAGTCCACATACTAAATTGCCTAGTGCTCACTTCATGTCCGGTGAGCGACTGAAGATATTACGATAGAGCTTTGTGTGATCGTTATGAGGCCTTTAGACCAAACACACGTAGCCCACAAGCAGGCCTAAACACACAACGTAAGAACAATCGTCAACTGGTTAATAGTTAAGCAAATATTCTTTGAAAAGAGGAACAAAACATTTCACGGTTTGGCCGATACTGTGTGTACACAGTGTAGGTCTTGCGCGAGCAATAAGTTTGACGTCCAAAATAGCGGTATAGGTGAAATCGAGCCCATTATGACGTCACGTGAAGAACCTCCCTTGCCTCGGTCCACTCAGCCTCTGTGATGACGTCATCTTCTGTCTCAAATCACTTTTGAGACCTGGCTGTCTCGCATTTATCCCCGAAATTAAGTTATTACTATCATACATAATACGATTATGGAGATTTTCTTGTGAGAAAAAGCGTCATCGATAAGTGGGATCGAACTCGCGATTTTTTCACGACCGATTTTGCTTCAGATTTGACACTTACGGAAAGAATACGAGCACAAAAATCCAGCCATGAGGACGAGGATACGTATAAGTGACAGACTTCATGTAAATATGACACAAGAGTCTACCTTACTACAAGTCGTTTTAAATTTAAAGCAAATTTTCATATTCTCACCAGCACCCACCTGTCATGAGTGCGCACGAGTGCAAAATAAACAAAAAATCATGGCGAGAGAATATACTTGGAGTATGAGAGCAAATATGTGAGTATGATAGTACCAGAGGTTTTGATTGCTAAGAGTACTAGTACAACATCTTACATGGACACCAGAGAGCAATTTAAATATATACAGAATATGTGCTAAAGCACAGGAAATCGAACCAAGCTGTAAGTACCGCCACTTAGTACTCACTTCCAGTGTAGAAGTACACACACACAGATGTGACGAAATGCGACTACGGGTACGTACTTATGGTAAATATATTCTTGTCGGCTTTTTTTGAACCAGACAAAATGCATACTCATGCATGTATAATTTGGAAGCTTTTCCGATACGTCTTTTCCGGAAGATATCATTTGAGAATGTCTTTCAATGTTTTGCCGACGTCTGAAATAAATATTTTAATGTTTTCCGATTGTTGCTACGACAACCTCACCAAATTTTCTAAGGACAATTTAAAACTGCAGAACGTCTTGCATTGCTTGAAACTGATGTTGTTGACCTGTATGAATTGACTTGTTGCTCGTTCAGTCGTTTTATTTTGCAGCACTGCGTCATCGTGATTTTACAGCTAAATTTATATACAGAATGTTGAGGCATGTAATTTTGTAAACGTTGAACACAAGTGGCTCTAAATCAGTGTCAGCGAAATTAAGAATTGCAAAAGCTTAACAGTCAGACTGCCTGCGGTAATTTGGCTCTTATTTATACATTCTATCACCCTTACATATGTATCCGAAAAGTCCTCAGCGGGTATGGCAATGAAAAACGCAGTCTATAACTTGTACGGTTAACTTTGCTCTCACTTCACGAAAATCTTTCCGACAAAGATATTTGTTGTACGAATATTGTCAACAGCAAATCTAACGTTTGTCATGTACGAAATCAGCGGTGGAATATGTTAGTCTTTATATTTAGCATACAGCCCATGCAGGGTTACCTGACGATGTAGATCTGAGTGCAGTCGTTGGCAAAACAGCTTGTAGCGTTTTAATATTACTCTCCAGACGTTTCATGCAAGAGGTACTAAGTTAAGTTCCAATGTATTCGACTATTCAATAAAACTATATAACTACCGAACACAATACTGTAACAAGCCATACTTACCCGGCTACTGATATTTCCATCCCAGCACAACTGTGATCATCAGGGGTGTAACTAAGGGTGAGGGGAAAGCTTTTCCTTTTCGAACTAATTCTTCAAGTCTGGCTTTTTTCAAACGTTTAACTGAATCGGAGCTGGAAAATTGCGTCTTACGGCTTGCTATTTACTATTACATCAAAAGTAGCCTCGTAACTATTACTTTAATATACTGTTCCAAAGGGTTTCTCTTAACCGTTTTCACTCGTCACTAGGACTAGCAAACCAAAATTTTGGGTAGTCCTTAGCCTTTTTTTCACTAGGCCGCATGTCTGGGCCTCAAAGAAACCTCTCAGAGACTGTTACATTTTATACGAAAATTGTGCTCTCATAATTTAGAAGGAGTTGTGTTTTTTCCAGCTAGAAATTTTATATATTAAATTAACTGTCACTGTAATTTACACTTGTTTAGCTGTTACCAACTTTACAAAAACAGAATCTACAGTTTCCAGATTTGGCATAGCACTTTTCAGTAGCCCATCAGACAAGAAAGATAGTGGTTTTGGCCTATCCGCCGCTACTTTCACCCCCATTTGGCGAGCAGGCAACCGCAAATTCTGCCGTTGTATTTAGTAATAATGAACAACCCTATTTAGACTCAATGCACATAGGCATGGCTTACTGGGGCTTATCAAGAGTAATGGTTTCAAATATATCAACAAAGCGGGCCAGAGGCAGGGTTTACCTCCGTCACCAGGTCACGTGAACAATAATGGCGTCATCTGAGACCTGTATGTGCAAAGCTCAAAATGCGTTCAAATCGTTGGTTAGGAGGATCTTTGTATAGACCTACATAAACCTATGTAATCGATTTGGAAATGTGAAGAAGACTATTTTGAAGCGGGTTTTTAAAGTGCTTTGTTTTCTTCGTAATATGTGGCTTTCCAGAGAATTCCGAAATATTTTGAGGGGTGGGGTGGCCCAGGGTTCAGATCCTTCCTCTTTGAGCTAACCCCGATTACTAACACTGATTCTGAATCTTCCATCGAATGTTCCTTCTGCGAAACGAAGCTCTGTGCAGGCACTGGCTGCTCCAGTCTTAGACATTATGTCGGTTGACTGCAGGCAGCACAGAGGTTAGAAGAAACTGGTTCAGACAACGATTGAAATGAGGGTTACAGGGGCCTTGGTTTGGGTTTGAAATAGGGGAGGGTGAGCTTGAAACATATAGCTGCTGTCCATGGGGGAGTCTAAGGGAAATTTAGACCCAAAATAGCGCTATCAATACAGTAGGGTGCTATGAACTTTTCGAAACAATTTGTTTTATAATTAATGTGAAAATAATAGTCATGTAGTTTAAATAGTACATATACAGTTCATTTTTTCTTCAGACTTCAGTAAGAATAAATCAAAACAGGGAGCTAGAAGAATCACTCTCCCTGATCAGAACATGTAAGGAACAAAGTGTATTAGGTATGCAGTTTGGGGTGGAATACTTAGTGC
The DNA here is from genome assembly GCA_029531755.1 of Holothuria leucospilota. Lineage (NCBI taxonomy): Eukaryota > Metazoa > Echinodermata > Holothuroidea > Aspidochirotida > Holothuriidae > Holothuria > Holothuria leucospilota. Next base: position 19,426,238 of record CM055983.1, read on the forward strand.
TGGCAATCATCCTATGTTTATCTCATAGTGTATACCATTTCATCCTGATGGGGATATTGCGTAGTTAAGAAATCGCTATACACAATCACAAAAACACACATGCCTGCTACAGGGTATGACATATATTAACTGAATAGTATAGAAGTGACGACAATTGTAGCATATCGGAAGCTATCTCAATGATGATCGGGGTGTATTCCATGACCTACATCTGATATCTTACTGACCATAATTTCAAGGCCTCGGGTCAGGAAATTTAAGGGGAGGGGAATTAATGGATATTCATAAGTGTCCTTCCACTCAAAACAATAAAGACATCTGCCTCTTGCTCGCCCGGTCACCAACTGACAGCGTTGCGGCCCTGGAACTAGAGTCAAAAGTCAACTGTGCTATTGACCTTTTCTAAATACTTCCGGTCAAGAAACGATTACTCACAACCAGGTGATATTAAGACCTTCAATTGATAGATACATAATAGTATAACCCCGGCGTTATCAATTTACGAATCGCTGACCAAGCTAGTACCTAATTGGTAGCACGGAACTAATTCAAATTGTATATTGTCGCAATTACTTCTGTTCTGTAGATAACGCTCTGTTACATCAGTCGACCGTTACCCTCCGGTATAGTATCGTAAATCACTGGCAATAATATATATTACTTTCATAGCAGGTATCAAATATGTACGCTTTTGACGTACATACTCTAACACCTGCGAGAAATGACAGAAATCATCCAATTTCGCTATATTCATGAGACAATTTGATGTTACCTCATCGACTGTTGATTGGTTACGATATATGAATATTCATACTGCACGACGAAATCTCAGCTGTTACCTTGTTCTGCGACCTAATCACCTTTACAGAGTAAGTTAATGGGACTTACTCAATGTGTGAACTTCTAGCATCAGAAATCACACACTAAAATCCTATTGACTTTGGTCGTCTGAACAGCATGGTAACCAGACTTGCTGTAGTCGATTTTTCGTTCAATATGTTTGATATGTGTTCGTTAAGATCTTATATAGGCTATGAACAGTTAACAGCATACAGTTTTAACGCAGTTCGGCGAAGAATTCTTGCGAAAATTAGCGGACTTACGAGTGTATCCAATATAGGTACAGGAGAAATACACCTCCACAAATCGGGCAAGCAATAATAAAGCTTTTTCAAATTTCCAGAAAGGCCTATGGGCATATTCGCCAGTTGAGGCGACCCTTTCCCTCCACTTTAAGAAACTGTGTTCTTTAAATACACCGACGTTTTGATGTGTACCAATACTTCCATATGTAGCGATACATGTCTATCATAACGTTCTTCCGAGACATATCACAACCGTAACATGTTTAGGCACGTAGCCTAATCGTGGCTCTTCGATGTCGATATGTATTAGGAAACTTGAACAGAATAATCAATCATCATGAACGCTTACAACCAATAAAATACACTTGTCACTTGCCACGACATTGCTTGCCCATGTATTCTACATTTCTTATTTGATTCAAGTTGTAAATCCAGGGAGTTGCCGTTAACAGTGGCGACTCTCTAATACATACTTTTGTATGAATTGTACGATGTACAGATCAAATACTGTTACTTGATCCAAAATGGCAACATCCTGATCCAATGCACTACAAACTTTTGGAAAACAAGTATTCTTTCAATCTTAAGTAATTACGCTGCTGTATTCACTGCCCTAAATGTTTTTTCACACCCCACTATTTTATTGTCTAAAAGGGTATATCATGCTATCAACCCCATTGCATAAGGGTATTGCAACGCAAACATCTCTGAAATGTGCTTCTGTAGATGACGTTTTTGTCAGAGAACTGCGCCTTTGAGATCACTGCTTTACCTGATCTGTACAACCATAAGTAAATCTATAGGAAGGTAACAGTTGACCAGTTTGAGTTTTTAAATGTCTGAGGTGCTCGAGATTAAATTCGGAAGTTGATTTACATCTTTTTCTTTTGGAATATCCCTTTTTTTGTAGTGAACATGGGAGTCAATCCTGGGGGGGACAGGGGACACGTTCCCCCACATTTTGGAAATATACCCATTGATTAAAGATTTTTACACAATAAATTTTTGACAGAAGTGGCCATGTCCCCCCCCCCACTCGAGTAAAGATTGGCGCTACTGGCAGTGAACCTTTCTCTTTTCTTTATTATGCTCACTTTCATTGATTACCAGTTGGTATGACGCCTTGAACACGCCAAGGTGAATTCAGTGCCTGATAGGTATCCATAATCAAGCAATAAGCGGTGCAGGACAATCCATTGGTTTTGCTCCAGAAACAGTGCTGAACTTACTTTTTACAATCAAAGAATTACAGTTTGACCATTGAAGTACTACGCTTTGTCTTTGTCTTTACCATGTCCCTATATCACGCGCTGGTTCTTGTTGTATAACCTTCCCATGGACTGAATACGGTAACAGCAGCGGGACGTTATCAAACACCCGACTAGCACTGAGATACAGCTATAATTAATCTAGTTTCCTAAACTAAACAAATCCTTAAGTAACAAGAGCAAAACTACACACTACTCTTGCAGATTATCTTGGTTAAATTCAAACAAAATTCTGATCACCAGTGATCCAACAATGTTCTCGTTAGAACAGCCAAGAAACCAGTTAAATTAGCTAGGGAAATCTTGACTTCTGACTAGCATTTTTAACCAGTTGTTAATTTATTCAGGAAAATACGAATGTTGACGAAGAATCCCTGAATATCTTTTACCAGGAAACGGTTAGATTACGATGACCTCTACTGTTTCCAAAGTCCTCTGGACTCTCTGGCGAAGAGCCGAAGGCGAAACAAAACGTTACTCCCGAAGGAGTACTGCTCTCCCGCCAAAGGGGCTAAGTCCCCGAGAGGACAACCTCCTGATATTCAGACATCTACATCATTAGTATGTCATGTGTGGTCCCGTTCTAAACCTCTCTCCTGGTAAGATTTAACAGGGTGTTTAGAGTGTATTTGAAGAATAACAACAAGTTTTCTGATGTTTTACTTCCATAAGTTTAAGTAAACTTTTTCATCCAAAGACAGATATCTTTTTTGGAGTTGGGATTACAGTGTCTTACCAACATAAAAGGGTTTAATCTTTCAAAAAAAAAAAAAAAAAATGCAAAGCCAGGTGTTTAAGATTTCTCCTGGCCTAGTTTAATTATTAAAGTTCTCCTTCATCTTCTAAGCATGGAAGTACTATCTCCGAGGTAGTACTAAATGTTCTAACTCTAAAACAGGATGTCAATTCATGAAGTTGTAAATCTCATCTCCCTTACCATTACTGTATATCTTGTGTTTATCGTTGCCTACATACTGGCAATCAGCTAGCTGCTAAACTAGTTTTATTTGACCCTAGACATTTGACCCATGACGTCTTAATGCATATGCATATGTTCTGGTAAGATTGCTTATCCACAAAGTTAAGTTTAATATGATCGGACTAAGGGTTTAAACACGATTTGTGATATAGGCTACTTTTTCGCAAAATTTTGACCATTTTGACTGGTGGTACATACAACACAACCTGTATCAATAGATACTGGTAAAACCTATACCAAAGCAGGAGAAATAGCGAATATGAATGGCGAATATCGTAGTGCTAAAGATAATTTCGGTTGGGCAGGGAGTTGTTATTTGGACAAATAACAACTCCCGGCCTGGTTAGATCAGTGATAGTGGCATGTATCATCGAAGGTCATGGAAAATACAGTGCTTTAGTCTGGTAAATCCAAGTATTTCTCTTGAGAGATCAGGAGGTTGGGCTGATTTACGAATTCAGTAGTTAATAGCAGGATAACCCTGCGGAGCTGGCCGGGGTCTCTCCCTACATCAGTCTGAGGTATCTTAACTTAATACACCCACTCCACTTGGCAGTGTAGACAAGCATGAAATGAGTTATCTGAAAATGCCGAAATTTCTTCATCCCAGACGTTGATTTATCCCAACTAAGATTACTTTTAACTCCGTCCTTGAACCTCCTATAGACATTATGCATTGACGTCACGCGACGTCGTTTTGGAGGCTCACGCTAATTCCGTTGAGTACACTGCTGTGTGATATGCACAAATCATTGACAACTCAGAGTGGCTCGTATATGTCAATCAAAGTACAGTCACCGACTGTAAATTCTAGTTACCCCAACCTAAACTGTATTTAAGGTGGTGACTGTCTGCCTTTCGCTAGTTTCTTGCAGCTTTGCGGACTAATTACTGAGACATTGGCCAATACGTTTTTGTTTAACTGCTAAGTTCAAAGGTTTCTTCGACTAGGTATACATTATGTACTGTAAAAGACTTCCCTCGATATTCTTTTGAGCACATGGAAAAGGAAATAGTTGAGATAAGGACTTCCGTGGGTTTCGGTTGATAATGTACGACCCTGTCCGACCAGTAAACAGGTAAAGAGTGCATGGTGTATAAATTACAACTTGTACTGCAATTATAGAAGATATGATCGGATTAACGGTTAAACGCTACACCCTCTTCCCAAGTTTAAATGGCCAGAACCGAACAATTGTAGTGTAACTAAAGCTAGCGGGCAAACACACTTATGGTAAGCCAAATGTCCAATAAAACATTGGGTCTTCAGAACAAAATGACATTATGAACTCGTACACCTACCTCTTTGAGTAGGTCTATTGAATACAGATACCACGTCTCCCAGTGGACTAAAGCCCAAATTATTAATTTATTAAAGCCTACTTTGGGAGCCACTTTGTATAGGGACATCTTGATTCAGGCGCGGATCCGGGGGGCCTGGGGGGCCGCCCCCCCCCTCTCGCCACGAAAAAAAAAAACGAAAGGAGAAAAAAAAAGAAGAAAAAGAAAAAAAAAAAAAAGAAAAGGAGAAAGAAAAATTAAGAGCAAAAAATGAATAAAAGTGTCTAAGAACGTATTCAAAGTATATATTTCTGTAGGGGTTGGGTGGAGCTATCGCTGGATTACCTCTTTACATATCTTTCAAAGTGGTTGGCGACGAAAGGAGAGCTACAATGCTCGAAAACAGGTGAATAGCCGAGTAATGGTCCTTGACTAAAGATCTAAATAAGTAAACATCGTGACATATGTAGTATGGGCTCGGCTAGCTGCACTGAAATTTAGTAACAATTTTGTGTTAAAGAGTGAAATTTTTTGTAATCTAGAGGGATTGAGAGGCGCAGTTTTCGCCATACAGACCTTGCAGAATGAATACAGAAGACAAGCTGTCAGGTGACGTGCTATTGAGCACAGTGGCACCAGCTGTTGCAGGCAAAGTAGCGGCGTGCATACCCTATTCGATTTCGAAACTGTCTGAAAAGTTTTAAAATGAACTCAAAAGGCTTTTAAGCTACAGACAGTGGTGTCGGCACAGTGGGCAATGGGTGACGTGTGTCCCCCTCCCCATCCATTCTTGAAAATTTTTAAAATGGTCCCAAAAGTCGTTTAAGCTACAGATTTCTGTGGAGGGTGTAGGGTGAGATGTATTTTTGATGACTGGTTTATTTGTTCTAACCATTTTCTTTCACAAACTGTTCTCAAACTATCATAAGTTTTGGAAATTCTTGACAAATTCCAAATTTTCGCACGCTCCGCTAGCGTCAAGCCTTGTGTCAGAGTTGTCCTTATTATCAATAGCTTTCGGTAACTACTCACGGGGGAACAAAGGAGCAAAAATGCTTTTTAAGAATTCTCAGTCAGAAGATTCGTTTCTGAATAGCATAGGTTGGTGGGAAAGTGACAGTGTCCGATGCAGGTTCTGAAATGCAGGTTTTGTCATGGACTTATATTTTATCCAAAATTTCGGCGCGCTTCGCGCGCATACGACAGGGTTTACACCCGATTTTATATACCATTGACAATACTATGACGCAAGAAATTATTCAAAGGCAACACTTTTCTAAAAAGTACATCTCCTTCTCTGTAGGGGTCTCATCAGTATGGGATCTTTGACTAATCCAGTCTAGCACATGATTTGAAAGATTGAAAGTACGTAATTGCCGTTGCTTATTTTCCAAACATCTTACCGCGACGTTCAATAATGACGAAAATCTTTTCTGAAACGAATTTTGCCTGTCCACCATCCCTCTTGCTATACCTAAAAAGAAGGTGATATATCATATCTCCTCCCATATGGATGTCGGGTAGTGAGAATCCCGTTGGTCCCTCTTTTGTATACTGTAACTAATTCAGAGCTCCCGGGAGGCTCTATACTGTTCTCTGTCAACCTTGGATATCCTTTTAAAATGTAAAGGAAAAATTTTATTATAGTCCAAGAATGTTTCTGTGGACTCCACGCAGGTATAATTGCGTGTACAATTTTCCCATGGGCGTGGATCATGGGGAACGGGGGGGGGACGCGTCCCCCTCACTTTTTGGAAAAGGGCACAACGTCAAAAATCCCCCTCACTTTTTCAAAAATGATGGAACAGACTGCAATTATGCCTAGGAAAACGAAATTTTTAGAAGAAAAATAACCTAAAAATCGTACACTTTTGTTGCACCAAATCGCATCTGAGGGCATTCAGTTCTAGAAAGATTTCCCTTAGACCCCTTCCCCATGCCGAAGATCACAAAACTAATTGCCTCCCCGTGACGCAAATTCTGACTACCACCAACTGCTTCTTCCGCACCACCAGGACGGCGATTAACAAATGTGAAAAGTCCCCCCCCCCCACACACACACACTTTTGGAGATAGATCCACGCCCATGATTTTTCCTGGGACTTAAGGAGGTTTGAAGATAATATGTTAACCGTCTCTTACTCCCCTTTTTCACCCGAACAAAAGTTAGAATTCACTAAACTGTGGACATTTTTTAAACATACAATCACTTTAGAATGACCCAAAGATACCACCATTTTGCATATAGGCCCCCTAAAATTAACAAGAATTTCTCAAAGGGAAGGGTAAACCCCTTCCTGGGATTGCACTCTCATGTACTAATAAGAAAAGGCTCTCCCGCTCTTGTATATAGCGTATACAAAATCCCACTTCCTAAAAAGGCACGGTTTAGCAGTTATCTGCGGTTCCCCCAATCACCAACTCCCGCCGGCACCATCGGTCATAGATTTCTGAAGTCCATAAAGAAGGTGATATATCATCTCTCCTCCCATATGGATGTAAGGTTGTGAGAGTCCTGTTGGTCCCCCTTTTCAGTGTACAATTAATGCAGAGCTCCCGGGAGGCTCTACACCCGATTTTTGCAAAGTCTTCTCAATATTTCTTGATTTTTGCTTGATCTGCGCACTGTTAGCCTTGAATTTCTCCTTTTACTATCAATAAGGTCCCAAACGTATTCGCATTACTCATCGGTGGGGTTCTACCATAAGCCAATTATTCGTGTGCGTAAACGTGATTTCAGAGTCAGCATTGTAAGGATGTAAAACAATTGATATTCCTTTTTTCACCCTCCTCTTCTTATGAGAACTGAAAACTTAGTATAGAACCCACCTTCTAATTGATAGACACACATAAAGGGAATTGACACCGTTAAGCCGCGGTCACACTACAACGAATTCGGATCCGATTCCGATCCGATTTTTGTGAGTTTTTATTAAAATCTTCTCCATCTCTGGTCAGAAAGAGCCCAAAATTTGCCAACCAGTGTAAATATATGATTTGCATCAGAGGTCTATGAAAATAAAATGTTAACTGATTTTTTCGTGACGTTACACCGACAAACAGCTTTTATCGGACACGCGTAGTCCGATAAAAGCTGTCTGTCGGTGTGACGTCACGAAATAATTCGTATAAATTTAATTTTCGTAGTCCTGCAATAAAAATCATATAATTACACAGGTTGGCAAATTTTGGGTTCTTTCCGACCCGAAATGGAGAAGATTTTAATAAAAACTCACAAAAATCGGATCGGAATCCTATCCGAATTCGTTGTAGTGTGACCGCGGCTTTAGTCATAGCAATGGTTTTAAATGTAAACTCAAATTTTCGGCGCGCTTCGCGCGCAATTGTTTCATCTGACGTCCTATACCCGAATACCGTATAACGAAAAAAAAAAACACTCATTATGGCAAAAATCATTTCAAGTTACCTACAAGGGCTCATTATATTGGCGTGTAAGTTTTAAGATAACTTAGATTCTCCGTAACTTCTGTAGGTAAATGTAGTAATTTATACTGAGCCATACACATCACATTCCATGCAACATGAAAAGGTATAAAATCTCACTGACATAAGAACTGGAGCCGATTTCTGTGCTCTTAAAATGCAATATTGCGAGAGATTCCGGGGGCTTCGCCCCCTGGACCCCGACCGGGGCTTCGCCCCTGGACCCCGCCAGGGGCCCTAACGTGGGCCCCTGGACCCCACACGTAGGGACTCGCGCTTCGCGCTCGTGGTGCACCTTCGGTGCACATGAGGTTATCCATCTTGGGCCCCCCCCCCCTCAAAATTTCTGGATCCGCGCCTGTCTTGATTCAGGCCAGAAAGCGTCTCCCAATAGCCTTAAAGAATAAGGTATCTTTGTTTGTGGGGCCGCTTTTTTGTTGGGACCCTGGGCACGTGCTCCCCTGGCCCATGCTTAAATCCGGCCTGACTCCATCCAATTGTCAGATTGTAAGTAAAAAAAAGTCGATGGACTAACGTGTTAAGCGCAGGTCACTCTAGAGCGATTTCAGATAGGATTGCGGTCTAATTTTTGTTAATTTTGGTTAAAATCTTCTCCATCCCTGGACGGAAAGGGCCAAAACTTTGCCAGCCTGTGTAAATATATGATTTGCTTTAGAGGACTAAGAAAATGAAAGGTTAACCAGGGGCGGATCCAGGATTTCTGAAAAGGGGGGGGGGGCCAAAATCGTTCGACCTGTGATTGATTGCACTATACCATCTAAGCGGAGCGCCACCATCGGTTGTCGCGGAGCGTACAAGAAAATTTTGGACAAAATAGACCTCTCAGATCGTCGGAAATAGCACTTCCCATGTCTTGTTTTTGCATTTTCTGCTTCCTATAACTTCATGTCTCAACTCTCAACACATTAATTTTTCCACAAGTTATTAACAGAAGACAGTTATCATAGGCACAGTGCCTTACTACAATGCATCCTGTTCAAGGCGTCTAATCAGATCTTTAGTAGTCATGATCTAACTTGGTGAATATTGAGGGACTTCCTTGAGAAATTTGTGACCCATATCTTAGTTCGACTAGATGACAGGACCCAGGTACCTTGCATTGACATGCGGGCGTAAATGTACGTTTTATCACGTGCATGTTCCCCTCTGCCTAAATTCTTGTTTTGTGTGGACTCAGTGAGAAAGTGAAAATGACCCAAAATGCACGAGACTTGGCAGCCCTGTCATTGTTTTGGGGGTACGTCCAGGCAGTGTAATCATGGTATTATTGTAGGCCTTACATAGTATCAAAACTGAATGACCGAATTGTAATGATTCCGACCACTATATTTCTAAATAAAAATTTTGTTGGTGACGTGCACTGTAGGCCAATCTTAACGTCTTTCAGAGAAAAATCGATTAATTAACTGACAGAACAGCATTTGGCCATTTAGTTTGTCATTGATTATGGTTATACTTGTTGATTGCTGATTTTTACTTAATTTATAATTCCTCATTTTTCTCCTTAGGAATATATTTATGGAGGGACGTCCCCTTTCACTGAAAATTTTAGGGAGGGACGTGTCCTCCCCCGTTCTCCCGCTACCGCCGCCTATCGCAGCATACCAGAAAATTTGGGTAAAAACACATCCCAGATAGCCGGAAAAGAAACTTCTAAGGCCTTGTAATTCGCATGATTTTCCATTTTAATTCTCTAGCAGTGGCGTAGCTAGGATTTTTTTGTTTGGGGAGGGGCGGAGCTTCCGTTTACTATCTAAGCGGAGCGCCACCATAGGTTGGCGCGGAGCGTACCAAGAAAATTTGAGATTTTACTACATCCCAGATCGCCGGAAATGGCACTTGGCATGCTTGATAGCAGCCATCAAGATGTGCAATTTTTGTGAACAAAATGTAAAGTTTGATTTTATTTTATTACACATTTCTGTGAGGACGGATTAGCTCAGCTGGTGGGACTTTTTGTTTAAGGTTTGCAAAGTTTGAATCCCGTTTTACTCAGTAGCGAACCCAGGATTTCTCTCAAGGGGGGGGGGCATGCAGTATGTTGTGTGATCGCCGGCCTGGGGAGGGGTCTAAGGGGAGGGGGTGTCCCCCTCCCCTTTGAAAATTTTTGAAAAATTGGGTGTCCTTACATGCAATCTGGTGCCACATATGCGACCTTTTGAAGTAAAATTTGTGTTACAAAATGGCCTCCCCCCTGTGAACGCCACTGCGTTTACTGTCTAAACGGAGCGCCACCATAGGTTGGCGCGGAGCGTTCCAAGAAAATTTGAGGTTTTAATACATCCCAGATGGCCGGAAATGGCACTTGCCAGGCTTGATAGCAGCCCATCCCAACTGATGCGCACTGTCTCGTAAGGTATTTTTCGATTGGCTGATGGTATTGTATCGTATTGATTGTATTCAATCATGTGTAGTAAGATAGCATGCGGGAGAACGTCCCAATCGACGTTCAAACTGATCAGCTGTGTGCTATGTCTCCCATGCTTTGAGGTCGTCAATTGCAGCTTCATTCTCTATCACTACACTCTCTGTCCTTCTCTCTATGTCTTCTCCTTTCCGTTTTTTTTCTCTCTTTTTTCCCTTTCATTTTTTTTTCACATTTTCAAAAAGGGGGGGGGGCCGGGGCCGGATCGGCCCCCCAGATCCGCCCCTGGGTTAACTAATTATTTCGTGACGTCACATCGGCAGACAACGTTTATCGGACACACGTGCAAAAATCGGATTGAGTTTCGAACAAATACCGCTCTATTGAGAGGTATAAGTTATGTAATGGTAACCATAGGCGTAGGAATCTTTTCGAGACTGGGGGCTGAACCTTGTTTCGGATCGCCGTCCTGGGGGAGGGGTCTAATCGGAGGGGGTGTCCCCTCCCCTTTGGAATATTTTTGGGTATTTGAGGGTCCTCAGATGCAATTTGGTGCAACATTTTGGACAAACTTTAAGGACAATTACTGCAAATTTTTGACATTTCTTACAGAAGAGAAAAATAAGGGGTTTTTGCCCTTGGATCTTGGGGGCGGAAGCATACTTCAGCCCCCACATTTTGACTGGGGGATAAACCCCTCCAAGCCCCCCCCCCCGCTTCCTACGCCCTTGATGGTAACAGAAAAGTTTATCCTGAGACAAACTAAGATCAATTATCGACTTAGAACAATGTCTGAATAAAAAACTACTGGTCCGATTTAGAAAAATTCGGATCGGATTTCGGATTGAAAATCGCTGTAGTGTGACCCTCTCTTTGATGTCAATCTACCTCCCACATAGGCATATTGTAAAACCATGCACTCTTTGGCGACGTTACAGTAGATTGTTTGTATGAACACTTCAAATAACTTATAGGGAATAACTAGAGCTGAAAAGTTTTAGTTAAGAAAAAACTTCTTATCAAAGTGGGACGTAAATCACTCATCCGACGTAAATAAAGTCTGGCTTTTACTTATGTAGAGCTTGTCACCGAGTTACGAAAGCTTTTACAGATATCACCGCTGGTCAGCGATAAACGATCAAGAAAGGAGTCTGCAGTATTTAACTGTGCCTGTTGAAAGTTTCCCCACAGGTACCCCTGGGTGGAGAGAGGCTTCGGAGAGGCAACTTAGGTTAATTAGCCTATCAGAGCAATTACCTAGGCAGGATCCGAACCATTCAGCAATCCTTGATTTACAATTCCGAAGCGTCCCACTACCTTTTACCATCCCGTTACAGGTTCATATGGAGTCTATAGGGGAAGCGCAAGTAACGTCATTTGCAGAGCTATATATACAGTATATATGGCTCTGGTCATTTGCATATTCACGTTTGACATGAACACTTAAGGTTACAATCATAGAGTATAGTGGTGCACAGGTGTGCTGTATGTGTGCTGTATATTTTATGCATGAAATGTGTACCCATGCAGTCCGATCTGTACGCAAACCTGTGTCTACGTCGCTTCTGCGCAACTCTCTGAGTTTGATCAGGCTGGGTGGTGATGTTAGCAAATACCAGTCAGTTGGCACCTAACTGCTTATACCACCTTCATGGTTCAGGGAGTTGCCCTCACTCTTGGCATCTTCCTGGTTTGTTCTACATTATACCATCAAGTGTCCATTGTATCTCAACTGCATCTTGTACGATGATTTGCCCGAAAATCAGCCTTAAAACAACTTTCATGAACGGGCTCTGAAGTTCTGAACGGCAGAATAAGAATCGGAGACGCTCTGACGTCACGTACATCTGAACGTCTTTCGCCTATATTTAACTGTGTTAAGATGATATTCACTAAAACGAACGTACCATTGCAGACAACCCATGGAGAGCCAATTATACCAAAACACGCTACATGATCCTTTACCTTAATGGTGCTTTTCCTTGACATTTACCTCAACAGGTGGAAAGGGGGGGGGGGAGCATGTCCCCTAAATTTGAAAGTGGAGGGGATTATCTCCCTCACTTTTACCCCAAACCCTGATGAAAGTAGTAGACAATGTTTGATTCCATAGCTTGCAATATAGCTGATACAATCAAACTCACAAAATAGAGGAAACAGCTATTTAATAAATTAAGATCGAGGGAAAATGCATCAAATTACACCACAGATCACCTGACCCAAAAAATTTTTCAAGGGTCCTTAAGTGATCCCCGAAAATCCGCGCTTCTAGGGCTTCCCGATTCGCGTATTATGAAGTTCTGGTCACGACCATATCCCCAACCCCCACTTTGAGAAGCCTTTGACGCTCTTGATTTTACTAGTGTTGCGATTCATAGGCTCAAGGAAGTAGGAACGAATATTTGATCTGAGGGCTATATAGGCTATGGATTATGAAAAAAGTTACAAATCTTCCTATCGTGCGACATTTTTACAATCAAGTGCACTAAGTTTTATTTTATTTTTCAAGTTTAATTTTTATGGAATTTACAATCGTTGAGTAAAAAAAAAAAATGGCGTTAGAAGTAATTTCTATGTGTCGCGATTTTCCACTCTGTTAAAGGGAGAATGCAGTCACCCCAATAAAGAATTGTATAGTAGACTATCCTATTTCCTGAATGGCTCTTGAGAATCATGAGACAGTATTTTTCTCACTCAATTGTAAAATTTACAAGAAGCAACTGCTTGAATTACCTTGAATATGCAATATTTATGTCCTAAAATATTCTGAAAGATACTTGGAAGAGAAAAAAGGAGTAATTTCTGACATTTAGCTATAGTTTCAGAATAAGTTTGGGGCGACTGCTTTTGACCTTTAATTTTTTTGGCAGTCAATGACAGCTATGCACGGCTGTCGTTTGACGGGTGGAGAAGAAGAGGAGGGGGAGGAGGTAATTAAAGAGGGGAAATAGGGGAAAGGAAGAAAGGAGGGTAGGGCCGGTTCGGCAGGCCAATTAATAGTTTATGTTTTAGTCCACACACTTACTTCAAAGTGTATAGCCCACACACATTGAACTATTTAAACAGACATATTCAAGCGACACTTAGTACGGTACCCCTACTGCAACTTACTGAGGTTGGCCTCAGTTATTTGCCGACTTTATTATTTTTCCACAAGACTACACACTTCATTGTTAGGCATCTGATCCAGCGCGGCAGGAATTTTCTTTCAAAGATTGCTTGGAAAGTAATGGAACTGACTTTGCTTTCTCTCATGGAAGTACTGTCTGCAGGGAGCTGCCACTGTAACGACAGGTCATTGCTACCTGTTTCAATGTTCCGCAAACGCACTGTGTACGATGACTTGACAAGTAGACAACTTTGATCTCAGGTAATAGTATGCTATAGTGTCATGTGACCGGTTTTTTTTTTAAAAGGTTGTGTGTGGGTGTGGAAGACAAATCAAAAGAAATAGCATTTAAGTCTCCAATACAAATGAGTTTTGCAGCTTATGTAAACCAAGACAGGATTTCCTATGCTGTGTTTTACTTGCTCGTATACTCAATATAAAAACTTTGGAAACAGTCCATGCGGGTTTTTTTCTGTTTGGTGAAAGTTTTGGCTACCCCTATAGTTGAGTTGTGCCGGTCAAAGGCCCAGAGGGTATATGAATCGAGCATATGTTTGTCAAAAGAAAGGATAATGCAGCTTATTGTAGCTACTTGAAACTCAACAAAGTTTGTAAAGAGAATGAACAATGAAAGCAGCAAATCAACAGTCTAAACAATCCAAACGGCCAAAGACTTTTGTCTGTCGTACTTGTAGGAGTTGGTGTAGTGAGACCAAAGAGTTGTGTCAGCCTTTAACCTTACCAGTAACTAAAGGGCTGCGGATTGGGCCTCTGAACAGGCGTTCGAGTCTAAGAGAAGTTTCAAATTACATTATGTCGAACGCACAATCCGTGAAGAGAGATTGCGCAATCTGTGGAGAGAGTTTTTACTTTCTGACTTTCTGACTTTTGTCGGAAATGTAAGTGGCATTTGAAATGCCACTTATACAATAGGTGGACTGGCTTCATCGTTTTCACAGGATTGCATCTTTCTTTATATCAGTACCGTGACTTTCTAGTTTATATATATATATATATATATATATATATATATATATATATATATATATACATATATATACATATATATATACATATATATATATATATATATATATATATATATATATATATATATATATATATATATATATATATATAGCCCACATAATAGCTTATCTCTAGCAGGTGGGCGCCGCGAAAACCAATACAACTTTGCCAATAATTATAGTATCACAGTATGACCCAATCTGCATGGTTAAATAGCACACTTTACCTATATGAAGAAAAAGAGGGTCAAGAGATTTATAAGGTCAAAACATGATGACACTAGCTATTGTATGTAACGTGCTTTTGGTAACCCCAATGAAATAGGCTTATTCAGGGTAGAAGTGTGATGAAGGGATGTCAGTGAGAAAATTCATTGAAGCCATCGTGGGTAACTTATATAGTAAGCGCACTTACAATAATAATTGCATTAAAGTTGCATTTACAATGCCTCCATTCTAGCCTAGGCAATGAAAGAAGACCTTTCTTACGTTTTCAGAACATAAATATTGCATACCTCAAGGTAAACCAAGGAGTTGCACCAAATTCTTACGTTTTCTTTTGTAAGGTATCATATTCGTGTCTCGAGACATGCATATTATGTCTGATATCATGTCTCCAGGTTAGGTTAAGGTTAGGAGACATGTCATAAGGTTAGGGTTAGAAGTCTTGAGACTTATTATCATGCATGGTATCATGTTGAGGATTGGGTGGGAGTTACTCTGCGTGTATTTCACAAACCATTGAGACACATACTGTCATATGGTTCTTTAGAGCCCTTCATGGAATAGGATATCCTGATTCACGTATCCAAATTGGGGTGACTGCATTTCCCTTTATGTTTCTGATACTAATAAGCAGTGGCGTAGCTACGGGGGGGGCATGAGGGGGCACGTGCCACCCCCACGACAAAGCCGTGCCACCTCAGGTGCCCCCCGTGGAAAATTTCGGAATGCACTTTTCTGTATATAAGCCCTATAGAGTGGGAGAGAATTCAGAAATTGTCCCCCTAGGAAAGACTCGTGACCCCCAGTGCCCCCTGCTCAAAACATCCTTGCTACGCCACTGCTAATAAGATGATCCACCTTATGATTTGAGTCTCAACATTATCTTCCGTTTGACCTTTGACTTGACTGGTCCACTGGTTAAATCTCAACATTATCTTCCGTTTGACCTTTGACTTGACTGGTCCACTGGTTAAATTTTATTATTCTATTGAAGGTGAAGAATAATACAAAGTATCATGCTATTTACTGACACAATACGGAATTTGTTAAGAGGATAAGATATTTTCGTAAAGCAAAGTCCGTCTTCCTACCAGCATTTCTAAATTAAAGAGGTCAAATATTAGTAATGACTGAAAGATGCCCGAATAAAAATATGAAATACGTCGATAAGATTTCAAATCACAAGTGGTATTGATTCAATTTAGTTGGATCTTTCCACTTTCCTTCTTTTGATCTTCTGATGGTCAGACATCCTGTGGTTCCCCCTGGAGGCATTTGGTCACTCCCGTGTTATGCTGTATAGCGATGACAGAGCAGGATGGTACCAATCAGCTGATGGAAAATTAAGTCAGTATTGGTTGAAAAGGAAGAAACACTTCCTAAAGTTTACAAGAGTTTAAGATTGTGATGTGACAGTTTTTAT
Source organism: Holothuria leucospilota (assembly GCA_029531755.1). Taxonomy (NCBI): domain Eukaryota; kingdom Metazoa; phylum Echinodermata; class Holothuroidea; order Aspidochirotida; family Holothuriidae; genus Holothuria; species Holothuria leucospilota. Next base: position 19,442,466 of record CM055983.1, read on the forward strand.
TGAATGGAAATGTCCCAGTGACTTGAAATTGTTTTGACTCTTACCCCTGGGGCACGGATGACATTATTTTTCGTCTGTTCTCTAGCCAATATATATATATATATATATATATATATATATATATATATATATATATATATATATATATATATATATATATATATATATATATACCAGAGACCCTTTAAGCAGCGTTTCAGTAACCATACCAAATCTTTCAAACACGAGAAATACGAAAGTACGTATGGGATCTAAAAAGAAGGGTGATTAACTTCAAAATCGAATGGGAAATAATGAACAAATCGAACACAAGCCAACGTAAATCGGGGCAATGCAACCTCTGCATGGAAGAAAAGCTAGCAATTCTTCATGCCCAAACACATCTTGAACAAAAAACAGAGTGTCGTCATAGAAACAGACCACCCAGCCGTGTCAAGAAAAAATAAAAGCCCATCGCAGTCCGAATATGTCCAGTTGTCTGACGATCGCCGCAAAGGCGTGAAACTCGGAGTAACAGCATGCTGTAAGAAGCTATATATACCATGTATTTCTATCTATCTATCTATCTATCTATCTATCTATCTATCTATCTATCTATCTATCTATCTATCTATCTATCTATCTATCTATCTATCTATCTATCTATCTATCTATCTATCTATCTATCTATCTATCTATCTATCTATCTATCTATCTATCTATCTATCTATCTATCTATCTATCTATCTATCTATCTATCTATCTATCTATCTATCTATCTATCTATCTATCTATCTATCTATCTATCTATCTATCTATCTATCTATCTATCTATCTATCTATCTATCTATCTATCTATCTATCTATCTATCTATCTATCTATCTATCTATCTATCTATCTATCTATCTATCTATCTATCTATCTATCTATCTATCTATCTATCTATCTATCTATCTATCTATCTATCTATCTATCTATCTATCTATCTATCTATCTATCTATCTATCTATCTATCTATCTATCTATCTATCTATCTATCTATCTATCTATCTATCTATCTATCTATCTATCTATCTATATATATATATATATATATATATATATATATATATATATATATATATACTGTGAGAAGGAGCACCAATCCAGTAAAAATATGAAAAGGAATACACAAAAATTTTACCAGTCTTTTTGTGTATTCCTTATATATCTTGTAGGCGGTTCCACAAAGCTGAAGGAGGAGATTGCTACAATTCACAATTTTTTTTTGGAGAAAGGAAGTACACAGAATAGTCCTCCCAGGCATGTGGCCAAAGCGTAATTTAAGTCTGGATCCGCCACAGCCGTGACACAGCATCACATCTGTAACCAGCCTATAGGGGAGAAAGAGGGCGGGGAGGAGCTTGGTGGTAAAGTCCCCTCATAAAAGAGGGATCTAAAGTATGCTTCCGCACAAGGGACTTTTTAAGGACGATAACCTCTTATTTGTCTCTTATGTGAAATTTACAGAAAATTTTCAATAAAAAAGCAAGAAAAGTTTCAAGTTTCAAGTTTATTTCTACCATAATCACATACAACAAAATAGATTGATTTCAACATAAGTGTAAATTAATACTACATAGTGCGGAAGTAGAAACAGATCCTTAAATAAGTAATGTTGAAGTACGGTACTTTGTAGCTGCAATACTAAAATGTGATAGGTAGAGTAACCAGAATAAGCAGGGCTTTTCAAGTCTGGTCCCTACTGAAAGAAAAAAAGACAATTGTTATAACAAAAAAAGCAAAGAAAACAAAGAAAAAAGATCAAACTTCCTCAATAAGTGTACTTCAAAAGCTACTCAAAATGAGGAATCAAATCGCATTTAAGGATGTTTAAATTTTCAAAGCTATTCCAAAAGGGAGGGATTCCACCTCCCGTCGATCTCCTCAGGACGGTAGCCTATAATATACAACCCTTTATTGCAGTCGCGGAGATTTCTTCTCAACGAAGGGGGGGGGGGGGAGTGACTATCTTTCAAAAAAATTACTGTGTGAAAAACACAAAGTCAATGAGGGACGGATTTCTTTGAAAATGTGGGGGGTTGTAACCCCTCAACCCCCTGTTTCTCCGTCCCTGCTTTATCGTGACGGGACAACCCCGGATATTTCCCACCCGGACAATTCCGACCAGACAAACCCCCGGGGCAATTCCTGCCGGATAATTTCCCCCAGATAGTTCCCACCCGGTCAATTTCTACTAATCACTATAACCTTTCCAACAACTTCCCATCAAACACTTGGAATCGACCTAGGAAGAAATTTTCGGGATGGGGGAGGTCCGTGTAGAAATTGTCTGGGTTGGGAATCGACCGAGTGGAATTGTCTGGGAGAGTTGTCCGGGAACCTCCCCTCCCCCACCTCACCCGGAACAGTTCTAGACGTCTTTGATTACCAGTCCGAAGAAAGAGCAAAGAAAATGTGGGGGAATTGTCAGCTCCTGAATACGGAAGAATCTATTTTTGAGCTTTCCGTTCCATAAGATACAAGTATCTCGTCCAATTTTCTGAACTTGGACAGTTGTAGCACTTTCACTTCACGCTTGGTGTAGCGAAACAGGTTGGTAGAGATGTTTGCTGTTCTGAAATAGCCATCGTAGTGTTAAAGTGCACACATAAACTATGAAACTTTACTTATTCTTTTAGACTAACTTGCTTCTCTCAATTTTCATGGACTGATGGATAGTATGGTTTACTTACTTCTTAAGTATTTTCATGCAACGTCCTAACAGTTTATGGGATAGCTTCGCCATTAGTAGAAACCTCTATCCCCCATCCAAACAAAGTTCAGGAAGTGACCCTTGGAGAGGAAACAATTTCCTAATCCATGAACACGGCAATGTCATTAAAATGGAACATGATACGACATGGCCAAAGAAATGATTAATTTAAAGTACCGGGTTTTTTATTATGATCATCGATTCTGCTTGTCAAAACAAACACGTATATATGAAAATAAATCGATGGCACTTCTTTGTTAAGATTGAAAACATATTAACGATATGAATTAAGTACTCAATCCCTGACATGCGTGGGCTGGTCAATTGCTAAGTGTGTCAAGTGTGGCATATGATACAATTAGCTGAATACTTAAAAGCATGTTCTGTTGACCAAATTTCATGTCTTCCAAAAAGGCAGAAAACTTCTGTTGTGTATTAAGCAGTGAAAAGCTCATTTGAAAGATATTAATTTTTCAAAAAGAAAATGCTATGCAATGCATAATGGGAAATCTGTGTAGTCATCTATGCAAATTGATTTGACGTATAGCTTTAGTATTTCTTTTTATTGTGGATACCGCTATATTGAATATTTCATTACTTTTTTTTGCAATACCGTAAGTATGGAACAGTTTAACACTAAATCTGCACGGACAAATATTTAAATATTCCACAAGTGTCAAAGTTCAAGGACAAACAAAATATTAAGTTACAAAGCATAACAAAACAAAAGCAATCTGAAGCAACTTGTCCCAGGCTTGGCATCACATTCTGTGATCTTGAGGAAACCTGGAGGGATTTCTTGACAAATGTTATCAGTCTTCAAGAAGGGTTATCTCGAGGTAGAAATGGAATTTGGTACGGGTTTCAATGATACATAATGAAAAATTTTCCTCTTTCATGTAAGGCCCCTACAAAATACTACCAGACAATGCCTTTATAGATTCTCCCACTTAGAACCCAAGAATCAAATTTCAGATATGAGTACAAGTAAAATATATCTGGTTGTGGGTGTCAGGGGTGGCGACAGGATTTGTCCGACAGGGAGGTCACGCGCCCCGAAGGGGGGGGGGGATAATCCCAAAGCTTTTATTGCAGAAAATTTGAAAAAAATTGGGTTTTTATTGAGGAAAATTGGAAAGGTTTGGGTTTTTATTGAAAAATCTGATCAAAATCAAGAAGATCGTCGGACGACTCGTTGGGATTACATATTTATTCGTACGCACCAAGGCTCCCGACGGGGCCCTGTCCCCGCTGACGCCAGCCCTGGTGGGTGTAAGTAAGAGTGTATTGTCTCTGGTTGCGGGCATAAGCATCTTACGTTTGATTACGGGTATGAATACGAGTGACTACTATTGTCTCCGGTTTGTAGATATGGCAACCAGTGCATAGCATAGCAGTGATGGATTTACCCAAAGGGAGGGGGGGGGGGGGGGGAGGCAGCAACAAAGGCGGCTGGTTGCCGGAGGAATGAAGAAATGAAAAATTCGTGAGCAGAAAATTGTGGGTTCTTATTGAGGAATTTTTGAGGTTTAATTGCATAAAATTTAAAATTTTGAGTTTTTATGGAAGGAATTTAAAAGGTACAGTAGGGTTTATTTTGAAGAATCTCCCTTCCTTGAGAGTAAAATCAATGAAACTGTTGGGGCGACTGGTGGCCGTCGGCAATTAAACACTTTATCGTACTCTTTCAGGTTTCCCAGACAGGGGGACATGGCCCCCTATCCCCAATTGGCGCCACCCATGGTGTATTGTCTCTGGTTGTGAGTATGAGTACAATCAGTTTTCGTCTGATTACATTTGTATATTCTTCCATCAGAAATGTTCTGTACGTTTGCAACTTGGTGATAAGTGGAATGCTTACAGGGAACACGTTCCCTAGCTCATTGGCGTAGCAACACTGGCATAGTAGCTCATAGGATATATAATATTTACTTTAACTTACAAAATAGATTTAGTTCATAGCTTTTAACTCTGGTTCGCGACCTCACAACAAGTGCTTCACGACCCCAAGATTAGGAAACTGTGTTTAAAAGGAGCGATCTAAAAGGTATATCAGTATATACGAACACGTTGCCTGCGGAGAAACCGAAGTTGGGTCAAGGTGTTTTCCATTCAAGAATGACAACTTTCTGGCTGGGTGAAGGAGTTTGGCGTTAAAGCATTCAATTAATCATGCATACGAAAAGATAGAGAGAGAGATAACTTAGTGCATGATGAAGTTGGTACTGAGAGGAAAATTAAAGCAGGCCTGAAGATAATACACTTTTTTTACAATTTTAAATTATATATGAGGGGTTCAGGCCATGGAACTTTCCGAGGTTTCTTTTAGCATTTAAGCAGTTGGGACTTTCAAAAGAAAAGTACGGTGATGACATTACTTTTAATCGCTTTCTGCTGCTTTCTCAATGATTTTTATTGGTTTCGATGATAAGAGAAAGCTATGCATTCAATATGGCTCGTATGTATGTATGAGTGTGTACGTGTATGTGCATAGCCGGATTTACCTTCAGGGGTGCCCGTAACCTATCATATGAGGGGGACCCTAAGAGTATAATTTTTAGTGATATTATTTGTGGGTGGGATTAATACGTGACACTATCTAAGTGTAGCGCCACCAATATCGCCTGATTAGCGTCTAGCCTATTGAGAGATGTTTGGACAAAGTGCCGATGCCGGTAAATTACCAGAAATGTCACTTCCAGGCCTGTCAATTTGCATAAGACTATTCTACCTTTCATGATTAAGAAAATTTTAAACTCCATGAAGTGTTGTGCGTTACATAGGAAATCAAAGGTGATATATGCACATGACATTGGCATAGAAATCCATGAAAGATGGTTTTGAAAGTCCAAATTCATTTTAATTGCATCAAGAAGGCCTATCTGCAGGTAGTACAATAATCGTTTCATCAACAACTACATACAGAAATGCGCTTGGACATTCTGATGTACGGAAGCATATGATATGTATCAAGAAAATCGATACCGAGAATTTGACCTTTCGGTGCAGGACCATTACCTGTAGTCATGTCAATGCAAAAAAAGTTTAAATTGAAATGAGTACGGTAACTATTCAAAATAAACAAAACACATTTACGATTCTGTCTCAGAGGTAAGAGGTTTTGGCCAGAGGAGACAATAATGGTATTAAGAGGAACTTTATAGCAATAGATACCTAATGCATCGACGGCACTGCACCAACTGGTAGTGCTTCTCAACCTTTTCTTTTTAATTTAAATTCCTTTATAGTTGAAAACTTTTCCCCATTCTTTCCCTGAATATATTTACTAAATCTGAACATGTGCTGTTCTCAATCGTTCTCTTTCTCATACTAAAAAAAATTCAGTTCCCTTAATGTTTATGAAATTGTTCGGTGCGCATCCACGATTTTGAACAAAATGTTGCTGCAATGGGGTTAACGGCTCACTTGGTGAGAGTGAAGATAAAAGGCAAGAAGTGTCCGAAATAGCCTGGGCGCAGGTCTTCCCAGGAAAATGTTGAAATGAAACGCTATCTGATGCAAATGTATCTTCACTCCTTATCATTAACAGCTGGCAGGGATTGATGATGCATGCGGGAGAGCTTGAAGAAGGAGGGGCGTTTGGATTATTGCGAGATTTTACGGGGCTAAGTCCCACAGAAAGTGAGAATGGGAGTAGTATTCAGGATGGAACCGTACGAATCGCGCGAAAACTGAATTGCATTTTAAGAAATTTATAGCGACAAAGATGACAGAAAAATAAGACAAAATACCCTCAAGGACAGGACGGTTGTCCTGCCCCTTACGCTACGTGTCTGTCCCAGGTTCAGAAATGGAACTTTCCGTGACTTACAAATAACCTCTAAACATTATTTTGGAATCTCGGAAATTAACACAGATCGATTCGATAAAAATTGGCTTTAAACATTTCGCGGGAGGGGCACTGACACTGCCCCCTGCGTGCGGCCATGAGGGCCATGGGTCCTCTCCTGAAATTAAAGACTGCCAGTCGTGAATTTCTTGCTTATGGAAATTAAGGTACGCAAAATGCATTGCATCTATTCATGGTACTGCCAATTATTTTAAATTGTCAAGTGACTAGCAATTAACCTGAAGATCATGTGCAGGTCAATTTGAACAAAACAAAAAAGTCAAGGCAATTCAGCGATCGGAATTCAGGACTCCTTACGCAATCACACCAATCCACGTTCTTCCTCAGTTGACCCAAGGTTTCTGTGGCCTGACTAAGAAGCACTGTCCTAATCGAAGGGCCACCATAATTATAGCTATAATTATCACGAAGCGCTTGGAATATTTTGGGCGAAACTATCTCCTTCATTGGGAATGAACCTTCCCCCTAGCTTAAGTGCAGATAATAATCACCTTTTGAGTATTTTGTTAATACGGCCTCAAAAATAACTTGGGCGATTCTGAGATCCTGTTAAATAAATTAAAAATGTCAATAATACATCGTATATGAAAGAGAAGAAACGAACCTCTAGACAGGCATGTATAACCACGTGTCAGTGTTAATACGATATCATACTCAACGACAATGCGTCGTAACCCATATGACATGCTTCATAATAGCATTATTGGTAAATACTATCAGTAACTTTAACGAAATTCCTGCCAGGTAACATTATAAATCAAAAAATGGAGACTAGAGCTTCAGAAGCTATATGTTGGTAAACGGAAAGGTAGGGATTTTTGTTTCAACTCAAAAGCAGATTTGAAAACTAAGCTAAAAAGGTGTCTGGTTTATGAAAATTTCCGGGTGCCCCCTGAAAGCCAAAATATCGGGGGGCCCGTAACCTATAGGTTACCTCGATTACTGGGTAAATCCGGCTATGTGTATGTGTGTGTTAATGACACTTAGCTTGTTAACACGATGTCTCAAGAAGGAAACGTCTGAAGGTTCTCATACTCAGTACATAGATGCCCTATGGTGAGAGGAAGATCCGTAATGTTTTTGGTGGAGGTCAAAGGTCATTTGGGGTCATCAGAGGTCAAACTCTGAAAGCCTTGTCAACACGATACCTCAGGGTAGGAAGCTTAGGTAGATTTCATACTTATAGTATGTGGATGCCCCATGGGTGTAAGAAAAAGAACCCTGTTGTTTTTGTGAAGGTCAAAGTTCATCTGGGGTCACCAGATGTCAAAGTCTGAAAACCTTGTTAAGACGATATCTCAAGGTTGGAAGCTTATATAGGTACATTTCATACTTAGTGTGTGAATGTTCCATGGTGAGAAAGAGAATCATGTTTTTTTCATGTTTTTTTTTTGTAGAGGTCAAGGGTCATCTGTGGTCACAAGACGTCAAACTCTGAAAACTGTTTTAACATGATATCTCAAGGTTGAAATCTTGGATAGATATTGTACTTAATAGGTGGATGCCCAATAGTAAAAGTAAGAACCCCACGGTTTTTAGAATTCAAAGGTCATCTGGCTCACCAGAGGTCAAAGTCTGAAAACCTTATTAACACGATATCTCAAGGTGGGAAGCTTGGATAGATATCATACTTAGTATGTGGATGCCCCCATTAATGTCCCAATACGACTTTGTATAAAGAAAAACTTAAACCGCCAAAAATCGTGATAGCTAGAGAGCCAGATATATGGAGTTAGTAACAGTTTAAGAGGTTCTAACATACTAAGAAGAACAGTCTTAGCTTCTTTCGTAATGAGCCTATCAGTCAGGAGTATGAACCAAGACACCATAGAAGGATGGAGACTTCTTATTTGCCTGATATCATGTTACGGATTGGGTGCCAATGAAAGTCTGTTTATGATTATTCATGAATAAACAACTATAGGTGCCATGCCTACATGCTCAACTTTAGTGAAATGTACGTACGACGTAAACAGTGCAGAACATTTGCTTTTATATTCGACGGATGGACTACACAAACAGCCTAGGACTATACTCAGGTTAGTGTAGGCTTAGAACTGAATTGTAGTCAGAAATAACTACCCACGCCAACAAAATTGCTGCACAACTAACATGAAAAAGGAGAAAACCCTCACCTGAAATCCTTAGCAATATAACTTTGCCTGGCACAGCGAGGCAAAATACAGGTAGGCTTTACGAACATGCACAGCCGCAGTCCAGCCGCCAATGTCGCGCAAGTTGACTGCTTGTGTGTTACGGCCCTATAGCTACAGTTTTCGTGCATCAAGCACATCGTAGCCTAACATTCGTCGTTGATTAGTGCACAATGAAAATACGGTAAGCGAGTGCGTATACAGTAGATTTACACTGGCTGCATCGTACTGGACAGTCGTCGACATGATGTGATCTTAAAGCAGCTGCATGATTAATGAATATTCATAAGTGCCAATGACTGCCTACAGAGGAAACAAATTGCATATTCTACAGTTGTTTGAATTACTGTTTTTGTTTTTTATTGTTTTTGTTTTATACCCTTTTAACTAGCTCTTTTCCGCTAAAAAGCGTTCTCCTGGTTATATTTTTGTCTGAAGAACATGAAGCACAGCCTGTTCTTTGCTACTGAAATTTTTCAGGGAACTTGTACTGGGACTTTAAGAGAAAGAACCCTAACGTTTTTGGTGGAGGTCAAAGGTTATCGGGGGCACCAGAGGTCATACCCTGGAAACATTGTGAATACAATATCTCAAGGTATGAAGCATGTATACATGTCATATTTGATATGTGTTCGCCTATGGTGAGTGAAAGAAGGCAATCATTTTTTGGTGGAGGTCAATGTTCATCTGGGGTCACAGGGGTCAAACTCTGAAAATGTCTGCAGTTAGAAAACAAATACTTTTCATACTTCACATGATGATGCATTAAATCCAGTGGAAAAACCTTTTGGAATTTTGGAGGTTAAAGGTCATCTGAGGTCACCAAAGGTCAAAAAGTAAAATTTCCCAAGAATTCCTTAGGTCAAGTATGAACACTATACTGTAATTTCCAACACATTAAGATAACATTTGACCAGTAAGTGAAAGAAATGGCACATCTTGGCATTATTTGGAATTAAACATGTATCATCGAAACCACAACGCATTTTTGCATTCTGGTTTACAATTTTCTCCTGATAGGCCTAAGCTTTATGCGAATTCAAAGATTTCTGCAAATACCCCACGGAGCGGGCTTTGCGTACTCAGCCCCTCTTTGAGGCTTCCCATAACTCTGGCCAAGCATATTCCGTACATCCTGCTCCGTATGCTACGATTGGTCCTCTTGTCGCAAGAAATCTTTGTCGATTGCTGTGAGTCACATGATCAATGTATATGGTGAACTAGGTCTATAGAAACTAAGAAAACAGAGAGAAAGAAGGACTTTTCTGATAGAAAAGTGTCGAACAAAACTAGTCTATAAACAGATAAACAACTATAAGACCTCATCGAGTAACCGGTGTCAAAGACATTAAAAGTAAATAATTTCAATGGGTAAATCCATTGGAAAAGGTTGCCTGTGGGAGCATTGAACACATTAACACCTCTCACAGATCGTGAAACTGTCAACATATGTGCATGATGGCTACAGCCTGTGTAATATTTACGAAAGCCTATAGAATAAATTAGTGGTTGGTTCAGAGACATTATTTTACCAGTGTGTAGTTGAACGCTAAAGATGAATGTTGGAGACTAAAACATGTCCACCATCAGGCACAAAGCCAGGAATTTTTATGGTCGTGAGGGCTCAGGAACTCAAATTGTTGAAGGATTTTGAAGGAGGAGGAAATCCATGCAAACCCCCCTGAACCGTCTTGTATCAAAAACCTAAATTTTGACCAAAGTACGAGTTTGTAATGCGAAGGAAAAATGGAGAATAACGTATGAATCTGGACCTTAATGTGTGTGTGTGTGTGTGTGTGTGTGTGGGGGGGGGGGGTATATGAAAGAAAGAGATCCATGCAAACCCCCTGAACCCTCTAGGGTACTGACCTAGCCACGTAGGTTAAGGGGGGTTCGAGGACAGCCCTTCAACTGAAAGCGTACTCGCGACTGCTCACCTATTGAGAGGAGTTGGTGGTAGTTTTTCCTTATCAGATCCCTTCTCATCGTTGGTCTCATTCTAGAATATTCTCCTGATAACTGGCGCATGAGAAACACCCCGAAATTATTTTTAAAGGCCTATGATCAGGAAAGGGACGTGGTTCCATGCTGACAACCTTGGTCCCCGTTTGGCAAATCGATAGACAAAGGATATTATGAGCAATTCTTGTTAAAAATCCCCCCCCCCCCCCGTCTCTTGTAACTGCATCCAGGTCATATATTTGCATCTCCATTTGAAGGTATTTCCCTTGTTAACATCCTCGCCTACCATACTACCAAATGCATCTGTTGGGCGGCATGCCTGGGTCTAAAACATGATTGATCTCTCATTATCACACACTATTAAAGCAGGGAGTTACAATAGAACTAGTTGCAGATCAGGAGCTAAGACGTGTTACTGTTTCTTTTTCTAAGTCCTCTCGACTCTCTGAAGAAGAGCCAAGGGGCGAAACCAAACGTTATCCCCCGATGGAGTTCTGATTCCCAAGGGAGCTGCGTCCCCGAAAGGACAACGAACTTAACTGACCAACCTCTCGACCCTCAGACCTCTTCATCAAGCGTCTGTCATGCGTGGTCCCATTTTTAACTGGCTGAAAAGAACAGATATTACACAAAATCCTAGCCAAAAGACCAAGGAGTTAAGATGTGTTGCTGAGAGCATGAAATTCCTTTTTGGACAGCTCAAGTGGTCCTGAAAGGACAATGATTTAGGTCTATGTGTAGCCGGTTATGGAAGACGTATAAGGGTGATTTCCTAGAGAGATTAGATGTCCCATCTTACACTGAGATAAAATACTTCAAATTCTCAAAGCAGGACATGTTGACGGGGTGAATTATTGGGAGAGGGTACCCAGTACAAGCTTTTGTCAAGCCGAGTAGAACCTTAAATCTGCTAAAAATATAATTTAAAAGGTAGTTAAGTTGTTCATAAAAAACGGATTGGTTCCCTTAAAATGGAACACCCGGTATAGAGTGACGTCGCAGCCATATATAGTTATGTACGTTTTTTTCTTTTTTTTTCATTTTTTTTTTGTTCGACGGTCTGTGTGAGAATCGAAAATAAGTAACAAAGATGTATACTTTCTGAAGCATTTGCATAATTCTTGGGATCCATTAACCCTGCAACTACAAAGCGGAATTAGACTCTGAAAAAACTTCAAGTTCCAATTGTAAACTACCTGTCAATATGAAGAAGGAAAACCGTTAAAACAATAATCTGTCATTTTAGTAATATACGATTAAACTTGTTATATTTATGTTATCCTCCTACCTTCGACTTTACTGAGTCACTATTAATGATAAAAGAAATATGCCAAATTCAAACTAATATGCACAGTAGATTTTTGTGACAAAGAAGTAGGCTATATATTTCATCATGGAAGTATACCTCGGAGGTAATACTTCCATCATTGTGTATTAGTGTAACAATAGGTGGCTCTAAGAAATTTTGTTTGGGGGCAAACTCATTTCCGAAGACCCCTACCCGCAATATCAATGGTCCGCTCAAGAAAGTAAAGTCGGAGTATGGCGATTATTTTGTATTTTAGTGATGTCCCATGTAGCTTTCAAAATCTCTTCAGAAACCATCCCAGGCTGTCAGTCATGTCAAATAAATACAATCGTAACGGATAATTGATACTCCATAGTCGTTAGAGACAGGGGAAAAAGACAACGGATTCATCCATTTGGATAAAATGAGACACCCTAAATTAAGCACATTATCAAGATTAAAATTTAACATTTCATGGTCAGGACTCTTTAGCTCAAAGCGAACCTTAACACCAATTTGATAGTGGATGAACACCGGCAAAATTCGATTATGACTAGAACTCACTGGAGGGTAATGAGACAAGAGTGTGTTAATCTCTCCAAATCCTGATCCCGCAACTTCTATTTAGCATCCCTATGAGACAGAAGGAGTATATACCCATTTTGCGCTACTATCTCAAAGGCTGGGGGGGGGGGGGGATGGTGGGTCCTTGTTCGACACCATTGCTCGGCACCACTGCTCGACAGCTGAACCGACTCAATGAAGTCATGAATCGGATAACTTCCTGTGTTTCACAACCAGAAACCGTATCACTGCAAACAGCCATGCCGAGCAAGCAGTTTGTGAGCCCCCAGAAATTCAAGGAGGTACTAACGAGATTTGATCCGGGTACCTTTAGAATGCAAAGCAGTATACACTCATCTACCGTGTAAGCTCCACCCTTAACTTAAACATTTTGTTCAAGCTGTTTCTTTCGTTGTATTAAAATACGTTTCAACTTTGCCAAGGAGTTATAAAAAATGTTGGTTTCCTGGATTGTTTTCCTAAACGAAAACATAAAGACACTTGAAAACTTGTATGAAATAGCTCTATATTGGATCTCAGCACCTCCCGACACATTTCTTTTAAAGAACGGCAATTCATCATCTTTACAAATAGCAGGGCCGTAACTCCCGAGTCTAGACTCGGACTCAGTTCTGGACTCGAGTCCGTTTTCACTGGACTCGGACTTGGCCCAGAATGAGCTGCAGCTGGACTTGGACTCGGAGCCGAGCCCAGACGGACGATTTACCCCAAATGAAATGTTCCCTAATGCCACATTATTACTGGTGCACAATTTAAAACATGAATTTATCACACACCGTCAGCTAAATTGCAGGGAAAGCCAGACGAGGAAATTGACTCCTTAAGTGACCTTTTCAATAAACGTTTATTGGTACTATACCTTTTTAAAGGTATAAAAACCATTTATACATCCTATGCTACATTGTCAAATGGCCGGACTCTGAATTGGCCCAGAATCGGGAAAGCGGAATTGGAACTGGCTCGGAATCGAAGGGTACTCGACTCGGAATTGACCAGGAATGGTAGCCACTGGAATCGAAATCAGCCCTGACAAATAGGTCAATCAGAAGCCTCACTACAACTTTGATCACTATTTGATGTTCATTAAAAAAGAAAAAAATGAAACGGCAGTCTTAAAACATCTCGCAACTCGGTTCAAAATTCGGGCAAAACATGACTTTTGCTCCTACGCGTTCTCCTATGCACTGCCTCTACTGGATTAAATTGAACACTGACTTGGGATGCCTTCAGTACTTTCAGCCAATTCAAGGTTGATCAGACATCGATACAACTTCGAATTAGAAATTATCGCATTTTACATTTATCCTCACACACACACACACCCACACCCCCCCCCCACACACACACCGGACAAGTTTATGACTTTAGAAGACGCATGCAGTATAAGCGACTATCATTGGTGGTTAAGGCTTCAGTGATGTTACCAAATAAACGTTTTCTTATTCTCCCTTATCGGGAAGTTACAATTTTTGACACATGGCAACTCAAAATAAAACAGATGTCATGGAGCAAACTTGCAACTTATGTTTCCAGCAATGTCATTTTTAGCAAAAGACTGATGATGGCTCCCCTATTAGACAGTGTGACATTTTATCATTTTTCTTTACCATACACTATACAATATTCCCCTTTAAGAAACTGCATATGAACCTGCAAATAAATTGAAAGCACGACGCCTGGCATACTAAGTTACATGACCAGTAGTCATATGACCCAGTTAATCTTGGCTGAATCTTGAAAAAAAAAATCACAAAGTACATACTCGACAATTCGGAGGAATTTTGCAATAGTATAAACAACTTCATAAATAATAAGATACTTGTGGGATGAAAGGGACAAACTCGTTCAAAATTAGAAATAGTTTTTACGTATACCATCTCGTATAACCAGATAACATGTTTTCATTATTATTTTTTTTAAAGATTGAATACCATGCTTCGCAAACTTTTTGGGGGAGGGGACACTTTCCCCCTGTGCCCCTATGGCGAGCAGCTAATGAGTATAACCTCACGGTAACCTGCATTTCACTTCCATAGTTCTTCACAGTCTAGGGTACAATCTTGCTACATGCTATGCACCTTTTCTGCATTCAGAGTGCTTCGATGAAAACTGTGTTTTGTCTCATTAGCACGGAAACCGTCGACCCTCTTTTTATGTGAACAAAATATTTTCTTACGAATGACTTTATCAATCTTTGACATTAGAATATTCGTAGTTAGTTTTAAAGTTGTGGAGTTATAAATCTTGTCAAAACATCAAATTTTGCCCCCCCCCCCATTTGCATCACCCGTAAGTCTTGCGTGTATGCAAATGTGCGCATGTGCCCTTAAAAGCAAGGAGTATATAGCGACTTAGGGGTTCTAAGGGGCGAACGTAAATAGTTTGTCGGCCGCCAAGTCAAGATGATAGAAAAGTCTTTGTAACTTCACAAATTGACAACTTAAGTGGCTTAGTACACAGTAGAACAGCTTTTAGTACCAAGGACAGCAATTTGTGTTGTGAGGGGTGGGGGCTTTACAATAATGAACACGTAAACTGAGTCATATACTCTCTAAATCCAAAAGAGTGAAAATAGGGACGGATCTAAAATCAAAACTGTATATTTCAGGCGCGGATCCAGGGGGGGCCTGGGGGCCCAGCCCCCCCCCCCTCGCCACGAAAAAAAAAAAACGAAAGGAGAAAAAAAAGAAGAAAAAGAAAAAAAAAGAAAAGGAGAAAGAAAAATTAAGAGCAAAAATGAATAAAAGTGTCTAAGAACGTATTCAAAGTATACATTTCTGTAGGGTTTGGGTGAAGCTATCGTTGGATTGTCTCTTTATGTATCTTTCAAAGTGGTTGGCGATGAAAGGAGAGCTACAATGTTCGAAAACAGGTGAATAGCTGAGTAATGATCCTTGACTAAAGATCTAAATAAGTAAACATCGTGACATATGTAGTATGGGCTCGGCTAGCTGCACTGAAATTTAGTAACAATTTTGTGTTAAAGAGTGAATTTTTTTGTGATCTAGAGGGATTGAGAGGCAGAGTTTTCGCCATACAGACCTTGCAGAATGAATGCAGAAGACAAGCTGTCAGGTGACGTACTATTGTGCACAGTGGCACCAGCTAATGCAGGCAAAGTAGCGGCGTGCATGATACCTTATTCGATTTCGAAACTGTCTGAAAAGTTTTAAAATGAACTCAAAAGGCTTTTAAGCTACAGACAGTGGCGTCGGCACAGTGGGCAATGGGTGACGTGTGTCCCCCTCCCCCATCGATTCTTGAAAATTTTTAAAATGGTCCAAAAAGTCGATTAAGCTACAGATTTCTGTGGAGGATGTAGGGTGAGATGTATTTTTGATGACTGGTTTATTTGTTCAAAACATTTTCTTTCACAAACTGTTCTCAAACTATCATAAGTTTTGGAAATTCTTGACAAATTCCAAATTTTCGTACGCTCCGCTAGCGTCAAGCCTTGTGTCAGAGTTGTCCTTTTTATCAATAGCTTTCGGTAACTACTCACAGGGGAACAAAGGAGCAAAGGTGCTTTTTAAGAATTCTCAGTCGGAAGATTCGTTTCTGAATAGCATAGGTTGGTGGGAAAGTGACAGTGTCCGATGCAGGTTCTGAAATGCAGGTTTTGTCATGGACTAATATTTTATTCAAAATTTCGGCGCGCTTCGCGCGCATACGACAGGGTTTACACCCCGATTTTATATACCATTGACAAAGCTTTGACGCAAGAAATTATTCCAACGCAACATTTTTCTAAAAAGTACATCTCCTTCTCTGTAGGGCTCTCATCATTATGTGATCTTTGACTAATCTAGTCTAGCACATGATTTGAAAGATTGAATGTACGTAATTGCCGTTGCTTTCCAAACATCTTACCGCGACGTTCAATAATGACGAAAATCTTTTCTGAAACGAATTTTGCCTGTCCACCATCCCTCTTGCTATACCTAAAAAGAAGGTGATATATCATATCTTCTCCCATATGGATGTCGGGTAGTGAGAATCCCGTTGGTCCCTCTTTTGTATACTGTAACTAATTCAGAGCTCCCGGGAGGCTCTATACTGTTCTCTGTCATCCTTGGATATCCTTTTAAAATGTAAAGGAAAAATTTTATTATAGTCCAAGAATGTTTCTGTGGACTCCACGCAGGTATAATTGCGTGTACAATTTTCCCATGGGCGTTGATCATGGGGGACGGGGGGACGCGCCCCCTCACTTTTTAGAAGGGGGAACATCGTCAAAAAGTCCCCCTCACTTTTTCAAAAATGATGGAACAGACTACAATTATGCCTAGGAAAACGAAATTTTTAGAAGAAAAATAACCTAAAAATCGTACACTTTTGTTGCACCAAATCGCATCTGAGGGCATTCAGTTCTAGAAAAATTTCCCTTAGACCCCTCCCCATGCCGAAGATCACAAAACTTATTGCCTCCCCGTGACGCAAATTCTGGCTACCACCACTGCTTCTTCCACGCCACCAGGACGGCGATTCACAACTGTGAAAAAGGCCCCCCCCCCCCACACACATACACACTTTTGGAGATAGATCCACGCCCATGATTTTTCCTGGGACTTAAGGAGGTTTGAAGACAATATGTTAACCGTCTCTTACTCCCCTTTTTCACCCGAACAAAAGTTAGAATTCACTAAATTGTGGACATTTTCTAAACATACAATCACTTTAGAATGACCCAAAGATACCACCATTTTGCATATAGGCCCCCTAAAATTAACAAAAATTTATCAATGGGGAGGGTAAACCCCTTCCTGGGATTGCACTCTCATATACTAATAAGAAAAGGCTCTCCCGCTCTTGTATATAGCGTATACAAAATCCCACTTCCTAAAAAGGCACGGTTTAGCAGTTATCTGCGGTTCCCCCAATCACCAACTCCCGCCGGCACCATCGGTCATAGATTTCTGAAGTCCATAAAGAAGGTGATATATCATCTCTCCTCCCATATGGATGTAAGGTTGTGAGAGTCCTGTTGGTCCTCCTGTACAATTAATGCAGAGCTCCCGGGATGCACTATACCGAAAATTTTCGGCGCCCTTCGCGCGCAATTGTTTAAGATCACGGAGAGAGGTACGTTTTCATTGAGTGATGGATTTATTTTTATCACTTTTTACCAAAAATCATTTGAAATCTTTCACGATTTTTGCAAAGTCTTCTCAATATTTCTTGATTTTTGCTTGATCTGCGCACTGTTAGCCTTGAATTGCTCCTTTTACTATCAATCGAACCCACCTTCTAATTGATAGACACACATAAAGGGAATTGACACCGTTAGTCATAGCAATGGTTTCAAATGTAAATTTAAATTTTCGGCGCGCTTCGCGCGCAATTGTTTCATCTGACGTCCTATACCCGAATACCGTAGAACGAAAATAAAACACTCATTATGGCAAAAATCATTTCAAGTTACCTACACCGGGCTCATAGTGTTGGCGTGTAAGTTTTAAGATACCTTAGATTCTCCGTAACTTCTGTAGGTACATATAGTAACTTAAAATGAGCCATACACATCACATTCCATGCAACATGAAAAGGTATAAAATCTCATTGACATAAGAACTGGAGCCGATTTCTGTGCTCTTAGAATGCAATATTGCGGGAGCTTCCGGGGGCTTCGCCCCTGGACCCCCAACGGGGCTCCGCCCCTGGACCCCGCCAGGGGCCCTAACGAGGGCCCCTGGACCCCACGCATGGAGACTCGCGCTTCGCGCTCGTGGTGCACCTTCGGTTCACATGAGGTTTTCCATCTTGGGCCCCCCCCTCAAAATTTCTGGATCCGCGCCTGGTATATTCACTCTAAAAGAGTGAGAATGACCTTCTTTTTGGATTGAAATCTTCCAATCCAGATTTAGATTAGTCCCTAATTTCACTCTAAAAGAGTCACTTTTCACTCTAAAGGTTTAAGAGAGTAGGTTCACTTACTCGTATACGTACTCGTATATGCAGCCTAACTAGCTGCTTGTACGTAATATGTATTATGGTTAGTATGCACTGAGTTAAAGGTCTGTGCGAAGCCTTTTTTGGTCGTGAATTGATAGCAAAGTCATCTAACTGTCATAGACCGAATATTACAGCAAATAATTTTATATAAGTTGACCAAATACTAGGGAAACGAAAGGGTTTTCGCCTCCATTCAAAATATTGAGGATGATGCCCTCCGTTACTCCCCGTAATGGTTACCCCTAGTTTTAACATTTATTCTAAATTGTTATGTGTGCCTAGCCCATGTAATAAGACTATACCCGAATGGGAAACATTAATGCAGGAGAAGAAAAGGTTCTTAGGAGAAAAAAAAACAGATAAGGCAACAATAGAAATTTGGGGAAAATCAAGAGCGACAACTTGAAGGGGGGATTGAGATATCCCCCTGAATAAGCAACCATCCACAGAGTTCAGTCTGTAGCTACCTGGTTGCCCTTGGTTTTCAAGTCTGACGAAAGCAATGACTAAGACAACACTCCTTGTTACAATACACTTTTGAACTCGTGACGTCATGGGTTTTGCTCAGCATAACGCGAATGGTGATTGCTATACCATAAGATCTGGTAATCAGACAACCTACAATATGTGGTCCGACCTTTGACCTTTCTTCGTAGTTGAAATGCGCTCTTTCGGTGGTCTTCAATTGCCTGGTTAAATGAAATTCTTAACATATCCTGTCAAACCCAATCGAAGAGATTACCGATTGAAAACATTTTCTTCTTTCAAATTTACTTTTCTCAGCTGGTACATTCTAATAACATTATATGAATATCACGTGTCTACAATAACATATCCCGGAAAATTATAGAATATGTGTCTATTTTTGTACATGTAATGTCATTTTCAATATGAACCAATAACTGTCCAATCAACTTAAACTTTGTAAAATACTGCTTTCCTGACTGACCTGACTTTACACTTCTCGACTGTCGTGCATATGAATTAGCTGATTGGTTTCATAAAGTTCCTTGATGACGTATGTATTACTTCTTTAAGTAAAGCTAGTTTGCGGTTACAGAACCTCCTTGAATGACGTATTTATTATTTTTATCGACTTCAATGAGGGTGCGATTTCCTAAAAAATAAATTATAGAGCAATAAACCATACGAGAATACGACTCATAAGGCTACGGGAACAATTCCAATGGAATAGGGTGGGGGTAGGGGGGCTGTGGTGCTTCCACCAGAAGTTTCAATCTTTCTGTCTAAATGGGGACCGTGCAGCCCCAGCCCCGTCCCCACCTCTTACGCCTGTGACAGGAGTATCGAGTACTGGTAACCTGCATGAGCTTCAGACAATTGCAGGGTAAAAAAGAATAAAGCATTTTTTTCTGGGGGGGGGGGGTTAACGCAAAGTCAACCCAACCATTAGAACAAACATCTAACTTTTAACTGAACGTTCCTAAGTGTACCTTCCTTACTGTGCCATTCCGAGAGTACCATCCAAGGTGTAGATAGCTTGCTGAAGCCTTTCTAAGTGTACCACTAGCTCTATGTACACACCTAGATGTGCCTTCTTAGTCGTGTCATCTTATTGCTGTACCACCCCATAGCGGTACCATCCTATCACTGTACTACTTTTTCCAAAGTCCCCCCGACTCTCTGGGAAAGAGCCAAGGGGCAAAACCAAACGCTACTCACGCTACAAACGCTACTTCTGCTCCCCAAAGAAGCTACGTCCCTAAAAGGACACAAACTTAACTGACCAACCTGTACTTACCGTACTATCCTAATTGTGCATTTCTAGCTGTAAATCCTTTTCTGCTATTCATTTTTAGTTAGACCATCCTTGCTGTGAATTTCAAGCCATATTTTCCTAGCTTTACTTCCACGATAGCTGTGCATTCCCGACACCCGTGTCTTCCTATCTGTGCGTTTTACCAGATGCATAGAAAGCACTGATTCCATAAGAGGACAGACATACATATACACTTGTACTTGTATAGCCTACGAACATGTACACGCACATGATGTATAAATAAACGTTTCAGTATAATACTTTACCAATACATCATTGTTAGCCGTCCTTCCTCCCCACCCCCCCCCCTCCCCTTCCCCAAGTGACCAATACCCATCGCGGCCATTGTTCCCCATCACTGTGAACGACAGCTCTTTGGAAAAAATGGAACAATTTCTCATCAGGGCAATGCGCTGATACGTCTATGATGGTGGTGAATACTTACTTAGCCAGGACAAAATTCCACGAGAAAATTGAGAAAAAGGTTCGAGATTTCCCAAATTCGTACTAGTTACAAAAAATATAATAAAAAATGAAAAAGTAAAAATAAATAAAATTACAAAATAAAAATAAGCGGTCCTATTCATAACAACAACTCCGGACAAAACTTGAGGTTTTCTTCATTTCATGGTCATAAAATTAATATTTGAGGGTGTATGTTTTCCTCATTCCCTACCCATCGTGTCGTGTTCAATATGAATTGTTGCCAGTGAGTTCCCTACCTTCAACGTGCGAATACCGTCTCTTGTTCAAAACCACCGATGTTAGATTTATCCGGTTGTCTATCCCATATTTGTTGCTATAAAAGCACCTTCAATCCCGTCAGACCAGTCAGAACCTCGACGGGACGCTTAACCTAAGATCATCTTACAGGATCGACTCAACAACAATCCGATATCCCGCACATATGAATTTTAACAACAGCCAAGCTTTGTTCCATTTTAAAGTGGATTAAACTCAAAGAACAGAATATTTATCAGAGACTTTCACAAAACAACCTGAAGCGGCAATGGGGGAGAGTACGACGGGACATCGTACGTTAACGGTGGCCGTTGTTGTGGCTGTTATTTTGTGCCTAGCATCATCAGCGAATTCGCAAGGACTCGATTTTGATTCAATACCAGCGGATAATTCTTTATCAATTTCTGATTTTTCATGTAAGTGACGCCCATCTTTCTTTTTCGTTTTGAGGCATTTTTTATAGTTTAAAATACTTTATCAAGTGGGCATTGGTTTTTTCTTTTCTTGTAGGCTGTATGTTTTCGGCATGTTTCACACACAGCATTTATCTATATACTTATGAATATAAAATCGACCCCTTTCTCTGTTCAACTCGATTCTACCAACTTTCATTCTTTTTTCAAAAGGGGTCAACTTGAGAATTTGTGGCCTGTTTAACATTGTATACACTTATTGTGCACATACTGTGCAATTTACCATGGAAATATAAATGGACCAAACATGACTGCGCTCGTGCCGCGTATAGTTCATTTAAATTGTATAGCGGCCATCAACAGATAAATGTTGAGCTATGAACAGGCATTCAGGGCGATATAGTGTCAACGATAGTTCAAATTTTCGATGTATTCCAAGAGATTTAACTTAGTGACTCTGGACAGAGACATGGAAGAAATTTTCCGCATTCTTTTCAGAACATGCAGCTTTGAAATGCCCCTTTTCTAAGGTGTGTGAGGAGACAGGAAATAAAAAATTAATAATTGAAAGAAAGTAAAACTGGGATTATGTAAAGTATTTCAAAATTTGATGTCAGTTTCGCAAATAACAATACTTGTTACACAATAATGATGTAAAATACCTTTAAAATTTTCAACCATTCACATTTTGCATAATTCAATAGTTAGCACTCCTTTTCTATTGGATTCTCTTCTTTGGTCTCTTTTGCGTACTATTGGAGTGCATTCCATCATCCTTAACGTATGCTAATACGCTTATCCCGTAAAAATGATTTATAGACATGTTTCCATTCTGAACTTTTCAGCACAAACTTAGAAAGTCTAACAATGCGCTAAATAAACCCTATAGAGTGTTGCAATTCTGATCTACTTAGCTCAGCCAAAGCCAATCTTTTCATTATGATGGCGGTATTTCGGAACACATGTTGCCGTGAATGTCACGCGAGGTTTACAGGTTAGCCTTACAGGTTGATCACTCTTGTCATCAAAATCGTTACGATAGCTGCCGTACAAGATATATCACGCTCCTAGTGTATCGTATTCTTACTTAATTTTCACCCATAACATTAATTAGGTTGTGTTTAATTTCAGATAAGGAAAAAATGTGGTGAAACCTTTCAAATAGCAATCCATTGTGTGAGACAGAAAAAGCGTTCCGTCGGACAGCAGCAATGTTTCTGTAGGACAGACAGTCAAATACGACCAATCAAATTCTTGGTAGTCGATCATGATGTGATCCCCTTTTCCAAAAATGTGTTCTGAATAATTTTCCCAGTTTAAGGGGGAAATGCAGTCACCAAATTATAATTAGTGTACCCCGTCATCCTAATTCAGGAATGACTCCTATCAATCATGCGATAATATGTTTGTTACTTATTTGTTAAATCACGTAGAGTAAGTCCTTAGTTTACTTTCAGTATTCAATGTTTTTATACAGGGACATAATGAAAGATACTTTTTGAGAGAAATAAAGTGAGATCTGTAAGATTTAGCAAAATTTTGAAAATTAAACTTCGGGCGACTGCTTTCTCCCTTTAAACTTCGGATTGTGAAAGACCTACCTTGATTCTTGTTGTCTACTGATAATTTGAACCTATTTCCTTAACTGTAACCTTTTTTGAAATTATTGTGGGAAAGGCAATTCTGCTTATTTGTACTAAATTATGAACCCGACGGTCTAGGCTGTAATGGTCAGGACTTTGGATGGATCAAATGTCCTAACGGGATGGCTGCGTTCGGTTGAATAATTACTAGTATCTAAGGACAACGTAAAGATGTTCCATTTCTTTACTTGTATCGATCGAAACGCTTGTATAATTTTACGTATCCCGCGTCGCCAAACTTGCGCTACAAACTTGGAGCGTATGCATACGTTTTGAAACAGACTACAGTTCAGACAGCATTCTTATCCTAATGTGACGTCCTAGTGTTATATATTATAGTCTTTTGTGAGTTTCACACAACACAAAACGATAGCGATAATGCCGCCAATTTTACCCACCCAAATGGGGCTTTAAAACGCTCTTTTATTCTACATACTGATACTTATTTACATGTTACTCATTGATATACTTTTCAATTATTATTTCTTCTTGCCAACAGTTTCCCAATCAGCGTCCCTTTCGATTTACGACAGAATACCGTGTGTTTTTCGAGGTGAAATTAAAGAACACGGATCTTCATGGACCATAGATCCATGCACAGTATGTAATTGCAAGAATGGTACCACAGATTGTGATATCGTCACTTGCCCTTCTCCAAGATGTCCTGACCCGGTGACTATACCAGGAGAATGCTGTCCCCTGTGTCCCTATAGTAAGTATAGGCTTACAAGGACTAGCTGACGAACGTGGTAAATGCTTAGGGGAGTATACTTTATTATATATTACGATTCAAATAGTGGGCAGTCACCAGAAACTGGACCACATGGGACGGTACATATCACCAAACTTTTTTCGCAAGTGTTGAAAAATATCTCCCTCATTCTTTCTATTGTTCCCGACTAAGGGTCAGCTCACGGTTTGTCCCCTCCTTTTGAAATGGTTACCAGCTACTTGAAGTTTTCAAGCCTAGTTTTGGAACCTAACATTAATAAGTCTAGAAAAACCTCAGTTCAATGGTCGCGATACTGAAATATCTTACCTTGTAAACATAGAGAAGTTCCAATAAATTTCACAACGTACAGGTCCAATGCTGTATCTTCTATTAACGGCTGTATGAAATTAATTGGAGGGGGTTGGAGGGGGGTTGGAGGGCAAAATAACTTAAAGGTGATCAGTCGTCTTGAAATATTCTTTGTGACGTCAGCCTTTTCTTGACATGTTTCTGCAGTCGTCACTGTTCAAGGATACACCGTACAAGCATGGTATAGCTAATCGGTAAGCAAGAAGAGACGGCTTGTAGCTGTATACCTACTAGCTATACCGATGTCATCATAGCTACTTGTACGGTGTATCCTTGAACAGTGACGACTGCAGAAACATGTCAAGAAAAGGCTGACGTCACAAAGAATATTTCAAGACGACTGATCACCTTTAAATTCAAGATGCTCCGCACAATATTAATCCATATGACCAGTGTAAATTGCGGAAATATTATTCATTATGCCATGAAACATTTTATTGTGTGTTATTTCGTGAATGGAAACCACGATTGCAAACCTTTTTTCGAGGGGGGTTGCTCCCTGTGCCCCTAGTGGCAAGCCGCCTCAGATGGTGTCTTTTATGTTTGCATATGCATCGAAGTTGTACTGAACATTATAATATAACTACAGCTACCCCACCTGTAGAGGGAAGTCTTGACCATGACTCATAAGTCAAACCACTTTGCCGATATGTATACATTCCCTGATAGCTTGTGGTGATACCTCCTGATCAGTCCGAACTATTGAGTGCGCTCTGGATAAACGGAGATCGGGACTATGTACAAGGTGTATTGTTTGGGCATTAGACTAAAAATTGCATGGACAGCTTAAGGGGCTATGGCATCACCCAAACATAGTTAGGAATTTGATCATATCTCTAAATGTAACTGGCGGCTGAACTTCGATTGACATTAATTAAAAATTAATTCAAATCGTAGCTTCACTCTGGTTGTTCAGTGATGACTTAGTGCAGTCCATAGGCACAGCACAGAAGAAACAGGGGAGGGGTGAGCTGAGGCGCTAAAGCCCCAGTCAAAATTGGTCGGCGGAAAATTTTGCAGTAATTTTTCTTAAAAGTTGCCCAATATGTTGCACCAAATTGCATCATAGGACCCTCAAATATTAAAACTTTTTTCCGAAGGGGAGGGTGACATCCCTCCCCTAAGACCCTCCCCCAACGGCGATCCGAAACAACGTTTAGCCACCCAGTCGATAACAACTTCCTACGCCATGGTGCAGTCAATTTTTCCCAAGCTCATACACGGTATGATTGTGTGGATGTGGCCTTGAGCAATTTAAGCTCAGTGCAAACTATACTGTAACTTTCTGTGGAGCTGGGACAGGTGCTTTTTGTTTAAACTGGAGGAGGGGCTAGAAGTAAACTTAGTAGGGAGACTTTTTACTGTCTGAGGCGAGATTAAAGAGACTTTAGGACGGAGAGATTCCAGGCTGTGATGATCCAGGTGGCAGCTTCCTGCTTTCACTGATCAGTCAAACATACGCCCTCACATGAAATAAGGAAAGATATGAAAGCTCCCAATATTTGTCGGGAACTTCTGTAATGCATTTTAATACAGTTAAGAAAAATTTCCTACGTTCTTATTAATCTGCAATAAATTATTTTAGTACGACAGTTTAAGCTTACATAAAGCTATTACGCAATGATAATTTAGAGGTAAATAATAATGTAGTATTTAGCTTGTATAGGGTAGTACGTGTCTTGAATGAGTTTTCTTAAAAACAAAATAGTGCAAATATGAAACCGTTGTAACGATAGGTGTGCTTATGAAACCGTCCGGGTCCTTACTGCACTCTAAGTTCGAATAAGGTAGACATTACTATGTTGTTATACGCCTCCGAATTTAGACTCCGTCAGAAAATTCCTCGTAAGAAAATGGTTAAACGGTTTCCGCGAATACCAAAGGGTTTAGAAAGCTTCTTCTCTTAAAAGCAACTTAACTGTAAGCCAAAGGGTAGCTATCTATGAACAGCTGCCTTGAAAAAAAGGTGAAGTTTCGTAGATTCTTGAAGAGTGCTGAAAGTCAGTGAAGTTTGTATATATCTGTATATAGCTGTAATGTATGATCAAAGGAGAATCCCCTTAGTCAAAAAGGTTTCTCCATGAGAGTTTAGTCAAAGGTTGCCTGGTAAATGTAGATGGTATCACGTGAAATCAAAACTAACGTGAGGAAAGCTTATGGAAATGTAGCAATACCCCTTGTTTAATATTTGCCAAATATGCTTTTATATTAATAAACTTGGTGAACTGAATCTTACATATTTTGTTTAATGTGTTTCATTCTTCAGCGATGGAGTTCTTTGCTCTATTTAACTTGTTTAAACCTGGAACAACTATCACGGAAGGAAAAACAAATCGTTTTAGACTAGACGCAGAAGTGGAAATATTTAAAGCTCGAACATCGAGGAGGATACGTGGAGAAAATATGTGGAAAATTAGTGCTTGGGTAAGCAGTAACAGCGATGGCTCAGGGACTAAATACTCATACCAAAATAATATTTTGTCGGAGAAGCAGAAAGCTCAAGAGTTTTCAAAGGTAAAAGCTGACTACTTTCCGCCGGATTTACGATGGAAATTTAGTAAACTCAAATACTATTTTAATGCAAAAGGAAAAGGGCTGTGCAGAGACTTCAAATTTTTTTGCCTAAACTTTGATATGACGGAGAATCCGGAGCCTAAATTTGACTTGGATTTCACATTTACAGTCTTCCAGGAGGAGTACTTCAGGCAAACAAACTGCGTTCGTCTTGGGGCCTGTAAAGGTAATGATTTTCGTTAACGCTTATAGTGTTGTGATATCAGGAGTCACTTAGATTTGAAGAGTTGGCATTTAGTAGAATAGTGAAAGCTGGCAATTCTTGCTTATAATATCGCCGGAATGTCAGCTGGAAGCTGGACTTCCAAAGAAGGTTGTCTCGTGTCCCTCAGTAGTTGTTACTCCGCTTGGGTGTGGTTTCAGGTTTTCGTCTACAGAGAGAGATAGCACATAGGACATGTTTTAAAACAAAACAAAACAAAACAATGTGGCACATTGCGGCCCTGCAAAATTAAAAATAAATAAAATAAATGAAAAATAAAACATTTAAAGTGAAAATATGACGCTTTCAATTTCAATAAGCTGCCACCCAAACCTCATTCTGAAACAATGGCCACGGTTCATTTTGGAAACCTCCTCTTGGTGTCAAACGGTCAACCATGAAATAATCCTGAATAAATTTTAAAATTTCAGTTACAAAAATATTGGGAAAAGATTAAAAGGAACCACAGAAACTTTAAGATACTAGGGTATGTTATTTCTAATTGGGTAACTGCATTTCTTGTTTGACATATTACTGAAATATTTGATGTAAAATTCACATCGTTAAAATTCTACACAAATCTGCAACTCCCCAGTCTCGGACCAGTGGAACATTCTGGTGATGTTCAGTTGTTTACGTTACGTCTCCATTAAGTCAAAGGGCACATGCATTCACAGTTTTCTCTTTATTCTTTAACAACCACAGTCAGTGTCCCTAATGTTTAACATTTTTAATGTTATACACTTGGGACAAATATGTGAGTCACTGAAAATACAACTCTTTAAATTCGTGGACAGGACTAGAAAATCCACCGTGTCGGTCTCTGCAATTAAAATTTGGGCTGAGTTCTAAATACAGTTAATGACTTCACTTTGATTGACATTCATTCAAACAATATAGCTTTATACTTTGGTTGGTCAGCGATGACTTTTACAGTCATTTGGGTTCCAATTAAACTCAGCGCAGGTTAGATACTGTGCTTCTGTCATGAAGGCGTACTGGAGTGTTTTTATTTGAATTGGAGGAGGGACTAAAAGTAAACTTAGTAGGGAGAATTTTCCTGTCTGGGGTGAGATCAAAGAGCCTTTAATTTTTTTGTGTTAAAGGAGATTGTGTGGAGAGGGCAGAGCTATGCATGAAAAAATTAAGATGTATAAGAGACTTAAATGTCATAGGCTGGTTAGGGCCTGCTTCGCCAGCACTTTCTTTAATACGCCTACGTATATTAACTTCATAAAAGCAGTAACAGTGTAGACAGTTATTTCAACGGTTCCTTCTTCGCCTTCATCGTGCTATGGGGTCATTTGTTTCGTCAATATTTTCATGAGTATGCAAATCGCATACTTTCTTTGGGTCCCGCTCAGAGCCTACTTTTGAAAATGTGAAAAAAAGATGACTATCCGCAAAACTTCGTCTTTTATTTCATTTGAAAAAGCGTGACTAAATCTTTGAGTCCCTCCTCCAGAGTACCCTCGTTAAAATAATGAAAGCAGGGCGATTCCTAAGATCATAAATAGAAAGCAGTAAACCGGGAAGAGGCACGGTGGATCTTAATGAAAAGGTCTAATGGTTAGGATGTTGGTCTCACTCGCGGTAGTGGCTCTCTGAAGCAATCCGATTTTCTCCTGGTAGGAAAGAGCCAGCAAGACTTTTGATAAAAAAAAGCAACAGATGTGTTTACTGCAAAATTTGTTGACAAGACCTGCTTTTACTTCGCTGTCTTACTTTGCTTCAAAATCTGTTCCTATACAGTACGATTTTTTTCCTTAACACGGAAGTACTACCTCTTATAGGCAGTATTTCCACTGAGCAGGGAAGTGCTAGCCCCACGTTGTTGCCAAGATGATAAACCTAGGATTCAGCAATGAGAAAACTTGATGTTTTTCCTGTTATCTTAAGACTGACATTATTGTCAAAGCAAGGAAGAGAATATTGAATGGGACACTGGTTTTACCAAGGGTAGTAAATGATGAAAAGATTATGTGAACAAGTTATACACATGAACGACACTCCTCCGAGTGTAAAATTATTATATTACGAGAGCTCATGGTTATTCACAAATGACGTTTGTCAAGAACGGCCTGTGCGTAGGTTTGTGGGTAGGTGAATGTGAGAGTTAAATTACGTTAATACTCTCACTGCATTTAATTACTTAACAACCTTTTATGTTCTTTTTTATCTCTTGAACTGCAGTGAAGATAACCGGAACCGGGAGTAGACAAGGACCTCACACCAGCCAATCAAATTTCTCTCTTAAAATTACAAACCAATCAGATAGTGCATTAACTACTATCAATTGTTGCTGCGTGTGTTTTATTTTGGTGTTAATACAAATTAACATGTATGCAGTGACATGTGACCGAAATGACCTTTGACCTTTTCGCTCCATGTGTGAAATGTTAGTTTTGTGTATAAGAGTGCGCACTGTGGATGTACTTTTACTTGCCTTTGTGACATCTTTATGTATTTCTAACACGGTGTGTTTTCTCCTACTTTTTAATGTGTGTCATCATTCTTATATGTTTTCTTCATCCTCTTATCATTGAATGTCAATTTTTTTCTTCTCATTTTTTCTTTTCGTTTTACTTATACGTGTTGAGGGAATCTGTGTTTTGCCGGTAGCCTCCAGACACTGTTTCTTTATGTTCTCTCCATATCATTGCCGGTTGGCCTCATAAGTGTGTTTTGTAGTATTCACAGCTCAGAAGGACGAATGCATGCGGAGGAAGACAATTACACAAATAAAAACATGCAGATCACAGAATAAAAATCTTTTATTGAAAACAGAAAGGGGCCAATCTTTTAACTATGAGAAATTCGTTGAATTTATTTTGATTCCTGGATCCACACCACTTTCCTTGAAATTGGATCGAGATTAATTAACTAAACTTATTGTTTGAAAAAGAATCCTCAATAAAGTAAAAGAAAAGCAAATTTATTTTGGTCGGGGTCACTTTTTACTAGTTTGGATAAAATCCAACACTTACCAATAATTCACACCTTATTTACAGAAAATAGGAGCAGAGCTAAGTTAATAACCTATACTAAATAGAAAACCGTGAAACCAATGATTTCAAGTAATTCTATTCCTAAGAACAGGAACAAGATAACTAAGATACATTAAGGTAACGAATCATACGAAACGAAGGAATCACTTATTTTCAATCCATCTTTCTCTGACATTTTAGGAGTGTTTGCCGAGAGTTTCGACTGGGAGCTGACCGGTGAAAATCCAGTCCCTGGGGAAGAAACTCCTGTCAGTATTGATATTGATGTCACGTTTCGTCCCGATACACGTGACCTGGATGGCGACGGTCTGTGGCGCGTAGCATTGTTTGGCAGTAGCAACCCCGACGGTGACGGACCCCGTTTTGGTGAGGTAGCGCAAGTATTGAACGAGGACGAAGCGTCCACCGATTTAGAGAATGGTGAACCAATAGACCTGGATGGTATCCAGACAGAATTCGACATTGGAACAGTAGGGTGTGTCGAAGATGTTACTTATGTGTGTATGGAATTCTTAAAAGGTGACGCCCCCAATCCGGACTTTACACTGATAGTTGAGGGAGGGCGTGGTGATATAACTCGAGACTCATTGATAGTTTGCAAGCCACAAGAATGTCAAGCAAGTAAGTTTCATGTTACTAGGGTGGTGTTCATTCACCTCTTTTCTACCACTGAATTTGTTTCTGAAAAGAAAGATAAACCGTACATCATTTATCTATTTAGAATAAGTAGTACAAAGGAAATTTGCTGCCAGACTTGGTTGTATGTGAAATGTTTTAACAACCAAGCACAAAGATCGGCACAGGTTTGTCTTCAGCCAATGGTATACCTTAAATATCACACGTGATAGGAAGGAATCATCTAAACACGCTTTTACTTAGGATTCCGTTCACCCGAGTCATGGCAATTAAAGGACCAAACATGGGTCAGTATGGGGGCTCAACCTGCTCGAACCCCCAATGTTCTCAGAAGGTTATTTTTCCATTTATTTATTTGTTTTTGTATTTATTGCTGAAAAAGCTCATTGTTCATTGTCCTGGTTATGACTTCAAGACTCTCAGAACCCCGTAAACCCTGACCGCTCTGGCCGTAATCTCACCTTTGGTGCTATTATGCAGGGACCGCGAAGCCACTTTGAAGTGGGGGGGGGGGGCTAATCATCGAAGCGGCTCAATATTTTCAAGAAATAAAAGCACCAGTTCCCAGTTTAAGGCGGCCCAAAATGCCCACGGCAGAAAAAGTGCTGGGGATAAAGCCCCCGCCTCCGCCTCCGCGGTCCCTGCCATGTGTGGGTGAAGGCACTTGCGAATGTGCCCCTTTCTCCCAACCTTTGATCCGCACCTATAGACTGAAAAGGTCAACTCTTGCTACAAAGCCTTCTCATGATAATTTGAAAGAATGGTGGGCACCACAGTATATAAGTAAAAACTTCTCAGCTCTTAGTCACACATCTGGGCACTTTTTCACTAATTTTATGTTTCCTGCTTATTCCAACTGTGCATAACTTGCTGGTAGATAAGGATTTAGTATAAATAAAGACAATGTGCCTTCTTTTACAAATCATGACCTAAGGCCAATAGTAATGCGAAACATCCAACAAACTCCCGTATCATAATAATGGTTATTTTCCAGTGAATAGGATGTAAAATATCCCAAGCCCACTAACTTGAATGAGGTTGGTAGGGTCGATTGATATACACAGGAGGCCATGTCACAAGTGACATGATTGACTCAACCTTAAACGACCGACTCTTTGTAATTACTGAATCTCGGAATGTGTTTCCACTCAGCCATGGCACCCTCTTGTGCAGTGTAGCATACAATACCGTTCTTAGATTCACAAATTATTGACCAATCAGGGTGTCTTATGTAGAATGGTGGAAACACTTTGCATTTGCCTTCATTATTAAGTCAATTAAATGACTGCCATAATTCAAATTAAACCAGTAAGGTATCTGTGGATGTATTTTATCCCACTTAGTCTCCCTTGATGGTGAAACAAGCACGACATATAGGCTGATATGCCATAGTTTCAATGTTGTTGTACAGGAGAAGACATAAGAAAAAGGACAGACGAGTAGGCTACCCATCCCATAAATGAACTATTGTGTGTAACACTGAGTATTCTACATTCTAATCAATTACAGGAGTAGTATTTACTGAACTTGAAGCTACTCTCCTATCACCTGACGTCATTGTGGAAAACACCGACGACACTGATACGAGCGTACGTCTCAAGGCGACAACAGATAAAGTCTTGACTTCAACAGTTGCCGGAGAAAAGCTCTGGACAGTCAAGACGTTCTTCTCCGAGAACAGGAACGGTCGAGGAAATCGTATCAATGAGCAGCCACAAATTCTCAACGCAGTACAAGATGACCAAACGTTGGACCAGGGAGAAAATCTCATCTTCCAAGAGATGGATTTCCAAGTTGATCTCTCTGGCATCATCTGTAATGAAATTCCTTTCATGTGCTTTGAGTTGGCAAAAAATCCTGATTCCAGTATCGACTACACGTTTGAAACAAAACCAGTGCAGGATCCGTTTGTGGACTGCTTAAGCATGGAAGATGTTTGTAAAGGTGAGGTATTTCCAAGTTAAGTTCAAGTATAATTTCAGGTTCAATAACTTCAAGTTCAAGTTCGAGTTCAAGTGTAACTTTATAACACCTTACGGAAAGTAAGTGCTCCATTGGAAGTACAGCCAGATGGAATACACTTTTAGATGGTTGCATATCAGGAAGTAAAATGAAGGACACCAGAAATATAAAATTACATCTGAGAACAAACCATTACGAAATATTAAACGATGAAAATTACTACAACCAGTCAAAATGAATGTATGAGAAAGATTTTATGATGAAAGTCTGTATGTTAAAGTGTCTGTTAAGTAATTTGCTACATGGTGGAATGAAAGTCAAACAGCTTCCATAGTTGAGTATACATAAGCATTTGAGACCATTCAGATTTTGGGCCGGGGGGGGGGGGACACACTTTTGTTGCCGGAATCACTGAGCCGTTGTAGAACAATTTTGCCCGAACTTTTCTACAGATTTTGCCCGAATTTTTATGTTGGCCAAACATTTGGGTAGGTGGGGATGGGGGTGGGGCAGTGCCAGCTGCTCACTTCTCATACTCCTATGGTTTTTGAGTACTAGTTGGGACTCTCGTTCGTCATGCATAGAGCACAGTATTGTAGGATAAATGGGGTGCAACGGAACTTCGTTTAAGGATACTCGAGTAGGAAAATGAAAAGTATCAACATGGGATATGCACATGAGAAACACATGGCGGCATTTTTCTTCCATTGCAATTGATCGAAAAATGGTGAATCATTTTTCTAAGGTCAACTCAGATTTAGGGCAGACGTTTTTGTAGTCATGAGCGTTCGGAGGGGGCAAGGGGGGCACTTGCCCCCTGGAAAATAAAATACTTGAAAAAACGAAGAAAAAATAAAGAAAAAACGAAGAAAATATAACATCAACATTTCTTAATAGTTCACTCAGTGTGAATTTCTACTCTCAAAACAGGAATTGAATAAAAATATCTACACTCAGCCCCAGCAGCCCCCCGCCCCCACCGAGCATATTTTTGGTATTTTTTAAAGTTTATATTTACGATAATGCTAGTGTTTTCCGTTCTTATATGCGGTAAATAGGCCTTGGAAGTGCCATTTCCAGAGATGGGAAACGTTTTGGGCCAAAATTTTCTTGCGCTCTGCGCCAACCAATGGTGGCGCGGAGTGCTGAGAGTCTGTCTATGGGCTTCGCACCCCTTGAAAAATTCCTGGCTACGCCTTTGTCAACACTGTGTGAAGTAGCATCTAAATTCTTTTCTGGGAAAAGCATCTAAATTCTTTTCTGAAAAAAGTTTTGCCTCCCTAAAAAATTTTGCCCCCTGAATTTTTTTCTGCGGACGCCCATGTTTGTAGTTGTGTGGTATCAATGTCATTGTCTCTATTCGTAGCGGATATTTGCATGTTCGGTCCATGTTTGGCTTATCATAATAATTCCCTTTCCAATTGAAACCATACAAGTTGCTAACGGGGGGTGGGGTGGATCTCACTAATTTAGTTAAAAAGAGAAAAAAGAAAAATTCCCGACTTAAGTCAGTAAGTTAGAGGGTAAAACGCCTACATGTATGACTCCTTGTTATCAAGTGATAATAGTTTTGTCCATGAATTTTTAAGTATATTCAAGGTAATTCCTTGCTTTACAAGTAATATACAATAATTATGTTGGAGAACATCTGAAAATACTAATATGGGAAACAAGAGGACAATTTTAGTCTTTAAGCTGTTACAAAATAGGTTGGGCGACTATTTCTTCTCGATTTTAGAATCAGTTTCCGTTCGACTGTGATGCAACCAGATGTAAAGAAAGCTGTCAAAAAGTCACTTACACAACTGTAGTGAGGAAAGTTTCAAAATTACATGGATAAATTGTAGATTTTGTCAATATTGGAGGAATTCGTGTGGGTTTTCTGATTTGCGGAATGTCACAAATATGAATAGACAGTCCAGGGCTTTACATATAGTCCTACGTTGGGCAATGGTGTAGCTACGGGAGGTAAGAAAGTTGCTCCTCCGTGAATCCAGATTGAAAGGAATATATCCCTTCGTATTTGAAGCCTTACATTAAACGCACCGTTCCTCTTCCCCTTGGCTCCCACCTTAAAGAAAACCCGTCTACGTCACAGTGTTGGAGTGATACAAAGTCAAACAGGCTGACTTAGGACTCTTTTCTCTTTCTTTCTTTGCAGGTGTTGTTTTTACTGAAATGGAATGGTCTCGAGAAGTCCCGGAAGATCACCTACCGGGAACTGAGTCTCCCATTACTATTGAAGCGAGTATTGATGTTGAACCCTACAGTAGACAGGTCACAGGTGTTGACCTGTGGAAGGTATCCGTTTTCGCAAGTCGCGATGTTAACGGCAACGAGCGCCGTGATCCTATCTTCTCCGACGTGTTGACCCCCGTTGAAGCCGCGACCACCCTACCGCAGGGTGGACCCTTGGTATTCCCGGATTTGGAGACCCCTCCCTTTGAAGTAGATAAAATGGGTTGTGGAGAATTCCGGTATCTCTGCGTAGAATTCCAAAAGGGTGAAAACCCTATCCCTGACTTCACCTATGAAACCCAATCAGGTGAAGACACCATCGTAAAGTGTAAACCAGAAGATTGTGCAGGTATGTATTCTAGAACGTTCTTGGGGGGAAGTGTCTGCATTTCGCTTAAAATGGAGAAATCATTGACGTCACTGCATTTTCATGGTCATGGTCACCTTAATAATGGATAAAATGAATACTATTGCGTCCGAAGCAGTGACTGGGTTGCGGGAAAGATTTCTAATTAAAGGCAAGCGGATGTCTTCATCATGAATTGAAAATGAAAAAGAAGCAGAATTTAGAATTGATACTCTTAGTGTACAAAATGTCATCTCCGATGAAAAATATTTGAACTGTTACAAAAACTTCCAAAACAGGGGATAAAATTGGGGACCAAAATTTTCTTTGCCAAAATTTTCTTTAAGTCTCTGCTACTTCCAATCTGCATTCAAAATTTCTCATCGAGTGTTGAAGTGGAGTTTATGGAAGGTTCCATAACAGGTAGGGTAATGTTTTCATTTTGTATTTTCATAAATGAAACCATGATTGTTTCTTAAATCTAAATAAGAAAGAAAAGTTATTATGTAACTTATAAATATACACAAAACACGATTAAAACAAACCATCAACTTAAAAAAAAAAAACAGAACAAAACACCGACATACGAGCCAAAGAACACCGAAAATTGTGCACACGGAAGCGCTCGGTTTGATCGTTATTACAGACTCTGCGATGATTCGACCTCGCGAAAAGATCATTGTCTGTTTCGTCCTTGTGTTGTCTTGTATTCATTTCATTTTAACATCTCGAGGCTACCGGCAAATATAATGCACATTCATTTATTTTTAAACTTATTTCACGCTCCAACCACTTTCAAACCTTGTTTCGTCCTTGTACTCGTCTGTCTCTTCTAACTTTGAAGTAATGTATGAAAAGTGTGTGACAAAGTAGCGTACGAAGGTGTCGAAAGGTCACCGGTACTATTACGTAATAATCAGCCTGTGTGAGGTATGTATGTGAGTGTGTATGTGAAGTATATGGATGGCCTCAGTAAACCTCTCTGGGTTATGCTGCGGTGCAAGAGTTCTTTTTTGATACAATTATGTCACTGATTTATCTGATAAGTTATGAATATGCAAGTCAGGGCAAAGTTGATTAGCCAATTGACAAACAGGTTTTGAAAATTCATCGGGAAAAGTTTCACACGTGAGTTATTTTTCTTCTTTAACCATTTTATTATATTAATGACTTCTATAAACATTTCAATTTCTTGGGTTGCATTTTAATTACACGTATATAAATCTCTTTTCAAATAGTCTTCAATATGTTCTTACCTTCTTTCTAGCTTTAAAAGCAAAATGAATATATTTTTTGAAACATTTGTCAATATTTCTAATTGCTGCATCAGCTTGGTAAATAATTTTCATCTGGTATCAAAGCGTCAACATAAAATAATGCATTTTGTTCAATACTACTTCAAAAGCATGCAACACAGTTAATGCAATTCATAACTAATACTAACAAAATTAATTTTTAACTTTTTTCCCTCCCATCCCCCAAATAAAATCGTCATCGTGACGAAATTTTGCTCGAACCGGAGGCCACATTACAAGACGGACCGAAGTCGTGCCTTTGACAAGGATCTGCCCTAGGTTGGTTAAGTTGCATCGCGTTTACTCGATTTTCGTTCAATATGTGAACAAATGTTCGAATTTTTTCATGTTTTGATGATGAACTTGTTCTATACTCTGTTATGACATATCTAACCTACAACATTCGTTATTTAAAAAGCTTACAGAACTTTTCCATATATTTATCATTTGTCGGCGTTTGTCACCTCTCTAAAAAGCACGGTTCAATCACACACAAGATAAAAATTGATATTTTTTCTGAGCAGACTTGCAGAAATGCTCGGATGATAAGCGTTCAAACATTTTCTTAATCTCCTTACATAACAAAGACTGTTATCTTTCTTCCTTATTTAGGCACTGAATGATTAAGCATTGCATGTCTTTCAAAAAAGATCATTTCTTCCCAAGAAAAGTATGAACTGATTTTTTCTCAGACAGGAATAGGTTGAAATTTGATGTGGATTGTAGATGATTACCGATTCATTGCAGAAGACCAACAAATCTTTGGAAAGTAGCTGAAGGAAGCCGTTGGGTTTATAGATCGGCAAATTAATCGCAAGAGGTAAGTCAAAGTCTTGTGAAGATTTCAAGGGCATTGCAAAAAATTGTCCTAACATTCTCAAGAAAATATTAACTTTCAGCCCAGGGATCATTGTGACACCTGTAAGGAAACCAAGTCAGTTCAAAGTAAGTAACCAAATCATTTAAGAGATAATTAAGCCAGGGTTTATGCAACTACCGGGCAGCATGCCGCTAGAATTCAATGGGCTCGTTCAGCCAAAGTTCCCCGGGAAAAGGCCATTTTCCCGGGTAGAAAATATATACGTCCTGTGTCGCCTGATGGTTAAATCCTCCTATTGAATTCTAGCCTCATGAAATTCAAACGTCTCGAAAGGCCCTCATGGCCTGCGAATAACAGCACCAACAACAAAAGCAACAACAACAACAACAACAACAAACTTTGTGCAGGCTAAATGTTGCTTCCAGCATTATGCGTGCCCCATTTAAAGGTCCTGTAACAATTCCTCAAATTATCTAGGCTGATTTAAATGACGTTTGCCGTAAAGTCACAGCGTCTGTTTATCTGGTGCAACATAATCATTCCAACTTCTTCAACCTAGATGTGTATTTACGGTTAGGATGGGAAAAAACAATTGGGCAATAGACCCTTTTCCAAATAGCAACTACAAAGGATTATGGGATAGACTTTAAGTACACATTTTTTGTGCACAGCAAAATGCCATTGACACACCTAAACTGGATCCCACAATCCTTTGTAATTGCTATTTGGAAAAAGGTCTATGGGACCTACTCTCTCCCACTTTCACCCAAACCCTCGACTGGCTTTTATCAGAAGGTGAACTTTGAACTGGGAAAAAAACTTATACTATTCCCCTGTATAACATCTAGGGTTTTTCTAAATTAAAATCTTGAAATTCCAATGATCTGACCTCAGGTGTTTACCCCTACTTTAAACATCAAATCTTGCCTCTGCTTCAACCCTATGTAGGATGCATACAATACTTTTCCTACAAGCCATTTGACTTAGAAATACTGACCCTTCCCCCAAAATATCAAATTCATTTTACAGAGGCATCTCGGTAATGGCGCGCTCCACACGAACAGGACATAAGTGTCATCGTCGGAAGTAAGAAGGATGTTTTAGCTGGGTGCTCACGGATGTTCCTTGTTTAATACTTTTAATACAATCCAGTTAAACATAACTCGTTCCAGAAATGAATTATCTCCGATCCAGACTTACAACATAATTGCCGATCTTCATCTGTTGAAAGATACTGGACATCAGAAGAACTTTTACAATCTTGCAAACTCGATCTTCTTTGGAGTGTCCTTGAAGGCGATTTTAAATTTTGAGATCACATTGGTACCATATTGGTTTACTTCCTGACGTCAGCAAGAAAAGTTATCATACATGTAGAACTTATTGACAACAGATGGATTTCAGCCATCTAATCTGATAATGAAAAGAATACGACAGCTAATGCCAATTGTTTCAGACAAGTTGCTATGTCAACAGGGGAACCGTTTTGGAATGGATACTTTTATTTAATACAAGATGTCAGTGAATGGGTATCGGGAACTATTAAAGCTTTTTTGAAATGAATCTTGACTTAAATTTTCTTATGAGCTTTCAACGCAAAATTTGGTGGAAAAGAAAATAAGGGTATCATCTTTTTTTAACATTGACAGTGCTTGAAAAACAGCTTTCATGGGAACCGAAGAAAGAAAACTTCATTGTGTAAGGTTCCTTCGACACATTTTCTTGCCACGCCAGAATTAAAAAAATTCTTAAATTGTGCAGAAACGTTTTCATTGGCATTTTATTAAGATAATGTTTCCGTCGCATTCACGACAAACAAAAACATGTCTAGCATAGAGACAGGTTCACGTATTGCCATGTAAAGGAACGATAAAAGGCAGAATCAAGTTTGAAACGAGAAGTGATTTCTGACACAGTTGTGACGCATTGCTAGGCATGAAGGACAACAATCTGTAACTAACTGTGACCGTGAAAGAACGATCTCTCCGGATACCTGGGATCCGATAACATTTCCAGTTGATTTAGGATTGAGGAAGCAATCTGTCGTAAATCGTGCATGTCACATATGGCGACATATGACAGCTTCAAGGGGTTCGACTAATATATACTTCCTTGAGATAAGTTCTGGAACTGCTGTCGTACACGTACTCTCATATTTACATCAAACATGTGATTGTTCTGTGCTAGATACTACTAGGAAGGATGTTCGGGAACTTTCGTTTGCTGTAGGGATTCGATGATTAAAAAAGGAAGTGATTCTTATCAGGAGGCGTCTTTCCATTCCTATAAACATTTAAAGAGAGAGGGTTTATTTTGATGTAATTGTAATACTTAAGTAACGAGTGGGTTTGAATGATTTTTAAACTCTCTGAGCATCTTCACACAATGACCTACAATGAATCTGATCGTACTGTCAAACTTGACAAATCTGCACTTGGCTTGTCTAAATTACAAGTCCATATAACACATTTAGAGTTATTAAAAAAACTTTTAAGGAGCAAAAAGAATGTGTAATGAATGATTGTCATTTCGTAAGTGTTACGCTGCAAATAAGTACCGTACATTTTTCAGAAAAAAAGATAGGCCTAACAAAGCATGAGCTGATTAGAAAAGCGAGACATCTAAGTTTTATCCTGACCTGGTCAAAGGGAGCGGACTTTTCCATCTAAGGCAAATCTTTACGTTTTTCCCATCTTATCTAACACCAGCTTTTGATGACGAAAGGTTTTAATTTATAATCCGATATTGTGTCTTTACAATCCGATATTGTGTCTTCATGAAACGTCATCACGTGATGGGTAAAATAATTACATCTTTGGGAAAACAAGGCTTGTACATGTGAAATGGGAAACACCGTACAACATATACTGTTGTAATCTGTTTATATACGTTAAGCTGTATGTTCTATATCTCCTTAGCACACCTTGACAATTGTATATATACATATTTATTTTTGTTCATCGTATTATTTGTTTTTATACTAATACCAGCGTGATCATCAACCCATATGGCTTTCAGGAGCTTAGGAAAATAATCAATTTTACCGTACTTTAATTGAAGCAATAAAATTTAAACATGGGTTTTTGTCCCCGGGTAAAAACTACACCAAACTCAAACAGGTGTATTATGAGCAATTATCTTATCAAGAAGGCAGAACGTGCGAAGATTAAGCTTTTCCGGGTGACCATTCTTAACGATTTCGAGGTCTTCCAGAAGGAAACTACTTCCTTTTAAGTGATAAATGATAACTGTTAAGTGATAATTGTCAGTCTTCGATAGTACTTCATAGTAGTTTGAGGGTCAATAAGTAAAAATGTTTAACTACCAAAAAGATAACGAGCTGTTGAACGACTTGTCACCTTAAAGTATATGTAAAGTATTAACAACAACAGTTTAAACAGTGACACTAACTGAAGTGAAATGCACTTGCCTTATAAGAGATTATAAAAGATTAGAGCTATTCAATGATTATTATATCAATTGTGTTGAGCAGGATAATAAAGGGTGCCCTCATTTGCTTCAGAAATTAGTAATCACTAGAACGCCATGACGTAGTCCCTGTATGAAAGATTAACATGTGAAATACGGAACTATATTGAAGAATGTAATCGGCATATCTGGAAATAAGTTATTATTCAAATTAGTTAGTTATTATTCTCCTAATTTTTGAAGGATGGGAAAATGTTTATTTCACAGTATCCTGGTGTGGATTCAATCGTCAATTGTTGCAACATTTTTTTTATAGAATATGTTCCGTCGTGCTGTCCCCGTAAACAGATCGGAATTATTCATGACTTTAAAAAATGCAAATTATGATGATATCATTCCTTAAAATACCAAAAAGTTTTCAATGTGTAAATTATCAAAATAAATTAACCGAAAAGTAAAAAGTGCAATTTTATGTTTTGAAGTATATGTCTCTATCAACACATAATAGAAAATGACGGCGTTGTAACCATAGTAGTATGACATTCTTTATTGTAATATTATCATTCTTAATGTTAAGTACCATGAATAAAAAATGACGTCATTGTTTCTGATTCTTGTCTTTTGTTCCATCGCATTGTATATTATGTTCTAAATACCGAAAATTTGATTAAATTATACTAACTATACTACAATAAATTCCTATGTATGGGTTAGTCTTTAAGGATCAGCTGAAGACTTCAGATCAAAACTTAAAGGTAAGTTCAATTTAGAAAACGAGGGCGCTGCTCATTCCATGAAGACGGTGTCGAGGTAAGGCAGGTAGGTGACATAATTATTTAAATAAACTGGAGAAAAAGTTCATGTAGAGGACGAACCGTTACGTCATTATTTTTGTTTTGTTTTAGCACGTTGGAGGGCTTTCCTACACTAAACGGTATCATTGCAGGATATGATGTGCCATATGGCAGTGCGTAAGTTCGTGCAATATTGGAATTAACTTCGTTTGGGACGCATAGCCAGGATTTGGTCGCGGGGTGATATCAGATCGACTGACCCCAGGGACGGTGCTAGACTTTTCGAAGTGGGGGTAGGGGGAAAGTCAATAAGTAAGACTATAAGCCGCGTCAGAGGTACTATACTGTAGGAGACCGAAACATTCCTTTATCACGTGGGCTCTAGAAACCAGTCTTGGGGCCCTGGTGGGGTCTAGGAGCAACGTCTTGGTGGGGACCGGGAGACGAAAGTCCCAGAAGCTCTGGGAATTTTACAAAACTGTGGGCATTCTGAGAATGAAACATTTTACTATCTTCAAATGACACTGGACGCTCACGAAATGGACCACAAAATCACAATTTTGCATTTTATATTTTATTGTATATGGCCTAATTAAGGTTTACGTCAGAATAATTTGATGATGCCGACAGATTATGGTCTGGGAGAGCCTGGGAGAGTGGATGATGATAGGGGATGTATGGGACCTGGGACAATAATTCCATTCAGGCGCTGCTCAAATGCAATTACTAATGAACCTGACTGCTGCTTGTGATGGGTAAGGACGAAGCTCTAAGAATAAAGTGACATTTTTAAAGAAATCTTGGAAATGGGCAACTTCATTTACATTCCAAAAGTTATCCATTGCATAAAAATGGAGTCATAGAGAAACACTTTCCCAAGAATCAGGTGATATTCAGGCTTTATTTTGTCGTTCTTGGGTCATAGGAGGTTGCCCCACCC
This sequence comes from Holothuria leucospilota, assembly GCA_029531755.1. Taxonomy (NCBI): domain Eukaryota; kingdom Metazoa; phylum Echinodermata; class Holothuroidea; order Aspidochirotida; family Holothuriidae; genus Holothuria; species Holothuria leucospilota. The sequence continues at coordinate 19,484,914 of CM055983.1, forward strand.
CTTCTTGACTACGCGCCTGGAGTGGGCATGATTTGTGTATGGGATATATTGCCTGTACCCTCCAACGTGATTCCAAACCTTTCTATGACGTCATTTTTACTTCCGCAAACAAACACATGCAGACGAACAACGGTTGCATTCAATGGCGGTTGTAAACACCATTCTAAAGCTAATTCTTCATAACCAAAGCAAATTCCAACATTTCCAAGGTTAGCCTATATATCCGCATAATTTGAGATTTATTTCCCGAGGGTACCATAGAGCTGGTGCACTTCCTAGTCTTGAAAGATTACACAAAGTTTTAAATTTACAAAGAAGGCAAAGGTAATTATTCAACGGAATTGACCTCGTAAGTAAAAAAGAGGGCAGCATGTCGTTTTAAATTTGTCTGGCGATTAGAGAAAGAAAAAGTTGTCTCAACGTGAAGTTTTTTTTTTACTGCTCAAAACCCAGTCTCTATCAGACTCTGGCAACTTTAACTTGTGAAAATAAATGGTGCAGAATTATTGAACAAATTCTTTTCATCAATTTTTATTGGATTTCAAAAAGCTCAGAAAGAATGTTCATGCCTTATAAATCATCCAGGTTTGCTTAAAATGTTTCAGAATTTTCTTCACACACAAAAGTGCAAAAGTAACGCACAAACTAGAAAGCCTTTTATCCGTCGTTTACAGTGGTGCCTATTGATAAGGGTTTTGTGGATGAACGAAATTGTGCAATTGTACGGCCTGAAAGCAAATAGGTCTACTGTGATTAAAGTACAATCACAGACTGCATGCGGCACCGATATAAAAATTAAAAACGTTGGAACGATCCAGGGTCTGGTAGACCTCCTTAACCTCAGTTGAACAGATGGGTGTTGAATTAAGGGTTTTTAACGAAACTAACCCCGTGGCAGGTCACTCAATTACTGCTTTTTAAACATTTTACCCTTATTAGATCTGTCCAAGTTATACTAGCTGGCTCAATCAGGACGTGATTAAAGTATTCACATGGGCCCAGGTTACAGACGTTGTATTCCTAAAAAGTAGAGCACCATCTATTCAAGGAAATTCTCTGCTGAAAATGTTAACCCACAAATGTTATACCCCATTTTGGGTGTGTTTGTCTGATTGGGTGTGTGTGTGAGGATGGGGGGAGGGGCAGTTAGGACCATCATGTTGCTGAAACGATGTGCTCCATTTGTAACATGGTTATGGTAGCAAATGAAGTAAAGTGCTGACTACGCAAAAAATAAATTGAAAGAATTTTAGGCACGTTTTTGCCTTATATCCTTCCGCTCTGCAAAATGACATTTTGAAAATAAATGAAAAGGCAGAAACACCACTATTTTAGTACATGCTGTCTTAGCTTAGCGTTCATGATACACAAATCTGAAATCAGAGGGAAAGGCCTACTTGTGAGGTTTTCAATATGAGGGGTAGCTTGTACTTGTTGAAAAGCTCTACAAGGGTCCTAGAGGCAACGGAACGGACCACGTTAAGTGTGCACTCTAAATTCACTATGGTCAAAATTGACCATTAATTGGTCAACTATGCACCGACTCAAATATGGTCAATTTTTTGAACGTAATTTACATTAAAAAAGTTGACCATATTTGGGTCGGTGCATAGTTGACCAATTAATGGTCAATTTTGACCATAGTGAATTTAGAGTGTGTAAGTCAATAAAGGAATAATGTTAGTGGTGAGCTGTCATTAGTAGATTTGTGTATAGATGGCATCCCATACCACACTAGACTTTGGTATGTATAGCCTGGGTGCGGTTTTAGGCACTATCACCTCTCTAGTATAGCGTGCCATATAGCAGACAGATTTGTTAGGCACGATATTGATTGCAGCGATGAACTCAATTAAAAAGAAAAACATACGAATAAAGAGTAACCATGGGCGTAGGGAACCGTCTTCGGATGGGGTGGGGGGTTGAACGTTGTTTCGAACCGCTGTCCTGATGGAGAGGTCTAACATTCTCAGGGGAGTCTTTTGGGAAATTTTTGAATATTTGAGGGTCCTTATATGCAATTTGGTGCGCCATATTGTGCAAAGTTTAGGGACAGTTACTGAAATTTTTGACAATTGTACAGCGGGAAGAAATAAGGGATTGTTGTCCTGTAATGGAGGGGGCGAAGGCACCACATTCTTTGACGGGGGACTTAGCTCCCGAGCCACCGGTGCCCACGCCTATGAGAGCAAGGACGGATAAATTTACGGTAGCCGATAGTTGAGTAATTTGTATAAACCAAAACGGCGGTCTTCAGATCACTATTAACTAGCAGTTAGGTTACCAAGGAGTTATAAACATTTTCATCTTTTTTCTAAAACAGGGTGTTTCAACCTTTTGAAACTGGGGACCACCGATTGTTGACATTATCCGTGACCACCTTTCCAGGCCCGTAAGCAGGTTTTTTCAAGAGGGGGTTCGAATAGACCGTGTCACATGACGTCATGTTTTGCTTATGCGGTCATGTTGAGGGCACACGTGGAACAAACATGTTTTATACACTACCGGTACATCACTTCACTACACTACAGTTGTACACTACACGGAAGCAGGTGAAAAATCTTGCTTTTCCTAGTGGCACATCTCCTCCAGAGGCCTAGCATCCCCTACAGATCGAGTCCTTGGAAACATGCAGGTCCTTTTATAGGAAGCTTTTCAGGTGAGAGGTGGTTTGAAAAGCAATGTCGTGAAATTATCTCAGCGGAGCGTAATGTCTGTCAAGTTGCAAAATGCCACTTATTATCTGTATAACGTCTTATTTAGAGATCTCATGTCTTAGAGATTTAGCCTACACTTTAGGTTTCAAAGTTCCTAGTGGAAAATGATCGGCAAAGTGCTGATCCCTTTTCGGATTGGTCGATGGAGGGATTTTCGTAAAACATGGGGTGCATGGGTCTTATTGCGGGCCCTTTGTGACTCTCATGGGTAATACCTCTATGGGGGTCATGGGGAAGCTCTCAGGGTTGATTGCATAATGGGGACAGGAGCAGGACTACACGAGCAACGAGAATTAGAGATCTCCTACTGTGAGAGAGCAAGGGGGAAATATGAATAACCGAATGGATTTAGGATTTACTAGCAAGTTTTAAAGTACTTATTCTTCATTTCCCCAATGTATTAACTTTCTAGCGAAAATGGTTGAGGGCAAAGCGCGCAAAGAAGTGTTGCTTGAAAAGAATTTATGACAAGAAATTTATACTTCAAGTCTTGTAAATCATGCTACGCACGTTACCGTTCTCTTGAAATTTGATTGGTACACGTTGCCGTGACGAATGCGCCCGAGACGCGCCGAAATTTTGAATTAAAAATACTATTTTCCATTCAAGACTCTGCACAGAGACTCTTTTAATTTCCAAACAAAATATGTCCACAAAGAAGGCAATGCTGAATTAATCAGTTAATCCTCTAAATCTTCGATTTTATGAAAAATGTTTTCCAAAAATACAACGCCGTGTTCCTCCTTAATCACTTATAAACCTTAAAACAATCGACATACGTTTGACACTCCTTTCCTTTGAATGATGCTATTATGTTTACGACGGCATTGAAAGCCCGTGAAAGTTTTGATAGTTTTCAAAGCATTTGCAAGAAATTTGGAAGTCCATAGAAATCTGCACTCATAAAACGAAAAAGAAGAACCGTATCGAATGTCTAGGCAGCTGACGCCTATCGGAAATGGCATGTACTGTATCGTATCTACCCCGTCTACGGGGACGAAATGGCCACATCACAACTCTTTTACCGTACCGGGAGACAGTTACGATAGGAACTAAGCGATTGGGGGTTATGTATAGCAAATTAAGGGTGTGATTCGTTCTGTAATCTTCAGCAAAAAAATAATAATAATAAAATAAAATAAACAAAAATAAAAAATTAAACATGAGGAAAAAGTAAGAAAGCTATGCAAATTTTTGGTTCCTGTTTAAGAAACGGACCTCTTAAAAGTAAATATAGGTAAACTGTCGGGGAGACTGTCCATCGAAGGGGATTACACACTTAATAACATCATTTGTGACTATGGCTCCTCTACCACCTTGGCACGACCTGACCTCTGTCCTCACCATGGTTTGAACTGAGGCTATAAACAAAAAGGCAAACGCAACAGACTGCGGAGTAAATTATGTTAAAGTTCAAGCGTGTTTTGCAGATTTTCTTTTCAAGTACATCGGTCACCAGAATGTGTTGTACATGGCCATAAAGTTTAGCAAATCGCACTCAAAATACTAGCATTGTTGCTAGAGTTTCTCGTCTATTATACAAGAGTCCCCTGGAGCAAAAGAAACTTTGCCATGAAAAGCGCTCTAAAATTGCGGGAAATTGCGCTCTAAAACACAAAGCTTTCATTATAGTTCAACGAGGTTTATCATGCAGTCATGCGAAGGGAGCCAGATGTGGTAGAAAGGGACATTAAACTGGAAATCAGGGTTCACATAAGAGGCCGCAATCGCCCCTTTAATCACCCACTTGTCTATAATATTAATAAACATAAAACCATAGTGGCCATCTTTCGGAAATTTACATCAGACAGAACCAGCCAAACCATTACAAAAGAATGGGTGTACAAAAGAATACGTATACACATAGCCTAATCTCGTTTTGAACAACTTGAGGATAGGAAACCAATGATATTGCGCTCAAAGCGCCAGGAAAATTCGAATTATTGGGAAAATGACGTAATCATACTTATGATGTTATCCTGATATTCATATGAAATGTGCTTAGTTTGTAACAATCGCAGTTTCTGCATTGCAAGAGGGAGGAAGATGTCATAAGATTTGACGAACCAACCCTAGTTCACAAAGGGGGTTCGATTTAAAAAAACGAGCCCATTGACGAACTACTCGACCCCCTCCCCCCGCGCGGGCCTGCTTTCGCTATTAACTGAAAATGAAGTTCCATGTATATTTCTAGCGTATCCTTACCAGACAATTGTTTCAACATCGACTAAGGTATAATACTACAATCCCATCTGCCTCGAAAAAATAAAGTTTATTGAAAAATAATCATAGACGTAAAAACTTATTCACTTTTTTCATTTTTTTTTTTTGTGGCCGACTTCGCAGTCCGATGAGGGCGCTCTGCAATCCACTGGTGGGATGCGGCGTATCGGTTGAGAAACGCTGATCTTAACAGCCAACTTACGACATGAAGGTGTGCAGGGGCGTAGCCAGCTGGGTCAGGTGACATTTTTCCCACTCAGAGTTCTTTCCCCTCTACCGCAAATGAATTGGCACAATATCTTAATGGTTAAAACTTTGTTACAAAAGTTAATTTCATCCACACAAACATAAACCAATTCAACTCTTGCCACAGCAAACGCCAGTCTATCTATGCAACCGGAGGTGTCAAGAATCAATGTTCTTTAGTCAGAAACATGTGCAGAGCCTGAGAAAAAAGCCTAAATGTTCCCACAGGGAAAATAAACTTGTCCCATACATTGACCACAGAAAAACAGACAGCTGATCTAACTATGGTTAATGGTATCAATAATTGTCTCCTATACTGCATACTTTCTAAGGGTTATCCATTTCATTTTCAACTTTTTCACAACTGTGCAGAACGTACTCCTTCCACTTCCCTGTGTTTTCTTTGAAAATTGTTCAAATGATGATTTTTCAGCAAAAATCATCGTCATTTATGACATTTTGAAAAATTATACATGGTTTTTATCCCTTCCGTCAACTGACGTACATTTTTCACTTTTCGTGAAAATGATGAACAAAGTCTATGATCTTAATTAAAGTCTAACCTTCTCAATATGTGATGTGTTTTTTTGATATAGCTGAGATGTCACAGTTAACCACGAATACTCAAGCTTTAATTATTGTAAACTGGAAGGAAGCAGATTCACCTGCTAACGACTTTCAATAGAGGAAGCCAGTGATGAGGTAACCCGGATGTTGTATCGAACGGTGCGACACGCTTCCTTCCAAGTAACGTGTAGGCTATATAAAGCATTGCAAATCTGCACATATGAAAACATCGTGACAATGTTTACTCTGCAGGCAAATGTTTCGGTGAACATATCGAACGAGAGGGGACAGATGCGTCGGACACCGCCGAGTGTTTGGTGGTTGCTGGGGGGGGGGGGGGGGAGGTCTGAAGAAGGGAGAGTGAAGTTTTGTTTTAATTGAATCACAAACGTTCCTTTAGCCCCCTTAAATAAAAAAAAATGGTTGCCATTCTAATTAGTTGCAAACATATCTACACGATTTATCTAAGATTTGTATAAGAATCTCCTTTCTACCCTTCCTATGGTGGCTAGCTTGTGGAGCTCGTAAATATATTTTTAGTTATTCTTTAACATATATTTTTTCAAACCGTGGTTCCTCTCTAAGAGTGGATTTTAATACTGCTATATTGGCAAAGACGAAGGTTTCCAAATAATTGTTCAACGCTTAAGTCGTCAAATTCGCTGAAATTTACTACATAAAAGCAAGGTAGCAATGGGCTTTACAAAGTACAACTTTGCTCTCAACCTTGCATCTACCCAAGAACCTCTACCGTTCCCCTTCCCTTTGACAAATTTTTGAAAATTAGGTGTCCTTACGTGCAATTTGGTGCTACATAAGCTATCTTTTGATGTAAAGATTGTGTTCAAACATTTGCGAATTTTCAGGAACTAAAAAAAAAAAAAAAATCGGCATCAGTGAGGGGGACATGGCCCAATGGCCCCCCTAATTACACCACTGTACACCGAAATTCAACAGTAGTCAACCCCAACAGTCATCCTGACAGATACTTGGCCCAAACTGCAAAATGTAGTGTGGAATACACTCAGTTTACTTCTAATAAATTCATTCTTACGCGACATTAAATAAAATTCTCAGTTCGGAATCTGCAACGATGCACGTTTTCTGGTTTACAGTACGAGTAGGTTTTCGGCGCCTTGTATAGCTTCTTACTGAAAACGACATACCGCAGGTGAGTGGGTGGTGACGGTAAAAGTCAGTGGTGTAGGTTGTATATAGCCAGCTGTTCATTTTCACTGAGGACAGGATTCCTTTCAATGAGGTGTAGCTACGATGGATGAAAGCAGAAAACAGTACATCTTTTTGTGGGTACCTCCTATGGAAGGCCCAGGTGAAATGATGAAACCCCCTGGGCCCAATTAAAATGTTCTAGCTATGCCATTGCTCTTACAACTGAGCTGCTGGCTAGGAGTTCCTGTACAGTTAAAAGTTATAAAGTGTTGAAGGACACTATTCGGCACTTACGGTTTAGGAATGTTTTAGTAAAGTACAACCACACAAGATACTTCAAACACCGTAAGAGCCAGTTTTGGCGTATTTTGTGACGTGTATTTTATTCATACTAAGAATATTGGTTACATGCAAATTGCATTACATTGTTAAACATTTTGAAGTTATTTCCCTGAGAAATATGAAATGAAAAGGTATTCATGAATTAAAATGAAACTGCAGACTGAGAAGTTCCTGATATTTTGGCAGTTTAGTAGAAGTATTGAACAAATTGTATTACGACAAAATCCGCACAGTTGACCGACATTCAACAACACGAACACTTGCTCACAAATTTTTTGATGACGTGACCTAGACATAGGTCTTATAGGTCATCCGGTAACTTTGCATGCTTGTTAATAGCAAGTACCCATCTCATATGAGACGTGGCACACGTAATTGAGTTCTTATAATGTGCTTGTAAAATATGGCAGTATGGTTTGTGACGTCAGCTCGACCACACACAATGAACGGTAAAGGAGGTAGAATTTGATAACAGACACATCTGCTCCAATTTGAGGGACAAAAACATTTAACCCAAAACTACACCAGTCTTTAGGTATTAGTATGCCGTACTGTTGAGATATTGCACAAACTATAAAAGGCAACCAAACAGTAGAATTATTTAGCATGAAGTTAACAAGTCGATGACCAAGATGGTATCTCATGATTTAAAGGGACTTATTTCCAGCTCTCTGCATGAATTTGGATACCTGGGTAAACTGATTCAATTAGGACGACCACGCCCACTGTCTATTTAGTTTACGGGATTTCAGAGTTTCACCTCTGATGACCTTCGACCGCCAACAAACCCATAGAGTTCTCTCTCTTAAAATGACAAATGTATATTCCAAGTGTTACAAGTATCCAACATCCCTGTCTTGAAATATCGTGTTTTTCAGTGTTTTTGGTCTTTGACCTCTGATGACCTCAAATGACCTCTGACCTCCACTGAAAAAATGTTGGCTTCCCTCTCAATAAGATAAAATCATACACCAAGTATGAAAAGTGTCCATTATTGCTATCTTGAGATATCATGTTTACGAGCAGTTTTAAGAATTCAGTATTTTCACCTCTGGTGACCTCAGATAATCTTTGACCTTTACCAAAAATAACAGGGTCCATCTTCTGACTATGACGCATCCACAGCCAAGTATAAAATATATCCATGTTTTATACCTAGAGATATCATGTTTACAATGTTTTCGGCTTATGACCTCTGGTAACCTCACATGACCTCTGATCGCCACCGAAAACAGTACGGTTGTCCCTCTTCATATGGTAATTCTATACATCAAGTACACATCAGGGGACGTACACTCGCCAGCGTGATTGCAAAGATTCCTTTCGCCTTCGACAAGGAATCAAAAACGGGCTTACCTGTAAACAGCAACAATCGCTGCAACAACGTTTTTAACAAAGCGTGCTGACTCTTCACCGCAAGGGTGTTGCGCGATCAAAAGAAGAGTACTAGAGTAGTTGGCTCAGGCCTAGCTCAAGGAAAAAAGAGTTACGGTAAGAGCTAGACTTGATGACCTCAGCACAGATCAAGACATGACCTTAATGAATTTGTACTCAACACACGACTTTTACATTATTATATTGATGGTGCTTGCCAGCTGAATTGTACAAGGCTAGCTCGAATATCTGTTTGGTTAGGATAGACCAGAATGATTATATATATATACATATATATATATATATATATATATATATATATATATATATATATATATATATATATATATATATATATATATATATATATATATATATATATATATATATATATATATATATATATATATATATATATATATATATATATGCACACACGTACAATCATAAAATTTCTCGCTACTTGCTATGCAATTATAAAACGGGAATTATTCAGTACAAAAAGAATGCAATGCAATAAAATTGGTATTGAAATATACACCAAATATTATGCCTACCTAGACGAGGTCCGTGCATCCAGTGTTTAGAATGACTCCCTACGTCGCTCTTACAACAACGGAGGCATTGCTTACAATTCATGATAAATATTTCATGACTGCGGGTAATCTTATTCAAACTTCATTGAAAGTATGATATTCAGATTCATTACAAAGTACAAAAACTGACAATTATGAAAAGCTATGCTGAAGAAATTGAAAATTGAAACTGAATAAAATGAAATAAATGAAATTTTGACCAAGTGCCATTTGCCTTTTGCGGACAATTTTAAGTAGCTGATTTGACTTTTTCCTTCAATTTTTTCAGTTCTGAACGAATCTTTCTGAAGCTGGTGTAAAAGTCACTTGGCTTGCGAATATCTTGGGTCCGTACATTTTGGTAGAGTTGTTGAGTAGCGCCATCGTTTATCGCAACTGGCTTCACTTTCCCATAATCGTTGTTTCTACTTACGTCTGTTTTACTTCCGACATTCCCACAGGTATTACACACGAATTCTTCCCTAAAACCTTGTCTTCCATCGACAATACCAGGATCTAACCTCTCATTCGGAGTGTTAAGGTTTGAATCTGTTCCTTTAAAATTACCAGCTTGTTTAAAAATTACCTCATCATCGTGGAGATCGCTATTTCCGTGTCGCACCACCTTGTTGATATGTCCATCGCTCTCAGCCCGATGGCCATCAGTAAACTCTAAACCTTCGTTCTCAAATGATTGACTTCTAATATCTTTTCTATGCACATCAGCATCATGACTGCGTGCCAAAATTTTGACAAAGCGATTTTCACCTGCCCGTTCCGTCCTGTCAGTTGTTAAAGGACGTTTTTGCTGTCCGAACTCCTTATCAGCATTTTCACTGAATTGAAGGACTGTAAAGGATCTAACCTTTGGAACTGACAACATAGAGTCTGCAACAGACTCGTAACCAGAATCTTTAGGATTCAAGTCTGCTTTTCCTTCATCGTTAAAACTGTGTGAAACTTTCCTTCTTTTACAAACATTCGGGTTTCGTTTTGATATTGCACACTTTCCCTTACACTGTGTTCTTGCTGATTGAAAAGAGTGAGAACCTTGTAACACGTGGACCTTTACATTGTTATAACTATACTCAAATCTATTCTTGCTCAAGGTCTTGGAATTATATTCAGTTGTTCTTGACACTTTTGCCTTTGAGCACTGACATTGGATTCCTCCAAATCTTACCTCTGGCTCAAGCAGTCTTCCTGTGGCCTTGCAATGTCTGCAATACTCAAAATGTTCCTTCATTATTGTGCTATCATAATCTATGCTTGTTTCACCACGCGGTGGTACTGCAATATTTAATCCATCGCCTCTCGTTTCTGTATCATCTAAGCACCCATTTCCTTGTTCTCCTGACCCTAAAGTTGGTAATATCTTTGTAACTTCGTGATTTACTTTCGAAATAAAGAATTTTCTGCAAGCTTCAGTGTACTGTCTGTTCTTACTGTGTGACAGAATGTCTCCTTGAAAAAACTTGCCGACTTCCTCAATGTCCATGAAAGTCTGAAGATAGCTGTCATCTGATTGGCTGAAAGGACAACCTCCTTCTTCTCCGGGACCAGGGGTGTACATCTGCTCAATGAAACAATAGTAACGCATAAAATGAAATCACACACCTACATGACGATGATGTCGGGACTAAGACTACATGCATACGTTCTGAAGCAATTTGGACTTTCAAGAGAGGAAGATATTTAAAGTTTCCGAATTTGACGCTAGGACAGCCCTAAAGGCCAACCTTCCACGTAATTCCGACAATCATGGACCCAATTTTATCCCAGGCAATTGCTGCAGAATTGACATGCCTCGAAAACCTTATCGTCCCTCACCAAAAGAAATCAAAAATTAATCAAAGTCCAACTGCAGATTCTAACATTTCACTGCATTCCTGCATTTGCATATAGTATTAATACTACTTTTATCGCAGGCCTCTTTTGGTTCCGTGGTGATAAACACTCGTTATGACTTGTCAATCAGGTTTAGCCATAAAACCATTATTAATGATTAAAAATATTAAATTTATAAAGCGGGAAATATCTACGAACGTAATCAAAGGAGTTGTTCAGTGTAAAAAGTAGAAATGTGGCTAAAAAACAAAAGAAGAGGAAAAATGCCATGAGAATTAAAAAGGAAAAATCTAAAAATAAAAGAACACAAAGGCAGAAAGGTAAGCAATAAGAATTAAAAAAGAACAATAAAACAAAATGAAAAGAGTCAAAGGTTAACGTACGCAGGAACTTTCGAGATTCAAAGCCAACTTAAAATGGTAATTCTTCAGGCGAGATTTAAAAACACCAATGGAAGGACTGGAGCGTACATTAAAAGGAAGTATATTAAAAAGTTAAGGCACAAAGTTCTCAAAAGCCCTGTCCTTGTATAATACGTTTGCTGTTCCATGTAATCTATATCATTGGGTACCAGTGGGCACGAGTTATACAAGGGTACGAAATGCAACTTGTTAGTATCAAATAGGGCTGTATCAGTCCGAGCGAATTTGAAGTCCGGTCCGGGAATAGTAAATTTACAAATTTAGCATATCACTTTTTTATCCTTTTACATGTTCAGTTAATTACTTAGGTCATTGTTACGAGCCAGTCTCATTCTGGGCCACCCAGTAATTAACTGCGTGGCTAATCAAAATTAACACTGTGCACTGTACTAGCAAAGTGCCTTCAAGTCTGTAACCTACACGAAATTTTCATTTTTGCGCACTCGGCTGGAAGCGGCTCCGAATTTGATTCCGGTTGTAGATCCTTCCGGGCCAGTTCCGATTCCGGGCCAGTTCCGAGTCCCGTGAAAAACGGACTTGAGTGTGAAATTAAATCCGAATCCGCACTCGCATCTAGCAGCACCCTCTCAGAATAACAAGGGAAGACTTTTCCAAGCATCCAGCTAGTGGCTGGCAAGGTAATCCGTTTTATCCGTTTTTGAAGGTATAAAAAAGTTCCATATCGACTGCTACATCAGAAACCACGTCAGGAGAGTTACTTCGTTGCCACAGCTCTTCCAGCCGTTTTAATTGAAAATTAGTTTGCAGCTTCCAACGCGTTCCATACGTCCTAATTGCATCAGATCAATTCGTTTGCAGACAAAATGCTGAACATGGTTACTATTCCTTAAACTTGTGATAATTAGAAAAATGCTACGACATAGTTTTAAAAGTTATGGATCTCAAAGGATTGTTTCACCTAAAAGGGTATTAGTAGGCGCGCATGAAGGAAAGCTGGATATCAACCATACATTGAAAGTATCGGCCAACAGAAGTGACTGCCTAAAAGTCTAACCATCATTTATGAATTGAGTGGCTTTCCATAATGCTGAAGTGGAGTTAACAGGATTAGTGTAAATTCATCACTCTGATTGGGCTCCATCTAAAATGCATTTTCTGGAATAACTGAGGTAGGGTTGTACTATCCAACAGTGTCAGTTCGTTCGCATTATAAATGATGTTTACCAAAGGTAAACTAATTTCATGCTAATCTATTCGTCGTAAGCACAAATTCACACTGTTTTATCGAATGCTTCGAATTTCATTTTCAGAGAACCGTTGTCATTTGCTTAACAGACAAGCAGCTGCTGAGTCACGTGACTGTCAGCAGATCCAAATTCTGCTTCACCCTACACGGAACCTACATACTGAAAGCTGCTTTGGTCCACAGTAGGGTTAACTCGGCAATGCGAAGTTAGAAAAGGCAGTGCTTAATGTAAAAAAAAATGTGTAAAGAAAGGTTTGTAAGTCTTAGCCGTTTCATACTAAAATTGTATCGAAAATTCTCACATTACCTGAAGAAATTTGCAGCTATGAGCAGAGTAATTGGTTCGAGCTCCCTCTAATCCGTACAAGTGGCGAATGTTATAAGTATATCTCTTATTGTCCTTTTGCCATGTGTTACGACACTTGACACTGTTTCCATATCTATCAATCTCCGGCTGGCTGTACTCTCTTTTCCAGAAAACTAAAGCTTCATCTGGCGGTAGACCTATTTCCTTCAGATACAAAGTGTACTGAACCTTTCAAAACAAATATAAAATCACGTCACTAGCATAAAGTATCAAGAGGTGGAGGAGGAAGGACGTGAATGAGGTTATAAGGACATTTCAAGGTTGTCGAAAGCTACCAGTACATTTATCTAAAATATTTTAAAGAAACTGTCATCTAAGGGGGCTCCGACTAGAAATTCCCCATTGCAGACGCCCAGTCTTAAAACTTCTGTTATATTCATTAAAAACAACAATATCACTGAAATCTTAAGTGAACGACTTAATCGGCTTCACTGGCATACACTTACAGTTTTACAAATAGTTGGATACTTATGTTCTGAACAAACACGCATAATTTGGAGACAAGCCCGAAGCAAAGGGAGGGGAGAGGATGCGGTGCGCCCTAGAAAACCTTTCGCCACCGAGAGAATAAAACATTACCTTAATAGCCTCAATGCATTTTAGTATATTTCCTTCCCCCTCCTAAAAATATCTCTCCCCCAGGCTATCTCACCCCCCTTTCAGTACCTTGCATGGCTATGGATTTGTTTGGAAATCTATGAACTGTATACTACGTTTCACTCGGATCAGGTGCTCCATTTCACAAAACTGGAATTATACACATTTTTCATACAGAAGTTTTCATCACAGAAATCTCCTGGATCCCTTAAATACATGAATTTCGTAATCACACCTGACGACAAATTCTCTTCCGTTAAGTCTGACAACAATTTTTAGTATTTTAAAAATTTAATGCAAGCACTCGAGACACTGATAATTTCGGTAACACTGACTTTTCTTGACTTTCTTACAACATCCACTGATTAAACACTTTTCATAATTAAGGTCAACCTAAAGAATACCAAGATAATTGGCAGAAGCAAGGATGTTATCAATGATGACTGTCTGGGATGAAAAAACTTTAATGAAAGAAAGCTAACCGATTAAAATGAAATGATGAATACAAAATCGTAAACACTGTGTATCTAATAATGTTGCAACATACTGTAACCTAAGCTTAACCCAATGATACAAAAAGTCATAATTAGACCCTTTTCCAAATAGCAATTACAAAGGATTGTGGGATAGAGTCTGGTATGCGTCGCGCTTTGCACACTAAAATGCCACTGACGAAAACGACGCATACCAAGATTCCATCCCATAATCATTTGTAATTGCTATTTGTAAAAGGGTCTATTGAAAATCATAAATGCATCACTGTTCCAATTTATTAAAAGGGGTATTAACTACACAAATATTTTTACTTGACCAAAACAGCCTCACGTGTTTTAGAATATTTTGCATTGTAAAACATGTAAGGCCAAGTGTAACCTTTGGCTATCCTTGGAAAGCCGGGAGTGTGGCAAAGGAGAACTGGCTTCAAAATGTTATTGCTATGACCCAAGTGTGCTCAGGTACAGTATATACAGAAATCAGTGATCTCCATCAGCTACGGTGTGCATTAGTGTCATTAACGTTTTTGCATTGCACGAATTTATGAGGAGCTCAGTTGCCTTACATGTAATGTGAAGGAAATACCAACTTTACAATGAGTGTGACTTTTTCTCTTTTGTAGGGTGAAGGCAGCTAACAAAAAAGAAAAAAAAAAGAAAAAAAAAATGAAAAAAACAACTTCTAAATGAATTCTAAAGGGACAATTACCCTTGAATGATGTCTCAGGCGATGACGCTGACGCAAAACCCTATGAAGATGTTTCATACAAGGCGGGAAGAAAACGACCTCCTCATCTATCTGATCACTCAAGAAACAGTGATCTAGTATGCTGCTTCTGGGATGTGGACTGCCAAGTAACTTTTGACAAAATAGTTGTAGACTTTGCACAAGTTTGATTTCTCTGTCTCCTGCGTCGTTACACACCACGGCGGCTTTACGTAATCCTTCCTTTAACAATGTGTGGAATAAGGACGACAACACCACATGCAATTTGGAAAATGGAACAGAGGCAAGACCATTCTTCAAATCCACTTGACGTCCCGCTATTAAGCTCAAGGCTAATTGAAATGGAATTTGAAATGTTTCTGTGCTACAATCGTTCATATACTTCTCAACAATGGCCTGCCAGGAACCAGTAGCAGAGAAGACCATGTCTAATGCCATTTGAAGGTTACAAACATTGTCATCATTGGCACATGTCTTGAAATTCAGGCACCTTGTCACAAATTTATGCGTGGATTTTAAGAAGTGGAACAGCTCCTGAGTATTCATGCTGCTGAAGCGATATCCAAAGAGCTCTGTCTCTGCTTGGAGGAGAAAGTTGAACATCTCATTGTCCTCACAACATACCAACCTGTAACAAATTGTAAAATTAAAAGCAGTGTACATGTACCTGCTTACCCACTTCCACATTTTACATCATTGTCCCTACACTTCACGTTTTTCTATTAAATGCAGGGGTGGAGTCATAGTTTTGAGAAAGTAAGGGGGAGTAGTGGTGCGGCTACGGGGGGCATGAGGGGGCACGTCCCCCCACGACAAAGCCGTGCCACCCCAGATAGCCCCCGTGGAAATTTTGGAATGCACAGTTCTGTATATAAGCCCTAGAAAGAGGGAGAGAATTCAGAAATTGTGCCCCTAGGAAAGGTTCGTGACCCCCAGTGCCCCTCTGCTCAAAAAATCCTGGCTACACCACTGGCTAGCAACTCCCTGGTTCAGGGGGATGTCATATCCCCTTTAATAATGTAATGATTTCATTTGGGAGGGTGGGGAAAGATTCATTATGTTGGTAAAATCTTCACAGCAATTGTCCTTGCTCTTCCATTAGTACCATAAAGTATTGTATCTTATGTGCCATACAGTGTGCACAAACCTTTCCTAGGGGGCACAATTTCTGAATTCTCTCCCTCTCTATAGGGCTTATATACAGAACTGTGCATTCCAAAATTTTCCATGGGGGGCACCTGGGGTGTCATAGCTTTGTCATGGGGGTATGTGCCCCTCATGCCCCCCATAGCTATGCCACTGCTGCAAGCAACTCCCTGCCCAAACATGTTTAGGAATAGCCCTAGAACTCTAAATACAGCTGATAACTGCACTTTGTTTGACATTTATTCAAACAATACCGCTCCACTCTGGTTGGTTGATGACTTGTTCACTTGTACAGTCAGTTGTGTTCCCAATTAAGCTCACACACCCTGTGTTTGACAATATTGCCTCGAACAATTTAAACTTTGTGCAGGTACTGTGGCTCTGTCTTAAAAGGTGTACTAGACAGGAGGTTTGGTTTAATTTGGAGGAGGGGCTAGAAGTTACAGTAACTTAGTAGGGAGAATTACTATTGTCTGGGGTGAGATGAGAGAGCCTTTAAAAAATTTGAAGCCACAGGTGAAATTTGAAAACGATATGCATGTATCATTGTAAATCCTGATATACTGCAGAGTTAAGGTGGAGGTGATGTCTGCATTCTCACAACTCTCAGCTTGTGTTCAGAAACACTCACTTTTTACATTTAGATAATAAACATATTTCCCATTTTAATATTTTCACATTACACCTTGCCCTTTATTCTATGAAGACTGTGGAGAGTATCAAACTTAAGGCATTACTCAATACTGCATTTGGTACTTTAAGTCACTTCAGTGAAATACTCTATAATCTGATAATTCAAGCTCACCTAATGTTCAGTATAGCATGCAATTTCAAAGTATTACAGTACCATAGTTCAGCTGTAGGATTTTTATATCAAGCAAAAATAGTCAGATTCATATTACTTTTTCAGTCATTTTTGCAGTTTCCTGCTTTAACAGACAAGCAAGACATATGAAAGTCTGGCAAGGGCACAGATATGCAAATACATTTCACTGTAGCCTATACTACAGCCTACTGTACTCACTGTGTGCTATACAAGCAACAAGCTCATATCACAATCTTCATTATCTGCACAGAAGATTGAAGTACTGAGTTTCTGGTTACAAGAAAACCAAAACGACTTTTAGTTGCATTGCACACTGGTTTTTCTCTTAAACCAGTATGTATTATCATGTTGCTAAGCTGTTTCTACCTTTTGTATTCAAATGGCTTCAACAATAGTACAGTAGCAAGGGGCCAGGGGCCCAAGTACAGTATCCCCTAGAAAAGTATTTGTGCCCTAGAAAGACTGAAAGTTCTTAATTTTGTTTGAATACATCTTCAAACATCTTGCTCACCTAAAACAAACTGCCCCCTGGAAGCTGTCTTGCCCACACCCCTTTAACACCTTGTGTGGCTGCTGTATGCCTACTAACCTACTGTACGCACAAGGCTTCAACCTTTTCCTAGTTGCATTAATACATTGGGTGCTGCAAAAGCATTTTCCCTGGACAAACAGGAATCAATGTGTACATACTGTACTTGAAGGAATATGACATATGGGGTACACTGTAACATGAACAAAATTTGTGAGGAATTTCATACACCTTACATTACAGAATGTAATTTATTAAAAAATCACCAAATGATATGATATTCTGATTAAATTTTATGCAGTGAACTTGAAGTTTTATCATGAATCCATACTTTTATTGTTTGTCAACTTGATCTATACTGCTGACAAAATCATAGAACTGCCAAACTTTGCACACATCAGACTTTTAGCATGTAATACTCACTGCTAAGCCAACCCTTGGACACTTGTGCTGTAAGTCAATACCAAATGAGTTTGATGTCCTACAAATGAGACATGATCAGGTAATCTTTAAGTAAAATGTGATGATTTAAAAAATACATAGGAAGCAACAAAACTGAAGAAATTCTTGCCAAATTACAAATTCAGTCAGAAACATATTCAGTCTGCTCTCTTCTTTGACAGCCTCCTTGTTGCAAGGAATCTAACCTGCCCGATTTTCAAATTTTAAATTTCATTTGCAGTATAATGGGGATTAAAACTGTACAAAAACCAAAATGATCTGAATGCTTACACTCTAAGTATGACAGTTCTTATGATTCACCCTCAAGCCATACTGGGAAGTTTGTGTCTTATCTGTCAATTTTGCACCAGTTACTGTACCCTTTTCTTACAGCTACTTCTATGCCATGCCAAATTGGCCTACAGTAAGCCTATGTATAATTTAGTAAAGTGTTCATGCAATATTCAGA
The DNA here is from genome assembly GCA_029531755.1 of Holothuria leucospilota. Lineage (NCBI taxonomy): Eukaryota > Metazoa > Echinodermata > Holothuroidea > Aspidochirotida > Holothuriidae > Holothuria > Holothuria leucospilota. Next base: position 19,503,201 of record CM055983.1, read on the forward strand.
CCTTTGTGTCCTTCTTAATAAAATACAACAATGCATACAGTACCTGCTAACACAAAATCTGTTGGATTAAGTGGTGCCCTTTGAGACGCATAAATGAGCCCTTTAAGATGGATAAATGTGCCTTGCCCTCATGATTTCTTATTTCCAGCCCTGCTAGGCCAAATATATTCAATGTCAAATATATTCAATGCAACATACAGTACCATACTTTCCTCAAGTGAACGCCATTATTTGGTTTACTGTTAACCCGGGCTTATATACATGTTATATGCTCGTGGGTTGAGGCCGTTGAACCCTGCCAGTATCCGAGAAGCTACTCAATCAACATACCGCAATGTGCAAATTACTGTAGTTCACACCATTTCTATTCACAGTGTACACCAGTGGCAGCATGGAAGTACTACCTCTGACAGGGCCGGATTCAAGAGTATGAGAAGGGGGGGGGGGGGGTGTGTGCAATTCATTATGGAAAGCTGATTCAGAAAAGATTTGCCAGATGCATTTGAAGTTCTTATAGTTGCCAACATTTGGTTAAACAGTTAGGATTTCTTCTGATCATAGGGCCTATCTTTTTGCATGGAATTGGAAATTATGCAATTCTGGTTACAAAAATCATTGCTTTCCCAAAATAGGGGGCATAGCATGATAGCCCCTTACACCCCCCTTGGATCCAGACCTGCTCAGAGGTAGGCCAGACTGGAAAGTTTGCATTTTGCCCGGGCGAGTAACTTGTTATTTCTCGTCCCATGTGCGGCCATGGGCCAGTTTCACAGACCTCTGGGAGGTCAAATGTTGGTCAGGTCTTGCCGCTATATGGGCACTGTTGGGCGGTGAGTTTTGCATTCAGGTAGGCCTACTTTTTGCCTCTTAGTGCCACAGCTGGAGCCAATTAGCATCGCATGTGCGGCCAGATCTATGACCAGCAAGTTGCGCGGGCCAGCCTCTTGCGTGCACAAGGCAAACTTTCCAGTCTGGGGGGTTGGACTTCCATGGAGGCAGTGGGCTGAAATTTGTGTTACAGTGTGCTAATGCTATAGCTTGTATAGTGACTGTACCTTGAGTCAGTCAGTACCTTGCATTGGTCACTACAGACAAAACGTATACCACATACTGCACACAACAGTTTCTAGGTGACCGACTCGTGCCATGGTATCACCATGCTACTGTACTAAACCTAGGCTAGCCTTGGGGTATATACTTCATGTAAGCCAACCTCAAACTGAAGTGAACAGACACCTACTAATCCTATTCATTTCACGCTATTTAGCCTATTCATTTCCCTTCAGTATCTCCCAGCCTTGGGTACCTAGGCCCAGTTCTCACGTACACTTTGTTCAATGTATTTAGCATACAATGGCACGACATCATAGCAACAGGATGTAGCAGCGAGGAAAAAAAATCAATAAACGAAACAAGATAGGTTTGTGAAAATCGTAATGTTTTGGCATATTTTAGGACAATACATGTGAGTATTCTTACAATACAGATTTCTTTAATATTTAAAGTATTCGTACAGATCGGTAATTTAGGAGTATAAATGAATTTGAGGGAGATCGAGACCATTCAAAATTTTTGAAGTTGCGGTAGCCCAATTTTGACAATGGGTATATTGCTGACCTAGTATGGGAAGCCCCAAAGCTTCCCAAATACTAGGTCAGCAGACTTTTTATTGAAAAAAATCTCTCTAGCTCTATTCGTCTCTTTGCTGACGATGGTGCACTTTACAGACCTATTAAATCCTTGAAGGATTCAGTTTTACTTCAGGAAGATCTATTTAAGTTACAAAATTGGGCTATCACTTGGCAAATGGCATTCAATGTTTCCAAATGTAAACTGCGTATTACATACCGTAAATCTTGTAGATGTAATTTTATCTACAGAATGTATCACCAAAATGCTTCTTCCTCTGCTCCTGTTTCTCAAGATTTGCTTGCGCTCGCGCAAAATAACATCAGTCTCCCTATGTCTGCCTCTGAATTTTGTGATTTGGAAGAAGTCACTTCTGACAGATATCTTGGTGTCATTTTTGACAATAAACTGAATTTTAATAAGCACATTGAAGAGATCCCTAATAAGGCTACAGTACAAGGCTCTTAAATTTGTGTCGCCGTAACCTTCACATGTGTTCTAGGGAAATCAAAACCACTGCTTACTACGCTTTTGCTCATCCCCACCTTGAATATGCTTCCACGTGTTGGAATCCTCACACTTAGCTGCATATAGGTAAAACTGATGCAGTCCAAAGACGTGCAGCATGGTTCGTTTTAAATTACTACAACTATAGCTCAAGTGCTGATCTTTCAACAAAAATTTCTCAGACCCTTAAATGACAACCCTTGCAGCATCGTAGGGCCTTAGCTGATCTTTGTATGTTTTACAATATTAGGAACAACCTTGTGAACATTCCATTCCCACCTATTATTACCCCTTCTGTCAGACATACCCACTGTTATAACTACATACAGACCCTGCACTCCGAGGCGTTCAAATACCAGCTCTTTGTTAGAAGTGTTCGCATTTGGAATACTGTTCCCCAACAAATTCTTATTAAACCATCTGTTTCATCCTTCCGTGCTGCTACCTCCAGTTGGATCCTCCCCTTTAGTTGGATCAGAGACCCTGCTACAAACACATGGGTCCTCACCAAGTCAGCTCATTAGCGCCATTGTCCTTTGCTTTTACTTGCACTCGTTACTTAGTGGTTTCCCAGTTTTGTGGTCTTGTATATATATTTAGCACTTTTGCACCTTTTGTGGTGGTTGTGTCTCCCTTGTTGGCTTTTCAATTGTTGACTGTTTACTCTGTGATGGCATTTTTTTTTTTGGAGTTCTTTACTGAAGACTGCGGACTAGCCTAGGCCTAAGTCTACCGTTATGACTAGTTACGCGAGAGCTTCAATATTTTACCGCACTTCGCCAGTTTTAGATACATTGATACAAATAAATTCGACAATAAAATGCATTAAATTCTACCTGAGTAAGAAATGAGACGTTCTGTCTCTCTTGGAGCCTTCAATGAGGCATTCGGAATCTATGGCAGTGTCAATCTCACTAACCAGTCTCCGAAAGCCTTCACTTCCATCGCATTTCAGAACCTCCTTGAGAAATAGTAATCGCTTTATCCCAAATCTCTCAAGACTGGCAAGTGAAACAACTCCCTCTGGTGGCTTAATATAAAATGCCATGAACTTCACATCCTCTGTCACCTATGCCGCCCGAGTATTTAATCACCTATCCCACGGTTTTCAATCTGTCATTTCGCGAATCACGGTGGCATGATGAAGAGCAATCAAGGAGTGGGTAGTAGGTAAGTAATACACCACACCACTCATCTTCAGTGCTGGTATTTTGGTATGCGAGAATTTTTTTCGTAGATTAGCGAAGGAAGTTATAAATTATTCATATTATCTGAGCCTTTTGTCATGATTATTGATAGCGTCTTTCGTACATGCACATCGTTCACTGCTTGGCATACTTGCTCTATTATGATGGGTAATAGGCCTACTATTTGCATGGCTTCTTTACGTGTTATGCTTTTGTGGCCAGGGGCGTAGCCAGAAATTTGTCAAGGGGCAGGGGGGGGGGAGGGGGCCGAAGCCCATAGACAGACTCTCAGCGCTTCGCGCCACTATTGTTTTGGCGGAAAGCGCAAGAAAATTTTGGCCCAAAATGCCGGCCCCCCAGATCGCTGGAAATGGCACTTCCCAGCAGTGGCGTAGCCAGGTTTTTTGTCAGGGGGGCAAGAGCACTAAGATTTCCCCCAATCAGTGATCTGCATCCTAATAATCAGTGTTCTCCGCAGGTCAAAATTTTGTCCGGGGGTGCTTTCCTCTGACCTGGCTGATGTGACTCATCGCCGTCCTGGGGGGGGGGTCTAAGGGGAGGGGGTGTCCCCCTCCCCTTTGGAAAATTTTTGCTCATGTAAGGTGGGCTAGATGCAAAATGGTGCCACATTTGGTGCTAAATGTAAACTGAATACATCACCAAGAATTCCTATTTTTAGGAAGCTTTTTTTTTACCTTGCTTGTCTTCAGGTCTTGGTGAATTTTTCTTGAGTCCTACTGGTAGATCAGAATCACAATGGGTGAAGGACAGTAATTAAGTGAACCCCGGTATACCTTTCCCTTCATCAGTTTACCACATTCACCACAATCAGTCCAAATTTTACGAGGACCTGCCCTTGTAGCAGAGTATAGCACCTGACCACTGACCCATTCTAACAAACTGCATATACTACAATGCTGCTGCTTTAATTATCAAGAAACATTGGAAGTATACAGTAAAAGGACAGAGTCCCTTGTCAGAGGTCCAGAGATCCCATGCTGTATAAAACAGATAGTAAAACATAACTAGTACAACTATAGGCATGGTGTCATCATTCCATCTCTGAAAACCTTAATGAGGACTGGTTGTGCCAGTTTGGCATATACTTTTAAATAAGTAAAGTGTACTGGTTGAGACATTTAAAATTTTACCAGATCATGCGCAAATTTTACCATATATTCACTTTCAAAATTTCCCCCAAGATTTTCCAGAGGGGGCAACTTGCCCCCCTGACCCCCCTGGCTACGCCACTGCTTCCCAGGCCTATTTTACCACATATAAATACGGGAAACACTAGCAATATTGTAAAAATAAACATTTAGAAATACCAAAAATATGCTCAGGGAGGTTGGGGGTTGGCGGCTGCCCTTTGCCCCCCTTCGCTACACGCCTGTTTGTGGCTAAAACTTGTAAAGCAGATGGAAACGGAATTGAGGGAAACTCGATATGCTTTACCAAGGGAAAGGCAACTTTAAACTTCCTGTTTGGAAACAGCAATCTGTGGAAAAATTTGGTATTTGCCCCTTTGCACAACAACGTCCCGTACACTTCATTGGGTGGCACCTACTTTAAATCGTAAATATCTGTCTCGAAGGGGGAAAAGGGACATGATGAGCGAAATTTATAGGAAATTTAAATTATTTATATTTAAAATAAAATTGCGGGGTGGCGGTGCGATTTAGACTGGGTATGTTGGGTAACTATGTCACGCTGTCTGTAAATTTTAAACATGCCCCCTTATGTAAGTAGACATCATTTCCTTCAACAGATTAAATACATTTGGGGTAACATAGTACCATTTTCGATCGAAGAACCCACAATTATACCAATATATATATATATATATATATATATATATATATATATATATATATATATATATATATATATATATATATATATATATATATATATATATATATATATATATATATATATATATATATATATATATATATATACATATAACACAATTTAGGATAGGTTGGAATAGTTTAGCTTAGTTGTACAGACTGTTTCGCCCGACGGCTCTTCAGCAACTAACTAGGTAGCATACTTCGAGGCAGGTAAGAAGGTTGGCTTTCCTGACGGTATGACAATAGAGAGATTACATTTATCCGTATTCAGAGAGGAGAAACTTTTTCTTGTGTCTACAGGTGGAGATGAGCTCAGATCTTGAATTTAGAATGGTCGTACTCCCGGAATGCAGAGCATGTAATGAGATAGAATGGAAGTTATGATGTAGTATTTTTCCCAGAGACAGAGATTGCATCGCTTTGTTCTAGGTGTGTAAGGCTGTGCATGTCTTAGTATTCGCCAGGTGATTTTGTGAGGGATTTCTTCGTCTTTCAGGTGCCAAATGTATTTGCTTAGTTCGGTGTGATGCTTCTTTTCTTTTTCCTTGACGGTTGCTTTGTGTCCTGGGTATCTTTCTTTGAAAGTCGTAGCTGCCAGCCCTATGTACGTTTTTTCGTCGTTGGGGGTGGATATTTTTGCCTCGTATATGAGGTTCTTGGCTGTGCATTTGCCTGGGAGGGGGCACTGGTCCTTGCTTCTGCAGTTGCAGGTGTCTTGTATATCAGTTGATTGGTAGTTGATTATTTTGCTGTTATGTGCCTTTATCGTTTTTCCATGTTGTCAGCACAGCTGTAGCTTATCTTGAGAGTGTTTCTGTTGCAAATTTTGTGTAACTCGTGACCTTTGGGAAAGTGGTGATTTACAAGTGCGAGAAATTTTTTGCCAATGTTAGTTTTCACGTGCCTGCTGTAAGGTGGGTTGAACCATGTAATTCGGCGTCAGTCCTTCGTGTTTCTTGATTTTGGGGCTTTTGCTGGTCGGTGCGCTGAGGTTTAAATGCTAAGTTGGCGTTGTGGCCGGCTTCATGTAAGGCCTTTTGGAATTCTGGTTTGGCATTGTTGAAAACCTCTTCGTTACTGGAGATATTATTCAAACGGGTTTCTATGGACTGCGGTATTCTCTTGATGATGATGGGTGGGTGATTTGATCCAGTGTGGACGTACATGTGGGTATCTCCTGGTTTGGAATAGGGTTTATATTCTTTCTTAGGCAGGTCGAATGGGACATCGAGGAAGTCTGTGACGGTTGAATTGGCGGCGGCTGTGATTTGAAGGCCCAGTTGTTTGAATTTGTCGCAGAGTCTTTTCTTGGTTCTTTCAGCAATCGATGGGGGCTTACTTATTATTGCTAACCCGTCATCTCGATACAACCCTATATTTTCTTTAGGTATGAGGTTGCTGATCTCGGCAAGGATGTATGAGCCGACCAACTCGCATGTTTCAGCTCCATCATACGAACCCATGGTTACGTCAAATAGATCTTGGGAATCCGCTTTTTGCCATGCTATGCCATTATGAAATAATAGCGTGTTTTTGGCGTGGAGAATTATATCTTTCTCAGCGGGCGTTATATTGGTGAAACTTTGGGCAAACTCCAGGGCTTTAAGCATCAACTCCCTGCTAATTGATGGATAGAAATTAACAACATCAAACGTTATAAACGTGGAGTTGTCCCTGGTTGGGGTGTTTACAAACCAGTCTATGACAGCCTTGGAGTTTTTCCATTGGTTGACTTCGGTAGCATTTAGCACTTTCGCGTTGATTCTGTCTAATATTTGTTTGGAAATGACGCCAATTTCACTTTTCGTAGGGTTTATGAGCCTGCATGTGGGGTGACTTCTGAAGTTCTCTTTGTGATCTTTCATTGTTACATATGCAGGTTTGGCGGCCAGCACGTCGACTCTATCTGATAATCCCAGGGAGGTGGTAATTCGTTTCGCCTCTAGGTTAGTGATGTGTTGTGAGTGCCGCTCAGACTTTTTGTAAGTGGCAGTGACGTTGTCCTTCATCAGCTTTTCATAACGCTGCTTGTCAACAGAGTAATAGTTACTAGTTTTGTCTGCTGGTACAAGCATGTTTTTCTCGTTTTTTATCTTTTCCAAATCTTCATTGAGCTTGTTTTGGAGGGGTGTGCCATTGTTCCCGTTGGTCGAGCACTCTATTTTGCAACCTGAGGATGGATAAGTTTTGCTTCCAATACAGCACGAAGAACATTCATATCCCTTCGAATAAGGAGTATATTAAGAGGCTAATCGAGAAAGTTGAAGATTTTACTAAAAGGCTACGGTGGAGAGTACACTTTTTTCTGAATCCAGAGACAGATACTGAACAAAAAGTTACCTATGGGTTCAAAAGCAGAAAATCCCCACCCCCTATACCTCACCTGAAACCCTTCGAAGACGACCTGCTGTCCCTGATAGAAAATATCAAATTCCGGAGCATAAGCACACCCCTCTAAAACAAGCTCAATGAAGATTTGGAAAAGATAAAAAACGAGAAAAAAATGCTTGTACCAGCAGACAAAACTAGTAACTATTACTCTGTTGACAAGCAGCGTTATGAAAAGCTGATGAAGGACAACGTCACTGCCACTTACAAAAAGTCTGAGCGGCACTCACAACACATCACTAACCTAGAGGCGAAACGAATTACCACCTCCCTGGGATTATCAGATAGAGTCGACGTGCTGGCCGCCAAACCTACATATGTAACACTGAAAGATCACAAAGAGAACTTCAGAAGTCACCCCACATGCAGGCTCATAAAAGTAGTATAGTACGTGGTTTTCGCACCCCTTTGTGGTGGGGCGCAGTGGTGGGGCCTGAAAAGAGGGCGCCCCCACCACAAAGGGGTGCGAAAACCACATATAATTAAAATTATTGGTTTAAGTATTAAGTACATAGAGAATGATATTGTTCATTGAAATATGCAACCAATATAATTAAAATTAAGATCGAAATAAACTAAAAGTTCATTCTTATATAACTTATCAGATACTGGAAAGAAGATTCAAAACATGAAATCCAAAATATGAGGAATAAGAAAAACAATGACTTAAACCTCTTTGACTTAGTCCAATATTTTAGAAACCCATCTCGATTTAAACGAAATAAGGTTTCCCTCTTCTTTCTAATTCAGTCGTTATTTATAATTTCAATGGATACATTTTTATATTTTTTATATTGAAGTAGATTTAGAGATAGTTGTGATCCTTGGATTTGTGTGAAACTTTGCAGGCGGTCAGAATTTTTCTTTTTTTCCTATTTTTATTGTATTGAAAAAAATTGTATTGTTTTGAATGATGCCTATGATTTATTTGGGTCATGTTATTGACCTAAGGTTTACATTTGGCACTGTGCATGCATGTGTTAAGAAATCAAGTGAACTGAAGCTGAAGTCAGACCAAAGCACATATGTATGTTTAAAAATAGGTCTTATTGATAAAAGTAGAATTTTCGTTTGTTATGTGAGATAAGGCTACTTATTTAGTCTTTACTATTATTAGTTCAACATTCACCACGAACGAACTAACTTCTTACATAAGCTTTCATTATTTCACTCAAAGAGGAAGAAACATGATTATTGATTTCACACCCCACATAACCAATTTGGTCGGGTCGAATCACCGTAAAACACCACATAAATTTTCTATTTTTAAGATTTTTCCTGTTAAGTGCGATATCTAAAGTATTTTGTTTTATGAGTGTATTGCTATATCATTCAGAAATAACCCATAAGTGCCCGTCCTCTGAATCATCAACATGTATTGCTCCATCATCATGCCCGAAGACCTTTCCTTTACGTTTCATTGCAATAAACTTTCGTCAATTCTCACAGCAAATACAGTCTTACCCCCTTAGCCTTCAGGAGAAAGCAGGATGAAGCTATCATAAGCAGGAAAGCATACAAACATCCACCCACACTCTATAGTCTGGGGGGGGGGGAGGGAGGCATTTTAAATCAGTGGAATGTTTGAAATTAATATAAGGTAAGAAAAAACTAAACTGCGAGTATTACTTCATAATGAAGAAAGTAATGTTGCTGATATGAAATTAAGTAGGTTTACAACAATGTTTTGCGGTTGTAAGAAATGACAGTGACATATGTTTATGAGTTCTCAGAATGTATAGATCTTTATTGGTATTTCATGATTTCAACAAATATACCCTGAACGGTGCTTTCAAACAGACTAACAATAATTTACAAGACAAGGGAGATCACTTAAAAATATTCTAGCTACAGGTAGTGGTGGCTTATTCATTTTATTCGTTTTGGTCGTTTTCAGTTTGAATGAGCTAAAATGGATTACAGTTAATCAGAAGAGAAGAATATTGAGATACCAGGACACAACAAGATATAGTAATAAATTCATGACAGGATTAAACCAAAACAAATTTGAATGAAAAAAAAAAATGTTGACTGCAAATAAAAATGAATAGTCCACCACCAGAAAAAAAAGAAACAAACAAAAACAACAAAGATAGCAACTCTGAAGTGACTGCTACCAAAAACAAAAAGACCTCTACACATAAATTCAGTATCACAGCAGTCATAAAGTACCAACATCCACAACATTTCAATGGTTACGTATAAAATGTAATATCTTGTTTAATTAGTATGGAAACGAATATAGTGTTTAAGATTTAGGATGGTACTCTTTAAATCCAGAAGAGTGAAATTAGACTAAGAACAAAATCTAAGACTGAAAATTCACCCTACGATAGTGAGAATCACTCTTTTCCGATTGAATTTTTTTCACTCCAAATTGGAGCTTAAAGGGGGAATGCAGTCACCCCAATTTAAAGAGTGTACAGTCCTGACAGTAGACTGTCCCTATTTCATGATTGGGTCATTAGAGTCATATTTTTATCCTCAAATGTGAAATTCACTAGAAGTAATTGCTTTGGTTTACCTTAAATATACAATATTGAAGTCCTAAGATATTATGAAAGATACTTTGAAGAGAAATAAGAAACTTGTGAGATTTAGGTTTTGCTTCAAATCAAAAAATGTTTGGGGCGACTGCTCTTGCCCTTTAAGTTGACTCTTTAAGAGTGATTTATTACTCTAAACTTTTTAGAGAGTACAGATATTAAGTATGGACAAAATATATAAAAGTATTGGATACAAAATCGTTGCGGTCATTGGTATTCTAATGAACTTTCACTTACTGGTGGAATCAGGAAACTCTTTTCGACACAGTCCTGTGTAACATTATTATTACTCTATTAGTTAAATCTATCACGTTATGCTGCTATTAAACAATCTTTCCACCCGAGGCCTTTTGCTGAGTGACCAGCATTCCTTCCAGGTCTACGTACTTTATTCCAAACAAACCATTTTGACAAGGATGTTCCCTGTCAAGTCTATCTCAACCCTTATCAAAATTTCAAAATTTAACCTTTGTAACGGTAAATTAATGAAACGCTTAAAATGACGTTTATTGTGAACATAAAGAAAAATCAACACAGAGAAAAAAGTTTTCAAACAAACGATCATTTGCTTATTTCATACCAAATTTCCTAAATAGATCCCAAGAAAAAATAAAATCGTTTTTTACTTCGAAATGATATGTTTTGGTGAAAACAAATCATAAAATGCCGAGTTTTATTCAAAATACGTGATTTTTGACGATTTCAAAAGTTGTCACGCTATGATTTCTACACCCTCCCAAAAAGGGATAGGTCCAACCAAAAAAAAAATATTCACTAGGTATAATATAAAAATCACAACTACAGGGATATAAGAAACAATCTTAATTCATTGCATTGGCTTTAATTCAAAAGGGCATTTCAATTAAAAATACAAGTACTTTCTCTTATATTTGCTACAAAGTAGAAAAGTTAAATATGTTTCAATTTAGCCGTTCTCTTCTAGTCAGTGGTCCATTTATATATCTGGATCCACTCAGTCACGGCCATATTAACTAATAAGCAGACGGGACATTAAAAAATCGATATACTTCTAACAAGAAGATACTGATGTATGAAGTAGAGTCAGTAACCACATATCACTGTAAGTGTATTTCGCCTAACTGATAATCAATCTTACCAAATAATGATTCAGGCCCCGTGTTTGCATATTCTATATTATAACATGCATTACTTCATGAATACTTGGCCTCCTCATATTTTTAAAGTTTGCTCGTTATAGAAAATGTTTCTTACCCTCCTCCCTTCCCCTTCAAAAAAATCTGCTGCGTTTAAAAGAGTGTTCTACATTTGAGAATTTACGAGAATATACAAACATGATGGACTAAAGCATCGTACTATACGTAAAGATGGGTACTTGTCAGGAACTTATAGGACTAGAGGAGCAATATCATACTTTAAATTTCTAAAGGAGAGGTTCGGACCCCATCTTCTAGTACTTTACGCTTAGGATAAAAGTATGTAAAGCCTTCTCGTTTTTGAGAATATGTGTACACCTCGTTATCTTTTACTCTGAAACCCTTATTTTCTCCAGATTTAGGAACACCTCTTTCCAGTACGTCGAGATACATACGTTTCTTGACATCGTTACGATTCTTGTTAATTCCTTTACAACTGAATTTATCCTTTGTTCCTCCGAAACAGTAGTACATTTTACTGTTCAAAGCAACAATTCCGTCACCCTCCCATTCAACCTTAAATAGACCAGGGGTACGTTTGTCGTACATGGCATGTTCTTCTGTGTCTGAGCGTGGAAACCAGTTATGCTTATCTTCAAAGTAAGCCTCTCGAAGTTCTGGTTTAAGAAAATCTTCCAAATTCTCTGCACCGATAGCAATGTACGCCGAATCGGTATACCATTTCGACATACTCCCAAAAATCTCGCTTAAAATATTTGTCAAGGAAATCATAATAGAACTCAAGCATCCTTAGTTTGGCATACTGGTATACAAAGAAGCCAATTTGAAGGGGCAAGTCCATCATTATAGAGAGTTTAGCTGATTCAACCTCATAGCATGTAGATGAAATTTTGTTGAGGTCACGGAAAGTATTTTCGTTAATTAATTGTGAGGCCTTTTCTTCGTCAACAATTTTAACTACTCGATGACTTTCTTTGTTTGTAATGGTTTTACCATAGGAGGAGTTGCAAAAATAGGTTTCATAGTATCAGCAATGATGGCTTTAGTAGGATTTGAGTCACCCTCACGACGAGCATTCGACACAGCCTCACCAAAAGATCTGAAACAATTCTTGCCTTTGAATTCAATGACTTGGTAAATTCGTGTGATTTTAAGGCCGTGCTGCAAATACCATTTTGCAAGTGGCGTGGCCAATAAAAGTTTCTCTCCTATCATACTACCAATTAACATTTTACGTGGTTTTGGCATGGTGTTGTTTTTGAGTGCAAATGATTTCATGTGTTCCCCAATGTCATCAACAGAAACAAAAGTATTTTTGAAAATAGGACACATTTCAGAAAATTTAGATTTCAGATTTTCTGGAACACATATATCACACTCAATTGCTCCAAACAATAAATCATCCTTAATAGACTGTATAATTCCTTCTGAACTCAAATACCGGGATTTCTCAAGTGGAAGTCGTAGTGACTGAAGGAATCTTTGAAGCTGGGGAGAACTATTTCTCAGTTGATGGTAATTACACTCCCAAATCTCTTCGTAATTGTAGCCTAATGATTTAATGTACTTTCTAATTTCTTGAGTATTTCGTTTTCTTATTTCAAAGGTATTCTTTTCCTTTTGTGAAGTAAATTTGTTAGAAGTAAGTTGGCAGTCATGAGCATGCCAGTAGCACCCATGGAACTGATAAACCGTGTTTGTCGCATGACAAAAACCATCGACGGGAATTCGCCTCACACCGACTTGCTTTTCTTTTGCGTTCCATTTGTGCCGAATGTGTTGCCCCGCTTCGAAGGCTTTCCATTCTAGCCACTCGATACTGACCGGTCGACTACATTCTAACTTAAAGCCGGTTTCTTCGCGCCGCCTTAGGAAATGACCATTGGTCATATTCTGCTTAATAGCCCACAGATAAAGGGCATTTGCATCAAATCCAACTATTTTCTTACATGTGATATCTGAATTTCGAATCTTCGTCTTTCCTTTTTCGTGATGGCGATGAAAGATAATGGATGGACCACCAACAAGGTTAGAACGAAATGTGTAATACAGATCTTTATCAATTTCACCAAAAAGTGAAAACGGCTCCCCTTTAGCCATTTGAAATAGATATTTCATCGTTAGGCCTGGAATGGATATGCCGTCTTTCAAAATATCAATGTTCCTATCACGGAAAAATTGAGACATCTTTTGAAGTGCTTCTAAAAACGGGACAACATCGAGGTTGTTATACCATTTAAGGAAATCTTTCATAGTTACCATTCTTTCTTCTATCCAAACACTTTGGCAGTACTCATATTCCTCGATACTTATATTTGATTTCTTCAAGTCGCTGTAAAAAGCTTGATGAGGAGGGAGTTCTGTGTCATTTAAGTTATGAAAATTAATCCATTCGTAAGGAAAATAATCCTTCTGCTGAGAACAATCATATGCTTTAAGAATAGCCTTGTAACTAAACCCAGGGGCGATAAAATTAGCAATGTCTAGAAACAGCAGGTTATGTGATTTAACTGACATGTAGTTATTGTTTCTTTTGACAACAAACTTCAAGGAATCATTTTCTATCAACCACGGAAAAAATTTCTTTTCACTAAGTTTACATCATAAGCACCCGAATTAAAACCCAAGACTGGCAATTCTGAAAGATATGCCTTTAACTTATCTAGTAGTGTTTTCAAGTAATGTTGGCGAGGTCTTGCGTGTTTTTCGCGGTTTCGTTGCAGATTTTCAAATTCTGGTTGTTCTGCTGAGATCCGTGCCTCGATGATCTGAAAGTACGGTTCGTACCTTTCGTTCAGAATTGACAAGTTCTTTCCAGATATCTCTGTCAAATAACAGAGCATATTTTGCAAGAGTTCATCGGAATTACCATTGGATATAAAGCATTGGGGATCTTCATACCCAGGAACATTACTACAAATGCTTACACTCAATGGGACATGCCTAGCTTCCCATCTGAGCTTTCTGTTTTCACTACATGAAGTTTCATCCAAAGCTTCAAAGCAAGACTCACAGTCAAAAACGGCGCGAAAAGGATGATATCTTAATTCTAAAGGAATAAAAATTTCCTCGTCCTCCAACTGTTCAAAAACAGTTTTAGGGTGAATGTAAACACCTCCTGGAAATTTATGTTGTGTACCAACCCCTTCACACGTGGCTTCATGTCTCTGGAGACGCCACCGGTCTGTCCACAGTTTCTGACATTTTTGACACTGAAATGATTTTGTATAAGCTTTAATATCCTGAATGTAAGAAAAATGGTTACAATTAAGATTAAGGTACATAGTGTCCTCATAGTTCTGCAGTGATCTTCGTCTTAGTCTGGCTGTATAACCTTTGAATTAGTCTTACTTTTTTCTAGGTCCTCAGTGTTTATTTCCGACTCCGTTAATTCATAAACAATGATGTTGAGTTTGAAATGTGTCTCAATCTCATTCAACTTTGTTAAAGGTACACCATTAAATTTGTTGGATCAGTGTTATGCATTTCCTGAAACAACTCTAGAGTACATTTTCTTAACACCTTTACAGACGCTCCCTTGTGAATGGCTAAACACCTAAACAAACAGAGATTATCGTTGTAATAGAGTCCGGAATGTCTGTCTTTTTCAAGACTTATAATTGCTTTATTTTTTGTAACGAAGTCAGGTAGCCTATCAGTCCCTCCAATAGGATGATCCCTCATTTTATAAACGTAGAAATTAACGTAAGTGACAATTTCGACCACCCATTTGGAATTTGGACGGGAGAGACGGGCATGTTCCATTGGGTCTTTGGACAACAACTGCTCCATAAATTGGCGATAACTCACAAGATCACGAACTAAAATTGGTTCTGAAAACAGACGGGTATTAGTTGAAGAATAATAGTATTGCAGCTTGCATGTTTCAACATTTCTTAAGAAAAACCCAAATCCGACGTTTATCTTAAAAGCTGTGGCCTGGGCTTCAAATATATGATCTGCCGCAAGTTTCAATTCGTCAGCAGTGGTAGTCAGAAGTCTTACGTTATAGTTGTGCCTCAATTTCCCCTTGGTCTGAAATTTTGTTCGAATTGTAGACCAGTGTTTCTTATACAGGTCAATTAGGTCCTGAGCATCGCATGCTTCTGTCTCTCCTAAGGCTTTAGGAATTGTAATGTCGTCACTGTACAATTCTGGATCCTCTTTCCAAATTCTAGGAGTTGGATGTAGGGTTTCGTCATCACTGGGCTTGCATTCGGGGGGTTCAGTTCGGATAGTTTCAGGATGATATGCACCTTGTAACAAAGGAACCTGTAAATAATACAGAGAAACACAGTAACATATAAAATTTTGATTTCATCCGTTTCTCATATTGTTGTCCTTCAAAAATCCCTGGCTGTAGTGCTACTCAGAAAATATCACCCTGGTGATTCCATACAAGTTAGGTCAATTGATGATTTATTGCGTCTACTATGTTCAAAATTTTTATTTTATACTGTAGCTTGACTTCAGTCAGTACAACAATGCCTAGTCAATAAAACCGCAACCGTGAAATAATGTATCAGACCTTGTATTGAAATATATATGTTGGTGGGAACTTGGTTACAATAACACCTTCTGTAAATTAAATTCCATAAGTCAATTATACCAATAATAGTAATGATAATAGTTCGCTAAAATATATGAAAAATATACGTCATCATATTTTTGTGCTATGTACTTGAAATATGATCGCTTCTCTGTTTCGACAGATGTTGCAATTAACAAAATTTTAACCTCTGGCTGGACTGTCATTTTTTACAATATGTAAGTGTTTGTTTCAAATTGTGTTTCTATTTTTTTCTGCGTTGTACAAAAAACTCAATTCTTCATATATTATTAACTGAAAATCTTGAAATTTTACATTACGTTCCAAAATTCTAATGTCTTAATCTATACTTGAGTAAAATGTTTTAACCAAGTAAAGAATGTAAACAATGCTAGACTCTTGCGTTGGGTAGAGATCGTAGTCTCCTGGTAGTTTGATATTACATAAGGAAGTTTATTCTTCTCATGTATGCACTCTTCTTCAAGAGAATATCGCAATTCATTCTATATTGCAATTCGTTTTCCCCATATATTATCATAGGGCTTATTCGCAAGAAACGGGTAGATATTATGCGACTTTATGACTATCTGGTGTTTTCAATAATTTGAATAATTTAAAATAATCAGCTGTGAGGTTTTTCAAACTAGTACTCACGCGTAATCCTAACTGCAGGTATAATACTTTTTATTAGCCTTCAACAGTTTTTACTAAAAATAAGCTTTTTAGGTAAGTCTTCCAATGTGACCGCGTGCGCTTGTAAATTTTTGCATGATGTATCCCACGATTCCAAATTACTTCGGTTGACCAGAGGAGAAAGTCACCATTCCCTTTCTGTTACGTAGGTCTGCACGTAACAAAGTCACTCATGAAAAATAATATCCAAGAAGGCGATAAGAATACGCATGAGGGAGGGAGATAATTATGATTGGAAAAACTTCTACTCAAAAGTTGCAAACAATCCACATCAATCTTATCCATCTAAACTATAAATTAGACCAGTTTACTAGAGAACTTTGAGAAATGCTTAAAGGGATATACTGCGTTTAAAATATGCAAAGAAAAAATTTAAATAATTGTTCAGCCAACCAGCCTCACCAAAAACCCGATCAATAGTTTTATATTCTCAAAATACTATGCATTAGAAGAGTTTTAAAGTTTTGAAAGTTTGGGTGAACAAATTATTTCCGAGCAAGAAACAACTGAATTTCTATCTGGGAGAAAATTATTTCTTGAAAATTTTAGTTACCCTGTTTCTGAAAATCAAGGGCAATATTTCGCTTCAACGACTTCAGAAACTGTGTATCAGCTCTTTTCTTACATTAGGAGTATAGTTTAAAAATTTGTCTCTTATCTCTGGAAAACCACGTTTCGACATAGGAATAATGAAGAAAAATTCCAAAAAAAAAAAAAAAATGTTAGAACGACTCCACCAAAATGTTACTCTCGGATTCTCCTTGAAGAACTCAGTATAAATTTTTCGTGATTCTTAATTATAAAAATATTTCCATGAAATCCATTCAGTGGAAAAAATATCAGAATCTACACCTAGTCAAGTGTCACAGTATAACTCGAAATGACATGTATATATAGGCTACATGTATATTTTTTAGGGAAAGCAATTTGCTTTCCCCCTTCTGATTGTGGACTTTGTCAATTAAAACCATGGATTGTTAAGGATACTCTTTGAACTATAACCGAACCATAAAATAAAATGTTTGAAAAAGTTGTTCACAAACTTTCTTTTACTTAGGCCTATAGTGGAGGTTAGCACTTTGACCAAGTATAAGACTAACTAATCACAAACTGAAATAAGTGTTTATGGTTGCGTGACATTAAAATCAACTTAATTAGTATATCCACACTGGCAAATACTTTGTGCTTTGAAAACAGTTTAATGCATAGCCTTGAAAATTTATTTTGTTTTGTGTCGACAATTTGTATAGTCAAGTAACCCCGTGTCAGTAAGGCCTGAGGTGAAAACTCAGAATGAGGTATATACTCAAGACCCTTACTGCACATCCTCCCCATATTTTTACTCAATCCCGCTTGTGACCATAAGACTAATAGTCACATTTAAATACAAGCCATAGGATTCTGAAAAATAAAAAAAGAAATAATAATAATAAAAAAATACAATGACGAAATGTGAGGAGTGCAAGACTGACATCACAACGTTATTGTGTAAATCACCATTTTAAATCGAGTGAATAAGTCACGATGGCTTACTTTTCTGCTTAAAATCTTCTATGAAGAGGGAAATTGAACCCTTCCATTTTTGAATATGTAAGACATGCGATTTTGAAAACAAGACTTTAGGTACACTTAAACTATTTAAATTTTTAGAACAAAATGTAAAAGTTTCTACTCCCTCTCGAAGCGAGAATGTTGCGGAGAGGTCCAACATTGAATCCCTAACAATGGGAACTGTGAATAAAAGGACCTTTATTTGAAGGTAAAGGAAGGGTATAAGTATGGATCTATTACGTAATAATTCCATGGTTTAAGCAAGAATTTAATTATAACATCTGAAAGAAGGAGTAAATTTCAGTAATACAATTTGGGGAAACTTCCATTCAAATTGGACATGCATTTCTCGAGAAATCAGCAAATGAAGTTAATAGATTTGTTTTCCTAATTGACTTAAGCCTAAGTAAGGGTAGCAGGGGTTATATCTCTTTCTCACATTGACAAGGATTTTTTCAGCGTGCTGTGATCATCTTGAAGTTAGTAGGGATAAGACCTTACGATGGGAAATGTAAATTTTGTTGAAGTCCTCATGCCTCTATTACCGTATTGCATTCTGATTGAACATGGAATTATTCAGGAGAAAATTGGATGTTAAGTTTTAAGAAAACAGGAAGGCTGTTCATTAATGTGAGTAACCTAGCTTCAAGCCACTTTGTCTATAGTGTGATACTTTGAAATGATGTTATCTTAAGAATCACGGTGATATGGAATTTCAATGAAAATTTTACCAGACTGTTTAGTTTAAAAAAGTACCCCAATAACATATCAAACTTGATTTGAGTTTAGACCCTTCCTTTAAGGTATGTAGAGTTTTTTCTGACTTAATGGATCATTGACATCTTTTAACGGATTAACGTGGTTTTTCTCTCTCGTCATCTCGCTTTCCTCTCTCAGTTCAGGAAGCTTAACTTTTGGTGGAATCGAAATTGAACGCCGCTTTTTGGGAGGCTCGTTACTTCCATTCACTTCATGGGTCTGAAGATGTCTGGATAATGCATCTTTTCTTGAAAATACTTTGTCACATTGAAAACAGGCGTGGAAATTTTCTTGAATTTCATGCTTTCGCTTGTGGCGTAGCAGCGCATCTCCTCTAGAAAAGGACCTCAAACAGTCAAACATGTTGTACCAGGGAGCTGTTACGGAAGGAGATAAAGTACCTCATCCAATCTCATCTATCAGACAATATGCATTGAGGGTACTTTAATCTTTTTTATGGGAAGAGACTTTGATTGACAGGTCCTTTAGTTCCTCTTCTAAGTTTGTTTGACTTAACCCTCGTAATGAGAGTTTGATCCTTTCATACTAACGTAATCCTCAAACAAAGGCCTCATAGTGACAATGGTTTGAAGTCATCTGCAATGCCGACAATAGTGAAATCTTCGTCAGTCTTTTAGAATAAACGACTGGTAATGCACTTTTCAGTAATCAGATTCCTTTATTATTCTTATTTCTTCCCTTAGTTAGTAACATCTCTTTTCAGCAATGAATGTAAAGTCTAACTTTTGCATATGAACTTTGAAAAGATTCCGGATTGTTCCTGAAACAGCGACATATGTGACCATATTCTATAACTTATGTAAAACTCTGCTGAACCCATCGAAACAGTGAGCACTAGCGTACAGTAATACAATAATTTTTGATTTCTTTGACGACTGGCAATATTATAGCTATGGGTGAAATCATGCCAACAAGTATATGACATCTAGCAGACGATAAGAACTATTATCGTGACTCCCTAATCCCTTTTAAGTGGTCCAAAATTTTCAAGAGCACAACAATTAGGAGCTTATTGTCGGCAAGCTTGATAGTTTCAAAGGAAAGACAATTGCTTTATCTCCTTCCGTAACAGCTCCCTGGTTGTACATACATATTTCCTTTCTCCCACATGGACACATGAGATGTGCCTTTGCAAATGCTTTTCGCGTAGGAATATCTTTGGACAAAGAGAACACTTATAGCCAGCCATGATGAAATAGTGACAGTTGGTACTAACAGGATCGATTACTGTATATAGATAGTCCGTAGCTCGTGTGAAGAGATGTTACCTCATTAGATTCTTTGCACAAAATGAATGGTTTGCCAAGTGGTGGGTCTTATTATAAGCAGCTTATAGACCTAAAACATGTCTGGACAGGACATCTCTCCGGTTTTTATTCTCTTTGTGTGATCTTGATGACTTCTCTAGAGACTTTCCGCTAATATCACACAAACGTACCCACATAAAATCAATCAATTTGCAAGTAAGTTGGTTGCTTGAATAGATGTATCTGGTTGGGATGTAAACCTAATGAAGACAGGTGGCAATGTTTGGTAGAATTAAATTTCACGTAGGCTACTAGTAATCTACCATCTAAAGACTTATACGGAAACAAACCCTCAGCACTTGTAAATTTCATTACCACTGGCCGATTATCATTCCATGGCAGGACCAAACTGGTAGACTCACGGTACCCATTTACAAGATGTTCGGTTCACTATAGTCATACGTGTAATAGGTTATAAGAGCCTATTTTATATTACATGAGTGCAGGGTGATTCGCAGTTCTTTGGCGTTACACAAGATATCAAGTACTCAGGGATGAACAATTTGGGTTCTGATTGGAATAAGTGAAATCGCAACAGTCCAAAACTATATCTGAAACAGTACAACTTCAATCCATTTGAAACATCTATATCCTGCTTCGTCTGATGCATATCACTCCAAGAACTAAATTGGCCTTCAGATTTTAACATAAAATTATGAATGAATAGTTGGAATAATCTTCACCAAAACACCGTTACGAAAAAAAGGACTCTCTGTTTAAGTATTTTACAGAATATTCTTCTAAATCTTAAAAGTGAAAAATGATTGAAAGAAAAAAATCATTATTTTCTAGTTAATTACGTCTAAAACTTCGTCTGTGAAATCGTACAGGAACTTTCAAAATTTTTCCTATTTGTGTTAATTTACTGGGATTCTACTATTTCAATTCAATTTCAATTTATTTACATCTAGTATGAATATAAAATTTATAAAGAGGACATCAAAAGTGAATTTTGTTAAAATGTTAGTATACAAAAATAGAAATATATACAAAATGTACAAGTGGAGCCATCTACAATAAATTATTCAGATTACCATTTTGTAAATAAAGAGCAGCTTGATAAATAGAGCTATTCTTATACACATTAGTTCTAGATTTTGGTGTTATTGCTTTGTTTCTCAGGTTGTACCTAGTAGTTTCTCGAATTAAAGATATAAGCTCAGCATGCAAAGAATGTCTGTCATTTCTCTGTATACAGCTTTTTCACACTCCACATCAATTCATTACAATCTCTTATAAAACGAAAATAAGAAAAATGGCTGATAACGCACTTTGAATACACCACCTTCAGTATTTCATCATGTCATGTCAATCCGGATGACTGACACTTTGAAAGACTTTGAAAGGTTGTGGTTGTACACATGGTTGTACACAAACGTTTAACAAGCAACTGTAAACATCTAACTTTAACTTACCTCAATTTTCATCCACGAAACCAACTTTATTTCTTACGAATGATAGGTTTATTTGAGCTTCATAACCTGTCCACAAGTATTCAATAGCCAACTGCATTGTAAGTTTGAACGTCTTTGCAGGGAACTGTCATGTATAAAGTCCAATTATCTAGTAATCTATGAATGCCCGTAATTTAGAGTAAGTTTAATCCCTTTTATTTCCCTGTGGGCTGGGGGTTGTAGAATATGCCCACGGTATTCCCCGCCCGTCGTAAGAGGCGACTAAAGGGGAGGACTTGAAACGAATTTATCTAGTTGACACTATATAACACATTCGTGTTGGTGTGTCGTTAAATATTATCTAACTAACTAACCCTTTTATTAGGGCCGGGACTCGTATTGTCAGGATTTATTACCAGGCCGCTTTTCTAAAAAGAGTGTAGCCTTTGGAAATCCATATGCAAAATATTGGTGACGACAAGATTTTAAAGTAACATATGAAACCAATGTCCTAGCTACTGTCTAATTGAATTAAGTGCAAATACCCTTCATGAGCCAATTATCTTACTTAAATCGATATTTTTCCATTACTAAATAATATGTTTTTCCGATAAGCCTAGTTAGTGCAACTCTTTCACATGTCATCATAAATTGAAAAGAAAAAAAAAATACTCATATCGGAATGTGCATCCATGTCATGAATTTTGAGGAAATGCATTTCATGAATACTTTTGAAAAGTGAAATAATTTGGTTTTTGATCTTTTTGGTGATAATTCGGTGGTAGAAAAAATTTGTCCAAGATCTGTTTGAGTATTAGCAGACGCCAAAAACTTTTCGTTACTTTGATTGACATTGGTTCAATATTCCAAGAGCAGCCGGGAGCTTACTATTGTCAATGGAGTAAGGGAAAACAAGCCAGTGAGCCACAACTGGAAAAAGGCCGTGGCCGGCTCGACTTGAACCAATTGGTTGAAAACTGGGCCGTTAAACCTCATCTAACTAAGTCACTATTGTTGGCATACCAAGTAGTCTCCGAAAGCATTCGAATAGGAGGAAACGTGCATTTTAGCTAATAAATAGGAAAAAAAAAACATTATTTTATCGTTATCTCCAACTTTCATTTCTTCAGATTCTGCTCTCAGGTCTTGATATTTTCAAACTTCAATATAAAAAAAACTCTTTTTTTATGAATTATCTAAAAGGGAAAACAACCGTAATATAAATGTAATTGACATTTTTTCACAGGGTCGGATCGTCCTTCAATTTTTGTTTGTTTGTTTGCTTGTTTGTTTGTTTTGTTTTATTTCCTTTTTTTCATTGAAGAGTTGCTTTGCTTCATTTTATTTAAAACGATTTTTAAAACCTTAAGTTCTAGTGATAGTAATTAATTAAAGTAATTGTTACCTTTTATTTTTGTTATTGTTTTTTTTTCTTACCAATATATAAAAAGTATTGTACATTAAACATAAGTACGCTTCATTTAAAAGAATGTCCCATTAATTTGAATTATTGGAACATACCAATTAAATCAACTTTGATAAACCATACGTGGTTTTCGCACCCTTTGTGGTGGGGCGCCCTCCATTTGTTTCCCACCACAACGCCCCACCACAAAAAGGTGCGAAAACCACGTACTATACTACTCATAAACCCTACGAAAAGTGAAATTGGGGTCATTTCCAAACAAATATTAGACAGAATCAACGCGAAGATGCTAAATGCTACCGAAGTCAACCAATGGAAAAACTCCAAGGCTGTCATAGACTGGTTTGTAAACACCCCAACCAGGGACAACTCCACGTTTATAACGTTTGATGTTGTTAATTTCTATCCATCAATTAGCAGGGAGTTGATGCTTAAAGCCCTGGAGTTTGCCCAAAGTTTCACCAATATAACGCCCGCTGAGAAAGATATAATTCTCCACGCCAAAAACACGCTATTATTTCATAATGGCATAGCATGGCAAAAAGCGGATTCCCAAGATCTATTTGACGTAACCATGGGTTCGTATGATGGAGCTGAAACATGCGAGTTGGTCGGCTCATACATCCTTGCCGAGATCAGCAACCTCATACCTAAAGAAAATATAGGGTTGTATCGAGATGACGGGTTAGCAATAATAAGTAAGCCCCCATCGATTGCTGAAAGAACCAAGAAAAGACTCTGCGACAAATTCAAACAACTGGGCCTTCAAATCACAGCCACCGCCAATTCAACCGTCACAGACTTCCTCGATGTCCCATTCGACCTGCCTAAGAAAGAATATAAACCCTATTCCAAACCAGGAGATACCCACATGTACGTCCACACTGAATCAAATCACCCACCCATCATCATCAAGAGAATACCTCAGTCCATAGAAACCCGTTTGAATAATATCTCCAGTAACGAAGAGGTTTTCAACAATGCCAAACCAGAATTCCAAAAGGCCTTACATGAAGCCGGCCACAACGCCAACTTAGCATTTAAACCTCAGCGCACCGACCAGCAAAAGCCCCAAAATCAAGAAACACGAAGGAAACGCCGAATTACATGGTTCAACCCACCTTACAGCAGGCACGTGGAAACTAACATTGGCAAAAAATTTCTCGCATTTGTAAATCACCACTTTCCCAAAGGTCACGAGCTACACAAAATTTGCAACAGAAACACTCGCAAGATAAGCTACAGCTGTGCTGACAACATGGAAAAACGATAAAGGCACATAACAGCAAAATAATCAACTACCAATCAACTGATATACAAGACACCTGCAACTGCAGAAGCAAGGACCAGTGCCCCCTCCCAGGCAAATGCACAGCCAAGAACCTCATATACGAGGCAAAAATATCCACCCCCAACGACGAGAAAACGTACATAGGGCTGGCAGCTACGACTTTCAAAGAAAGATACGCAGGACACAAAGCAACCTTCAATGATAAAGAAAAGAAGCATCACACCGAATTAAGCAAATACATTTGGCACCTGAAAGACGAAGAAATCCCTCACAAAATCACCTGGCGAATACTAAGACATGCACAGCCTTACACACCTAGAACAAAGCGATGCAATCTCTGTCTCTGGGAAAAATACTACATCATAACTTCCAATAAATCGACTATTCTAAATTCAAGATCTGAGCTCATCTCCACCTGTAGACACACTGAAGACAAAGTTTCTCCTCTCTGAATACGGAAAAATGTAATCTCTCTATTGTCATACCGTCAGGAAAGCCAACCTTCTTACCTGCCTCGAAGTATGCTACCTAGTTAGTTGCTGAAGAGCCGTCGGGCGAAACAGTCTGTACAACTGAGCTAAACTATTCCAACCTATCCTAAATTGTGTATAGCTCCTACAGTTGAGCACTCTCAGAACTTGCAGTACGTGCAGATGCACTTATACTTATATATATATATATATATATATATATATATATATATATATATATATATATATATATACATATATATATATATATATATATATATATATATATATTCAATCTTTCCAGCTTTTCGTAAGTGTAAATCATTGAAAGATCACCTTCAGATTACGAAACTTTCTGTAAGTAGTAATGTTAATGATGATATCAATTCTCAATCTGGATGTTTTAAATGTGTTAGAGGTCGTTGTGACCTGTGTACAAACTTTTTAGATGAATGCGTTTATTTTTCTAGCTCGAGAACTGGTAAAAATACCCTATTAGAGACAATCTTACTTGTTCTAGTTGCAATGTTATTTATCTTGCTACTTGCCTAGAATGTAATGTGCAATATTTAGGTTCCACATCAACTCCTTTCAAGGTTCGTTTTCGTAATCATAAATCGGACATGGTCAATAATAAAGCAAGGTGTGAGTTAGCCGTTCATTTTAATTCCAAGCCACATATTCTCAGAAAAATTCGTTTTGTTATTATTGAAAAAATTCGTAGCACCGGTAACGTTGATTATTTGTTAAACAAACGGGAAGCATTTTGGATGGCTCAACTTTGTTCTATCCACCCTTTTGGGCTCAACAAAAGGAAGGAATTTAATTCCATGAAGAGGATTAGCTACTTACGCTAATTGCTTGCCCTCCTTCCCTTTCAGCCTATCTTCTAATCCTTTTATCTACCTTTTAACGACTGCTTTCATTCCTCTGGCCTGTTATTTTGTTCCATTGTGTAACCTTCGATGGTGCCAGACGTCAAGAATGTTTTATTCCACCGATTTATTTTGTATTTTTCAAACTTTAACCTTTTAATACCTCTCTTACTTTTACTCCTATTTGAAGTGTTGTACGCTTGATTCATTTTAAGGCTGAGGAAGGTTGAATAAACAACCGAAAGCTTCCTACTTGCTGCTGTTTTTCCATCTTGTTGCCGTTAGTTGACTCCCACCATTTTCCTTTTCAATCATATATATATATATATATATATATATATATATATATATATATATATATATATATATATATATATATATATATACATATACATTTCTCTAATTCGGCACTTAGGGGGAAAGTTGTTGTTGAAAAGTCGACCTTAAGGGGAAAAAAAATTTCGGGTGAAATATAAGTTTCGCCTTAACGTTTCCACACACTTTTTCTATAGGAATACGTAAACTTACAAGGGCGCCCTCTTAGATTTACATACTAGATGCCATTACTTCGAAGTTGTCAAATTTACGGACACCTAGTTGTTAACACGAACGGATGGCTGCCCATTGAAATAACGTTAATTATATTTTTAGACGTTAGGGCGAATTTATTTCTTATGTATTTTATTATCTTTTTTTCGCCCTATGTACAAGCAGATATAACAATTTCCCCTTAAGGTGGGAATTAGCGTTATATATATATATATATATATATATATATATATATATATATATATATATATATATATATATATATATATATATATATTATATATATATATATATATTGAAAGGTTGTGACTATAGGGTACTACAAGGCAGCTTTACAGCACTGTTTCGTAAGGGCCCAGTGTGGTAGGTCCTCACTCTTCACACTCTTCAGAAGCCTGATGTAGAATGGTGTCAACAAAGGTTTGGCACTGGTTTGCACGTGCCCGTTTTGAATCGTACATTGAATGCCGTGTTCGTCTTTTGAAGCTAGTATGGACACGACCAATCCGAGGGAACAAAGATATGTTACCTATTTGAATAATTGCACAGCAGATGTTTATTTCTATGTCTGCAGGAGCTTATGAGTTTGTTTCGTTTTTTAAGAGTGGCTAAGGAAGGTTGGTGCATGATGAAGAACTTTTCTTCGAGGCAGAGGTTGCAAGTTTTAGATGATGTAGTGTAGGCACGGGCTTTGCTTATAAGTTTCCACTTCACAGTGTGCTCGACATTAGTATCCTTTAGCTTCCAAATGTTTGCGCTGAGTGAAGTTGCATTTCTTTTGTCTTTGTGATTGAAGCTGGACTTGTGTGCAGCAGTGTTGTAGTCGAGACCGGCATATCCGAGACCGAGACCAAGACCGAGACCAGGGGTTGTCGAGACCAAGACCGAGACCGAGACCAGGAGAGAAATTCGAGACCGAGACCGAGACCAACAAGTTCCGAGACCAAGACCGAGACCGAGACCGACTGCACATATTGTACTGGAAAATGAAACAAACTGTCCAACTTTCTGAATACTTTTTACCTGACTTTATTACCTTATGCTCCACAAACGACCTATATAGTACCAAGAGCAGAAGAGTGCGTCACTCATTGATATGTACACCTGTTTTCTATTATCATATGCCAAACATAGTTAACATACTTAATAATTTAACATAATCATGTATTTTTTTAATGCGGCCCTTCCCTTTAAATCGGAGTCAGTCAGTGCTACAAGTGTGCAGTGTTGATGAACTTGGTGCTAATTAATGCATCATGGTGAGTTTGTCCAACCCACAGAAAAATGAGTCACAGAACTCTAGTGAGTGTCAACCTTTCCTTCAGACCAAACATGACCATGGAGTACTTGTAGTTCAATTACCAGACATTTTGTTTTCGAGCCTAGGATAGGATTGCAGATAACTATGTAGGCCTAGCACAGGGGTGGGGAACCTCCGGCCGCGGACCGTATGCGGCCCGCAAGGCAAGTCATAAATGCAAAGTCAGAATCATTTAAAAAGTAATTGTTAATAATCTTTTAGCCTATGGTTCCCATCGTTTATCCTGCTTTAGCCCAAGGTCCATCATTTATCCTGCACGTATACCTCTTTCTGGATATTTCACGTAATAAGTATGCACAACATAACATGCCCACTGTTTCGTTAGCCAAACTAGGTGCAGAGTCCTAATACTTCTAGTGGTAGGCTACATAGCATTGAACAGAATTGCAGTATCACATATTTATTCCGGTCCCTCTGAAGAGTGAGTCAAACGTTAAAAAGTAGATAACTTTGCAATTTAAAGTAAAGAAAAATAAAGTTGGTTCCAAAATGTGCGTTTTTTTCGGCGCGGTTCACACGCACTTTTCGTTCACTGTTGCTTCATGCATAAATAAGAAGACAAATGGTCATATTGTGATACTCCTGGTCTGAGTAGCCTTGCATCAGTGCCATTTAAAGTTAGTGGATGAGCATTCTATTGCATACAAATTTGCACAAATTCAATAACTTCTGGGGGCATAGCACTAGTTCCTTACCTGGGGTTTTTCTCTAACCCCACCAGGGGTGGGTTTTTTCCCTTACCCCACCAGGGCCTGTTTAGGGCTCCTTGGCCTGCGCCCTTTGGGGAAAGCTTTTTGTGCCCTCACTATCTGCCGCCCGCGAGTGGATTATGACTATCAAAACGGCCCGTCAAGGGAAAAGGTTCCCCACCTCTGGCATAGCGTATAATATACAGTTAACATTGTGTAATATTTACGCCTATAGACTTATACCTTCAGTCGCCAGATAGCTGTAGTATCATGTCTAATCATGATGACCAAATGTTTTGCTGTTGCACTTTTTTCCCATCTAAGAAAGAGTTCTGGTAGATAACTTAAGATATTTATATATGGAACTGGTATGTTAGTTCATTCTATTTTTTCAATAGCCAAATGATGATTAGTAGCTAGATTTGGTTAAATATGGTCATGAAAAGGCTAACAGGCAATCTGGAAAAGCTAGAAATGGATAGCGCTGAAAAAACACTGAGAAGGGGATTTCAACACACACACACATACACACAGTGAACATGCAATGCAGTGCAGTACCAGACTGCCACTGTTCTGATTATACTGAGAAACCTTACCTGTGTGCTAGTCCAATGTACTATTATCCCCATTGACCAAGTTAAAAACCCATGTACTCAGCTCACAGAAGGAAGTTCAGCCCATATTAGATACAGTGTATGGACTGGCTGGATGAATGATTTTTTCTCAATGAATTAGTTTTCAATGAACGTAAATGAACTTAAAAATAGTTTGAAATAAATGAGTTTATTTAAAAAAAAATTGAGAAAAAGACGACAAGTTTTTTTGCCGGTCTCGAAGCGAGACCGGTATTTAAAACATTCCGAGACCGCAAGGGTCCGAGACCGAGACCAAGACCGAGACCACAGGGTGTCGAAACCGAGACCGAGACCAGGAAAAACTGGTCTCGAGACCGGTCTCGAGTACTACATCCCTGGTGTGCAGTGTACCTGCTTTTGAAGGTATTTTCTGTTAAACCAATGTATGATTCTTCTTTGTTGTCGTGGCGTGTTGCGGTGGCCTGGTACACTATGTTGTTTGCGAGGCAATTACCCTTCAGTGGGCATTGGGTTTGCGCCTTGCAGTTGCAGTTGTTTTGCGTTGCTGGTTAATCTTTGTAGATTTTGTTTGGTCAGTATGCGTTTGTTGTGCGCTGATATTATTTGGTCCATGTTTGCCATGCAGCTGTAGCTCAGTTTTACCGTGTTTCTGTTGAGTAATGAATGTAGTTTGTGTCCAGGTGGGAAGCAGTTGCTTAGGAGGTTGAACAACTTCTTACCAATGTTAGTGGTGACATTGTCGCTGAATGCCATGGGGGGTTGAACCAGGTTATATTTCTGGTGCGCCTGCGTTTTGTGGCCTTGGTGTGTTGACTGGTGTTAGGCGATTGGGGTTTGTACTTAAGGTGGTACCTAACCGCTCTTTCGTAGTGCTTCTTGGTATACGGATGCTGTGGTATTGAATGTGGTTTCGTTCGATGACATGTTAGTCTCCTGTTGATACTTTCTGGGATGTTCCTTATGACGAGTGGTGGATGGTTCCTCTGTTTGTGGACGTAAAGTGGGGTGTTGTTGGGTTTCAGATATGGTTTGTTTGTCCCGGTGTGAAGGTCAAGTGTTAGATCTAAGAAATTTACTATTTTTTGTTGGCTTCGATTATTATTTTTAAATTGTTGTTTGAGAATATTTTGCATATTTCTTTCTTAATAATTTCTGTTTGTCTAGGTGTAGTTTTACAAACTGCTAACCCGTCGTCTCTGTATAGGCCGACATTAATGTTGATGTGTTGGAGTTGTGATAATATGTATGCTTAGTTCTGTTGCTGATTTCTTTTTTCGTCGTTAAATGAGCTTTTATGATTGCTATATCTTTTGTGAATTCGGTTGCAGTGAGCCCGATGTATGTTTCTTTGTTATTTTCAGTTGTTACTTCAGCTTGGTGGATAACCCCTGATTGTAGGCAGTTCCCTTTGAGGGGGCAATTTTGTTTGATTCTGCAGTTGCATTTCATTTGTTCTTTATTGTCAGTGTCTTTTTCTTCTTTCTCTTTGTTAAAAAAAATAGTATCGAAATTTCATACAGCTGCATGCCGAACATCAAAACCATCATCCAGGGAGAAAACAAAAGGAAAATTAACAAAGAGAAAGAAAAAGACTCATGAAATTAGAGTCCAAAACGTGTGCAAGGTTTAAAGCTCAAGCATAAGCTTGCAAAGTCCGTGTACCCCAAAACTGAATATTTGACAATTGAAAATTAATCTACAGTGTAGCAAGGCTTGATTATTAACTTACATAAACTATGGATTTTCTGTTTAAAATTATGCCACGTGTAGGGCCTACCTGACACACCCCTGATATTCCTCTAGAGTAGTGGTTTTCAAACTTTTTGAAGGAGAGGTCCAAATGGAGAGGCTTGGATTAGGTCGAGGGTCGAACGGGAGGATCCCAGGCTTAGAGAGAAGACATTAATTGGAAAGAGTGAAATCCATATTTACGGGGCCCCGAAGATGCATCTATACGGCAAACCGAAGCAGAGGTACAAATTTTTCACAGGAAGCGATTCCTTAAGAAAGCAGATTGCACTTTTGCAGCGTCCAACAGGAGCAAGCCGACCTCAGGCCTACCATGGTTGGGGCTGAGGTCTAAAATTTTGCTTTCCAGGCGCTCCAGATTGCAGGAAATAGCATCTCTTCACCACAAATTTGTCTTTTTAATCTGGGGTGGAGCCAAGTGGTGGCCAAGCTCCCAGACGAAGAGTTGGGTTGTCGAGAGGTTGGCAAACGCAAAGTTTTGGGGAGAGCCTATTTTGGGATTACTGTTAAAGAATATATGAAAAAATAGTGGTTTTTATTGGGCATTATGCCCTACTCAGGGCACAATCAAGAAATTTGTTGCTGCGACTGGTCGTCGTCAGGGGACTACACACTTTATCGTACCCATTAAGGCTACCCCGACGAAAGTGGAGTTTCCCCGACAATAGGGGTCATGGCCCTCTCCACCACCCCCACCTGGTGCCACCCGTCTACAATTCTGCGTCTAGCATGCTTGAGTCACCAGTATGGTCATTTTGACGTTTATCATGTGTTGGTCTGAGGTACGTATAGGAGAAACAGCTGGCATTCCAAACTGAGTAGGTTGCCGACGAGAACCGCACTCTGAAACGGATGAAGTCACAACAGTTATGAACTTATCCTTCGTTAGTGGCCAGTGTCTGAGGAAGCTCTTGATCAGTTATTCCCAAACGGGGTAAGATAGAGAAATAGGACTGCTGAGTTCGAGGGCTGCATTCTCAAATGTCGAAAAAACTGTTATTGAATGATTACATTACATCTTATACAGAGCTATGGGAAGAGCGAGTTCATATAAAACGTCGCAAACACATTGCTAGTACCGAAATGTAAATTGCAGAAATTTTCATTTCAGTAACCAATCAAAAAACGTTCAACACGATACGTTGTTTCAATTGTACGAAGCTCTAGATAGGACATGGTAAAAATTTTTTTTATTACGTACGTACGTAATAATTATTACGTACGTACGTGATATTATTACGTACGTACGTGATAATTATCACGTACGTACGTAATAATTATCACGTTCGTAGGTCGTGGTACTTACTACGTACGAACGCAGATACAGCACTGTGGTAATCAGCCCACTTATTATGAAGGCTTTTAAGGGATTAACTTGGACACTTCCATTGTGTTCTAAAGGCCTACATACAACAAGGTGGTGAACCGCAGGAAATACTAGGGTGTCAAATACTGTCCATGTAGATTGGTGGTACTAGTACATGCTGTCGAAGTGCTTGCACTTACTGTGCGCACCCTTGCCCAGGCTATACTCAGTACGGCAGAAAAACAGCAGAAAACAAAAAGGCAGCTCTCATGTGGACAGAAGAACAAGAGATGAAATTACTGGAGCTTTTACAGTCAGTACCATATCTTCATGACGCCTCTTTATACTGCCCTACCACTCTTTTCGGCTTAATTTCACTGTCAAAGTCTTCATTTAAAGCACGGGTAAAGCACTAAAGCAACAATAAACGCCGACGTATACGCAACGATTTGTTTGTGATACCTGCCATTTTTTTGCGAGACGCGAGATCGAACAATCATGAGTTTGCAGGTGGCAGTCGGGTTCGTGTATAGTGTACGTGCGGCTAGATCCGACTGCAACCCGACGCAACTGGTCACAACTGCATGCAACTCTACGAGAAGTCGAGTCCTGTTGCATCTGATCGCAGTCGGGTCGGTGCAGTGTGCACCGGCCCTAAGCAATCTAGCACCACTTCTGGAGAACAAATTTAAAATGAGTCAAGTAGTGACTTCAAAATAAACGATTTTACATGCATGTCAGCGAGGATTATTGCTCCTTATTTCAAATTTGCCAGGTTTTTTACTTGTCGAATATGATTCTTTTCCAAAACGTAAAATCAATTCAGGGGCCGCACCGACAGTGTCCAGGGGCCGCGTTTGAGAATCACTGTATTAGCGCATCGAAAGTGCATGCACAGCGGTGGATACAAGGCCTCGCCTGGGAAATTTGAAAAAAGAAGTCTTGTATGTAATGTAGTAGGCTTTGGCTTTGGGGTGTCTTAAAATTGTAGAATGAACATTTTCCTGTATTTTAATCTGTAGTAAACTGAGAAAAATTGGTGGCTAATGCCCATTCAGACTACCTTGGCTTTGTGCACGAGCGAAGCGCGCACAAAAGTAGGCCTAAGTGACATAACTGGAAGGTAGTTGTATCGACATTTATTCCTGCTGAGGAGCATGGGTGGTTTTATGTAGCCCAATGCAAACCATAACTAAATCCGACGGACAAGCTGACACCCTTACACCCGAATCAGTATATTGTCAGTCCGAGTTGGGTAAAATTGTGATTTTTATTTCTGTGGTCTGCTTAGTGTCCATGCAATGCCATTTACAAATAATTTGATAACCCAGAGCCTCTGGGGACATTCCCTTTTGAAACCGCAGTGGGGATTGTCTTTGGACCCCACCAGGGGTCCTTTGAAAGGTCCCTGCACCAAGACGCTTTCATGATATCACTTTGTGCCAGCACGACTTCTTTAGCGAGGCTCAGTTCTTCATATCGATGTGCCCCTTCGGTGGAACATTTTGCCACCGAGTCCCCCCCCCCCCCATTTCGAAAAATCTGGCGACACCACTGCGCAGGAGAAACGTGACTACTAAATTTGTTAATGACTGCTGTCTCTGATTGTCTTTTTTCTTAGCCATTGGCTTAACTTGATTGAAACTTTAAGATATTTTGACCACAGGCTCTCGGTACTAGCAGGCTGGTGGTATTAGATAGCGTACACTCTTGGCAGACACTTACTAGCGCTCGGTACTAGTAAAGGCTGGCCAAGGGTATACAGTAACCGCATAGCCTACACTCTTGACCAGCCTATACTAGTACCGAGTGCCTGTGAGTTAGACAACCTAAAACTGGTGGGGAAGCTTTTTTCTCTGGCGGGCCGTTTTGAAGGTCATAATCTACTCGCGGGCAGCACATAGAGAGGGCGCAATAAGCTTTCCCACCAAGGGGACAAGCCAAGGGGCCCCAAACAGGCCCTAGTGGGGTCTAGGGGAAAAGTCTAGGCAAGAACTGGGACGCAGCCCCGAAAAGATCAGGGATTTGTTCTAATTTGTGGACAATAGAATGCTCATTCACCATTATTAAATGACACAGAATGTGCAAGGATAAACAAGACAGAAGTATCACAATATGATCGTTTGTCTTTTTACCTACGCGTGAAGTAATAATGAATGAGCGCAAGTAAAAGGTGCGCGCGAAGCACGCCGAAAAAAATTGCGTATTTTTGAACTGACTTTATTTTTTCCTCATTTACATTGCAAAATTGTCCACTTTCTGACTTTAAATTCACTCTTCGAAGAGACAGTTCTTAAGTCCCACAACCCCTTTCAATCTACCTACACAAATGATAGTGTGATTCTGTACAATGTTATGTAGCCTAAAGTGTCACGCAAAGCTTCCATTACCTACTGAAGTACAGGGATTCGGCACCCGATTTACGTGTAACGAAACGGTTGGCATGTTACATCGAGCATACAGGGATTTAATATACTGGTAGTGTTCCACATCAGATTTACGTGAATAGACGAGAAGTGGTACTGCATAAGCAGGATAAACTGTGCGTACGGTAGGCTAAGAGATTATTATCAATTAGTTTAAGTGATTTTGAATTGTCATTTATGAATTGCCTCGAGGGCCGGATGAAATGGTCTCGCGGGCCGCATACGGCCCGCGGGCCGGAGGTTCCCCACCCCCGAGTTAAAAGGACAGTATTTAACACCTAGTAATTCCTGCGGTCAACCACCTTGTGATTGTATGAAGGTCAATTAGTGCACAATTAAAGTGTCCAGAATAATCTACCCTAAGATGAATCCTTGCATAATAAATGGGCTTATTATCATAGCACTGTATCTACATTCGTATTAGAGTCACGTACTAAAGTGATAATTATTACGTACGTACGTAATAATTATCACGTACGTACGTACGTAATAATTATCACGTACGTACGTAATAATATCACGTACGTACGTAATAATACTACGTACGTACTTAATATTTATCACGTACGTACGTAATAATATCACGTACGTACGTAATAATTATTACGTACGTACGTAATAAAAAATTTTTTACCATGTCCTATCTAGAGCTTCGTACAATTGTACAGTCACCTCACGTCGCAATTAAATTTCCAGGATGTAGCTTTGCTACAAGAATGGCCACTTCAAATACAACCACTCCGCAATGCACCGCTACATAAATACATGCCACCGTGTAGAAAACATGATTGTCAACAATAAGTCTCACGAAACTAGTCTTGGCTAGATATGACCGAACAAGGAATATACTGCAAGCTTGTTACAAAGGCAACCTAGCCCCCTAGCAGGCAGGCGCGGTTCTAGACCGAGATTTTTTGGGGGGCTTAGCGGGGGCTTGAAACGGAAGAATACAATTTTCTGTCATTATCAATACCGACATTGGGGAATGATGCTAAGGAGGACTCCATCAGTGGCGTACCCAGGATTTCTCTCAAGAAGGGGGGGGGGCATGCAGTATGTTGTGTGATCGCCGGCCTGGGGGAAGGGTCTAAGGAGAGGGGGTGTCCCTCCCCTTTGAAAATTTTTGAAAAATTAGATGTACTTACATGCAATTTGGTGCCACACACGCTACATTTTGAAGCAGAATTTGTGTTAAAAAAATTTACGTCTTTTAGGAACTAAAAAAAAAATTGGCATCAGGGAGGGGGCATGGCCCCCTGCGTACGCCACTGATAGTAATAATCATAGGCGTATGGGACTCTTACAGTTTGGGGTCCAGAAAATTTTTTGCCCGAACTTCTCAAAAAGTTGCCAGAAATCCGTTGCAGTTCAGGTGCATGAAATAGACCACTAAACCACTACAGGCGCGCGAAGCGCGCGAAAATTTTTGCACATTTTTCGGGCATTCGATCAAAAATTCGGGAACTCAGTAGAAAATTAGGGCAATCTTTTCAATTTTACTTCATCTCTGCCGAAATTTCAATTTGAGTAAGGTATCAAATGTTGTTCATGTCTGGTCTACTGTTACAAAGGCATACTGAACTGGATTTGAGCAATCACTGGATTTGAGACCGACTTTTTGGCGCTCAGAGACCGACTTTTGATTTTCACCCCCCACCCACAAACACACACACCTGTATTTACGCCCCTGGGACTGGCGTCGAACGTAAGAATGCAGCTGGGTAAGCTAGTATGCGCCCGCACTGTGCCTACTGTCGTAATGCAGTACTAAGGCGAAGCGTGGCTGTCGTACCACATGCAGTCAAAACAACGGTGTACGTACGTGGACGTGGATACAAGAAACGTGATTACATGCCTATCTTGCATGATACATTTGAGAAACTAAATCCACTGGACTAAGATGTGCACAAATGTATTGGACAATTTTGTTTTTCTCAATACACGCAAATATAGCATGAAGATAACACACAACCTCGGAAATTTTTTGGGGGGCTTGAGCGAATTTTGGGGGGGCTTGAGTCCCCAAAGCCCCCCGTAAAACCGCGCCTGCTAGCAGGAGAGCAAACTTGCAAGGAGTCAAGAAGAGACTTAACATAACATAACAGGTTAAAGGGCAAAGGAGGGCTAAGGCCCCATAAGATGCCCTGAAGTCCATACAACCTTAACTGAAAACAAAGAACCAACCAACTCCAAACGTGCCCAGCACAATCAGATTCTACCACACTTATGGAAGAACTTGTCAATGTTAACCTAAAAGCAGTGCACAGATGTGGAGTTAACTACCCACTCAGGCAGACTATTCCACTCGTTAACAACTCTATGAGAAAAGCTGAACTTCCTAATGTCGAGCCTTGCAAAATTCTTAACTAGCTTCTTACAATGGCCTCGAACCCGAGAATTACATTGAACCTTTAAATAATTGCAAGAGGACAAAGGATTCCTTTCAGAGAGAAATTTGTACACCTGAAGCATGTCCCCCCTAATCCTTCTCAACTCCAGGGTGGTAAGCCCAAGATGCTTAAGTCTAACATGATAAGGTAGGTGTCTCACCTCGGGTATAAGGCGAGTGGCTCTCCTCTGAACTTGCTCTAAAAGCAAGTTCAGAGGCAAGACTTTGTATTACATAATTTAATTTCTTATTTGCTAAGTTTCGTTCTTGTCGAATATGAGTTTACTCAGAAACTGAAATCAATTCAAGGGCCGCATGGACAGGGCTCAGGAGCCGCATGCGAACCTAAGGGCTACGTTTGAGAATCACTGCTCTAGAGTTATACAATGTGATGTAAAAATTGAGAAGATACATTATCCACTTTTTTTAATTACGATTTACAATTTTTAGTTACTATCTCAAATTGACCAACTTGTTCGTATTTAAAAGTAGGTCGGACTGAACATTAATGCACTTGACACTTTGAGTATTCAAATGTTTATTCGCTGGATATTGTTAAATAAACTGGGGTGGAACAGCCTTTAGGATAGAAGAGCTGAAAACGGACTAAGGCAACTCTTTAAAAGCACGGGGGGGGGGCGATCGGGGGGGGGGGGCGGGGGGACATGTTCCCCCAGTATTTGAGAAATCGCCCTTTGATTTTGATTTTTCACACAGTAAATTATTTGAAAATGCTGTCATGCCCCCCTCCCCTCAATACCAATCGCCGCTCTGGTTTACAAGCTTAAAACGGTTCTTCTTGCTTTCTCAGTAGAAGATCTCCTGCAACCGATCCATGGACCCTCACGGCATCAAGACCACAGCAGTTACGTACCCATCCAAACGTGGAAGGACATGCTATTGTTATAGTATTCACCATTACAAGTGATTGAGATGTGTTGATTTTATTTTAGTTATGGGTATTCCGGGCTACTGTAGATTTTCTTGGAGAAGTTTCTGGAATGGCCTGTCACGTGACCTTTTTACCGCTTCGGACAGTTCGACTTACTTCAGTGGATGGGCACATATACTATTAGCGAAAGGTGCATATAGCTACGCAGACGGAGCTAAAAAGGCGAACAACGAGGTCTGTTGATCAACATGTTGCAGTCGTCTGACTATGTAATTATCTGAATGATTCTGTCCAAGAATTCCATTGAAAGGGTGGACTACTTCAGCTCATGATGGCGAGCGACATTATTCCGTCCCTAATCACCCACAGAGTGACTTTGTGAGTATGTTATTATGGCCATCGCCCCAACTCGTTTCTACTTTCTAGGCCTGGGGCCAAATCATCTATCTAGTACGCATCCAGTACATCCTTAGTGCATGCAGCACATACCAAATCTTATTGTCATGTCTACAAATGGGACACGGACCATGCCTAGCCTTCGTAAGAGATTGCCGCACACTCATTACTATTCGGCCTATCCTAACGTTAGTCGTGCCATCATTCCATTCAGGCTCAGTGTATCGCTAATTAGCCTAATTTCCAATCGTTGTCTACAGACTCAGATTCCAGCATCTAATTAACTTCTATCAACTGTATCAACTTAATGATCATGCAACGGTTAGCCCGACGTTCGCGTTCTACTTTACTTAGTGTTTTCGAGCCCTTTCCAGTCAAGTGTTACCCAGCCTACCCAGGACCGCCTTTCCAGAAAAGTGTGGAGTAACGCGGTTAGTAACAGTGCACTGAGGCCTAAGTTAATTACCAGTCCATAGTATTAAGGGCCCTGCCAAGTGTTTCATTGTGATTATTGTGATGATAGCCTATCTTATGTAACAGTAAATATGTTGAAGACCTAAGTTGTATTCTCAGCCTGAGGTTAAGAAGTGAGAATGATGTAATCCTAGCAGTTTGAATGATTATTGTAACTTGTCATTGACATGTAGAGAGAGAGAGAGAGAGATCAGAGTCTGATGGAAACAGTGAATCAGTTCAAATCAATATTATTGGCTCAACTCCTCGTCTTTCAATGTTGGTTTGGCACGTGTATAATAATTTATGTCGTTTCCTATCGCTAGAGCGTAACACTATAAATACAGCTTTCCTCCCTCGTATCGTCAGAGGCTGGAACCTTCCATCTATTACAACCGACAAAGACACAAAGCAGTTCAGGGATTCGACAGTTCAGTTTCTGCTCCAACATGACTAATTACACATGCATGCGCACACCCAACCCTGCACGCTTGACCCCAGTAGGAGTGTTTTGCGAACCCCTCGTATAAAACACCTTCTCTGAGGGAAAATATTATCCTAAAAAACGTACCACCTAAAAATATTTTCTGGCTGTATTTGATAGAATCTTAGATGTTATAAAATCTACTGTTTTCATGATAACCTTGGTTTTTGTTCCAGTTTTTCTCAAGGTTACATCATATTGTGAGTTGAACTTTGCCCTCCAGAAGAACGTGTATTACTCCTGAATCTAGATCGACTGCACTAGTAATACTCGTTAGTGTGTGTACGTGAAAAAAGGCGTACATACTCGACACCTGCTATGAAGGTACATCTTCAGTAGGCAAAATATCTCAAAATTTCTTTGTAACTCTTTGTCTTGTCTTTGAATATCTCTAACTTGGATTTTCTTTGAAATTTCATAAAGGTGGAGGTGTTTACCAAGTAGGTATAGTCAAGGGTTTGTAATTTGCGGGATGGAGTAAGCAAAGTTATGAAATATTCCATACTATGGTGTCAGCATTAGGAGTTTAAGCTATTTTCAATCTATTTTGCACATGAAGCATCCATTGGTGTAGCAAGGTTGGCTTTGGGTGCCATTTCCCCAAAAGAGTCTAGCGCCCCCAGTTTGAAACTGACTCTAGAAAATGTACACTTCCGTATTTCAAGTGAATCCCCTGGAATAATTTAACTCCCCCAGCGGTAACATCACAGGTTTCTAATCATCAACTGCTCTTCTGAAAATCGCATTTTCTTTGAAACTTAGTCACCTTCCAAACACGTTGATATAACTGTGGGATACATTTCGCCGTTACCGAATAAAGTAAGTGTTTAATAATTGTGTTTTTTACCAGAGGGTTTTTAAATTAATGACTTTTAACAGAACTATTACTTGACCCGCCCCGTCTCCTACCTAGTATGGTCATCAAGCACACCCCAAGCAGAAACACGGTTATTCTACTAGTTGGCAAAAAGATGCAACTATCTTGAAGTATCCCGGTCCTTGTATCCTATAATTCTTATATTTTTGTTATAACTGAATTTCAAAATTCAAGCAGAATACCTTCTTGGTTTACCGTATCTTTAGTATTTGATATTTATGCTGTCAAACATCATGAAAGATACTTGTAAGTTAAATAAGAGAATACATAACATTTAACTGACGTTCCAAAATATGACTAGGGGAACTGCAAGCTTGAAGGAAGTAAGATGTTCAATTTTAGCCTACTTCCCGTATTCTGAATTGAGAAATATTCCAGCGTGAACTTTAGTACACTAAACTGATATTTTTAATTCGACCACCTGGTGTATTTAACGCTCTTAAAATAAGACGAAAAACATTAACCTGATAAAAAATTCTTTAGGCATCTTGGAATCATTAAAGACAACTGCATCTTTTAAATACTGAGACCGATATAGTTTCTTCTTGAAATGCTGATCTGCTGATTCAGCCTACCTAATGAAAAGTCCAGCACAATCCTTAAGATGAAATGCCGGATTTGATTCAAATGGTAAAAACAAGAAAATAGCCAGTTGGTTTCTGAAGAACAGTTCAAGGTTTTTAAAGTGGACCCTTTTTTGCGGCTGTAGGTGTAGTTTCCCCAAGAAGAAACCCCAAAGTCTGTATCCTGCAGTGTAGAGGCAACGTGACGAACCTACTTCGCACCACCGAAGACGCGGCCTGAAATGCCCTCACTGCATTTAATTTTTGCTGCACTAAGTTCCCGCTAGAAGTCACATGACTTGACATGATAATGGGCCTATTATTTCGCGATGTTACCAGGGAGTTGCTAGAGACTCCCTGTCTGACCCTGATAATCGATAATCTAATTAGCAGCAAACCCTCAATAGCTTTGTGATATCTGCACTGTGTCCGTCCGCAACTGGGTGAAGGCGTTGTCGACAGAGCATAACAATAGGTGTTTTCCTCTGAAGACGCTATCCTGATGAGGCAAATCAATTTGGGAGAACAATATTATTTTCCTTTTCAAGCTCTATTACAATAAAAAGACTGCAATGGTGTTTTTGCTTCCTTTAAGGTTTTGTTCTCTTCGCATACTCTAATCTGCATTGGTTGGACATACCCAGTCTAAGTTGTCCCTTTGAGGCGTAGTTCCTTGGGGAGGGGGGGCAGAACACCTTTGGGAGTAACATTTGGTTTTCGCCCTACGGGTTTTCGCCAGAGAGTCGAGGGGACTTTGGAAAAAGTAACTTGCTTGCTATTAAGAGAAGGGCCCTGCTTAGACAAATGAAGTTATGACATTTTCAACCCAAAGTAAACTTGAAGCAAACATACTTGACATCATAAACTCACAGTTATTAACTGTGTTTCATTAAATTTAAAAACAAATTTTCTTCTTCATAATTCCTCTAATTTTGCAAACTTTTACAACGTCAAAACCTTATTTAATTCCATGATCGGAAGGTTTCAGAGATCGAGGGGACTGCACCATTCACATCCAGAGTTTTGACATTTTTTTTGAGAAGTTTTGAACGTTTCTGAGACCAAAAAATCCAAACAACTAAAAATTTTACGGGGCTGCTGTTCCCCAGCCCCAGGCTCCCACAGGACTATTACTTATTTCAAAGTCAAAACAATAGAATGAAAAACAGAAAAAACATTGCTTACAGGCCCGTAGCCAGGCAAGGTATTCTGAAGGGGACAAGATAGCTTCCAAGGGCAAAGTACTTTTTTAGGGGGGAGATATACTAAATTACATTGAGCCAATATTTTCAATTTTCTAGGGGATTCCGTCCTCAGAATGGCCCATTTGGCTTCGGGCCTTGTTGCCATACAATATGACTAAGATGTTAGCATCACTCCTGCTTGCTTCAAGTTCACTTAAGTTATGAATGTAGTAACTCCATCTACTACTTCTTTGGATCAGGCTTGTTGCCCAGGTGCTGGGATTTGACTTAATAATTGGTGCAGTGTACATTCCTCACGAAGCATCGAAACAACATGCCTTTAATATGTTTGACGACATTATTACAGACTGCATTGCTATTAAGGCTTTATACGACGCTCCCTTTTGTCTGATTGGTGATTTTAATTCAAGAACTGGGATGATCAGTGATTACGTTGACTTGGGTGATTTTGCCTCGGTTGCAGCTGGGCTAGACGCCTCCTATAATGGAATAAATTCCAGGGAAGAACTTAATGCTTTAGGAATTTGTACCCAACGTTTTAACTTGGACAGAGTTAGTAATAACAACGGTCGGCGACTTGTTGACCTTTGTCGAAGTTTGGATATACATATTGTTAATGGGAGATGTGGAAGTGATCAAGGTGTAGGTAACTTTACCTTTGCAGACAAGAGCACAATAGATTACGTCATAGTATCTCCTGAAATTTTTCCGAACATTGTAAATTTTGAAATCGACGCGTGTGATAAACTTATGTCAGATAATCATAATCCTATACATGTTGAAATCAAAGGCTATTCAAATGAACCAGCATCGTGTACAACTGTTACGCTAGCATGCGGTCTCGAAGTTGAACGTAATGCTGCTATTACTAAAATTGTTTGGGACAATGGAAAAAGACATGATTTGAAAATCTGTTTGATTTAGATAATGCTGATAAAATCTCTTGTGAATTGACTTGATTAAAGATACTAACATTTCTCAGGAACAAATGGATTACTTGTCTAACAACGTGAAGACACTTTTCCTTGATACCGCCGATAGAGCGGGTTTGATAAGGGACAGATCAATCAGACAAAGAAAAGTAGCAAATCCTATTAATAAGTGGTTTAACAATGACTGTAAATTAGCGAGGTCAAGGTATATTAAATCAAAGCAAGCACACAAAGTTAATAAATGCCAAAGGTCTAGGCAGGAGCTACGGTGTGTGTGTGCAAGCAGTATAAGAAGATATTGAAAAAAGCAAAATCCGATTATTTTACTAACTTACATAACGAAATGAGGAATATGAAACATTCTGAACCCAAGAAGTATTGGGATTTAATTAATAGGTCTAGTTTACCACAGAAATGTACCTCTCATATATCTATTGAAGAATTTAAAATTCATTTCATGAATCTTTCTAAAGGGGATCTTGTACATTTAAATGTATTTCCAGATTTAACTACTGTGACCTCTACTGTTAACGAGGATTTGAATGGTGATATAACAGTAGGAGAGGTGACTTTACAAATAAGAAAACTTAAAAGTGGAAAGTCACCAGGAGTTGATAAACTTATTAATGAATTTTTCAAGTACAGCCCAATTAATGTTGTAAAATTGATAACCAAACTTTTCAACATTGTTTTGGCCTCTGGAGTGGTGCCGATGGACTGGACAATCGGTTTAATCAAGCCATTATATAAAGGAAAAGGTTCGCTTAATGACGTCGATAATTATCGTGGTATTACCCTATTGAGCTGTTTAGGAAAACTTTTTACTGCTATTTTAAATGAGCGTATAAAGAAATATTTAGACAACACTGGGTCTTTGGGGGATGAACAAGCGGGTTTTAGGGATAACCATTCTACACTAGACCATATTTTTGTATTATTTTCAGTCATTGATATTTATCTGAGTAAAAGAAAACGAGTATTTTGTGCCTTCATCGATTATAAGAAAGCGTTTGATTTGATTAATAGGACTTTTCTGTGGTCTAAGTTAATTGAGAGTAGCATTAATGGAAGAGTTCTTAAAGTAATCCAGTCTTTGTATAGAAATGCTAAATCATGTGTTGAAAATATGGGACAGAAGTCTGATTTTTTTTATTGTAATTTGGGAGTTAGACAGGAGGAAAACCTATCCCCAGTGTTATT
This sequence comes from Holothuria leucospilota, assembly GCA_029531755.1. NCBI lineage: Eukaryota > Metazoa > Echinodermata > Holothuroidea > Aspidochirotida > Holothuriidae > Holothuria > Holothuria leucospilota. The sequence continues at coordinate 19,546,813 of CM055983.1, forward strand.
TGCCATCTTTTTGAATGACTTTGAAAGGTTTATTAGTCGTTATTATAAGGGTTTAAATGATTTAAATGAGTCTTTTAAAGATCAGTTAAGTGATAATGATGTAGAGGTTTTTGTCAGATTATTTACTTTACTGTACGCAGATGATACTGTAGTCCTAGCTGAGAGTGCAAAGGACCTACAGCTAGCTTTAAATGGTGTTCAACTGTATTGTGATACTTGGAATCTGACCGTTAATATAAATAAGACAAAAGTAGTTGTATTTTCCAGAGGTAAGATTAGAAGAAAACCGGTTTTTTATTTTGGGGATAAAGTTATTGAAGTCACTGACAGTTATTCTTACTTAGGTGTTCAATTTAATTTTAATAATAAATTTACAAAGGGAAAAGCGTTGCAAGTAAATCAGGCTCAAAGGGCATTGTATAGTCTTCTTACTAAATCTCATAGTCTTAATCTACCTGTTGATTTACAGTTGCAATTGTTTGACCAATTAGTTTTACCTATTTTACTATATGGTTGTGAAATATGGGGATTCGAAGATTTAAAAATAATGGAGTCATTTCAATTGAAGTTTCTTAAAAACGTCCTTAGAGTAAACAACTATAACATCAAATTGTATGGTTTATGGAGAGCTAGGAAGACATAAGTTAGTTCATACGGTTGACGTCAGAATGGTGTCGTTTTGGGGTAGATTAGTCAATGGTGATACACATAAACTTTCGTGTATGATGTATAGGCTTTTAAGAACTTTACATGCTAACGGAATTTACTCATCTCCTTGGATTCTTAAAGTACATTCAGTATTCAATAAGACGGGCTTATCATACATGTGGGATACCGTAATTATGAGTCCGCAAAGCTTTTACTCTAGCAGCATGGCTTTTCCAGTCTCATATCTTAAAAGGGTAATTAAACAGAGGGTTGATGACATGTATAAGCAAGAGTGGTTGTCCGAAGTAAATGCTAATAATCAATGTTTAATTCACAGAATTTTCAAGAACACATTTGAATTTGAAAAATACCTGATAATACTGAATACACGTGAAAGAATTAACTTGTGCAGATTTCGTTGTGGAAATATTAAGATTCCTACAGTAACTGGGAGGTTTGATGGCATTGTTGTCCACGAAAGAATTTGTACGTTGTGCAGTAGGGGAAGTATCGGGGATGAATTTCATTATTTATTTGAGTGTGATGCATTTAAAGATGTCCAAAAATTGTATATTAAACCTTATTTTAGGAAGAATCCAAATACTTTAAAAATGGAGCAATTACTTCAAACTAAAAGTAAGAAAAATATAGTGAAGTTGAGTCTATTTTGCGAAAAGTTAAGAATAGCTTTTAAGTCTTAGGTTGGGGCCGGAATTAATTTGTACTTTTTTTTTCTTTTTTTTTCTTTCTGTTTTCATTTTATTTTTTCTTTGTCTTTTCATTTTTCTCTCTTTCTGAAGTTCTTTGTAAGTTGAATAATTTTGTTAATGTTATATTTATTGGCCCTTATACCTCTTTGGAGGATGAAAAGAGAATAAACTGAAACTGAAACTAAATATCTCGGGAACCACACATAGATGTTTTTAGCCGAAGCAAAGGGGTGGTGGGGCACTCCGTCCACTTTTTCCAAGACTTTTGACAAATTGATGGAAAATAATAGAAAGAGACAACAGAAAAGGTGGTTAGGGAAATGAGAATCCCTGTGTACTGGATAGCTTTACAATACAAAAGAGGTACATTTCAATAAATATGTCTTTACGAAGCATTATTTCTTGGGGGCTTTTTGCTCACCCGTTATTCATTGAATACGTTAGTTATCTCTTTGTTACATTTTGAAAAACGTGTTCAGTGCATTTGTTGTTCATAGCCCCGAGCAAAGTCTGCCATCATCACCACCCTGTCATCATCTGTTGAGGGAGGCACACGTCCTATAAGGTCTCTAGATCTTCCCGGGTGGCATACTATTAGCCAACAGTGGGACTACTAAATGTACTTTGGTATATGGTTGAAGTTCACGGTATATTGCCTGGTTCGATCACTGGATATTATTAGTGGCTGTATATCTTCCATATTTCACTGTTCAACTTATATTTTAAGTTCAAATACTAAACTTAAAGTTTCAGATCATGGGAAATTAGGCCAAACAAATAAAAAAAAAAAGGGAGAAAGAGGAACAAAAACATTCGAGTGAACGACAGGCGACAGCTTCAATCAAACGTCTGCTACAACATTACATATGAAGACGGTGGTTGTTTCTTTTATTGTAAGGTAAGGGAACTGGAATTCGGCAGTACAGCACGGAATTCGTTCACTTGATATTTTCGGATAGAATCGCGGATTCTTTCCAAGTAAACGCGCGTTCAAAATGGAAAACAGGCAAGTAGAGAAGAGTCCAGGACTGGAAGAGCCGGACAGAGGAAAATTACCCCTTTGCTTTGATAGACAGTAAATTCCGACAGTCAGTGTTCAAGGACCGGTAGAGCGCAAAGAATTATACAGACATTTTTCCTTCTTGGAAGTGAGGAGATGGAAGTTGACGCTATGGTTTAAAATCCACTTTTAAAGGGAGAATGCAGTCACCCCAATAAAGGATTGTATAGTAGACTATCCTATTGCCTGAATGGCTCTTCAGAATCATGTGACAATATTTTTCTCACTTAGTTGTAAAATTTACAAGAAGCAACTGCTTGGTTAACCTTGAATATGCAATATTTACATCGTAAAATGTTATGAAAGATACTTGGGAGAGAAATAAGAAGAAATTTGTGACATTGCTATTGTTTCAGAACAAATTTGGGGCGACTGCTTTTGACCTTTAAGTTTGGAGTGAAGAATATTTCATTCTTCCACAGCGCAATCATAGTGAACGATTGCACGCCACATGCGAAACTGGTATCTGGAGCTCAACTGATCAATTCAGTTCGATCCTTGTCTCTGACAAAATGCCGGAGATACGGCTTTGTTTACTTCAGGGAAATTCAATAAAGTTATACACTTGAAGCATGCATAAAATCCTGACACTGCTTCCATTTTTGAAAATTTGGAAAGCATTTAAATGTCAAAGTGAATGAATTTCGGGCACCCCATGCTATATGAAGTCAGGGGGCCCACATCTCCCTTCGAGGTTTGCCGCGAAAATGCGAAATGTTGGGAATGACCCTACTGCCGAACTCGTCGCTGGAGGGCGAAGCATTTTTCATACCCGAATTGGGGAAGAAACCACCGGAAGCTCTAGGTTTTTTGCAAAGTTGTGGATATAATAATAAAGAAGTGAACAATCGGCATCTGCAAATATCATTGTGAATGCACTAAGAATACTAAAATGCTTAAGTTTCATTGTCCTTATTGTGATTATAACTCAAGGCCAGGCGGCGGATTCTGGGGGAGATCATCTGGAATCGCCCTCCTAGGCCGTAAATTAAAATAGAACGTTTGGTCAGAAAAACTGTACAAAACTACACTCTCAGTGAATCAGATTGCACCACTTGTACTTTAAGTGACGTTTCATTCTCCCCCTCTAATGATGTTCCCAGTGGAAGTAGGGAAGGGATTTGTAGGATGTATCCCCTTCCAAAATGGGTGGATGGGGTTAATCAAAATATCCTGAGAATCACCCTTGCATGATGAGAGGTAGACGAGAAAAATATGGAAAAAACGTTTCCAGTGTGAAATGGAATGTATGACTTAATGAAAGGACTATACAGCCGTTAGATCCTCAGCAAATACTTGCTTGTTTTTGTTTAGGGACAACACATTGTGTTAGTCTGTCTGAATAAACATTATACTGAATGCTGAGAAGTTGAGTAATTCATAACTAATTCCACTTTACTTTGGAATAACGAATTAGAATAACGGCCTCTTCATTTGAAGAGGAAGGAGTTGCGGTGTAGGGAGAGGATAGATTCTGTAAGGAGCCTCAATGCTCTACAGTGAATGGGTGGGGGTATGGTGCCTACATAATTTAGCCATGGGAGCAGAATAAATTTCGACACCTAGTGTCTCAACAGCAGAAGTAATGTTTTTGTGATATATATGAGCTTGCGACATCAACTTTGCCCTAAAAATGAGGTGCCAGTGCTTTGAAATCGAATTTTTTGCACTGAAATCATGTTTTGCTGGAGGGGTTACCCTGTCTACTTATAAGCATGCTTATGTGTTACCCTTTCCACCAATGTACCTACATAAATCTCCACCAACGATAACGCAGCATAATTATTGCAATTGAAGATTCGTCGAAATATTATCCGTAAACGAAATTGTGAGCAAGTATCTTCCATTCGAAATTAGATCACAACAGTAAAAGTAGCTATTTTGGTTTCAATGACAAGCGAAACCTTGTATTATTGGTAACCTGTGTGTATGTGTGTATGTGCGCTCGTGAATCTTACCTTACAACACGATATTTCCTGAAGATGTTATACTGAGAGATCTCATACTTGGTCTGTGTATGCATGTGCATGAATAAGAAGAGGAAGGTTAGGAAATTGGCAGCAGCCCCCATTTAGGAAGAAAATTTGCTATTTTGGGGCAAACAGGTGTTTTCTCTGGCAAACAAGTATTAACATTACGGGCAAGAGTGCAGCAACCCTCGTCAGTTGGATAAATTCTCGTACAGTCGTATGTGGATGTCTTGTGTTGACAAAAGTAACATGGGCTATTGTGTTGAGGTCCCGAAATTTAAATACACTGAAAACTCTGTTAGCACGATATCTCCAGTTACCAAGAAGTATGGACACTTGTTATATACCAACGTAGGAGAGTCCAATTGAATTTGGTGAAGGTCAAAGGTCATTTGATCTTACACAGGTCAAACTCTGAAAGCATTTTTGGAATAATATATGAAGAAAGGTCACATGGAAATACATTTGCGGTATGGGAGCAGTGGCGCCGCCATGTTTGGTGATGGGGAGGGGGCCAACACAGATGACGTCAAAATGCCACATTAGTTACCCCCAGTCTGCGTAAATTGTACCTATTTATGCGTACCTGCGATTGTATACAGTAGTGTGGAATCCTTCCTTTGTCACTACATAAATGTGCCGTCCTGGGGAGGGGTCTAAGGGGAGAGGGTTTCCCCTCCCCTCTGAGAAATTTTTGTTAATTTAAGGTTGCTTAGATGCAAAATGGTGCCATCTTTGGGATATTTTTTGAACTGATCATATACGGCTGGAAAATGTTCATAATTAGTGAATTCTAAGTTTTGGTCAGGTGAAAAAGGACCGTATGGTTAGGTGAAAGAGGAGAGTATGCGTCCATGCGATAGTTTACAACAGTGATAATTCTTCCTTTGATATTAACTTTGGTTTCAGCCATCTTGACTCCAATAATCAGAAATAAGAAATACAAAAAAGTTGTAGTTTCATCTTGTATTCTTCAAAAATATTTTCGATCTTCATCTAGATCATCCTCAGTTTGAAAGTCAGAAGCACTAACATACATACTCTGTTACTCTGTTACTGTTGGACTGTATCATTCAAGCCAAGCCAACCAAATCTTATCCTTGGGTTACTAGCATACAACTGGAATCTATTATGGTGTGCTTTTTGCTAGGAGAGACATCTAGGCTTGATATAGAGTTCATGGTTGGTGGGTTCCTTCAATAAGTCTCTTTTTTTCTGCATGGTAATGGCTTAAGCTCTTCAATGCAGTTACCTTCCGCTACCTGGCGGCGCATAGGGTCCCCAGTGTGGGAATTAATTATGTGAACATCAACCTTTTAATCTTGGCCCCATGAATATTTACTTTATGATTATAGAACACTGAATTGGTATCATCTATATCAGGCGTCTCCAAACTTTTTTGCTTGGTGGCCCCAACTTTCTACTCCGGAATCTTGGTGGCCCTCAAATTGACGGGTCGGTGAGACGAGTTTGATTTGACTTGGTTATGCAGTGTTAATAAAGCAGAGCACTGGTTCTTAGATCTAATCACCCCGTTGCTTATGTTTAATGAGAAATTTGGCAATTATTTTTCTCTCCGTCCTTTTCGCGACCCTCCGAAATATTTTCGCGACCCTCGAAAGGGTCGCAACCTCTAGTTTGCCGACCCCTGATCTATATGATCTATATCTTTAAAATGTTGAAAAAATCTCCCTCCTAAACTCCTAGATGTCTCCCCTACATACTTAAATTCACCTTTGCATTGGGCACATTCTATGCGCTGTAAACCAATTCCCTCTTCTTACAAATGCCTGGACTGAATTTACATAACATACAATTTTCATCTAGACAAATTCCTTTGGTACTGAAAGGGTTTGACTTACAGAAAATCTGTTTGAGTCTGGTCCCTGACCTTTCTACCACAGACTTTAACTTCTAATCCAGTTTTTCTCAAGAGCTTACTTATCTCTCTTTTTAATCCACTGTTAGGTGTATTTTCAACAAACATCACAGTCTCAGCACTATCATTGCCTTTACAAAACCAGTCGTACTTCTTATTGGACTTGTCTCTAATCCTTTGGGACTGTTGCCAAAAGTTTGGTCTATACATGAGCGCTTTCCCTTTTAGGTACTCAGTTTCTATATTATCATACCGAATTTTAGCTCTGTTATATATCTTAAAACGTTCAGTCTTAGAGTAACCACTAGTCTGTAATCTATGCATGTTGTCCTGGACAGGGAGAATTCTCGGTCGCTGGTAGATCGAGGGAAACGTTACGCCTTATTCTAAATAGACCATTGGCTAAAATTACAAGTTTCGTTTTATAATCGAGGGCAGTATTTTTGTTTATCACTTGCTTGTTGGCCATCGGTTTGGTATAATGTGTGTGTTGGATGACAGTATACGGTACGTTTCACTATCTAACTTCTTATTTTCAGGCCAAATTTTCAAGTCCAATATAGGCATTCTACCATCCCTGTTACGTTCAGGGGTATCAAGGGTAACCTGTATGCTAGGGTGGATAGAGTTAGCTATATCCAGAAGCTCTTGGAATCTTATACTAGCTTATTGCTTTCGGGCCCTTATATTTAGTTTTCTGCACAACGGTTAGTATGTCATCTACATATCTGGAGTACAACAAGCATTTAATTCCTCTCTGTCCAAATTTTTCTCCCGATCCCACCAGATCATGTAAACTTGGGCTACATCTCCTTCTAACGAGACTCCTATGGCCCCACCCCCCTTTTTCTTTGAAGAGCTGGTTATCATATTGGCAAATGTGGGTTTTCAAAACATACCTCATGGTATATCTAAGGGAATACACAATCATCTTACGGAGTACGTTGCTATTTGAGACATGTTTTGGTTTAGCCCAATTACTCCACCGTAGTGTTTCGTTTGGTTTGCTAATATTAAGTGGACTTTCGACCTCTACTGGAAGTTCTTGTCGGACGGAAAGGTGTAAAAATACTAGGTAGTACAGTGTTGGCCTCTAGTTCTATCACTTTAAGGAATAACCCTAGTTCTAGTGGGTTTACACCTTCGAAATTGACGTCACTCATTTCAAGTAACTCACATGTTTTTTTGGGTAGCTAAGTCGATGTCAATAAGCGGGTATAATGCCTTTACATCCATAATTCCTATGATGAAATTTTTCTTCTCTCCATTCAATTCAAAAATCCTTGCTAACAAGTCCTCTGTACTGTCACACGACTCTGGTGCTGAACTTATAAGTGGCTTGATAGATTGGCGTAAGAAGTATGCCAAGGCTCTATTACATGAAGTAATAGCACCACAAACGGGTCTTAAAGGGGAGCCACCAATGTCCTCTCTACTGTCTTTGTGGTCCTTCCTCAGTCCATACAGTGGGGGTATATCATTGTTGCTTGTGCATAAATTGTGCTTAACCCTCTCCTCGGTCCCCACACGTTACACCATACGTTACTTAAAGAGGGATTTGCATCACCCCAAGTATGACTTTTACTTGGTGGTAAGCCCCGCCCATAATTGTCTTTACTGCTTCTCCTTGTGCAGACATAAACATAGTTCGCTGCTCAAGGCCACATCGTGGTGAGCACAAAAGACCCCATGTGTAATCAAAACACTCTCTGTGCATGCTGTGTAATATGAGCTGCTCTGCATCTTTGAATTTTGTTCACAAGTCTTTCTTTAATCTTTTGCTTTGCATATACCATGTGTGCCTCAGTTGCCGGATTGTATGGTGGGGGGGGGGGGGAGGAGGTAAACCCACTTGTTGAATGGAAGATTTGTGGGTCTAAGAGTCGACAAATTTAGTGTCTTGGTGATGGGATTAAAGAAATACCCATCAAAAGTAGAATCTTCTTCCGTATCAAGTCTTGATTGGGTTAGTGAGGGCATAGAACCTACATTGTTCCTAGGGTTTCGTCTGTAGTTATCCCATCTAATTTTTTCCCAAGTTTTATCGACTTCGATTATCTGGTCTGTGGAATTCCCAAATAAAATCCTTCCTTTGTCACTTCATAAAAGTTCCTTCCTGGTGGAGGGATCTAAGGAGTCCCCCTCCTCTTTGAGAAATTTTTGTTAATTTAAGGTTGTTTCGATGCAAAGTTGTGCTATCTTTGGGATATTTTTGGGACTGATAATATATGGCTGGAAATATCCATAGTTTTATGAATTCCAGTTTTTAATAAGGTGAAACAGGAGAGTATGTTGTCTAAGAGAAGGCTATGTGGTCAGCAAACCTCCTGAAGTCCCTCTTTTGGCTACTATAATTTATGCCCTCTATTCGGGGAAAGTTTTTACCTAAAAATACGTGCGTGGAGTCCGCAGAAACATTCTTGGACTATAACAAAAATTTTTCTTTGCTTCATTGTGCATTATAAAAGGGTATGGCTGGCTTACAGCGGTAGAGGGCTTCCTGGAAGCTCTGGATTAATTATATAAAATGGGGCACTGACATGATGCTTATTACCTGACATCCAAGTGGTACTACAGAGTATGATGCCGAGCAATTTACAACTATCCTATGTTTACTAAGTTTGAACGAAAATCCAGACGAACAGCTTCCAGCAATGGGGAATGGGAGGGAGAGTATAGGTACAGAGAGGGTGATATTAGGCCTCCCTGACAGGTATAGCAAAGGGGATTCAGGACTAAAAAGCGCATTTCAAAATGCTTTTTCGTCGTAAGTGTATTAACAATTACCATCTATGCCGGAAATGGCTGCATATGAAAAATGTATAACCTTCCACATCATGCCACAAATTAGAATAAGAGATCCCATAGGCCCCTACAGAGGTTGAAGATGTACTTATGTTTCTCGGAAAAGTGTTTTGGTCAGAATAGTTGCATGTATTGGTCAGAATAGTTGCATGTATTATAATCTTAATAATGGTCACAAGATGGGGGGGGGGCGAACCGTGACAAATGCGCGCGAAGCGCCCCGAAATTTTTCATTGAATAAGATTACCATGACAAAACCTGCATGCATGGTCCTCTGCATCGAGATATTCCAATTCCTCAACAAACCTTTATGGCAACTAAATCACAAAGCCAATCTTTTACCTGAGAACTCGTAAAAAGCCTTCAAACTTTTTTTTTACTGTGCTGCTGCAGGAGTTGCTTCCGGAAATTATTGACAATAAGGATATTACTGCAGTAAGGTTTGGAGCGCGCAGAACGCGAAAATTTGGGTGTCTCGAAAACACAGACCTCGAAACACAGACCCCAGACCTCAGACCTCGAAAACACAGACCTCGAAAACACAGACCCCGAAAACACAGACCCCGGAACACACGGACCTTCCATTGCGGACGAACCCGCTGTCAATCGATGCACAGCATGTTTACCTATGCAACATTACATTTCTAGCGATGGTGAAGTTAGCTGATAAGCCTTGATAATTTTCTCGAACGAAGATCTGAGGTGCCTCGAAAAGACAGACCTCGAAAGGACAGACCTCGAAAAGACAGACGTCGAAAAGACAGACCTCGAAAAGACAGACCTCGAAAATACAGACCTCGAAAGCACAGACCTTCCATTGCGGACGAAGCCGTTGTCAAGCGATGCACAACATGTTCAGCCAGCATTTAATTTCTTGCGAAGGTGTAGTCAGCTGATAAGCCTTGATAATTTTCTCGAAAGAAGATGTGAGTAACAATTATTGGTGTAACAGTTTCAATTCTTCGCCCAACTATAATCTCCGACGTGATGAGAATTGAATCTATTACACTGGTAAAATACACTAAAGTATATTGTCTGCAGAAGCAACAGACTCACATCCGGTTATCTGGCCGACCGGGAGAAGGGCTTACAGGAACTCGATCCCTGGGTAGACGTCACGCGACGTCATTTGGACGCAAACAATGAAGCACAATCTACGCACGACGAAGATTTCCCAAGCTCGCGTAATATACGAGGTCCCATTCGGTCGGTGCGCACCGCACTCCTTTTTTCTGCAGAACTGATACTTCAAAATTACGTCTGCTTATCTGCGCTGCAAAAAAATAACGTTCGTGCACACCGTGATCACCGAGCCAATAGTCCCTTTTCCAAGTAGCATTTACAGAAGATTGTGGGACAAAATTTTGGTGTGCGTCATTTTCGTCAATGTCACTTCACTGTGGACAAATACGATGCGTGGCAAAACTCTGTTCCATAATCCCTTGTTGTTGCTACTTGGAAAAGGGTCTATGGAACGCGACAATAGACTTAGGCGCGTGGCCCCTGGTACCCAAATCAGCTGTCTGCATTTGCTGGTGTAGGTTACAATACTACACGCTTGTCCCATTGGAGGGCGCACTTTCTGTTCTGTGATGTCATGTGCATATGGTGTATACGAGTAACTGCGTGTATAGACCTTATGCATATGATGTCACAAAGGAGAAAGTGCTCCCTTCTTTGGAGGAAAATGGAGGACAAGCGCATATAATTGCAAGTTACACCAGTAAATGCAGACAGCTGATTTGTCAACCAATCGTGTACGCGCGTAAGTCTGCTACACGTGCTCCGAAATCCACGCCGTTCGTGCACGTGTGCTTCATTGTTTTCACCCAAAATGACGTCAGTCAGATGTCAATGCATAAGGCCTATACACAGCAACATAGCCTACCCCAGCCGGGTGTGTTCCATAGACCAAAATATCCGTATGACCTGCACTACGAGGGGTCTTTAAACTCTATGTATAGACCTCATGTATATAACATCACAGAACAAAAGTTGCTCAACCCAACAGAGGAACGTGCGTATCATTGCAACTCACCAACATAAATTCACAAAGCTGATTTACGTACCGACTGTAGATCCCCACGCAAGTCTACTCTTGTGAGAAGTCCACCTAGTGTGCTTTAATTGTTTACCCTGATGTCGCGTGACGTCCCTACAGAGGTTCTTCACGTGACGTCATACTAGTTCGATTTTACCTGTACCGCCATTTTGGACGTCAAATTTAGTGCACGCGCAAGACCTAAACTGTGTACACACAGTATCGGCTAAAGCGCGAAATGATGTGTTCCTCTTTTTCAAAGAATATTTACTTCACTACTCTATGTCGGGATGCGATTGGGATTGCCCGGCAGTGCAAGGCAAAGCTTACGGGCAGTATAGTAAGCGTATTTTCAGCACATACACAATACTACTGTGACACAATGGCAACGTTTGACGACGAAAATGTGTAACAACCAAATAGACGCAAGATCTCGTGATGACATCAGTAAAACACCTCCGTAAGCCCTCCCCCGTATCTGACGCCAAACAGGCGTGAGGCGTAAGCTGAAATGACAACTCGCCCAGATAACCGGATGTGAATCTGTCGCTTCTACAGGCAATAAACGGTATAGTGTATTTGACCAGTGTAATTCTCATCGGAGATTCTACTTGGGCGGAGAATTGAAATTGTAACACAGGCAATACCCATAATTGTTACTCACATCTTCTTTCGAGAAATTATCAAGGCTTTTCAGCTAACTACACCTTTGCTAGAAATGTAATGCTGGGTAAACATGCTGTGCATCGATATACAGAGGGTTCGTCCGCAATGGAAGGTCTGTGTTTTCAAGGTCTGTCTTTTCGAGGTATGAGGTCTGGGGTCTGTGTTTTCGAGGTCTGTGTTTTCGAGACACCCGCGAAAATTTTGACAGTTTGAGAAAGATTTGGGATAATTCTGATAGTTTGAGAACCATTTGTGATAGAAAATGACTACCACAGATCCATCACTCGGTTGAAAACACACCTCACCCTACCCCCTACGGAAATCTATAGCTTAAACGCCTTTTGAGATCATTTTAAAATTAAAAAAATCTGAAATAGATGGGGGAACGCGCTCCCATGCCCCCGTGCCGGCGCCACGGTATGGGAGTGCCCTTACACCGAAACGAAGAAACCTTTCATGTTTGGAGATCAAAGATAGTAGTCTGACGTCACCAGCCGTCAAACTCTGAAATCTCTCAGGCATGATATAACATGGAAGGGTCCTTCGTTACTTCTCATATATATGGGTTTGCCATACTATGGAAGTACTTCCATGGCTGTACTGAGTAGGAAATTCTTAATGTTGGTGCTGCTCAAGTGAAACCCTGGAAATCTTCTCAACACTCTGTTACAAGGTAAGAATGTAACTATTGGTGTGTGGGTGATTTATATTGAGTTCAAGACACATATTGTGGTGACCGGGGTGAGTACATGCACATGAGTGTAACTGTGACCTATTTTGACCACGCTATAGTGCACATGTACATCAAAGAAGTGATTCAGGATAAATTTACATTATGAGAACAATTTCTGGTGAACAAGCACAAGTGTGAGTATAATAAACTGAAACTTCAGTACGTTTTTGCATTATGGTCGTTCGAGGTCCTTCAGTAACTATTCTGAAACGAGAAGGTATGTAATTATTGTGTAAGAACTGTGTGCATATATTGAATTGTACTTTTTAGGGTTTAAAGTGTACCTTAAGTCTAAAATTTCAAAAATATATGTTACAAAGCTTGAAAAATGCAACCAAATGGTCCAACTCCCATCTTCACAGGACATTCCTGAGCTGAGATATAATATGTTGAAGCTTATTCACTCAGTTTGAAATGGTGGATTGCGCAATAAATTGTGATGTCATTCTTGTACTACTCAAATTACAGTCTTTGTTGTTCTTTGTTTTTCAAAAGCCTCTGCAACTTGTGCCAAAAATGTGATCACTGTCTCACTGTTATAGGGTGACTTGGCTGTATAATTCCTCTCCGCACAACATAACATTCAAGGGAACTATAATTGTTTCAAGGTCCTATAAACATCTTAAGTTCAAAAGGGAACAAAAGCAGTTCATATGAATTGTACAAAAAGGACTTCACAAATTACTGCGCGATTAAACAAGCCAGTGAGCCACAACTGGAAAAAAGGCCGTGGTCGGCTCGACTTGAACCAATTGGTTGGAAACTGGGCCGTAAAACTTCATTTAACTAACTAACTACTATTTCAAATTATATGAATAAATTTCAACATTTTATATCTCAGCAACGGAGTAAGCTATGAAAATGTGAGTTGGATGAATGGAATTCATTTTCCAAACTTTAAAATATATTCGTGTAATTCAGACTTTAGATACACTTTAAAGTTAAAAGTTCAGGAAGCCACTTGGGCTCATGGAGGACCATACACCAGATTGATCGTGGGTGAACCTTGGCAAAATTGGCCTTCCCTTGTCGCGTTTGCCTAGTGCTTAGAGATTAACGAGATAGGCGTGTAAAATTTACTGCCAGTTCTGCTCCTGAGACAGCCATTTAACGTCCTCGTCGACGGAAGTGAGTGTATCCCAGCCTTTAGCCCTTTTCTAAAGCCTGGGAGAGGAGGAGGATCCTTGCTCTGTACCACTACCCGAGAGCTGAGTTCAGCGAAGCGGACGACTTCCTGAGTAGGGCAACTTTCTGATTCGGACTTCTTGATACGGACAACTAATTACCCACCTATAATTCACAAATGTAATTCCCCCAGCATCGCCGTGAACAACTATGCCGGCTAAGCAAAGCTTTGTCACCAAAAATGTCCAAGTGGACCATTGGGATTTGATCAGGGTACCTTTTAGCATGTGCAGGCTTAACCACCAAGCCAAATCCACCGCCAGCAATGAAGTCTCATCCAAACTTTTCCAGATGTATAAACAATGTTGAATAAACACATTGAAAATAAAGGTTTGCCACCTTCCGTCAACAGCAAAATTCTGCTCCACGAGCTCATGTGGTTACATGAATGTCATTTATTTACGAAATTAGGCCAAGTATTATCTTTTCCAGATGTAACACGCTACAATTATGCCACACGTTGTTGAAAACATTCAAACTTGCAAAACAGTAAGAAAATCTAAGGTAAAAAACCGAACAATAGGAGAAATTGTAACACACAAGCTTAGTTTGAGTGTATTTACTTTACAAAGAAGAGGGCGGGGTGGATAAGCGTGCTGCCTCCCCAGAAACGCCTCGTACACGCATATTAGCAACAGTATGAAATACTTCTTCAGCACACATGTGCAGCAGAGGAAAATTATCCAAAAAGTTCCTATTCAAGGTTCGAAGCATTCAATGATAGCTACTCAAAATGTTCCAAAACTGAGCTTAAAGCAAACCGCTCTGGTTTCGGTCAATTCAACAGAAGAGAACTTGAATAAATCTTGGTAAAGTCGAGTTTTCTTGTAGTAGCCGATAGGCTGCGATTGATGAAAAGTAAGGGTTTTGGTAGCGGAGGATTGGAAGGAAACCAATTTCTTTCACGGAACCCTGAGTTCGATGTCTCCTCTTGACACTAATCCGGAAGAGTCAGTGTTTGTCATACTCATAAGCGTGTGCTTAAAAACAGGTGAGAAAACATTCCGAGGGAATCGATTGAAAGTTCATTTCTCATACTGAAAGATCACAATTTTTCTAGCTGACGTGCGATGTTTTGTGTACATTAGGAACCAAAACTACTACGAAGGGTCAATATCTGTAATATCCGTAGCTTTTTTTTTTGTTTGGTTGGAAACTCTCAAACTTCAGGTTTGCCTCTTAGATTAGAGTTTTGCTCAAATCTTTCTGACGTAATCTGGTCTCTCTTCACAGTCTTGTACGCTATAAGAGCAAAGAGATACAAATAGGCAGGTGTAGAGGGCGCGGTGATTAGAAGACCAGCAAAGTGTCCAAGGACTATGCAGAGATACCTGAGGACACTATGAGAGACTTGGGCCAAGCCTACATTTAGATGGGAAAAACGATGATGATACGATCTGAGTCATCGTAAGTATGACATCCCGGCAACCCTATGTGTGCTCCCTCAATATAATAATCTATAGGAGAGGGTATGGTTTACTTACTCTATTCCGTGCTGTTCATCGTTTCATTTACAAGGGTTTAAGTATATTCCAAGCCGTGGGTGTTTATCTGTCGGATTACTTCTTCAACACATGGGTACAACAAAGATCAGCGTTCACAGGCGAGAATCAGAGAATACCCCTATTCTTCGGCCTGTCCAAAGGATAACTTCGGTATTTTCGTCTTGGCTAAACTACAAAACTATACATAGCGACATATTTCTGTTGGTATGGCATGACCAGTTACGATCATAAGAAATACCAGGCCCCAATTAGGACCTAATTTCCAAAAAGGTTGAAGCTGACGGGATATGTTTCCTGTTTTCAGTCAGTCAGTACAGTACTGGATCACAATGGCGATTCGTGCTGAGCCAATATCGGTTCCCATCCGATTCACTAAGGCATACATGTGAACTTATACGTGAAATACTTTTGAGATGAAAATAAGAAGGCCAGAGGTACCGATGTTGAAACTTCCACAATGGTCAATTTGGAACTGGTGAAGAGTCTAAGTGTGTAACAATTAGGCAACATCTGAATCAATCGTTAACTTGAAAATCCAAGTCAGGTTTAATGCACTTTTGTTAAAGTTTAGT
Organism: Holothuria leucospilota; assembly: GCA_029531755.1. Classification (NCBI taxonomy): domain Eukaryota; kingdom Metazoa; phylum Echinodermata; class Holothuroidea; order Aspidochirotida; family Holothuriidae; genus Holothuria; species Holothuria leucospilota. The sequence continues at coordinate 19,562,587 of CM055983.1, forward strand.
AACTGCGGTTCACCATATGGGATGAAAAGACCACCATATTTAGGCCTATGGCAAACAGGAAGCTGGGACAGAGAAATGAGCCAACTTCGAAGAAGTTATAATAAGATATCTTTATGCTGTATTTGGAGGCGGGGCATTCTAACACCCAACATGGTGACATGACTGATGCTTGTAATCAGGGATAGTACGTCCCGGCTACACAAGCTCAGCGGAAGCATTGCCCTGGCTCCCCGCCATTTCCCTATGCGTACATGTGTACGCGAATTCTTATGAACAACATTAGGTACTGAAGCCGAGAACATCGCAGTGGTGTGAAATCTGACATGCAAGTTTTCCCACCTCTTTCTTCTGTGAACATGGGAAGGAGAAATCAAGATACGATTTCTCCTTACCATTATCCACCGATAATGTGGAGTGGAGAAAACCAAAGTCAGTGAGGGGGTACTTCAAGAAAGGACCATTACACAGTGTCTATTTTCGAACACCCTGTCCATAAATGGACGCGCCCGCACATGACACGGACTGGCGCTGGTTATATTATTCACACCAACGTGGGGTGATCCCATCGTGTTACGGAGAAATCGTCGACGAGCGAGCTAGCTATGTTACTTAAACTGAAAAGAGGATCGATGGACATAGTCCATTTATGGACAGGTTGTTCAAAAATAGACACTGTGTAATGGTCCTTTCTTGAAGTACCCCCTCACCAACTTTGGTTTTCTCCACTCCTTATCGGTGGATAATGGTAAGGAGAAGTCGTATCTTGGTTTCTCCTTCCCATATTTACCGAAGAAAGGGGTGGGAAAACTGGCATGTCAGATTTCACACCACCGCGATGTTCTCGGTTTCCGTAATTAGGTGAGTTCTTGTTGGGAGTACACATGCATGCAGTTTCTTCCTCGCTGGATGGTAACTGCATGGTAAAGGTATATAGCTTCATCCGAAGAAACGGGGTAGTGTTTCGTGAAGTGGAGGGAAAGTTAGTTCCGCCTGGCGATCTTGAGTTTGTTATCCCCGTATAGGGGAAACCTGGCCGTGAAAGCAAGTTTGTTTGTTTGTTTATTGTCATTCTCCATATCACCTCCGAGGAGGTTAAAGAGACTCAAAAATACATAAATTATACATAAACATAAATTACCTTAGGAAATCGGATATACAAACATAGAAATGAATCAAGATAATGAGAAAAGATAGATGAGAAAGAAGAAAGAAAAGAAGGAAGAGCAGAAAGGAAAGAATTTAACTTGTAAATGGCAACAACCTGCCCATTAGGCAGTGAAACACACCTTAAGTACGTTATTCATCAAAATTTACTTATGATTTTTGTACTAAAATAACTTAAATTAAGTAAAATTTTCTTATTACCTGTATTAAACAAATTTGACATTTTAAGGGTGTTATGGTTTCTATAATAGTATGGCCTTAAGAATTTAGACCTTTCTTTGGAAAATGAGGGGCATTCAAACAAGTAGTGGTATTCATCTCCTAATTTACTTTGATTACATAACGTGCATATTCGATCACAGAGATCTATACCATGGTATCTACCACTTACAGTGGGGATTTTACTATTACTGCAACGGAGCCTACAAAGATCTAACCTATATTTTAGAGGAAGAGTGGTAAGGTACTTTTCAAGCTTTAGGTCTTGCTTAAAAATCCTATAATTTTTGCACTGAGAATTATTGTTAACATCAGAAATCCAATCTTGAGTATAAATATCATTTAATCTTAATCCAATTGTTTTGTCGAGCCAGTTTGTTTCAATTGAGTTATAATTATAATTCCAAATAAAGGGTATACCAGTTTTTTCAAAAATACTTTTAATCCGACTCATCCAAGGCGATTTGTAAATATTATTGTCGTGCAAAATCCTTAGAAATTTATACATCGTACCTGCCAATTTATTATCCTTACTGTTAATCAGTCTACCCCAGTATGCTACAATTCTTCCCTCAATAATTCTAGTAATGTTGTATCTCCCAAGCTCCCCATAAACCATACAATTTGGCGTAGATTTCTTTACTTTAAGAACTTGTTTACAGAAACTAAGATGAAAAGCCTCGACTTGCCTAAGATCTTCGAAACCCCAAACCTCACTACCATAAAGTAAAACTGGAACGACAAGCTGATCAAAGAGTTGGAGCAATAAATCAATGGGGAGCTTAAGGTAATATGACTTAGTAAGCAAACTGAAAAGAGCTTTCTTTGCCTGACTCACTTGTTTACATTTTGCCTTAGTAAACTTATTATTAAAATTAAACGTAATACCAAGATATACATAATCATCAACCACGTCGATGGTATCATCACCAAAATAGAATGAAGGTATACGTCTGACCTTGCCCCGAGAAAAGATAATAATTTTGGTTTTACTTGTATTGACAGTCATGTGCCAAGTGTCGCAATAATCTTTCACACCATTTAAAGCCCTTTGTAAATCTGTCTCGTTCTCTGCTAAAACAACAGTGTCATCCGCATATAACAAGGTAAATAATTTAAGGTAGACTTCAACATCATCATTGCTTAAATGAACTCTCATTGTGTCAGCCAAATGACTTAAACCATCGTAATAATTACTAATAAATTTACCGAAGTCATTTAAATAAATAGCAAAGAGGACTGGGGACAAGTTTTCCCCTTGTCTGACACCTACATTACAGTCAAAAAAGGATGATTTCTCTCCCATATTAACAACACATGATTTCGCATTTTTGTACATAGAGTAAATTACGTTCAATACATTACCATTTATATTGCTCGCAACCAGTTTAGTCCAGAGGGAGGTTCTATCAACCAGGTCAAACGCCTTTTTATAGTCAACAAAAGCACAATATATACGTTTACGTTTACTTAAATAATAGTCGATTATAGCATGGAGCATGAAAATGTGATCAATTGTGGAATGGTCTCTCCTAAAGCCAGCCTGTTCGTCTCCTAGCAACCCAGAATTATCCAAAAAATCTTTAATACGATTGTTTAAGATCGAGGTGAACAGTTTACCTAGTGAACTTAATAGCGTGATACCTCTGTAATTATCAGAGTCTTCAGGAGACCCTTTACCTTTATAAATTGGGTGAATTAAACCTAGCGTCCAATCCTCGGGCACAATGGCCGTGGATAAAACCATATTAAACAACTTAGTAATTACGCTAATGAGGGGAAGGGGGCTATTTTTTAAGAATTCATTTACGATTAAGTCCACTCCTGGAGACTTATTGTTTTTAAGCCTTCTGATTTCGGCCGTAACTTCACTTTCAGTTATAGAATCATTCAGGGGATAACTTACTGCAGATAAGGAGAACTTTGGCAGAGAAGGAAAATCATGGTCATCTTTAACACTGTTAAGTGGGTGAGCCTGTGACATCATAATAGAAGTAAAAGGGGATGGAGGAAATCAGATTTCAGCAACAAAAATGGAAGGAAAGTGAACTTGAAAGCCCAGCCTGCGCAACCTGGTATTCACATCTGGCTATGTTAATAATTTTCTGGGAAGCTGTCGTTTTCAGTCTGGCTTGACATTGTAGAAATCTATTTCAACTTTTCAAGCTCGAGCTTATGTTTGAGACCTTTCTTATTTTCTGTGTGTTGTCTCACTCTTCCTTCCCCTCCAATGACGGAATGTGGTTATTGATATCAAATTACAAAATTGGAATATTTATGCAGTCTGTCAGACTTTGTTCATTCCCGAAATCATTTCCTAAATTGTTATTGGACCTCTACAAATGGAAGTAAATCACAAAGAAAGACATAACACGGTACCTGGTAAAACTGGGTGAGCCTGTGACATCATAATAGACTTATTGTAAGTTGCGAAGAGACGGAAATGGTGGCGTCTTGGAGAATGATGAGAAATAACGGTATCTCGAGAACAGAACGAGATATAAAGATACGGTTTTCTGTGGAAGCCTGAGAATTTGCTTTCCTTTATGTAATGGTAAGCCTACTGTGGTCCTCATCTGCAACTTGAGCCTTCTCGTCCCCTTTTAGACAGTATCTTTATCCTTTTTTGTTCCTTACCGAAGGCATAAGGAATCTATGCCGAAATCACGCCGTCGAGTGTATGTACGCCTGTGTATCATTGTGCGTTGACTTTACTGTACTTTCGAGGACCACAACTTGATAACACATCTGCATCGCGAGGACTTTTTGTCGTCCGAGAGCCTCAAATGAGGTCCTCGGAAGCAACTGCATTAAAACAATACTACATACCCCCCTCTATACCTAGAAGGACGTCACAGGCATGTCCTCTTTAATACTGTGAAGTGTGTTTTTCCGAAAGAAAGGGGATGTCAAGTGAAACCATTTTTCCAAGGACATGTTACCGTGCTCGCGAGGACTTACCAACACCTTCCGAGGACGTGTGTACAAACATTTCGGACTTAGTTTTTTTTTCAAAAAATGGAGGTCCTCGAAGGGGCTTAAAGGACTGTATGTGCGCGTACGTGTGTGTATATGTTTGTGACGCTTGGTTTGTAAACACGCTATCTCAAGAGAGCAATAATAGGTCCTTTTCAAACTACATGCACGTGGCTTTTTCATAACAATAAGGCCCGTATTTTTTTGGAAGAGGTCAAAGTTTCTTTAAATCCTCTGATATCACCCGAGGCCAAAACAAGAAAGAAAATCTTGTAAAAAGTGGAAGATTTCAAGATAGGAATGACGGCTACTTTTAATACTCAGTATATAGATTTGTCATGTTATGAGAAGGTATCGCTTGTGGTGGAGGTCAAGCTTACGGCCCGGCACGGCCCGACGATGTCTGGCACCCTCCGACACCGCATGGCACTTGCCGCACCAAGAAATAATCGAACGGACGTGTTATTTTTATTGCAGTCCAAGCAGTGTCTCCTGTGGCAGACCTCCCCTCCTCTAGCTACGGTAGGTCATAACATGCGTTATTTCAGTATTCTAGTGTTCACAAATTTTAGTTACGTAATTAATAGATTGCGGAGGTGTTTCATAATAGGCCTATTTCTTCATAGACGTGGCACATGAAATAAAATATTGGTCTCAACAAAGCGATCGACTTGCTTAAAATTGAAGCGGCTTATAGGTAACGCTAGTCTGTTGAAAAGTGAAACTATTCGAAGAAACAGTAGCTAGAAATAGGCATAGTCCATTGTAGTCCGTGTGCATTCGTTTTACAGAATAGATAAGCCGTATTTAAACCTGTACTTGTACAAAAAGATTTTACTTTAGTTCGTAATTTGATTTGACAGTTGTATTTCATACTCAATGAAATTTGCTCAAGGCTACAAGACAACAAAGAGTTGAGCTTTCCAAATTTGTTAAGAGAATGAAATGAACCATTGACCTTCCCCTCATTTTGCAGGCTGGGTTTTTATTATTTTCTTCGCAGAAAACGTTGGCTCTTCTTTGAAAATTCCTTCACGCAGAGCTCGAAGGGAGACGGTTGTTGTAAAGAGGAGAGTCTGTCGTGAACTTTCTACATATAGACGTATGTACAGATACGGGGTAGTTCCTGTTACCCCCGTCAGAGAAATGATAAGACATAATATATCATTAGTCATCATGAAAAATATTATACTGCCCGAAATGTACCAAAAGTTTACGAACAGGGAGTTTTACAAAAGTAGGCCGTGTCGATCCTCCACATGAAGACTGGGGACCTTTGTAAGCTTAACGACGGGTTTCTTATTTTATTTACAAAACACAATGGCAGAGCCTTGTCGGTTTTGTACCGTACCGGGTTAGCCCAGTATTTAACGTTTGATTTGTCCTAGAAACTCGGTACTTCAGTTGAAATTAATTTCACCTTATGGGCTATAGGGCGTGTGGAAATAAAAAAAAAAGAAATTCTGTTTGAAAGTGCTCACAGACGTCTTCAGGTAACCGGTGCACAGTGGATAAATGAAGAATTATCAGGTAAAAGAAAGATAAACTGGATATGACTGTATCACAAGGGTCATACTAGCTACCTGTAAAGCCACACATAAATTACAAATTGCTTGTCTTGGTTTGGGTGATTTTCAATTTGATACCACTAGCAATAGTCTTTTCGGACTGGGGTAACAGGGGGAAAAACGCAGTCACCTAGGACTTGAGGGCGCAAAACCGTCGTTTTGTCGTCGCTGGGTCCACATGCCGGCTTATAGAGCCCTGGGTCCAAGGGAGACGTACTGGTGGGGGATTTGTGCACTCAGCGAGTGGATACAGAATGTTTTCAAATTTAATATTTTGAACAATACTTTGGCCCGACGGCATGTTGAGATAGAGGTTCTTCACTGACGTCACAAACACACGTGACAACAAGAAAGTCAGCCATGTAGGTCTAATTCGTTGTCAATTGACTGCCCAGTACTATTCTTTTGTTCCAAACGAAAATAACTGTACCACTTCCTTTAGGTCACGATATGCGGCACTGTCACAATTAAAATATTTCACACAAATATCTCTCCCCCCAAAATGTAATCAACTTTCCATCTTCAGTATCAACTACCATGGTATACACTGTTCACCTAGCACTTGGACCGTGTCAGGGATAAATCTTTATAGCTTCATGTAGTTCATCCCCTTATGAAAGGGCAGGGATCAGAAACTAGACTGCCATAAAGCATAAATGCAACCAGTTTGTGTAGGGCAGTTGCAGAGTTGGAGAGGAGCTATCAAATGTCTTCCCTTCCCTTCCCTCCCCCTCCCCTCTTCCCCTCTCTCCCCTTCCCCGTGAAATTGGTAAGCAAAATACGAAGTATTGGATAAAAATTACACCATCCATTTGAAGTTTGAATGTTGCTTAGTAGTGCTGATTTGTGTACCGTACTTTAAAAATTGAAATTATTCCAAATTCTAACATTGATTCCCTCATCACTATGACAGGCTGTCAACTCTGTTTTACATTAATTGGAATAAAGAGCTAAGCATTTTGCCATATTTCATAAGTTGGACCCTTGGGTCCATATTTGGCCATGGACCCAAAAATCATGACGAGCCTGAAGGTACCACTAACGGAGTAGGGTCCACATGGAACCTTGGACGAAAACTTCCAGAATACAATAAACAGATCATTAACCAAGCATCATTATAACAGGCTGTCAACTCTGTTTAACAATAACTGGAGGAAAAGTTAATCACTTTGCAATATTTCACAAAGTGGACCCTCTTGGGCCTTGGACCCCAAATTCCTGAACCCCTGAAGGTACCACTAACCAAGTATCACTATGACAAACCATTAAAATTTGTTCAAGAGAATCTGTAGGAGCACGCAATTTGAAGAATTTCATAAGAATGCGACATCGGGCCCACACTGAACCATGGACCAAAGCTTTCAGAAAACCTTACATAGATCACTAACTAAGCATCATTATGACAGGTCGTCAACTCTGTTTAACATTAACTGGAGGAGGGGTTAAACATTTTGCAAATTTCACAAAATGGACCCTACGGCCCATCTTGGGTCATTGACCCAAAATTCCTGAACATTCTTAAGGGCACCACTAACAGTATCATTATGACAAACCACCATCACTGTACAAGAGAATCTGTATAGGAGGAGAAACATTTTGAAGAATTTCATAAAATGGGCCATAGGGCCCACACGGGACCTTGGACCAAAAATTCATACACACCTCAAATTGCCCACCACCCAAGGAACATTTTGTTCAAGTTTCAAGCAAATCCATGCAAGCATGTGGGAGTAGAAGCCTTTTGAAAAGTGAGTCAGACATTTTCAGTGAGACAGACATTTTCTCCCCCTACAGTATAACATAAGCTCTACCCACACTTCGTGGGTTGAGCTAACAAATATACAACGTGGAGGAGCTTGATGGGTTTCTGAAATTCTTCAAACTCAGTACTGGACTCCGGAGTCTATATACATACTAGATTGTGCAGTGGTCACTTCATATCCGGTGAGCGATTATAGATATTACGATAGGGTATTGTTGTTATTTGATCGATAAAAAAGAATCTAGTCCACACGCAGGACAACACGTACACGTAGGCCCTCATAAAATCGAATTACAACATTTTAGTCAAGAAAACTTTCCTTTTAAAGAAGGAACGACAATTACTGTGTCTAAACAATGTAGCTGTTGCCGCGCTTGCACTAGTATTGACGTTCGAAATGGCGATACAGCTAAATATCGGATCCATTTTTGACGTCACGTGAAGAATCTATATAGGGATGAAAGGGCTAACCATGTCTCAGGATGCAGACAATATAAAAAAGATGTCGGCTAATATGACACACGTACACAAAACATTTTGAAAAAGATGTTAAAGCAATACACATTTGTGGAATATGACAATTATGTATTCCCAAGAAAGGTTCGCTTGTCCATGCTTCAAAAGGAAGGGTCCAAGGGAGCAAAGTCTCCGGACGCTATCTGGGTATTGTGGAGATGAGGATGAAACATTTAGGTGTCCTTAAATATCATGAGTAAAAGGTTAAAAGGGAAACAAAACTTAATTTAACCAGTCGTAAGACAGATGGTATATTTGGGAGGGAAGGAGTTAAATGGTACATGAATGAATAGCCCGGGTGATCCCACACTTTCTGACTTATAAAACCAGTTGCTGAAAAAGAAATTTCACCAATAGATGTCCGTCAAAATACTGCATTGTCTTTCTGTCCTTTTTGTCACAATTAAGTTGCTGAGCTTGGCGACGCTTCTAACGTGTATACTAGCACATTTACTTGGTGTGTTATCATGAGTTACCCTTTCCTAGCTACATGTCACCGTATAGGGAGCTTGCACCAAAGGTCAAATTCAGTGGGCGCGATAGTTGTTCTGGAGAACACTGCGCCACGCACCACATTGCTTAAAGGAGCTGAGTAGCCGCCAAAGTAGAATAAATTCTCGGACCCGCCGACTTCGTTACGTCACATCCGGTTATGCTTCTTGGTTTATTGATTCGATCCGATACCGATACTTACTAAAGCCAAGCATGCAGTGTGTCTGGTGTAACAGTGCACTTGTTACTGTCGTTAACAGTACTAACGTTAGCCTTACTTAGGCTAGAGTTAGGGCCTATGTCTACCACGAAAAACAAACTCATTGATCGAAAAAAAAAAAAAACAGTTTCAATACCTGCAAAATCCACAGTGTTGTTCATGAACCTCCTGCAGATGATGTGCGAAGTAGGCGTGTGCCTTGCCACTAGTAACGCTAATATACTACATACGTACGTGCGTTGTAAGTTGTGTGTACTACATGCCTGGGGAGATGCATCGATCAGAACCGATGCAAGAGGAAACGATTCAAAATTGCCGGTGCCAGAAGAAAAAGTAACGAACTAGAAATTCAAAAAACAAATTGTAAAATATCTTGTAAGTGTAAAATCAAATAACACAAGAAATAGTATAGGAAAGTTATTGCAAACTTACTTTGCAAGATTATTTTAAATGAGAATATAAAACGCATTAGGATTAATATTTTTAAAATTAGCCCCGCACAGAGGGTAATCATTTCTATTCGTTTGGTATGATGTATTTATTTTGAAAGTACGCCACTCTTCAGCTCCTTTAATTAACCTTTTACAGTAAGTGCATGACGGAAGCAGGCCAGGGAGTTAGCATTTTTAAAAAATCATAACTCTGTCATGCAACATCCACCAACCTTTATTTAACCATCAAAATGAAGCCAATAAATAGATCTATCGAATGTCACCATTTTTTTGGGTGGGGGGGGGGGGGTTCGTATTTGACATTTTTTCATAAAAAATCGTAAAAAAGTTGCCTACATTCAAAAATATACCAAAAATTCTAAAAATGCTAAAAATGACATAATTTTATAAAAAATCAGTTTAGGCACTTAGAAAAAAGTCACCCTACTCACTTTTTTTTCTGAATACCTAGGAACCTAAACAAACACCATGAGAGGTGATTAGATGTCAGGGGTAGGGAATTTAGAGATATTCTAGATATAATTTTCAAAAATGAGTCATTTTCAGTCAAATTGTACATTTCAATCCCCAAAACCCCCTCCCAATAAAAAATACCTAAATCAACAAGGGAATGTCCGATCTTTTTCATTCAAACACCAAAATGTCCGTTATGAGATTCCTTACACAGAAACACCAAGAAATATGAAAAAATGGCAAGGGTAGGGTGAGTAAGAGAGGTTCAAATAAGTAAAGAAATGCATTTTTCCAAAAATGCGTCATTTTCGGTCAAAAACCTACATTTCTAGCCCAAAATCCCCTCCCAGTATCAAAAAATTATAAGCCACAACACCCCTCTGACTTTTTCACTCACTAAAATGTCCATTAGGAGCTACCTTATAAAGCCGTGCACTGAGCAACTGCACAGTGCAATGTGTATATAGGTCAGTGTGTGTAGGCTGTATAGCAAAAAGTAAACAAAGAGTAAAATGGGCATATCTTCCTCATTTTTGGTCCAAATTCCTCAAATTTGGCATCAACTGAAAGAGAAAAGGAAGCCAAACAATCTCTTGTACCATAAACTACAGAATAATAGTGATCTGTATGGGTTTTCTACGGTTTTGTATGGAAAACCGTATGACGTCATCTAATTTGCATATTTGCATACACAATGAGATTAGTTTACAAAAATAAAATATTCATTCAAATTCCCCATCTTTGCTCTTTACAATGATATATAGGTTCTCGAAAGAATATTCTTCTAAATCAACCAAAAAATTCTTGAAAATATTCCTCTTTTAAACAGTGAAGAGCCTTATGGAAAAGAGTGCATGATCTAGCGTCCTCGTGCGTTTGTTTGTTTGTCCTCCAGAACTTGGTTGCTTCAGTTGACTTTTGCACGCGTGAAACCTCCGTATAGACCTTATGCATATGATGTCACAATGGAGAAAGTGCTCCCTCTTTTGGAGGAAAATGGCGGGAAAGCGCGTATCACTGCAAGTTACACCAGTAAATTGAGACAGCTGATTTGCCAACCAATCGTATACGCGCGTAAGTCTACTATACACACGTGCGGCAAAATCCACGCCGTTCGTGCACGTGTGCTTCATTGTTTTCACCCAAAATGACGTCAGTGTGATGTCAATGCATAAGGTCTATACACGCGGAAACTTCAGCTTTCATGCACGCCCTCACTTAAGTAGAAATCGCTTCCCGTGCAACTCGCGTGTTCTCCGACTCTTTTCCTCACTTTAAGCCAACTTTAAACTTTTCTTTCAGTCCTCTGTGCCAGACTTAAAGTGTTGTTTTATTTTCTAACACCTGCAAAATGGATCAAACGACCTAGTTTGTGTGATCCTGCCTTCTCAAATATTAGGAAATTATTAAAAATATGGTAATATCAGATCTGCATAAACACTGTGCTTTTCGAGTATTCTCTGGTAAGCTGCGCAGAGCCGTAACCAAAGAAGTAGGAGCACTTCAGGAGCTGAGCCCCCCTGAAAGTCATTTCCCCCTAAAGACTGACTTTTAAGCAATGCTAAATAAGTTGTAACTGCACATGTCCATGGTTGTCTTTTGTCCCTTACCCTCGTTATATCGTGACTGCCTGATTTGACTGGTAATTCTGGCTACGGGGCCTGGGGATATGACTGGGCAGATGGGGAAGTGGTGGTGGTGGTGGTGGTGGTGTGTGTGTGTGGGTGGGTGAGTGAGTGAGTGTGTGTGTGTTTGAACAAAACACGGAGCGCGCATTTTCTCTGACCATGGAAACAGTCTCGTCAACCTTACAAAGTTATCACATCAAAATACAATGACCCCTCTTTAACTATATAGGCATGATTCAAAGTGACTTAACCGACTCTTTGCTACTGATAATAAGTTGTTTCAAGGTAACGATGTAATATTAGGTCAACCACAAAAGAGGAAATAAAATTCAACAGCTTGTAATTCTGTCTCGTTATAGCCCTTGTATTTTCGATTCAATGACCTCGGTTTTACTGTTAAAGCCATTTGAATGAATGAAATATATTTTTAACTTATGTAATGAGAGTCGCTGCTATTCTAGACAAAATCGGTTACAGGATTATCCATCCAACAGGGCCTTTTAAAAGTACACTTCGACTTGATGCGGCGTGATAGGGACAAAAGTACAACACAGACTCGAAGATTATGTACTTTCACAGTACTTGCTAAGGACGGATGGACTAACAGATGAAGACAAATTGGGATAGTCCATGACTTGGTTTTATACCGAAGGAGCTACGCGGCGAAGATAGGGTGGGGACTTGGAAGGAGCGACTTGTAAGGGAAGAAAGACGGGGAGGAAGAAAGTGCACAGTAGGGGAGGGGGAAGGAATGAGAAAGGATAGGAAGAGGTTTCGAGAAGAGGGAATGGGGGTTAGTATACATTCACAAAAAAGACATTTTGTCGGTACATTTTCTCGTAACCACTGCCACAGTCTTCATGTGTAAAGTTAATGACATCACAACGAGAACTTGTAAAAACACTACAAGGGACAACAGAATAGACGTAGCAGGGCTACCAGGGCCGCCGACAGCCGATCCGGGCCCCGGTACAAAATTTCAATGCGCCCCCCCCCCCTCACTAAAGTAAGTGTGGTCGTTCACCTGAATAACCATTGGCACTAGAGCGCCACCACATTGGCACCTTTCATACAAGATTTTTTTGCCTAACATACCTGCCGGGTATTTACACTATCCAACCCAAACAGTGTGGCGTAGAGGTGGAATACCCCTACTATACATTCAGTTTGAAAATGATGATCATTACATCATAGGATAGTCACTGTAAGTTCCAAATTGAATCCTTATTTCCACCAGATCTCAATCATCTGATCGTCTCAACGACGTCACCTTGTATTTCGCAGCTCTTCATTTTCTCATTTTACTCTTCGGGTCTTCTGCATGCGAAACTGTCAATAACATGACGGAAGTAATGGTGAAGTACTTAGCATCCTCTTGTTCCTCCAGTACAGCAGAGCGAACTAAGTCATCACATAGCTCAATAAACTCATTCTGTGAATCTGCAGATAAATAATGAGCTTGCGTCCTTTCCCCTTTCTTCTGAGATTGTTCCACTTTCGTGATGTGCTCACGCATAAGTGGGTCGTAGTGGAAAAACAGTTCCAAGAGACCAAGGAAATTACCATTATCAACTTTACCAATTCGCTGTGAAGCCCCGCGAAGTGCCAGACCCCTTTCGCCAAGGAACAGAATTACATCAATAATTCTCTCCAGCAGTTTCCTCCAATCGTCTGCCTCCTTCAAACTTGTATCCTGTAGCAGCTGGTTGACACCACTTTCACACTCACTCTATGTTCCGTTGGAGTGTGCGCCATGACATGTAGCACTCCTGAGAAAGGCTCGTTTCGTATTCAGGAAGTCTGTCGTATAGTTTAACCCACTTCGTTCCAGTCCCCCAGCAGTGGCGTGTGCAGGATTTCGAAGGTGGGGGGGGGGGCACAACCTATGATTCCCCCGACTGACATGGAGGAGTGTCACAAGTGCACCAAAGGTGCACCACGAGCGCGAAGCATGAGTTTGCACGCGTGGGGTCCAGGGGCCCACGCTAGGGACCCAGGTGGGGTCCAGGGGGCAAAGCCCCCAGAAGCTCCTGCAATGTAAGGTAACAAGACTGCCGTAAATTGGTTCTAAAGGCCTTATTGATCAGGTTTTGTTTCTTTCAGATATTGTGAAATTCGATGCCAATAATGGAGAGTTTAGGTTATCCTCTGTGCGTTGTAAGCTGCAGAATGCTAGAGTATGTGTCACACACATTGACGGGACTGTACGTTTAAGATCACGAGGCCAGTCAAGAAGGCTGCTTGAGATGATCGCAAAAGTTAACACTGTTCCATCCTTAAACCTAGTTTTACTGTTACAGATAGTTAAAGTGACTAGCGCTAAGGGTGAAGGGAACTTAATGATAGTAGGCCTACCTGCACCATGACCCAGATATTGATATTGATAGCATCCTGTCTGATTATTCACTGAAGGGCGATTGGGAGAGCTCTGTCCTTTGGTAAACTGACCAAATAATGAAAAATTCTCCTAATCTCATTCTGTAGGCTACTTCTAAGTTTTGAGTGCCAGGGATGGCACCAGGATTTGCTCGATGGGTGGCCAGGCGGGCGGAGGCAGCGATCCAAAGCCTCGACGCCGTCAAGGGGATGGTGAGGAGGGATCTGAAGAAAACCTGTGTACTAAACCATGCCATTGTGGGGCATATATTTCATAAAATGTGCATATACTAGAGGAACACAGTTTCAGAGCTGATTTAATGTTTTCCCCAGAATCTAAAGTGTGAAATTGCAAAGCGCGAGAAAATTTTTTTGGGTTATCCTACACTAAAAACAATCGGTACTTATTGAAAGCTAATAAACAGATACACGTCATTTGTCCGGGCAGTTTGTACCTATCGGGCATATCTTACATTGTACTTCTCTCCATGTGTCACTGTATCCGAACCGCACGACAGACCCAAGAGAACATTGACTAATATTTACATTAGATGTAAATCAATGATGTAATGATAAAGGAGATGAAATTCCCAATATTTACATAAATTCATGTATTCTACTTCTTCAGTTACTTGAAAAGGTGGAAACGGTTTGTACTGTAATTAGCTGAGAAAGAGTGGGCAAAGCGTACCGAAATTCTTGGGTTTCATTGCAGAAATGGCCCTTTGAAAGCCAAAATAACTTAAACCGATCATGGGTGGCGACAGAATTTTCCCGACAGAGGACTGGGCCATGCCAGCGACCCCAAGCTTCGACAGCCCCTCTGTCAAAGAGGTGGTGACAAGGGGATATGACTTACTATCCCCTGTCATTTCAGGGCATATTTTGCATAATATCACTTAATACTTCATGGGCCGAGTTGCGCACTTTATTTAGTGTTCTTTCGAATCTGAAACTTGAATTTGCAAAGCGCGCGAAAACTTTTGATAGGCTTACACAAAAAAGACATGATCATTGAGACCATAAAGAAAGAAAGAAAGAAAGAAAGAAAGAAAGAAAGAAAGAAAGAAAGAAAGAAAGAAAGAAAGAAAGAAAGAAAGAAAGAAAGAAAGAAAGAAAGAAAGAAAGAAAGAAAGAAAGAAAGAAAGAAAGAAAGAAAGAAAGAAAGAAAGAAAGAAAGAAAGAAAGAAAGAAAGAAAGAAAGAAAGAAAGAAAAGAAAGAAAGAAAGAAAGAAAGAAAGAAAGAAAGAAAGAAAGAAAGAAAGAAAGAAAGAAAGAAAGAAAGAAAGAAAGAAAGAAAGAAAGAAAGAAAGAAAGAAAGAAAGAAAGAAAGAAAGAAAGAAAGAAAGAAAGAAAGAAAGAAAGAAAGAAAGAAAGAAAGAAAGAAAGAAAGAAAGAAAGAAAGAAAGAAAGAAAGAAAGAAAGAAAGAAAAAAAGAAAGAAAGAAAGAAAGAAAGAAAAAAAGAAAGAAAGAAAGAAAGAAAGAAAAAAAAGAAAGAAAGAAGAAGAAAAACAAAAAAAAAACTGTAGGGGTTCTAGACCATATTGGGGATAACATACATTTATTTTATCAATCCACCTGGACTACCCTATGAAATAGCCAAACTTTGGTCCGTGAGTCGCTCACAAACTGACCGTACCGCATGACATACACAAGAGAACACCAACTAGGCTTAGCGACATGGGATGGAATTTTCGACCTCCACATGAACAGTGCACTCTGCCTACATGTTTCTGGTAAGGTTGGCAGGACCTGTGCTATCTAGCAATGTGGAATGGAACTGCTGAAGATCCTGGAGTGACTGTACAGCGCACGTAGCGCGCCGAAAAGTTTGGGTTTTTATTAGAGAAACTGTCCTCTCTCAGGCGAGGTCGGGGACTTCATACTGTATCGTAAGGATTAAAGGGCGCCTCAGTGTTTCTTCAATCTTTTTCTCTTCCCCTAACCCTTAAATCCCCCGACTAAGAGATTTTACCCCGACTGACTTCGGAGGTGGGGGCCTGTGCCCCCCGGCCCCCCTTTGAACACGCTACTGTCCCCCAGCCTTTAGATGAGGACAATGTAGACTGGCTTGGACCTTTCAAAGTCGCAGATGAAAAACGTCTACACGGTAAACAAAACAATGCTTTCTTTTCGGGACTGAAGACGAGCCATTCACGATCCAAACCTCCGTTTTGCGTTGTACGTTTTAGCACTGACACAGGGAACAGACGACTACCCATGAACCGTGAACCAACTTACCTCTCACGGTTCGTAGGCATTACCGAATATCATCCGTGTATTGTGCCGTCCGATCCTGCATCAACAGCGTCGTGAGTCGTGACAACAGTTTATGTATGTGCGCTCACGTAGTCAGTTTGTGTGAACGAGTATCTGCCAAATTTTTCGTAAAATCGGCCAAGTTTGGCCTAACAATAAGTTTGACCGTAGTCTTGTGATTTCCAAATTTCCAAAATTCCTCCCTATTTCCCTGTAGCTAGGCGTGAACATCGAGGAAATAATTCGATATGATATAGTATATTTTTTGACCAATTTTCCGGGCCCCCCAAATTACCCTTTTTTGTCCCCCCCCCCCCTTGTCGGCGGTCCTGAAGGCTACAACTCCCCTGGACGGAGGATATGGTGGGTTAGAAGAACATAAGCTCTAACGAGATGAATATTTTGCTTGGAAGATAAGTAGAAGGAAAATATTGTGTTTAAATTTGACCAAAATGGCAGGCAGAAAATGTATTTTACTATATTATTAAGCCATTCAACCTTAGCAATTAACTTCGACAATGCTTCCCTTCTCACAAATATTACACTGTTATAAATGCTGCATCAATTGAAACTATGAAAGTTTGGGCCAACAAATCATTGATGAGAGCTAGAAAACAATTAATTTCTTTCTGTGAGGAGTTCTCTCTTGAAGGTAAGGTTATCCAGCAACCTTATTTTGATATGCCAATCATTCTATATCTATAAATCATGGCTTTAAAGGCCTGAAAATTTCCTGTACTAACCACAAGTGCAAATTTTTCCCCGGAACGTGATAAACACTACTTTTTTCAAATCCATTTTGTACTTGAAGGTCGTGTGGGGGGCAGGGTGAGAAGAGTTGAACTTTATCGTTACAAATTTAACCTATAAATAATTAATTTGAGACTTTCTAAAAATGCTTCCCACTGTCCTCCGGCAATGCCCTTAGGCTATACATATAATTTGTTATTGGTAATAGTCAATAAATTCCGTATAAGTCGAATTTTCACAAGCACTTTGCTTGAAAGCAAACTGAAAGCAAATTGAAAAGTTATTCCTTATTCTGCTATGTCTGTCTCTGGTGGTTCTGTCTGTGTCCCAAGTGACAATTTGGTCTGGACATCAAAACCAGATTAACGCACACCTTCAGTCGGTACATGCAGGGAGTTGCCACTAGTGGCAACTTACTTCCTGGTACATGCACTTGGCAATGTATCCGTATACAGTTGACGATTTTTAACACAGAGAAGTATTAAACGTTCATTGGCCACATGCCCTAATTTTATTTTAAGACTACAATTTACGATAAGCAGAC
Organism: Holothuria leucospilota; assembly: GCA_029531755.1. NCBI lineage: Eukaryota > Metazoa > Echinodermata > Holothuroidea > Aspidochirotida > Holothuriidae > Holothuria > Holothuria leucospilota. Next base: position 19,579,967 of record CM055983.1, read on the forward strand.
ATACCTTTGTTCAAAGGTGTCAGCTGTGGGGGGTTTTATGGGAGAAGCGTGATTTCATGTCTCGAAGTTGCCTTTTTTCTACTTTTTGTAGCTGAATAGTTGAACTAGGGAGTTCCCTAGTGAAACCACGGTCATAAAAGTGGTGTCTCTGTTGTTGAAAAGACCATTGCTTCCATCCAGACGTTTGGATGTACGTGAAAATGGTGTACTACGTACGACACTTGCGACAAAACAAAACCATTAAAAAGATGAAGAGTGATGACCCTTGTCTGTGCAAGTACCAAAGTGCGTGATATACGAACTGTTTGCATGCAACCGTGCCATTCAATTGCCATTTCTGTGGATAAACTACATGCAACACCACATACATAACAATGAAAGCACAGCATGAGAAGGGATGAGTTGGTGGGCCCGGGTGTGGCCGCGTTGCAGATAACGGCATTCAAAAACAACTGACTTTGATTGAAAATTTGCCTATTTCTACAATACTCTGAGTTCCTTCGGTGTTTGTGACAAGGTTATCCATTTTTTGAGCAACCACATAAATAGGCCTAAATGACACAACTTCAAACAGAACCCGCTAATGGCATGTGACATAGGACGAATAGAGAAGAGTAAGGTATAGATCTATTTGAATGAGTGTGGGGGGAGGGGACGGGGGACGCATCCCCCTCACTTTTTTGGAAGGGGCATCTAAACATAGTCCCCACTTTTTCAAAAATGATGAAAACTAAAACTGTGATGAATTGTAATATAACATAGATAACGAATTGACTACATTTTAAAAGCTAAAAAACACCCAAATATGACACCATTTGCCATAAAGACACCTTCTAATTTCCCTTTTTTTTTCAAAGAGGAGGGGAACACCCCTCCCCTGACACCCATCCCCCGGAGGACGGCGATTCGCAAATGGTGAAAAGTCCCCCACACCTTTGGAGATGGATCCACGTCCTTGGCTGTTTGTCCGCAATTTTTGTGGCTGAGGAAATGTACATTAGCCTATACTTCTGCTGTTTCAGTATGAGGCTTTATGTGTGATACATGATTTCCAAGAAGCTTTAGTGTGCCCAACATCTGGATCTGTGCCAAAATGTTAATCTGAAACCAAATAGTCTGGCCACACTGGCTAAAAGGTTATTTCAAAGGAGCTGAATGTACTTTCTCAGGACAAATAAGCTCTCATGTACTCCAAAATAGGTACACACAGGTTGAACCGTGGGGCGGCATCGACTGCGGGCCTTCCGTCCTCACTGCTATATTTCATGTTTGCATTGACCCACTTCTCCGGAAAACCGTACATGTGTTAGGATATCTCGATATCTTCGGTCAGTATCCAATACAAAGTCTCCCCTCACTCAGATCATTGTCATTCCGTAGATGATAACAGCAATAAGAGAAACAAATTACATGACCATTCGGCTCGACTAGTTTGAACTCAAATGAGGTCATGAAATCAAAAGAAAGTCAATTAGGAAATGTTTTAGTTCCGTGCCAGCGTATTGTAGCTCCTATTGAGTACTATTTCCGGTAAGCATTGACTTGTACACTATAATTAGTGTATTGGCGAGGTAGAATTAGTTGCAGCCAACAAGACTCTATAGTCGCTGTAGGGATTTACTTCATCCTTGATTGAAGTTAGTAGACAGTTCACGGCTTTACACATAGTTATGGGCATCAAAGCCGACGAGTGCTATCACATCGAAGGTTTTTTAACATTGTATCTAGCTATATAGATGTCAAAGCAAAATGTGATACACATGTATTCAAAACATATTGATTGCTCTCGGTGATTCCAGCACTAAGATTGACACGTATAACACATCAGGGGACTGTGTCAATCTTTATAACCCTTAAGCCATATAAATTCCTTTAACGATGTCATGGTGATCTGGGAGAGGGTACTGAAAAAAATTCACCTGTAGGCCTATAATCGCCCAGTAGTTTGTCAGCTTGTCAATTTGGGAGGGACAGAATTATTGAAGCATCATGTGCACAACTTTTGTTGAGGTGGGGGGGGGGGCATTCGTTTTGTATCCACCGTTAAGATCCGTTAATAAAACCATTAATTCAAGCGGAGTGAGGGATAGTAAAAACTGAATGGGGCATAGTGCAAAAATAACCTCTTGACTGAGGGTCCAGATTTAGTTAGCATTTTGTTTTAAGCTCACCAATAGTTACCGATGTTAGTTATGATGTATCAAGTGTGAAAAGTATTCGGTCATTCCTCTCTGGGGATAATCTTGTTTACATGGGTTTTTGGTTATGGAACACAATAAGAGCCTCCTTCCTAATATGATCAATCATCATTAAAGGTGATCGGTCGTCTTGAAATATTCTTTGTGACGTCAGCCTTTTCTTGACATGTTTCTGCAGTCGTCACTGTTCAACGGATACACCGAACAAGTAGCTATGATGATATCGGTATAGCTATAAGGTAAACAGCTACATGCCGTCTCTTCTTGCTTACCGATTAGCTATGCCATGCTTGTACGGTGTATCCGTTGAACAGTGACGACTTCAGAACCATGTCAAGAAAAGGCTGACGTCACAAAGAATATTTTAAGACGACCGATCACCTTTAAGCATGAAAAGTACCAATCATTGATATCTTGAGATAACTTGTCTACAATCCAAGCGTCACAAACACACTTTCACATACACAGGTACACCTACACTCACCTGCGTGATTGCATAGATTTCTTCGGCAAGGAATGAACCAGCGACCATGCATTACCACTAGTTGCGTTGCCGAGACTTCAAATGCCAGCACAACACAATTTTTCTTTCAAAGTTTACCCACCTCTCAACAAGAATATATTACGGGGAAACGTTCCTACCCCCTGCACCCGTAAAATAGCCAATCAGAAAATACCTTCTTAGACAGTGCGCATCAGCTGCTCCAGGTGTTCCCTTGGGTTCCAAGGGTAACGACCAGGTAAGAGCCTATGGTCTGTAGAGGAGGGTGAGTTACTGTAGCAGGAGTGGGTAAAAAATTATGCGATATCGCATCGCAGGTTTAGAGTCAACATCCCAGCACCTGCAAAGCACAAATATAACATTTTAATCTCCAAGTGTGACTAAGTTGATTGATTTTAAAGGTATGCATTCTTCATGTAACGAAGCGGAAGTGTATGAAGTGCCTTTACTTATACACACTTTTACAACATTCAGCATCTCAGTTCCACCTTAATTATCAAAACAGCAGTAAAAATCTCGAACAGTTCAAGACTATATGCCACCATTTGTATGAAGAAGACATAACGGTGTTAGTTTTTGTGACTAGTGTCAATGTTGTTAAATCGTTTAATTACATGACTGGGTCACCGTTTTACGAATCTTCAAGCTGTAACGCAACTTAGAAGTCGATAGAATGTCAAGAGCGAATCATGTCTCATGTATTCAAGTGTAAGCGTTCTGGTGTCTTTTCTCTCCACAGAAGGCTGGTGTTTTTTTTTAAAAAAAAGAAAGGGAACAATCCCCGCGGAATATGTAGGGATAGCAATGAGGGATCTGTCAGCGATGTCTGCAGCAAGTTATGTTATCATTCTTGTCCCTGATCTCATATTCGAGTAGATCATAACACAGATAAGAAGGGTTAAGGGTGTATCGAGGGACTGGGAGTTCCTTCCCGCACACACATACACACCTATATGCTCACGCACACAGAGCCAAGGAAGCGTAGGGTATTTAAAATAAACACATCAGCGGTTGGTGTCTGAATGAGAATGAATGAAATCTTTTGGTAAAGATGGATAATGGGTATCAGGACCGTAGCCAGCATGGGGAGGAGAGGGGGAAACTGCCCCCTGAGATTTACAAACCCTAAATAAAAACTAGTCTACTTGAAAAAAAAAAATACTGTAAGTGCTTAAAACTTCATTGTACGGTTGTGTTCTTTAAGGCCTCAGGACCTGGAAAATCTTATAAAGGTTCATTTTTCCAAAATTTTCACGGGGAGGTCCCCTGTCCCCCGCCGCAGGCGGGCTTTTATACCAGTAACTCGCACTGAGGAGGGAACCTCCATCCTAATGCATGATGCCCACAACACAACTGAAACCTTCACATTAAAAATCTTTAAAAATGTCTTCACGCGTTGCCTCAACGAGTGAGCATGCTTATCATCATAATAGCCTATAATTTACCCTCTAATCAATGCGCAAATGAAGTACCGTTTAGTCCTGTTTTCTCCCACAAAGTGACTAGCTGAATAAATTATTCAAGTTAAAGTTTCATTCTGGAAGTCTTCATTTCTAAATCATGGAGTCTCAAAAAATATAATGATGCTACTTTGACGGTCTAGAAAATGTCGTCTCCGCCAATCTGGGAACTTCATTTTGGACGAACAACCGACAGGGTACTCAACGCTCAATCGATAGAGGCCTTCAAGTAGAGCACTTAGAGGGAAAGGTAGTTACTGGCTGTGGTATGGCACAATACCATACCACGGCCGATAAAAAAAATGAATGAGAAATTCTAAAATATATAATCAGTTCATGGCTTTGTCAATGTAAGAATTATTCTGTATCCAAACAACCTTACAAAGGCAAAAATTTTTCAAAAGGGGAAGGATCATATACAGCACTCTCTCCTTTACACCCAACCAACAAGAAAATAGGAAAAGGCACAAAAATGTTATTGTTTAGCATGTTACCAGTACGAAGATTTCCAAGAGAATAGCTAGCACCCTTTTGACTTTAGCCATCTTATGTACATGAAAAGTTCTTAAAGAACAGATGTGTCACCCGGCACTTAACACAGCCCCTCCAAAAACCCCCATATTGAAAAAAGACACTAAATATGATCACTTCTAAGCTTTGCCAAAGGCAGTACCAGTTTGCGTGGGGTCCAAGGACCCGCATTAGCGCCCCTGGTGGCGTCCAGGCGCAACGTCCCGGTGGAGATGCAGGGGAGAAACCATGGAAGCTCTGGGGTATTTTCAAAATTGTGAGCACTGTGGTCAAACATTTAAAGAAAAGGACATTGGACGCACACTATAGGACCACAGTAATGATTATGAAAACATTTTCTTATGTTAGTGGGGTCCGAGAGGAAACTTCCTAGAAGGGATCCAAGGGGAAAAGCCTCCTGAAGCCCGGGGGATATTTGCAAAATTCGGAGTATTAGAATGAAAATTTTAACTTTTTCTAAAGGAAATTGAATACGTACTAAACATATACTACAAATATGATAATTTTACCATACCTCTCGTTGGCCTAAGTTTTACGTAACGCCAGTCCATTTGATGATTCAAAGGGCTTGTGGGCAGTGGTATACATAATGTCACTTGTAAGGGGACAACTAGTTTGTTTTTCGTTGAACACTTTACCGACCAGGTTTGAATACGTCGCGCTCAGAGACAACGCAAGGAGTTTTATTACAAGGGAGGTTTCAAGCTGAAGTGACCAGACGGTTCGGAATGCGCCGCGGGAACTCCGTGATCTCTCCTTGGGCTGTGAATCGTTTCACTACCTGAAAATGGTGTCATGTACCATAGTATGTAGGTATTTCGTATAGATTGATACTGACGGCCATTTTGTTGTTTATCACTAAGATTGCCTACTGATGGTGCAATACCTCTTTTGCATGAAAGCTAGAGACTGCACACGGTCCCTTGTCTGTCTAGTTCCCCTTCCCCACTGTCATTGGTCAATTACGTTGACAGGGCCCCTTTCAGCCAATCGGTCGTAAGTTCTCTATCCCACGTCACTCGTGCTGCAGACCTCGAAGCAGAAGCATGTGGTCATTTTTAATTTCGAAGCATATAGCTCCTTTAATCATTTTTTGTATGGCAGGCCTTTCATTCTTGTATGATTCCAGCACGATTATTTATAATTTATCATCGAAAATCACCTTTATATATTTAATAATTGAAGAAGATTAATCAAGGACAGAATACATCAAGCAAAAATGAGAAATTTTTGCTGCTTATTTGTATGCAGCTTACCCCAAGCCTTCGCAGCTGCGTATTTAAACAAGTATTCCACAATGACATTAAAGTCGCTCTAAACAGACCTCGAAATCGGAACTTGACTATTACTATGTTTTGAAACTTCATTGGTACCATCTATGATAGGTGTGCGCAAATCCCGGAGGAAAATAGTGTTTTTAAAGACAGTGCAGAATGCTGTGCTTCTTCCGGCATTACAAAGGTTATTCAAGTTACAATTAACAAACCCTTTCTTCTTCCGTTTACTTTGCACTTTTAGCAGTCGGTAATTTGAGCGATTCTTCCCAGTCAAAACTGTAGCCGCTTTTTGCCGACAGATGAGCTACCGCTTGTGGTTCGAGAGGATCGGTTGTGGTAGCAGTAATTGCACGGGCCTTTGGAAAAATAGTCTGGCCCAAGCTGACTTGTAATAATCACTGATATATATGTATGACATATAGATCATGGGTCATCCATACAAGTTAGTGGTAATGAGAAAACAATGCAAAAATGGACGAGCGCGAAGCGCCGAAAAATAGCACTTCTAAGTCGTGAAAGATCATTAATGGTTTACTTTATTTCACAATATGCAATAGTTATCAATTTGATAAAAAAATTATAGAATAGAGAATATCATTTTGTAATATTCTTGAAAATCTGGGGGAATATTTGTGTAGGTCATCCCCGTCAAAAGGTGGGGGAATACATAACCACCCCGGGATTTCAAACTATGCTTGAACGGACTGAATATACGGTCATCCCAATTTGAATTAGGATGCTTCAGGAATGGCTACTTTCAATCACGTGACAATATTTTGTGACTTTTTTGTCATGTTCATGCAGCCTACCCCTGAGTTTACCTTTAAGTTTCAATCTTTACTTTCGGAAATTTAATGAAAGATACTTCTATGGGAATTAAGAGGAAATTTGTAAGAGTATAATGGCTGATGTTTGAAAATAAAACTTAGGGCGACTGCTTATTCACTTTAAGATCAGTTTCAAGGCACTCGACCAGCATATAGACTCGCGGTGTTTTACCAACTCTAATTTTGAAAAGTCAGGATTGTGATTAGGATTTGTAAATACTCCCTGAGCCCGATAATACCTGCAGCTAGTAAGTACAGTCACAAATACCGTGGGTAAAATTCACTTGAAAACTGAGGTCAAATTGTCAGGGTTGTTCTTTTCTTACAAAGGTGCCCCTGACAACGGCTTCCACACAGCTAAATAAATACATGTTTGAGGTCTGGCTCCAACACGTGAGGACTGCTGTTGATTGATCACAAAAGTCAAAAGTATGACAAGTTCGGAACCTTTGACCCAAACAACTTTATATCTAACATACGAATAAACCTTCGTAATACGCAAAGCAGAAGGCGTTAGATGAGTATCTCCGCTCTGGTAGTTAGTTAAGCCTAGATTTCTTTTCCCGCTTCACCACGGCCGGCGACTCTCGCCGATTTTACATCTTAGCAAGTAACTTTACGGGAAACGTGAAAGTATCGCTGATCAGGGAGCTGGAAGACAGCTTCCTGCGCAGATGCAGTCGACGGAAGTCCGTAGAATTCGGAACAGGTCGTAATCATTTTGCCTTAACGCTAATTTTGAACGTACAAATAATTCGCCCGTCGTCATACCAGGGAGCTGCTAAAGTTTCTAAAAGTGAGACCTGTTGCTTACTCGCTTAGTGCTCAGATAAGAGTTTGGAACATGGTCATAATAATGATGGTGCGTTAAACCGTGAGCCCATCATCGTCGTCATCATCATCGTCATCGTCATCGTCATCGTCATCGTCATCGTCATCGTCATCGTCATCGTCATCGTCATCATCATCATCACAACGAAAACGAAGACGACGACGATGGTGATGATTATTATTATTATTCTGCCACGTCAAAGTGAAGTAAGCGACGGTTCATGAATTTGAGATTATGTTAAATCAAACACTTTCAATAATATTCACGGAGAAACTGATGGAAGAATTCCAATACTATTGGACAAACTGATGGTCACGGTATTAAGCTGGGTGTACCGCCTGTAAAGACCGTTTGTCGCACTCTATGTTTAGTACGTATACGACACCATTTTGTCGTAGAGGAGGCTACGGCAGGTTATCGGGTTCTGAATACTTAACTTAATATCTTTTCAACACTTTTTGCATCTTACGATATTGAGTCATAGAAACTGGCACTGCCCTACAAACGATTATAGCAGTTTGGATTTGCTATCTTCTTATGACACGATTGCCTGCTAGCTGTGTCTCACAATTTCATGATGTGTCGTATCGTGCATGGTACCTCGTGTGGTATATCTTAAGAAATCGAAGGAAAAATCAGTATGCGTGTGGTCGGACTAAAGGGACACCAGATCGACTATAAAATCTGCCAACATCATGAAGTGTTTAGCTAAAAGTGTTCATAGGCGACAAACAATTTTTAGATGTTATATCGACCCGAATCCTGAAAAAGCGAGAGTGCTGAACTCTTTTCAACTAATCTTTATTCCATCTTTACCGTTCTCATTTAGTATAAATAGTTCCAGTCAATTTACCTATCTCATTTTTATTCGTTTTAGTCCCGTAAAACAACGCTTTTCATCTCTATCTCAAAATCTCTACCATTTAAACTATTCAAAATTTCATACTTTGAATAGTCGTATTCATAGACGGTAAACCGACTGTATGGGGGGGGGGGGGGAGGTGTAAATCGTACATGAACGGAAAGACAGGCGTAGCTGTTGTTATTGCCTGAACTTACGCATGGTCAAAACGAGGAACTAATTATTGCTGTCATTATGCCAGGACGAGATATCTTATATGTGTTTCGAGACGTAATATCACAATATTAAGGTTTAGTTGTCGATTAACTGAATAAAGTCGATCCACAGAATATAGGAAAAATGTCTTTTGCTTTACTATACTGATTATAGAGTTTCTAAATCAGTTTATTGCTAACATCTTGTAAAGAATAGTGTCAACTCAAGCCTATGTGTTTTAAGAGAGTGAATGCAGAGCTTCTATAAAGGAGGTTGAGAATCGAAGTAGGTGGGAAGGGTAATTTCTGGCGATCTAGGAGGTATTTTGAGCCACACATTTTCTGTACACAGTACAACCTATGGTAACGCTCAGCTGTTTGAACGGTGTCAAAGCAATATATGTTTCTTCCAGCTACATACAAAGTACCTCGATACAGATTTTTTTGCCCTCTGACAGAAACCCTAATAAAACAACAACACTAGGAGGAAGTGACTGTTTTTTGTAGCAGAGCTATAGTTGACAATCCCCTCCCTGCTGGGGTGAAAACTTTATAATTTGGTTATTGCAGCCTGCAGCAGTCCGGATAACTTGGGGTGACGAATCGTATCAAACTATTCCTCACTATATGCATGCGGCTGTATGGGGGCCCTTATTTTAAGTTATGTATAATATCCAGAGGACATGCATTAAAGGGACACATTCCTCGTCTCTAATGGCTCATTGCACCCACCAGTGTTACGGAGAGTCGGTCTATCTAAGCACCTCCTTCGGAATAGCTTTATTGAAGACATAACCTGGCCAGTCCTATTTAAGCTATCTGTCCCCATATAGGAACAAGAATGTGTTGCCTTCCTGCCTTGTACAGAAAAAGCCATCCACATCCTATATCTGCGCCTGTCATTGACCATTCAGAGTGGTTTATATAAATTTGAATAAATGGTCTAATTGTCCTATGATGTCAATGAAAACCCAGTGGATATGCAATATTTATGTCCTAAAATATTATGAAAGATACTTGGATGAGAAATAAGAAGAAATTTGTGACATTTAGCTATTGCTTCAAAATAAGTTTGGGGCGACTGCTTTTGACCTTTAAGCATGTTAGGCCTACATGAAGTGTGTTGTAGAGCAACGAGGATGCGTGTTGTATGTTTGACAGGAAGTGCAAAATATCCGTCCCCAGCAAGTCAGTCAAGTCTCCATTCCGACGTTCCGCCCGAACCAAAGATATCTAAAAACACTTACTTTACAAACATTAATAAGTCAACAGTGCGGTGTCTTGTATAGTGTCAACAGGGAGCCGCACTTCCTGGTCTCAATTTGTGACAAATTTACGGTAGCTCCCAAGTGTACTGGAGGCCTGGAGTAGATTGGAATATAACTGTACGTACACGTCTGATGCTACTCAACATGTTTAATCATGCAAAATTGTTGTAACTCCCATTTGAATGCACAATATGCATGCACTTATCTTCCCCATCTTAGAACTGTTTGGACTCCACATTACCGACAGCGGCATGTTTTTTCGTTCTCCTCATTCCCCGCTTTTGAAATCCTATGAATAGCAGATAAGAGGAGCAAATGTGTTACAACAGGAAACTGGTAAACATAAATCCAAGAGTGTAATTGCAAAGCCAAGAGTGGTAACGGATATGTATAACATGACTATGACTTTGCCATTTTTCTTTTATTTCTCATACGAAGGAAAGACCTGAGGGTCCGGATGGTATGATCATCTGAGGTTTTCCCGTATGTAAACAGGTTAGTCAGTATTTATTTTGGAGTCACATTGGTATCCTTAAGTGTGATGGCAGACTGCACACGTCCGCCTCAGAGACTTCTAAAATCAGACATGACTGCGACAACAATTGATATAATGTTACCATCTGGTAACCGGGGTTGTAGTCGAGACCACGACATCTGAGACAAATAACGACACTGCAACCTCATCTCTCGAGACCGAAATCAAGCAGTGTTCGTCTCTGTGTTAATTACTAATGACAACTAACAAGTCTGAAGGAAATATGAAAAGCACAACTGTAATAACAGGTGTGTTATGTTTTTTTAAATTGTAATTAACCAAATTTCTATTTTTCTGACCGTCTCTTCTTTTTCTTTTATTTCCTTTTGTTTCACGGTCACTAGCTTTGATGAACAGTAATGTTTTTTCTAGTGTCCATCATATGTATATGAACTAATTCGTTTGAATGCAATTTTGTTGATGAGTATACATATGAGAAATATATTGGATTGAATTGAACCGAAAATCTCAGGTCTCAGTCCGAAACCTGTAAACCCGTCGAGACCTTTAAAGGGCCAACACCGAGACCAAAACCAAGGTAACAGAATGTTGAGACCGAGACCTATGAAAACCAGTCTCGAGACCTCTATCACTTGCTGGTACTGATATTATCAGATATTATTTGGCAACTTGATGTAAAGTGTTCAAACCAGTACTGAAAATAGTTGGTGGCGGCATTCGATAAGCCTGCACTTGCATTCCTTATACCTTCCCCACGAACAATGTTACCGGTTGGTTGGCAGTTTAAACTACAATTAACTAACTAGTATTTAATAACAGTTCAGGGTTAAATTTTAAGGAAACTCTAGTACTGCGTCTGAAGGCTAGATGAGCCCCAAGGACCAAAGTCGTTGGGACAAGGGTTTTGAAACTGCTTTTGCACGCAGAGACTTACTTTTGATAGATGGTAATATATGCTGATGGTTATACTGAAAGTTTGTACAAGACCCAATTGCAAACGAAAAATCACTCAGGTGCCGTAAACTATTTTAGGTTTTCGCGTTTGGCAAGGGCGTGATCCATCTCCAAAGGTGGGGGGAGGGGGGACTTTTTCACCATTTGCGAATCGCCGTCCTGGAAGGGGTCTAAGGGGAAGGGTGTCCCCTCCCCTGTGAAAAAATGGAAATTGGAAGGTGTCTATATGGTAAATGGTGCCATATTTGGGGGCAATTTAGCTTTTGTCAATTCGTACCGGTAATCTATGTTATATTATTAAAAAAGTGTGTGGGGGGACTTATTGAAGAAGTCCCCCCTTCTAAAAAGTGAGGAGGACGCGTCCTCCGTCCCCCCATGATTCACGCCCATGACGTTTGGACATTACTTCCTGCACCGCCATGTAACTACATATATCACTGGAAACTGACTTTCATTTTGAGATAATATTGTTATCAAGTAAAGTACGGTACCGTACTTGATGTAGGTAGTGCATAAATTTTATTTCATTTCAGCGCAGCTGTTTAGAAAACATGTCTTATTTCACTGGTTAAACCGGGTGGTTTTGCAACAGCTCTTCATATTCCAATCACTTTTGTTTGTTGGGTGAAACCTGTATGTCAAAATTTCTTTTAACCGAAGTCTGCTAACCATGCATGATCTTATCACCCTAGTCGAATACCACCCAGCCATGGAATTGACCCTGAAAAACAGCTACATCTAAAGCATACAGGTGTAGGAAGCTGGGGTCAGGGGAGCTAAAGCCCCCCAGTAAAAATGTGATGGGTGGAAGTATACTATAATTGACTTCTTGTGAGAAGCAGTCATAACAAAATTGACCTATTTCTTCCAAGCAACATGTTTTTTCTTAAATTAGGGCCACTTGCAACAATATTTCCAGTTTTTGATCTCTGCTTTCTACCATGAGTTTTAACCCAAGCCATAAAGATACCTTTTTAAGAACATACTAAGGTACAACTGTGAGTCTATTCGAGCTTGCACTGCTGAGCTTTCGCGTTTACCAGGATTTCGCCGGGTTCTTGCCTTCCCCTGGCCTCGTATTATATCTGACACTTACCAATACTTGTGCCATGTGGGTACTCCCTCTTATGATTTTCAAGTAACATTTCCTCTTCACTTATTAACCCTAGACTGTCCACATGATTTGCAGATTTTGACCTCTGCTGACTTTACATGACGTTTGAACTTAGCCATGAAAGTCATAGCCAAGAACTGACCAAGGTGGTTCTTATCCTGAAGTATGAAGATCATCTGAGTTTGATAAAATATGTTATTTTTTCTAGAGTTTTCTTTTTCCCCGCGTACTGACCTCACTTGACATTTGATCTCCATCCAAGACCTACAGAAATGTGTTTCCCCATTGCAAAACACCTATACCCACTGTGAGACACCCATTCTTTTAAAATATTCACATTAACAAACGTTTTCTTGACTGACCTTTGACCTGTGAACAGCAAATTAGTGCCACGGTCAAGTTTTGAGTAGGGTGCATTCAACAGAATCCCATCCCACGGTCAGGCCCGTAGCCAGACAAGGTACTGGAGGGGGCAAAAATTTTTCCAGAGGGGAGAAAATTTTTTCAGGGTGCCAAATGTGTACAAAATGTATAAAGTCAATGGTAAGATTCAAACTCTCTAGGGGGCAAAAAAATTTCAGGGGGCTTGGCCCCCTGGCCCCCCCTTCACTACGGGCCTGCTCACGGTGCAATGTAAGCTATGCATGTAGACACAAGTCACATACACCGGGAGTTAAGACCTTCAAACAAGTAGGCCTATTTGCGTTTTTTTTTCCAATCGGTGGACTTCTATTTGCCCACGGTATGAAGGTGTGCACCCTTATCAATGTCTACGCTTAGAGCAAGGGCCTAGTCAGAGGGACTTCGTGGGGGCATTGCAGGTCACAGTGTGTCCTCACTTGAAAAGTATGTATCAATGCTAATGTCCTCGTTTGCAGTTCTTTATAAACATGCATACAACTGTTATGTTGTAATGACGATCAATGAAATAACAAACGGCTGTTTAATTAAGACTAAGGAATAATAAACAGATCAGAATCGGAGAATGATCAGGGCGTTGCGCCTTGTTCATTCGCACCACAGTATTACAACCCTCTTCTTAAATTCATTCTATTTTCAACAAGAAATCAACTACTTGAAAACTTATAAGCATGGATTGAGGCATAATGATCGCGCCTCTTACATTAGTGACATGCTGACAGTATAAATGGTAGATTATTACTATGCAAACCCCCGTCTTCAGCAAGATGAGACCCATGCAAACCAAGGACTGCGTGTCTACGCAAGACAGTCATTGAGCCAGCCTTGGCGACTTTTTCTTTTTTTTTCTAAACTTGTATGGGAAGATATTAACCATTGACGACTTCCCGGGGAAAGCTCAAGCGAGATAGATGCACCTCACTGTTTTTAAAGAAAACCAAGGTATTTCCTGAGTTGGTCTTTTTAGTATTGCTGCAGCTTATAGCCATACCTGTATAATGTTCGACGTTAATGTACAGCCGAAGGCATCACTGCTTAATGGTACCATGAATCAGTAACTTCCTGCTTCGATCAACTACCGTAGAACACACACATAAAAGATGTACCTACCCTTATGAAAACACCCCGCTCGCACATATTAACAGTCGTGTATCACATCAGGATTAATCCAGATTTCTAAGTTGCCTGCATTCATTGTGAATTGGAATAACCTACGTTCATCTTTCAGTTTTGTTTACGGCCACGCATCAAACAACGGAAAACAGGCCAAGTAATATCAACTGAGACTTTTTGAATCTTTTTGAATCATATAACAATCAATTGCAGCTTTTGAGTCATGTGCAGGAGCGGAATTTGATGTCTGAAAGTGGGGGGCAAACCCGGGTAGACTGTCAAACGGCGCCGAAGGCGCCGCGGGAGCGCGAAGCGCGTCCCCTAACGGCGTGGACTCCAGGGGCCCGCCTCAGGGCCCCTGGCGGGGTCCAGGGGGAGAAGCCCCCGGAAGCTCTGGGGTATTTACGAAATTGTAGGCATTATAATGATGCATTTTAGCTTCAACTTCAAATGACACAAGGTAGACACTTGTACCACAAAAATCACAATTCGACTTTTTGCAACTAACAGTCGGCCGGTATCAATAGTGCAGACGGCCTAGTATTTAGAGTGGGAGCGCGCGAAGAGCGCACAAAAAGTCGCATTTTCAGACTTTTTAGCGCCATGAGTAATAGAAAAGCTAAGAAAAGTATCCTAAAGGAAAGGACCCTTGTCCCTCTCCCCCTTCGCTGAGCGTCTGTCCCTTGTTACATTTACACAGGTCGGTGGTGTAAAAAAGTTGCTTTGAAAATTTCTGGAGGAGGGGGAACTTCCCTCTCCCCTGCGAACGGCCATGGGTGCATTGGTGGTTTCAATGATAATAGAAGACTTTGTACGAAGCTATGACAAGCAAGATGCTCCACAGGAAGTAATCCCGAAACAATATTTAAAACGGGTGGGCGCGGAGCGCGCCGAAGGAAAAAAGCGTTTGAGACATTTAACTGTAGGCTATTGTTTTTCTTTAGTTTTAAATGCAGTATTTTTCATTGCATAAAAATGTTCCTACTTTCCCCAGGTGCCTCTTCTTTCCATAGAGCCATAGGAACTTATATCCTGCTCTATGGTTCTTTCTTTTGTTTCATTTTTGTAAAAGGTCTGGGACAAGCCCCCTCAACTTTTTTAGTAGTCTACAAAATAAGATAGAGTCGATTTTGAAGGTTATAGAGTATGTGATACTTAAAAAGTCAATTAAATGTTTTATGGGTAGTTTTTACATGGACATGGCTAAGGGCATCGTCAATTAAAGTGCCAGAGAAGTAATTTTCGTTGAAGACTGTATCTTGGGAAGTTGTGGCCGGCAAAGCCTTTAACCGCGAGCGCCGAAGGTGTGAAGCCGGAGTCTGGAGACTGAGGATCCTCCCAGAAAATTTTTTCTTAAATTCGATGGCTTTTGCGGCAATTCTGGGCCATTTCTTGAGAAAATCCTGCCTCCCCCATGTGTAATTTGAAATGCTAATGAAATGGTTTTCTTATACTGATGATGGCAAATTTGCTGAGGATGGTGGGAGTTTTTGAGGACAGTGAAAAACAGCCAGAGGTGAAGCGTGGGTTGGGTTTTGGAAATAGTAATTTTCACAAGCTGTCCTACAGTAAGTAATAACGAGGCAGTTCCACCAAAGTTTTCCTACGCACAGCATTACAACAGTACAGCAGTACTAATGAGACATCGATCTGTATAAGGCCCATGCAAAACAAGCCGAAAATGTTTTGCGAAAATCGCGATTCCCTATACATGGGCAAGGTTTGGGACTTTGTTTGCAAGGACCTATGATCCATTTAATGTCGTACATTAGTACTTTCAGTGACCCTTGTTTCAGAGCTTCAAATCACAATAGTGTGTCACGTAGGGAGAAAAGAAATTTTACGGTGCCAGACAAATTTTATTAATCAGTTTTCTCTGAGGGTGACCGCAAAGCGCGCAGAGAAAAATTTACCTAGCATTTTTATGGCTTTTGATATTAATGTTTTCCTTTATTTAACATTGTAAAATTAAATCATAATAGGCCATTGAAAATTCTCTTATAGTTTCGCTGGTCTCGCTTCTTTTCACTCATTTTTTATTATTTTATTTTTCAAGCTCTGGAAAAAAGTGAGGGGCAAGTGCCCCCCTTGTCCCCCCGTAATCCCGCCCATGGTCATGTGCACTACAGTTGAGCTACATCGGGCTGACTGTTCTAGGCAGCTGAACCTTCATAAGCAGAGTCTCCCATAAGTTTATAGGGTGGGATGGGGTGGGACTAGGGCTTAAGCAATTACCCTTTCATGTATACGCTTAGTCACCTGGTTAAACTTAAAAGTACTTAAGCCAAAAAGCTACCAACGAAGATGAACAAATGGAGATCCAATTAATTTAAAATTATTTCAATACATTTTACCACTCAGGATAAAATTCTTCAACGATTCACCATTTTGAAAAAAAAACTTATTAACTGTCCAAAAAAGATGAGGAGTATAACATGATGCAAATGCTTATGTTTAAATAAAAATTATTTACTAATTACTTGTCAGTCATTTTGCAATTTGGATGGTAGGCCTACGTGATGTTGAAATATTTCAAGAAGACAACCGTTACTTCCAAATTTAGCCAACAAATTAGCATACCACCGTTACAACTGTCCTTGACATGAAGGATGAAAAACAAACAATGACAAGAGAAATATCTTAGTGAGTCCCTCCTTACGTCACAGATTAGCATACTCGCCAGCTAATGCTTACGGTATTCATTACGAACTGGTCTTTCTAAAACCTTCAGCTGTCACTTTGATGGTTTTGCCTATGAGTGAACAGTTTAGGTGAAACACGTAGATTGAAGACCTGGTCTAATCGATTGACACGAACCAGTAGCGTGTTCAAAGGGGGGGGGGCGGGGGGCACAGGCCCCCCACTTCCGAAGTCAGTCGGGGGAAAATCCCTTAGTCGGGGGATTTAAGCGTTAGGGGAAGAGAAAAAGATTGAAGAGACACACTGAGCACTCAACAGGGATGGCGCTAGGTGAGAGCAGGGGCCTGCATCGGGCAGTCTTAATCGATACGCGACGGCCCCTTAAAGAGGACAATTTCTCTTATAAGAACCCAAAAGTTTCGGCGCGCTACGCGCGCTGTACAGTCACTCCAGGATCTTCTGCAGTTCCATTCCACATTGCTAAATAGCACAGGTCCTGCCAACCTTACCACGAAACATGTAGGCAGAGCACACACTGTTTATGTGAAGGTCGAAAGTTCCATCCCATGTCGCTAAGCCTAGTTGCTGTTCTCGTGTGTGTGTCATGCGGTACGGTCAGTTTGCGAATCACTCACGGACCAAAGTTTGGCTATTTCATAGGGTGTACTCCAGGTGTTTCGATAAAATGTATGTTATCCTCGATATAGTCTAGAACCTCTACAGTTTTTTTTCTTTATGTTCTTAATGATCACATATCTTTTTTGTGTAAGCCTACCAAAAACTTTCGCCCCCTTTGCAAATTCAAGTTCAGATTCCAAAGAACACTATATATAAAGTGCGCAACTCGACTCATGAAGAATTAAGTGATATTATGCAAAATATGCCCTGAAATGGCATGGGATAGTAAGCCATATCCCCCTGTCACCACCTCTTCGACAGAGGGGCTGTCGAAGCTTGGGGTCGCCGGCATGTTCCAGCCCTCTGTCGGAAAATTCTGTCGCCATTTATGATCGGTTTACTTATTTTGGCTTTCAAAGGATCGTTTCTGCAATTTGAAACCCAAGATTTTCGGTACGCTTTGCCCACTCTTCCTCAGTTCTGTTACTTACAGCTAAATATAGTTCAAACCATTTCCACCTTTTCAAGTAACTGAAGAAGTTGAATACATGAATTTAGGTAAATGTTGGGTATTTCACCTCATATCACCTCATTTAGTCAATATTCTCTTGGGTCTGTAGTGCGGTACGGCTAAAGGACACGAGGAGAAAAGTACAATGTAAGTTATGCCCGATGGGACCAGGGCCGTAGCTAGGGTCATATGTTTAGGGGGGTGTGAAGGTCCCAAATTCCGACTGGATGGATATTTTTTCCAACTGAATAGTGGCGCGTAAATCGCACCATTTTTTATGCGCCCTGCGTTTGCATACAGCAGTGGGGATCCTTCCTTTGTCACTACATAAAGGTGCCGTCGTGGGGGAGGGAAGGGGTCAACCCGTCCCCTTTGAGAAATTTTTGTTAATTTAAGGTTCCTTAGATGCAAAATGGAGCTATCTTTGGGATATTTTTGGAGCTGATCATATGTCTAGAAAATGTCAATAATTAAATGAATTCTAATTTTCCGACTGGTTTGATTCTTTTTCCAAATGAGTAGCGTCCCGAAAATTGCATTTTCGTTTTTATGGGCGTTACTTTCGTATGATACAGCAGTGGGGATCCTTCCTTTGTCACTTCATAAAGGTGCCGTCCTGGGGGAGGGGGCTAAGTGGAGGGGTGTCCCCCTTCCCTTTGAGAAATTTTTGTTAAGGTAAGGCTGCTTAGATGCAAAATGGTGCTATCTTGGGATACTTTTGGAACTGATCATATATGGCTGGAAAATGTCCATAATTTAGTGAATACTAAGATTTGGTTAGGTGAAAGTAGAAAGTATGTTGTCTAAGAGAAGAATACGTTGTCAACAAACCTCTTGAAGCCCCCCCCCCCTTTGACTACTTTAATGCCTTTTGTTCTGGCATCTAATGCTAGCATATACCCGTATAGGCCTCCTGGAAGCTCTGAATCAATTATATAAAATGGGGCAATGATATAATGCTTATTACCTGGCATCTAAATAATAATATAGAGTATGACGCCAAGCACTTTACCTCTGTCGCAGTTTTACTAATTTTGAACGAAAATCCAGACGAACAGCTTCCAGCAATGGGGAATGGGCGGGAGGGAGATGGGCGGGAGGGACACTATAGGTGCAGAAAAATGATACTAGACTTCCCAGACAGGCATAGCAAAAGAGGTTTAGGACTAACAAGCGCATTTTCAGAATGTACACCTAGTTTATGCTATAAAAGTTCACGGGTAAGTTGTGCTTATAATGTTCATAAGTGATGCAACGTGGATTGTGAGGATTGCGCGCGAAGCGCGCCAAATTTGGGGGTACACTTCAATGCCAAAATAAAAAACCTCCATGCAGGCTCAGCCAGGGGTGGTGTTTTGATTTGCCGACATGGGGGAAGCGCCTTGAATGGGGGCCAGCTACTCTTAAGTCCCGACAGATGCAATGGGTTGCCAAACTCAAAATATAAGGCGCGCGAAGCGCGCCGAAAAATTTGGGGTTATATTGAATTTTCATTAGGGAAAGTTGAAAAGGTTTGGGCTTTTATTGAAGAATCTGGACAAAACCAAGTAATTTGTTAGGGTGACTGCATGGTCGTCGTACGGGATTACATTCTTCATCTTACCCATTAAGGATCTCCTACGAAACTGAAAGATCTTTTTCTTACAAAATATGTTTGCCACGATGGCCAGGCTGAAGAAAGAATCTTCCAAAAGTTAGGAAAAAGAGGAAAGAACTTCGCAACGATACATTTTCGTATTTTTCTAGAATCACGCAAACACGGAAGAACAACATTTGTGGAAACGATGAAATCCAATATGTTTGAAACGGGGGCCTTACCTCTAGAACTATTATAGATGAAGGCGCGCGTAGCGCGCGAAAATTTTTTGAAGTTGTAGAAGGAATCGTTACAGAACTTACTGGCTACGGGCCTGATAAACAGACGTTTGGAATATTTTCTGAGTATATCTATGTCTTCACTAATATTAGTCTATATAAAATTTTGCGCAATTTTGTGGGGCTCGGAAAAATTTGGGGAGGGGGGAAGCTAAAGCGCCCTAGCTCCTATAGAACTGTGTCTGGTATAATTACCTTAATAATGTTCATGAGACTGATTGTAAATCGTGACTCATGCGCGCGAAGCTCGCCCAAATTTTCATTAAATAAGATTTCCATAATAAAACCTGCATTCAGAATCTGCATCGAGATACTTTCAATTGCCCAACAAACCAGCATGCCACTCAAAAAGCCAGTCTTTTACCTGGTAATTTGTAAACAGCTTTCAACTTCTGCTGTTGTGCTTCTCCGAAAATTGCTATCGTAAGATATTGATAATAAGAACAACACTGAGGTAAGGTTTGAAGCGCGCGGAGCGCGAGAAAATTTTGAGAGTTTGAGAAGAATTTGCGAAAAAAGGACAGCTTTGATTTGATTTTGCGTGAGGAAAATAACGTTTGGTATAATTCTCACTTGGTCTAGTTGGAAAATATATACAAAGTTGACATAGGCTCAGTCGGAAAAATGTGCTAGACTGAGATATCAGAAATTCCAACTGGCATTTCAGATTTTCGGACTATCGTCGCTCTGACGAACTTTGGGGGGGTGAGACACCCCCCCACACCCCCCCGGTCGCGACGGCCCTGGATGGGACCTACTGCCAGGACAATTGACCTTAACTGGCTTTTAATAACTACCGATTCTTTTTAGCAGTTTAGTGTAAGATAACCCCAAACATTTTCTCTCGCTTCTCGCGCTTTTCAATTTTACACTTTACATTCTGGGCCGAAAACATTAGATCAGCGCCGAAACTACGTTCCTCTAGTATACACAAATTTTATGAAATTTATCCCCCACAATGGCATGGTTTAGTACACAGATTTTCTTCAGATTTCTCCTCACCATCCCCTTGACGGCATCGGGGCTGTCAGAGCTTCGGGTCACTGTCTCCGCCCGTCTAGCCACCCGTCGGGCAAAATCCTGGCGTCATCCCTGGCACTCAAAACTTAAAAGTAGCCTACAGAATGAAATTAGGAGAGAATTTTTTTTCATTATATGGTCGTTTACAGGCACGGATCCAGAGATTTCAAAAAGGGGGGGGGGGGCTGAAAGTTCCCTTGAACATTCTCCTAGATTAACATTATGCTAATTTTCGCGTATTTGTTATTGTTGATGTGGCGAAATAGGGGGGGGGGGCTGAGTCAGGGAAAGCCCCCCTTGGATCCGCGCCTGGTTTACTAAAGGATAGAGCTCTTCTAATCGCCCTTCAGTGGATAATCATACAGGATGCTATCAATATCAATATCTGGCCCATGGTGCTGGTAGGCCTACTATCATTAAGTTTCCTTCGCGCTTCGCGCTAGTCACTTTGACCATCTGTAATGGTAAAACTGTATATGTTTAAGGATGAAACCGTGCTGTTAACTTTTGCGATCATCTCAACCAGCCTTCTTGACTGGTCTCGTGATCTTACAGTCCTGTCAACGTAGGCTATGTGACACATACTGTAGCATACTGCAGCTTACAACGCATAGAGGATAACTTGAACTCTCCGTCATTGACATCGAATTTCACAAAATCTGAAACAAACGAAACCTGATCAATAAGGCCTCTAGAACCAATTTACGGCGGTGTTATTACCTTATATTGCAGGAGCTTCCGGGGGCTTCGCCTCCTGAACCCTCACCGGGGCTCTGCCCCTGGACCCCGCCAGGGGCCCTAGCGCGGGCCCCTGGACCCCACGCGTGCAAACTCGCGCTTCGCGCTCGTGGTGCACCTTCGATGCACTTGTGACACCCCTCCATGTCAGTCGGGGGAATCACAGGTTGTGCCCCCTACCTCCGAAATCCTGCACACGCCACTGACACGAACAACTTTAACAGAAATGCAGTTAGAGTTCCTTGCATTTGCAACAGCTTTAGGCATCAGCATGGATCATGGGGGACGGGGGACGAGTCCCCCTCACTTTTTTGGAAGGGGGACATCTCAAAAAAGTTCCCCCCCCCACTTTTTCAATAGTACAACATAGATTACGAATTGACACTACATATTAAAAGCTAAATTGCGCCCAAATATGGCACCATTTGCCATATAATAGGCACCTTCTAATTTCATTTTTTTTTCAAAGGGGAGGGGGCGCCGTCCTGGGGAGGGGTCTAAGGGGAGGGGGTGGGACACCCCCTCCTCTTAGACCCCTCCCCCAGGACGGCGATTCGAAATGACGAAAAGTCTCCCCCACTTTTGGAGAGCCTCCACGCTCATGGCTTTAGGCAATTGAGTTGTAACATGATATACCCCACTGAAGCAACAGAATGGTGGTGCACGTTAAAAATAGTAATTGTTTCGTAATTTGGTCAATATTTGATGGGTTTTTGATGGGAACTGTACTTTCACCTATATAATACAATTTATTTATAATATGTGCCACTAATAATTGTGCTTATCGCGCCCATCTCAATATGGCAGCTCCCTGGCTGGATTGTTAATTTATATCATACAGTCGTATGCCATACACAAATAGACTATATCGTCATGATCAGTGTATGGTGACGGTCTATTCTCATTGAACTACAATATGGCGTGCCCTAGGTAATTAAGGTAATCAAATTTACTGAGGTTCTTTTAGAAAAATTATGGGAAGCAAATGTGCCCCATGGTGACCCCAATTTGATTGAAACTGGCCATTACATCTAATTTGCACGGATCAATCGTTCATATCTAGGCCGCTATAAAGTCCGTGAAAGATACCACCGGAAAATATATCCTTAGGTTGAATGGCTGCATAAGGGTCAATTTCTACGATAATGGGTGGGCTTTACATTTCATCTGACAGTCAACAACATCTGTGGTTAACTGTTTGAATTCAAATCCCATACGCTTTGATAATTTGTCGTTGCACAGATTGCTGCAGTCCTTGAAGATTATGACCTCCCTTCATTAAGCTTTCAATGCACCAACTAAGTCAACTACACCTGACTAAAAGAAACGATCATTGTATGACTGTGCTGTCACGTCATGTCATATGTTGATGGCTTTCGATACGATACGATATCAAAGTGTGATAGTATTTGCCATATGATACTATAAATGATGGTGCAGTTGGTGCTAGGGCACTGAAGCCTATAAAAAAGCCTTAGGCTGTGTTTTCTTTTACTATTTAACCCAAAATGGCGAGCTGCATCACTCGGTGTGCCGAAATTTGTTCAGTTATCCCATCTGTAGGAAGACTACAACACTAGACGGTCCTTAATAAAAGGACTATTACACAGTGTCTATTTCGAACACCCTGTCCATAAATGGACGAGCCCGCACATGACACGGATTGGCGCTATATAACTTTGGTTATATTATTACCAACGTGGGATGATCCCACCGTGGTCCGAAGAAATCGTCGACGAGCGAGTTAGCTATGTCACTTAAATTGAAAAGAGGATCGATGGACATACTCCATTTATAGACAGGGTGTTCGAATATAGACACTGTGTAATGGTCCTTTCATGAAGTACCCCCTCACTAACTTTGGTTTTCTCCACTCCACATTATCGGTGGATAATGGTAAGGAGAAATCGTATCTTGATTTCTCCTTCCCATGATATTTACCGAAGAAAGGGGTGGGAAAACTGGCATGTCAGATTTCACACCACCGCGATGTTCTCGGCTTCCGTACATAGGTAACACCACCAAATGCAGGACTTTGCAACTTGTCGTTGGAATCTACACAATTATACTCAAGGAGAAACAAATTGATTTAACAGCCTCTGAACCACGCACTTCCTGAGGAAAAATGATGAGTTCAGGGTCAAAACAGATTTTCCGCACGAATAGAAAGGAGAGAAGAAAAAGACAGCCGTTTGAACAATTTCCTACTGCCTAAACGTGGGTAAACAGCATTATTACAATAACGCGTAGGTTATGCTATATGTACTGAGATTGAGGCAGTAACTACACCGGCTTTGAGACGACGGTTGCTGCGCCAGGTCTGAATAATGTTAACTCAGCAGGGTTACTTCTACCCTGCATAAAACTTGTAGATAAAATAAATTACTTCCTGTCTGTCACGCAAATGGATTTTCCGATCCTAATGGAAACAGAATCGAAGGATGTTTAGAAAAATAATTTCAATTTATGCGTCATCTTGATAAGGCGTGATAAGGAGGTTTGTTTCATTCTGTGGAGAGGAAATGAACCACCTGGAAAGAATGGTTAAGTTGTGAAACAATTGTTTTTCGAAAACGACTCTTGGTTACATGTTATGCTCAGTGCCTTGACCAGAAAGTCCCTTGCCTTGAAATAATATAGAAGTCCTTGGATGCAACACATGCTACTCTGCCGAAATGTACCTATTTTACGCGTTGTGAGTAATCATTGCTATAAGTGTGTCCTGGCTCTGCTATTCTTTACTAATACGTCTTGTCCCTCAGCCCACCTTGGGACACAACATAGAGTGGAAGCAGTGTGTGTATGAATGCGGAGTTGCGATCACCAGATTGGCATAGCAATGACAAAATAGGGCTACATATTAAAGCGCACAGTCAATTTATTTCTACACTACTTTTGTGAGTTGAACGTGATTGATTTTAAAACAATCTGTAGGGGATCAGGATATGTAAGTATAGCTACCAACTCCCTCCATATGGTATGAGATATTTTCACAAGGAAGGGGACCGTGAGGTGCTTCCCCTGTAGATTTGCAACCCTGATTGGAAAACAGTCACGTTTAGTAAGTCTGCCAACTTGTCAGTGGCTTATTGTAACGCTCAATGGCTAAAATTTGTACTGGAACATGAAAGAGAAGTGCCCTGAAGTCTGCAAAATTTTTGCTGGGAGGGGAACGATGCTGGCCTTACAGCGCGCTTCGCATGCCTATTATTTCCGCTATGCGCCGGCGAGCACAACTTTAAACACTAAAAATAGACGTCTTCATTTTTTAACACATTATGGCGTTTAAGAATTAGAAAACGAACAACAAAAGGGATAAGCACAGTAGGTGACTGAACGAATACTAACACATGCATAAAGACAATGACGTCAATTAAAGCGCACTCCGCAAAAACGTTTATATGTTTGATATATATGCTAATTTTTCTTTATTAAAAACAACTTGATGTTTACAGTAATCATGAAATAAACGCATAAACGTGTTTACGAGATGGCGTCAATGTGTTAAAGTTGGCGTTTTAGACGTTTAATTTGCTTATGCATTTTATTGTTTTTTTCGGTTACATAAACGCCAAGACGCGTTCATTATCCGTTACAAAAAAGTGTTAATCATTTTTTACAGTGAAGGGGACTCATTTGCAGTCACCCATATCGAGTTAGTGTACCCGGGTAACCTATTTTATGAATGGCTCTTTCAAATCATGTGACAACAATTTTGTAACAGTGGATTTGCAAAACAACCCCTTTGTTCACCTTGAGAATGCCACATTTATGTTCTGAAACATTATGAAAGATACTTACAATAGAGATAGAAATGTGTAACTTTTAGTTCATCTGTCACAATAAGTTCAGAGAGAATGTTTATTCCCCTTAATCTACATTTTACTGACACCGTCAAGCGGCTATTGATATGTGACCGTTTACACGTCCATCATTTACTAACCCAGATGAGTTTTAGGGTCGTGTTGCGGTGCTTATGGCCAGCAAATCATAATGGATTATGGTATGCGTTGTTAATTCTCAATTGTCAAAGGGGGACTAGAACCCCTGACAGGTGCTCAGTTAACCCTAAGGGCCATGCACGGGCGTCTTTAATGAGACTTAGGCTCTCGTTCAGCTCCATGAATCCAACCTCAATTTTTTTCTGGACCATAGGCGTAGGAAGATTTTCGAGACGGGGGGGGGGGGGCTGAACCTTGTTTCGGATCGCCGTCTTGGGGGAGAAGTCTTAGGGGCCCCCTCCCCTTTGGAAAATTTTTAGGTATTTGAGGGTCCTCAAATGCAATTTGGTGCAACATTTTGGACAAACTTTAAGGAAAATTACTGCAAATTTTTGACATTTCTTACAGAAGAGACAAATAAGGGGTTTTTGCCCTTGGATCTTGGGGGCGGAAGCATACTTCAACTATGCTTCAGCCCCCACCACATTTTTGACTGGGAGACTAAGCCCCCCAACCCCCCCCCCCCCGCTTCCTACGCCCAAGTTGTTCTGGACTATATTATTGGTGGAAAGACTTGACAACTCACTGGTTGTACATAGCATATAATGACATTGATTTCTTGACTCTCTACAGCTTGTCATAGTCTAAATGCACTCCTTCCCCGTGGTACCTTACCTTCGAAGCAGGTATCGAATACTCACGCCTCTTTTCACGTAGGCCTATATACTCTATCGATCGAGCGCAGTCAAAGTTAATATAGGTACAGGAGAAATAGAAGTCCGCAGGGCGGGCAACTTAATACCTAATAGATTTTGCAAATGATCTGACTCAGGCTGTACACACGATTGCTTGGGAATAATTTTAAACGACTCTTTAAATTGCTAAACCTATAAATTACTTCAGTTGCTTAGTTAGACTTCTAATAAGGCCATGTACGTAATGATTTTCACATAACAGGGACTCGGACGCGAAAATGGGTAAGAGATTTCCGTTTGAATGGAAATTACAGGTTACAAGAAAACTTCTTGTTCACGTTTTGCAGTTTGTAAGTTAATAAGGCATGCCCTTGTGTGAAATTAATAGTGCGAAAAATTAACTTTACAGGTCTTAATATTGTACCAATATCTTGCACCAGGTGTAAATTTTTTAAGTTTTTTGAATTATTGTGCTCCAAATAATGACTTACAATTCTCCACTTACTTATTTCTGTTTGTGACTAAGTGCATGTCCTTGCATTGTGCTGTTGAACAGCTTAATATCGGAACAAATCGTTATCAAAGTTTACATTTACTTCTTGAGCAACTGAGTCCCAGACTTGACTTGCGGTTATTTCCCAACGTTAAAAGCTGTCACAAGGAGACTAGATGACGTTTTAAATTACAACTTCAGGTCGTGTGGCTAACAAACTCAACCATTTAGATCAAATTTGGATTATTTCACCTGAAAGGTTAGCTCATAGTGGAAAAAGTCCTTACTTTGACCCGAAGGGAGATCGAACGCGAAACCTCAAGGCTGCTCTGCTGCTTGCATGGCTTTGCTTCAAATGCAACCACCTTCATCCACCCTGGGGTAGCTTCCTATACTGAGATATCATGTTTACAAAGTTTCAGCGTAAAGCCCTGGTGACCTCAGATGATCTTATCCCGCCAACAAAAACGACGACAATCTCAAATTTTAATATGAAGCAGGCACACTCTAAATATGAGAATTATCGATACCTTTGCTTCCTATCTTGATAAAGCCTATGGTATTAACCAAGTGTTTTAATATTTTGACCTTTCCCGGATAGCAAAATCCGGCGGTCCGCCGGTGTCAAAAGACCGACGGAGGGCCATCGGAGGTCCGCTGGTTGGACGAAAACTTGCATGATGTCATAAAGCTTTTTAACCAATCACGTTTGACCTTCCTTATACTCGGAAGACCCTTCACCCTTATGGAAACCGATGGGTGTCTTCTAATGTATATGGTGTATTAAGATACCAAACATGGGAACTGTTCTTATATCTAAATTGCATGGATGTCGCGTTTCAAGCAAGTGTCACAAAGACCATCTTGCCTGTATTAGTACTGAAACCAAATATAGTATTCTATGAAATATTACAAATTTTATTCTCACCTCTTCAAAAGAAAAAAAAAAAGAAATCGTCAACTTGATCATCCTTCTTTTACCTCATCTTACATTTTGAGGGGTCTTGTATGAATTCTGATGTTGACGTAGTCACTTCACATGTCCTTTTGAACTTTAAGGCCATACGGTCCCTGTCAGTAGGTAAATAGTAGTGCAAACCGCTTAAGAAAAGCATTCAATTTTCAATAATTTACACAATCTGTCTGTACGGGTTTTAAAGCTTACTTCACTCCTTTCACCGGGCCACTTGTAGACGCACTGTAGTTATATATAGACTCACAGGCCTGAGTCTTCTGCCTCGTAATTGGTAAAACCTTTCAGTTTTCATAAAATCTGTCTTCCCTGAATTCGCCTGTTTCAAATTCCTAAAATCACTGCTGTGTTCCTCCATATTTTAATACTCCTTTGCACACGAGCTATCAGTTTATTTTAAGACCCTCACCGATGAATAACTCGAATACGCTTGAGATGGTAGCATGATAATAGCATGCATAGCACTGAGGTGAGGCTGAAAGTGGGAGGAGAGCGAGAAAAATTAGATAGTTTGCGAAGGATTGAGAAAGTTTTGATAGTTTCGGAACAGTTTGTAGAAAATGATAAAATGAACCGTTAACTCACCGCCACCGTCTCTGACCTTTGTACAGGAGCGTACAGTGGGAGTGGGAGGGGCCCCCACTTGGTGACCCCGCTGGTGCTAACACTGCTAAACTCTGGGAAAAGTTGAAAATTTCTAGACACCTACTGACAAAGTAACTATACGAGAGTAATTCCGTCTAATCAATAATCTAGGCCGGTTAGGTTTATGCATATATAATGTCAACAGGAAAAAAGCGCGTGGTTATATTTTTGATCAATATTTTGGTACATTACAACACTTTCGGTGGCAATTTCTACCCCTCCAAGTACGTTTGTAAACCTGACGTTAGTTCTTGGTCGTGTTCATCGCGTAAACACAATACGACGATAACAACCACCCAAAATTGCACTAAATGTGCACGTTCAACTTGACATTTAGAATAGCCCATATTGAGACCTTTCCTCCCCTGCGCGCGCGAACGTGTGTGCATACGCCGCGAATGGTCTAGAGGTCACTTTACCCCGTACGTCAAAAAGTTTTGGGAGGTGCTTCTAGTTAGACAAGTAAGATCAGAGCCCATGGCCATGTAACAGATTGTTTTGAACTACATTCAAATTTGATAGAAAATTTTCATACGTTTTAACTGTACAGGCTATGAGAATCGGTTGAGTCTATGAAGGTCTGTAAATATGTAGGCCTACCTGTGGCAATACCTATACCCTGGGGTAATTTTACGTGCATGAGGAAGTTACGATGAAACTATACGTATGACGTTGAATGAACATATTTCATTATCGTTCGTATATCATAAAGATTGGTGTTGGTGGCATAACAGTTCAAACGCTTTACTAACGTACACTGCGATGGTAAAAATGATAAAACCTACAATCTTGGACGAAACTGTTGGAACACCTCCAACCGTTGTACCGTGTACAATATGATGTCGTGCATGATTTAGGAAACCCTCGTCCCCCAGTACAATGTTGAGTCCAAACGAAAGCTGTGCATCTCTAATTGACATTATTACCTCCAACATTGTACGGGGGAGAGGGGGTGCAGGGGTGTTCCAACGAGTTATGTCCAAGATTGTAGTCTCGTTTATGAGTCCTGCAGAATTTCAAGTGTTTGAGACCCGAGACCGAAACTGATACCTGCAGGGTCGAGGCTCGAGACACAGACCCCCATAAAATATTACTGGGACCTACAATAAAGACAATACAAAGTTTCGCAAAGCATGTTAACTTTTGAACAGGGAGGTCCTTTACGCCTATAAAATGTACGATAAAAGAAGTGACAGTGTGTCGTACACACCCTCCTAACCCACCATGGTAATCAACAATACACGAAATCATTGCTGGTCGCAGCTTGTCTCGAAATATGGTTTTCTTAAAAGGGTTCCTAGACACCATTCTATTTAACGATTCAAATGAAAAGCATCTGATTAATTTAAAACTTGGAAATGTTGGAATGTTTTCTGACAACGTAAGCAGGACATACTGCAATCATTTCTTGCAAATTGTTCAAATTTTCCATCGTTTTCTGTTAAAATGAAAGCTCTTTAATTCAGCGATGCTCAATCGACGCTGTAAATTCCAAAAATTATTTTAAGTTCAACTTTTCTTCCTTCGATAATTCTTTATTTTCCTTTTTTCTGGAGAAGCAAAAACAGAGACCACTCCATGCCGTTACAAAAACACTTGTACTGGCCACGTTTCTTTTATTGTGTGAACTTTGCCCTTTCAGAATTTTCTTTCAGAATCATCTCTCTAATCATAACTGACTGAATTAGCTAGTTAATAGTGTCGTGACCCCAAAAAGTCATTACCTAAAAGGTCATTCCTCAGCGGTGTGCTCTGCCACATATATTAAACATATTTTCGCACGACAGAAACTGGCGCCGGGCTATCTTCCTTGTATAATGTTCTCTTGAACAGAAAGGGGTAAACTAATGCGAGCCACTCATTTAGGAAACCTCAGAATATTGCTTCCTAGCTTGATGTTTTACAGACTTCCATTTTTAGGTGAAATTATTGTAGCTGCTGTATTTACTTTCTACTTTTGTTGTGTTGAGTTTGCACCAATATTCTACATCAGACCGTATGAAAGAAACAAAGCAGTATGATATACAGTTGCATCCAGACCATCCGGAACTGTCTTAATTAGGCGCCTTAACGAAAATATTTTTGGTGCAAACTTATCCCGCGAAGGAACTTAAAACGTTCAACCCACGGGGAAGTCTTTGGGGAAGAGATAT
The DNA here is from genome assembly GCA_029531755.1 of Holothuria leucospilota. NCBI lineage: Eukaryota > Metazoa > Echinodermata > Holothuroidea > Aspidochirotida > Holothuriidae > Holothuria > Holothuria leucospilota. The sequence goes on from CM055983.1 coordinate 19,610,317, forward strand.
TAAATACAAGCAAAATAGCAGAGGAAAACTCAGTTCACGCTAGCTTTTGAAGTGAAAGGGATATTCCGGTGACAAATTTGACAAAATACGAGAGTTTCATAAAATCGAGGAACTTTTTCTATTTTCATAAAATCAAGGAGCTCTTTCTTCTTTATTGGTGTAAACCCCTTCTCAATATAGCATGTTGCATTTGGAAGTTATGGATTTTCAAAGAGAATGTCCATTCCACAGCGGGGCATTGCGTTATGGGAAATGTCTGATGCCATATAGGCAGACTAATTGAACATGTGTACTTTTTCATAATTTTGACACATGTAAATGAAATATGCAGACACTTTTGGACATGTAACCCAGTTCATTCTCACAAAATTTTAAGCTCAATCTACAGTGAATGCTATTTAATGTTTCACTGGTGTTAAGTTTCAAAGTCAAATTCAACATTCCATTTTTATAGAACAACAAAAGATTTTGGAAGCAACTTGACGGTATTACATAACATTTTGTAACCTTGAAGTAGCTGGAAGTCTTTTTTGCGACAAGAATAGCCTATCTGTATACAAGGATATCTTCAGTTATGAACAAACTATGGATGTGGGGTTTGAAGGGTATGTGATGAAAAATTAATCCCTTTCATTTAAGATCCTCCTAAATTGTCCTCAACCCACGACATCCCTTTTTGGAAAAAGAGATAATCATTGCAAAAAATTTCAGTGTCTATCGCCGAATTAAATGTTAACTCATTTAGACCCCGTGTAAAATTGCATTATATAAGGAAATGCTTTGCAAAACTAAGGGCTAAAATTGAATAGACCTTGCCATACGAATGCTGACCCAATATCTTTATTGTACAGACATTCTATATGGCGATAGCTTATGAAAAATCTTTCTGGCTTGTCTGGGTTGGTTTAGTTGACCCGTTATGTGTTCTTTATGGGGAAGTTTCCCATGAACGAATCCGACACGTTTGAGGCAGTATTTAATTGACAAACCCTTAATTTCTCTCCAGTGGCTCGAATACAGGCGGGACCTGGTTGAGGGTTGCATTCACCAGTTTAAGAATAAATTTTCAACCTTTTTCCAACAACAAATTTTAGAAGATTACCTGCTCGTTGGCACCCTCAATCTGACGCTGTTATTAACTCTGTCATCGCAAATTTAAAGGGAGAATGCAGTCACCCCAATTAGGAATTGTACAGTAGCCTACCCTATTTCCTGAATGGATCTTGAGAATCATGTGACAGTATTTTTCTCACTCAATTGTAAAATTTACTAGGAACAACTGCTTGGTTTACCTTGAATATTCAATATTTATGTCCTAAAATATTATGAAAGATACTTGGAAGAGAAATAAGAAGAAGAAATTTGTGACATTTAACTATTGTTTCAAAATAAGTTTTGGGCGACTACTTTGAATACAAATACAAAGGTCATGCTACATACAAGATGGTGGAAAGTGCGATATCATGTATTCCGTCGTGTTTAGGATGCCAAATACCGTATCTTCCATACTGGTGTTCTGTGCATGATACTTTTCTCGGTGAATTTATTCCTCCCTTTTTGTCCCTGACTTTGTGCCTAACCTTGAAAACTGTAGTGACAAATTTGTCTCAATGCCTTAGAATGCAATTTTCAGGCCGCACGTTCATTTTGGGATGCCGAATTTTCTCTCATACTGGGTACCCACGGTACTATAGATACTTTCCAGTGATTTGTGTTGTAAACTGCGGTTTCCTGCAACCTGGAACATTCGGAATGCCAAATTTTCTGACATCAGTCCTAACTTCGATCGGGCTGAGCTCGGCTTTAGTCTTGTACAGCCCCTCAATTTAGTAATCACACCTATGACAAATTCCCGAAAACATCACTATATATATATAGGTCGAAAGTTGTGTTTGGTGTTCGATCATGAAGTTGAAATCAATCCCACGTGCTGGCATAGCCTTTTCACACAAGGGAAAGTACAGAAGAAATAAATTCAGAGAGAAAAATCAAGTCGCAACCAGGAATTGAACCCGGGTCTCTCGCGTACCGGGCGAGCGCCTTAACGCGAGAGGCTTAACGCTTAAGGCGCTCTTTGTACATCTCACTGCTCGTCAGCTCGTAGCACATGCTTTCAAAAGTATGACTTAATCACAATTGTTTCAAGGTCGAAACTTTTGACCGTAAAAGCGACGTATTGTGTTTCTCTTTTACTATTTCTTCCCACAATTTTGTATCCTACAAAAAGTGTGTCTTAGTTTATGGAAGCTTAACAATCGTTCATCAAAACTCAACGAATAAAAATTTCAAAATCTGAAACGAACTGAACATAATTCAACTAATTAAAAAAGAATCATATTCAGTTGCTTGATCGGTTTCGCCAATTATCGATGTACACTTATTTAAGTTTTCGAAGTATCACGCGAGATTGGTAGCAGTTTGTTCATCTGTCATTGATTTTTAACACACTGCTTATATTTTGTGTCGGAAATATTTGTAAAATAAATAGCAATAGTATAAAAGAAGGATTGCTGTAAGCTCTTCAAGTTGTATGGGAGATCATCGTCCGTTGATGCGAAGAGGATAGCCTAATTTTAAATTGAAAAAGAATTTTTAACAATCAATTCAAATCGCTACATAATTTTCACTAGATTTGGCAAAGTGAACCTCATTTATGTCCGTTTGAAGTGTTAATGACCTAAACCATGGTTAGTGTTTACTTATGGGCTCACCTTGCATTTAAAATTAGAGTGGGATCGAAGTACATGGCTCTGTAAGTTAGGGTATCATTCGCACATGCTAAAAAAAGGAGGGGCAGGATTCCAAGCTATGAAAGAAACACAGCGACACTCTAAATCACGAGAGCAAAAACTGGTTAACCTTTTGAGCGACGGACGGTCGGTATAAACAAACTAAATCGTAATAACTAAAACTGCATCGCTATTCTCCCCCTCCCTCCGAAATTTAATTCCCGCTACAAGGAAAGAAAAGGGTTCGACTATTTTCTGAATTTGTGTTCTAAAGGATGAAGGTTTACTCCCCTCTCTTGAACGGTGGTTCATTACAAATTGACTCACCCACTGGTCATCACTGGCCTTTTTTGTAATTTCCAAGTATACTGAAATGTTACTAGAGCCAGTCTCATTGTACTGCAAGAATGTCACTTGAACAATACGCATTAGTAGCTGATCAGTGGCGGAACTAGGAAGTTCAGTGAGGACACGGGAGGACATTGACCTTTCGTGGGAGCATAAGTTTTCTTGCATCATCCCACCAAGACTGAAAAGATGCAGAAAGGATGGCGCAGGAGCCAAGAGAGTCCCCGATTCTGGTTCTCGTGGAGAGCCTAGATAATTCAACTTTCAAGGTGACTGACCACTTAGTAACATGCATATTATGTCATCCACCCGTCAGCCCGGGTAGTAGAAATTGTCACTTATCTTCAAAATATAGCATACGAACATAATACATGAAAAAAATGCCACTGAGGGTAAATTTCTCAGTCTTAACAGAAAACTGTGTTGACTTCATTTTTCTAAGCGTCTTGGTAAGAAGGAATTGAGGAACTTGTAATATTGGTTACACCTCTATGTTCAGACGTCTCTATTTCACGACACACGTAACCCTAATACTCACATCTTAACCTAACTTAACCCTTATCCTAACACTGACCTCAAAGTAGACTTGTCGGAGTATAGAGACGTTCGAACAAGGAGACACCAGAACAGAGAGCAGTCCCCACCATGTTTAGTTAAGTGCACAAACTCTCATTAATGGAAACCATGAGCACTGGAGTGCGACGCGAGGAGAAATTTTTGTTGCCACACAGAATCCACTCTTAAAGCAAAAGCAGGTTAACCGTTAGCTGACCTCTATCTACGTTACAGCTAATTGTACCCAGAAAATGGCTCCACGGCGAAACTGAAAATTATGCACAACATTTGACGCGTGAAAGGCAGGGGGGGGAGGGGGGAGGGGGAGGGGGGAGGGAGTACATCGTTTTGTGATGGGAACTTTCCCCTTGCCAACCCCACCCACTTCCGTAGTTACTCCACAGTCACTGGTGCTATACATCACACCCTGTTTGATGTATCATAGACAATTCCTCACTCCTATTTCTTAACACTATTCCATAGTAGTGTTCCTTTCCAGGTTAAGGACAGGTACCGGCATTCCCTGAAGGGTGGGGGGGGGGGATAGCCTAAGGAGGGCAACAACCTGAAGCCCGTTCAAAGACCATGCGGGTTGTCAGAAGGATGGCCAACGCAATTTTTGCGCGAGAGGCGCGCCGAAAATTTGGGCTTTCCTTGAAGAAAAATTGAATGATTCAGGGGTTTTTTTGTGAAAAAGATATTGAAATTTTAGGTTTTTATCTGCCTTCCTTGAGAGCAAATCAAGTATTTCGTCGGGGCGTCAGGGGTCACCGTTGGGTACTGCATGCATATTGCACCCATGCAGTAAGGCTCCTCGACAAAAATCGAAAATTTCCCCAACGAGGATGCCCGCCTTCCCTGACGGAGTAGGGGGCATGCGTGACCCCCTTTCCTTCCACCTAGCGCCACACCTGTTCCTTTCCGATTTCAGGTCAAGTCACATTCCAGCATGCACTGCTTTGAGCTAAAGAACAGATACAACTCGTACCCAGTAGTACTTGTACCTAATTCTCCTGGTCCTACGGATATCATTTTACTCCTTCATGCAGTCGTGTGATTGCAGTGTGCTCCATCGTCTCGAAATTATTTCTACGTAGGCTAATGCGTAACATATGATACTTATATGGATGTATGCAGTAACCTCATGCAAAATTATATAAACAAACATTTTTAAGGTTCAGGACACACCGTTACAAGTTTATGTCTCTTTGACAGCTTTGTGGTCGTTGATAGTGAGACTCCAAATTAACATCTTGACAGGTGGGATTTGAACTTTAGCTAGCAAAGCGAACACAATTGAGCAGTCTCTCTGTGGTCCTAATTGCTGGTTAGATCCTGTAATCTGTGGCTTTCATAGCCCTATATTCCTATTGGTAGGGGAAGAAGTTTCTGCTCCCATCCCCGTGATTCCTGCATTCTATATAATCGTGCAAAAGAATAAGGCTTTTAAACTGAGGAAGCCCGATGAAAATGTCAATGTACCTTTGTTAGGCCTGGAAACAAAACCTTGTATTTTACTGGATATTAAAGGGAGAAAGCAGTCGCCCCATATTAATTTTAAAAAATCTCCCAAATCTTACAGATATCCTCTTATTTTCTCACAAGTATCTTTCATTATTTTTCTGTGTACAAAAAATGAATATTGAAGGTAACGAAAGGAGTTATTCTGCAGGAATTTCACAAATAACATGACTGATATGAGCCATTCCTGAATCAGGATGACCGGGGTCACTACTTCAAATTGGGAGGACTGCATTTTCCCTTTCATTTCTTTTTTATTAATTTGCATCAGTGTTGAATGTATGAATTGGAAGACATTCCCGAATTTTTGCGCAAAAATGTAGACTGAGCCATTTCTTAGCACGTGTCACTCTTTCGTTTGCCCTTCTTTGGGGTGTACCCCGGCTTTATTGACCTATAATTTGTGCCGAATGGTTTGTAAGAGAGGGGGGCTGCTCCATTTGATAAATTCTCATACAGCGTGGTAAACAGCCTGACAACACCACTTCTCCACGGAACGGGAGCAAACCTTGCTTGCTCAAGTACAAATTGTAAACCAGAGAGTCGTCACTGACGACCCCTGGCCTGGACAGACTACACCTATTGACAGAAAAGTCAGATAGGTCTCCTGAATCATACTGTCATAGAAACTGCAACAGGTATTATTATCAATGAAGACAAATCCGAGTATAAATCGATTCCGATATTACAGGTGTTTGAGAACAGGCACAATTTTTAGAGGGCAACGACCATGAGTATGGTTTGGGACCACAATTTTGGCGATTGAATTTGCAAAAAGTACGGAGTTGGCGAAAAGTTAAAAGGCAGGTGACCCCTGCTCCCTTTGATGCTTTAACAATATATCTGTTTCCGAATTAATTGTTATATTATAAGGCTTTTCGCCCTTGTATTCATATGTAATATCTGATGTTCTGAAGTGAAAGGGTAGATTTTAAGATATGGTTGGTGTTTTCAGAACGAGGTAGGGGAGACTGCAATTGTAATCCCTATATAAATGCGAGAAGCTTTCTAATTCGAAGTCCTTAAGCCAGTAGCAGAATAATCTCGAGACAATAGTGTCTGGGCGCCATCGTTGGCTTTTTAAGTAAGCCTATACCTCGTTCTCCTGTGTGGGCATTCATTATGGGTCCATATATAGGCCTACGCTCTGATTCGGCCATGAGATTTTCTTGCCAAGCTCAAGCACGGTCTGACCGGCTGCTATTGTCCGTTTTACAAGGCCAAAACTTCACAAGGCTTTGACTTGAGAACGATGGCAAATTTTTAAGTCAACCACATTTTAACTCTTAAATATCTAAGGGCATAATAGCATGCAGTGCTGTGTTCTTTGTCGACGAAATATAGGCTTACTTTTTGGAAAGTTCATAACCAAATCAGTAAAATCCAAGGGCCAATGATTTTCGTTTACTGTTTACTCAAAGCCAAAAGCTCTCAAATGGATATTGTTACAGATTTCTCCAATGCATGGAGTACCTTGGTACATCAATAAATCCCTAGCGCAGTTGCTTTGATAATTCACTTGTGTCTGTCATGACATGTATACAATACATTGTACGTTAGAGATTTTATTCAAAATAGCCATGACTACGGGGATCGAAATCTCCTTGAGCGACCCTCCCAAAATCCTGAGTTGCAGACAGAAACCATAACGCAAACCATAAATCTCTGAATCGTTCTTCAATAGTGCCGCACTCAGCATTGCCAGTGATTCGTCACTCTCGTCTGTTACAGCATGAAAGAAGCCTTCGAGGTCAATGTGTGTATAGGGGTAGCTGTTCGGAAGTAGAAATCTGTCACTGATTCCTGACCTTTAACTTGATAACTCGTTCGCCTCAGATTAACGACTGTCGCTTTAGCCTATCCCATAATAGTAAGCAATAAACGCGAGGTTGGCATTTCTTTCGTAAGTAGACCTTCGCAGAGGACTGTCGAAACGCGGATCACTTCCCGTACGGGTTGCATCAGGTCGAGTTGGGGCTCTGAGTGGTGTGAGGCAAAAGGATGTGCTAGTAGTTCAGAGGGTGCCTTCTAGAGTTTTTTAACGGGAGGAATTACCCAGCTCTAGCCCAACAGACAGAAAATAAAGGATTTAAAACAAGATGGAGCGGAGGAGTAGAGCGACCCTTTTGATCCTTTCTGTTCTTCTTGTTGGCTGCCTGTCTTTTGCCCAAGCCCAAGAGGATGGGAGCCTGAGTCCAGACGAAAGCTTCTCTGCGAGTGTGTTAGAGAGTTCTTCACGTAAGAAATTTCTGTTTTGTAATTTTGTCTGGGATACCACTCTTTAGGAATGGGAATAGAATAAGTCGCGCTCATAAATAATTGTTTCATTACATTATACGTTCAAGGTTGTAGTTGAAATCGCCAGTGTGTCATCAATGGAAAAGGTGTGAATATATGGCGGTACTTTGACCGCAGGGATGGATTTATGAGGTCCTGATCTACTAGTTAAGATAGCGAAATAGCCGAAAGGTGAGTCCATCGAACCATGGAAGCATTGAAAGAGCACAGGTAACACGAGGCTTTAACAAAATATTTTCACCCACTTAAGGTGGTCTGAATAGTAAATCTTCTTGTGTCATACTCATGATGATGCTCAATCAAGCACAAAAGGTTGCTTTTCGAGTTCATTTATGCGTAAAGTGGCCTGGATAACTGTGTTCTTAATGGCTTACGAAACAGCGGCGGTAAGGGCAGCGGCGGCGGCAGATCTAAGTCTGCCATTGCAGAGCATATTCAATTATCACTGAAGCAAACCACATAGCTTCACCTATTAGTATCACTCTGATTACGGTTCAGAAAGTAACCGGTGTACTTTTTTCAAAGTCTTCTCGACTCTTCAGCGAAGAGCCGAAGGAATTAACGGGAGTACGCCTGCCTTGATAGGGCAGTGTAGGCCGATTAATTGAAAGAACATAAGTAGTCTGCCCCCCTGTTAATCTGCTGAATTCTTCTTTGCTCTTACAGCTGTGTGTTTCGTGATGTTACAATACAAAAATATTGTAAAACAAATTGTCATCATTCATGGATTCGACCATTCAGAGGCAAAAAATGTCATTTTATTAAAGGGGCATATTGAGTTGATATCGATAACTTGACGAGGGTGTTGAAGGGTACTTCCACATGTCAATGATTATTATTAGCATAATTAGTCAAGTTTCACTTCCAATAGTTACGCATAAAGTAAAAATTTTGAATTTTTTGGTGTCCTGGCTTGTAACGGTTGTGTGCATAATTTGAAAAAGTGTCTGGTCACGAATTTGTGAAAACCGAATTGAATTGTTTATTGCTCACTTATGAAACATTTATTTGTATGCAAGATGTGGAGATTGTTTAAGTTTGACCATTTGTCATTATTATGTGAAGAATACTTAACAGGTTTGGCAAAATTTGGTGAATTTCATGAACCGACTCAATGTGCCGCTTTAAGAAGAACCAGACATGATTAAGCATAGAGAGACAGTACCTGAGTAAGCTCATTTAAAATGTGCCGGGGAGGGGGTGGTTACGGTTGTCATTAAGTTAACCAGGTTGGTTTTACATCAGATAAGGATCTGATCTGTTCACATTGCTAGCATTGGCATACCATGGCGTGTATTGATCCTCATGCAATAACACTTGGTATTATAGTTATGGTTGTAGTATGATCCTTGCTTCTCAGGAAGAGCAAGATGCCCTTGAAACGAACTTCCCATGCTATTCAAAACTGGTGCCATTGGTCTTAATTAGGGCATCATTGATCCTGGAGCACTCTTGATGCCAAGATCAAGATTGAAGGATCAAGACTGAGATGGAGGCTATAGAAAGTATAGCCTCGATCTCGAGCACAAGGTCTGATCTTGAGCAGGGGATCAGATCCTCACACTGTTACAGCACCCTAGGCATCCGTACATCGATCTTATCAAAGAATGATCGTAGTAAAAAAACTACAAGGAAGTCGACTTCTTCTGGAAACAGTCCCGGTTTCTACTCTTTCGAAATCTTTCACATGGAGACAATGTGTTAATTGATATCTAGGTTTTTGTACAAATTAAAGCAAATCGCGTAAAATAAACTGCGCTATGGTAAGTCAGTAAGAGATTAAGTGAAGTTACTCAGCCAGTTACATTTGTCTTCAATCATTAGCATGGATCAAGTAATTTGGCTGAGTTGAAACATGGAGTCAAGGTCTCGGCATTCAAAATGAATCCTTCGGCGTCATTTCGTCTTCAATATTTGGCGATACCTTTTGCAATGAATTTCTATAAGGGACATTCGTGTACAGCTATCTTGGGTATCTTTCATGAAAGATACTTCAAAATAATTATCTGGCGTATCATTCATAACTAGATGATCCGCACATTCAGTGTTCCAGGCCCACCTCTTCCTCCTTCTGTGAAAATTTCAGCTTAAGTTCATATTATAACTGTTGGATGGATTAACACATACAGACACACAAACATACAATCCCAACACATTCCTTCATTCAAACCTACGTGATGTTAAGGAAGCCATTTCGGTTGTTCTCACAAGTTACGTCTTATTGTAAAAGTATGTTTGAACAAACTCGATAAGCACAGTATCACCGTGCATTCGATACCATCAGGTGGCTGTTACTGTAACATCTTTCTGTCTTTGCACAGCCTAACTTATCACATACCATAAACATAAAAATCATAAGGCTAACAAACATGATTAATTAGATGTAAAAAAAAAAAAGCTTGAGGAGGATATATCATTACTCAACTAGTTTTCTCGGGATTAATTTAAAATTCTCACTTATTTTGTGGTTTACTGGGGGCTGGCAGTAGCAGTGCGTTCACTTTGCGCGTAATTCGCTTACAGGATGAGAACCTGTTGGGTTAAGGCTCATGCTTACCTGGGACAATATGCGGAAAATGACCTTTCACGTTACTACAATGAGTATGAAATGACACGTCAAGTATTTTGGTCATGGACTTGACGCTGACAGATGGTAGGTCGTTGATAATTATTTCTGTTTGCCTTGCACGTTCGTTCGTAGCTCAACGAAGAATGACCCATGTTTGTGCCCTAAGGAGATATCGCCAAATTTGGAATTTGAATTTTTGAAGGAATTCCACGGAGGGCTTGTAAAGTAACTGGGGATAGTATTACACGGCTGGAATTTTACACGTGGAAGGGGAGTACAATTTCTTTTTGCTCGTTCTTACAAAGATACAAGACAATATTGAAAGATTTACTGAGTTGCTAGGCCGTCTGACCTTAAAACACTTATTTCTTGCAGTGTAGGTAATGTACATCATCTAAAAGACTTCGGTTTTACAGGGGGCTAGCTACAAGTTTCTCAGCTCTCTGGTTTGAAGTGAGTCTGGAGAAAACACTGATAATTTGTCTCTGACGTTTTGCTTTGTTGTATGCAATATTGACTTTAAAATTAAAGCAAACTCTAGGTGCACTTGATGTCATGATCACAACGTACCCCGTTGCCTTGTAAAAGATTCTAGAGACGGCTGAGACTAAAACTGCTATTTTTCTTTCAAGTGAAAAAAAAAGCAAAAACTATGTTGAAGGATAACCTAAAGGAAAGACCTTGGCTAAAATGGAGAAGATGTAAATGTTGAACAGCATCCCAGTTAAATCAAAGTTTCTTGGGATTTTCGACGTGGGAGTCGGGATCAGTCTTTAACAGCTTGAAGGGGCGAGGAGGGAGAGACATCACGAGCACTTAACCAGGATTTTGTCATTTAATGATGTCAGGTTAGAATGATCGAGTAGCGTCGAAGGGCTTTCCCCATCATTACCAAAATACTCTCGATGGTATGGGGTCCAGAGGTCCACCTCAGGTGCAGGCTCGTGATATTCCTAGGGCAAATATGCTAAAAGATTTTAAGTATCGTCTATGACATTGGATTCGCACTAAACAATCTTCCAAAACCACAATTAGGTCATTTCACTTGTTTAATTAGGCAAAACGGTAGGCCAATTAAATCAGAGAAACTCTCTGATTTAATTATAATTGCGTGGATTGCAAGACTCCACACCAGATCTGCGATGTCATTACAGATGAACTTTTCCTGATTCAAACTAAAAGAAATGGTGGATTGTATCACTTTTTCTTCTGAACATCTACATCTGTTAAACGATAACTAAGTGTTACATTAGCAAAGCAACGTCACAAAAAGATGGTATCACAAAGAAAGTAATTGGTACAAACTAAAGAAAAACCTTTACACATAAATCCCCAAGGTAAAGTGGCTATGTGAAGTCACAACAGACATGTCAAATGTAAGTATTTCCCGTGTCAACAAGGTGTTTTCCTGTGAAAAAATCTCCATATCTCAAAGTTTATATAAATGTTTCTTGCAATTAATGCTTATGGCGGTATCACCTCTTTATGGTAGTGGGGTGCTTGGCTCCGCCTCGATGAGGATTCAGGATAGCAAAGCTTCCCCTGCAAAGTTTGAGGCACCGGTATTTAAAATAAACTGACGTTAGCCTATGAGATGAAGCTATTAATCTTCATATATTACTGGATGCGCGTTAAGAAAGGAAATGAAATCGCAATATTAACAGTTTTCGAAAATAAAATTGGACTAAAAGATAGAAGATAATTTTGAGAATTGTATTGCATGGGGAGGATTCATGGCCACAGTGGTCCCATAGCTTCAAAACAGATGTTGAAATGATGATGACTACGGAATAACTTCCCAGTGAGGTATTGCTTCAAAAACTTCACAAAAATAGATGCGGGCGAAACACGCACCCAAAATGTAGGTTTGAGAACATTTTCTGCAATTTAAGTCCACTCATCGATAATTTAACTGTGGGTCCTGGTGTCATTCGATATGTAAACTATGTGCATATTGGTGCATAATTTTTGCAATATCTAAAATCTCATGGAGGGCACACGGGGACGGCAAACTTGGGGGGAGCACGTGCCCCTTAGCCCCCTTGGCGACGCCAATGATCATAAGGGATGAAGAGTTGGATCTAAGGTTCTCATAGCGTCGTAACATTTGTCATTTTCAAAAGGTGAATATAAATTCTCCTTTGATGTAGCCCATACTTCCTGTATATGGGAGCTATGTTTATATTTTAATCTTAGAGAAAGAAAACTGTTTGCAAAACATTATGTCCTAATACCTTTAAATTTTTATTCTTTTCTGCAGTTGATATAACAGACAGAAATCCCTGCTCGTTTAGAGGGCAATTTCTTGAGCATAAACAATCAATAACCTTGGATCCATGCACGGAGTGTACATGTAAAAATGGTACAACAACGTGTGAAATTGAATCTTGTCCATCGGAAGCTGGATGTGAACCTGGGGAAATCGTTATTATTGAAGAGGAATGTTGCCCACAGTGTCCCTACAGTAAGTACTGATTGTTACAATGCATAATGTCAACCCCACAGTGTCCCTTACAGTAACTAGTGATCGGCGACAACGTATGAATTTAATCCCACAGTGCAACCAACAATGAGAAACGATCGTGTCCTACAGAAAGTAGGCTGAGTATAACAAAGCGTGATTTCAGTTCCACGGTGCAACCCACAGTAAGTGCCAGTATTGTGTCCCCACAGTAAGTACTGATTGTAACAATGCATGATTTCAGTCCCATGGAGTCCGTTCAGTAAGTGCTGATTGTGAAAATGCATGATTGCAACCCACCTGTACCCCACAGTGAATAATGTGCCCCTTACATACCAACAAGGTTATTCCAGCTGAAATTCCAATTTTCTTCTATAATACGATCAACTTTGTGTCATTGCGCTAATCAATAGCAATGTCAAACAATTTCATTAGTTGTTCCATTGACTTCGTTCCTAGTTTGTGATTCTAATGCTGCTGGTCACCAGCAAACGATTGTGCTACCCCTGATGTAATTGGCAGTGTTACCTACAGCTGGCCATCTTTTTAATTATACAGGTCTGTCAAATTGCTTAAAGGGATTTGCCAGTGACAAAAATCAATGGCCTTAAAAAATGCAGAAAATATTTCCCTTTTAGGAGGCGAAAACCGCATCTCAATAGCTTGTAGCGTTTGGAAGATACTAATTTTCAAAGAAATGCAATTTTTTTCCCAAGGTTAAGTGCATTATGGGAAATCTTTGATGTCATCGCGACACATTAACTTGACAAAGCATTGGGTTTCCTTATGTTGTTGACACCTCTGTAGGGAAAATTTAGCAACTTTGTTTACTATGCCTTACATATGGTGTAGATTTATGTTAAATCTACATGGAAAGATATTCAAACATTCCAACAGTATCAAATTTAAAGGACAAACAGGACATTCAATTATAAAGAAACACAAAAGAAATCTGAGGCAGTGTAGTGTGCCCACTTTACAAAACATTCTGTGACCTTGATGAGAATTAGAGGTATTTTTGACAAAAATAAGTAGTCTTGAATGTTAGATATCTCGAGTTGGGAAAAGAGTATTGCTACGGGTCTTGGAGTGCATGAACTAAATTTTTTCTCTTTCATATGTGATCCTTGTAAAAAAGCCACTGGAAAATGCCTTTTTGGAAAATGCCTTTAATATCCTAATTTTCTAAAGAAGGGAAGTTGTTCAACCACTCTTAAAGACTTTTTTTTATCAATGTCCCGTCGTGCTTTCAATGACCTATTCAGCTGCCACATCGTTGCTTATTTCGAAGCAACTAGTTTTCTTCATTCAAGTTTGTAAAGTCTACCTTGAAAAATGAAGGGCGTCGAGACGGCTCGTATGTTGCATACTAAACTAGTGATCATTTGGTTATACGGAAACGTATGACACACAAGGACACATGTTAACTAGAAAATGTGGTTACGAAAATCGTAACCACTTACTGTCCATGATTGTTTCTGTGCTGGTATTTAGAAACGTCCTCAGTGGTTATGCTAGCTTTAGAATATCGCCCTTTCAATTTTCAGTGTTGGCACAGTTAAGATGTGAGAAAGCTCGACCAAATCCGTCAGACAATAGGCCTATATGTACTTGAAGATAATTAAATCCTCTTCATGTACCGAAGTTTGAGTGACAAATCACTTTGCTTTTACCGTTTGACTTTGGGAAGCACAAATTTTTGGCTTTGCATGCAGGAAATGATACTCTCCAGGTCTTGTGGGAAGTATTCAAAAATATTTCATGTCTAAACAAATCGTCCCTTGTTGAGACATATTTACCCCGTCAACGTGCATACAGTAACGAGGGACCGCCTATGCACTGAGCACTGTAGGCCTAATAGCCCAGTGCATGGCCGCGACGCAGCTAGGAGTTAGCGTTAGTGTACTGTAGAGAGCTGTCAATGAGCCTAGCTGTACTTCTCCGCAGATATCATCACAACTGGACTTATAGCAGGCTGCAAGCTTCATTTCTTGCTTCAAAATGTTTCAAGAAATCTCACTTTTCGTGATTGACCTTGCCTACCTACTCTGAGCAATCGACCAATCAGCAAACGAGACAGCACTTATAGCCGTACAGTGTGTGTGTTTTACCGTTTTACGACATAAGAAGCGTACGTAGAGTACTGTGCGAAATACGACATGCCACGATATACTGTACTACTATTTAAGTAGTTTGACTTACTCAAGCCATTCTTAACAAAACAATAAAATACAAAACTGCCAAAATAAAAACCAATCACGCTCAGCCCCATTGCAACCAAAAGTGACCAAGAAGTCTCGTTCCCATCTACATGATTCACTCTACATTATGAGCTCAATGGTAGAACAAAGCACTCAGTGAGAATCAAGAAACATTGAACGAAAGAACTGCTTCTCGAAAATGAGAAGCGTGCCTAAGGTACTGTCCATGACGTCATGGACAGTACAATGAAAAATCGTACCGTACTTTGTTAGTGAAGACCTTCATACTTAAGTGTGCTAAATGTATATTGTTTAAACATGCCACTTGATAAATGTTGGATATTTTAAGCTTCAACATACTATTTCATTGTAAATAACTTTGTTAATCAGTTAATGTTGCTGGAGGAACGTCAATGTAAACATAGACTACATGATGTTGGTTTCATCCACCTCTAACTACTACCTTCTCGTTTAAAGGTCCTTCATTCTCACCCCAAGCATATTTAGGAGTATGATCATATCTCTAAATATACTCGGTGACTGCATTTTGATTGACATTAGTTCAAACAACAGCTTCGAGCTGGTTGTTCAGTGGTGACTTGTGCGGTCAGTTATGTTCCCAATTGCTCACAGAGTAATGTGTTGATGTGATCTTGTATGTAAACTCTTCATACGTAGCATGTAGATGTATTTTGTAAAGAGTAAGAACCCTGCTGTTTTTGATGGAGGTTAGAGGTCCATGAAGTTACCTGATGTCAAACTCTGAAAGCCTTGTTAACACGATATATCAAGACAGCAACTCACGATAGGAAGCATGGATACTCTCCATACTTAGCATGTTGATGTATTTCATCAAGAGGAAGGATAGCATTGCTTTTGGTGGAGGTCAAAGGTCATCGGGAGTCACTGAAGGTCAAACTCTGAAAACCTTGTTAATACGATATCTCGAGATAGGCAGCATGGATACTGTTCATACTTAGCATGTAGACTACACTACATCAAGAGGATGGACCTTTTTTCTTCTGGTGGAGGTCAAGGGTCATCTGAGGTCATCAGAGGTCAAACTCATCAAACACTGTTAAGACGCTATCTCAAGGTAGGAAGGATGGATACTCTTCATTATTAGCATGTAGATGGAGGATATTAAAGAGAAAGCATCCTATTTGTTTTTGCGGGTGGTCAGATGTTATCTGAGGTTACCAGAGAGGTTAAACCCTGAACAGCTTGTAAACACAAGAACCGTGTCTTAAGAAAGGAGCATGTATACTTTCTATACTTAGCCATGTAGATGCATTATATTGAGTGAAAGTGCCCTACTCTATTTGGGAGAGGTCAAATTTCATCTGAGGTCACTAAATGTCAACATCTAAAGAGCTCACATAACAGTATATTTTACGCTTTAAAATTCAAAAACTGTTATACATGGTTTATTTACTATATTTATTAAATGAAAGGTCTTCAGAGGTCAAAGTCTGAAAACCTTGTTAATTAAGCATGATATTTTAAGGTAGATAACATAGCAATTTCTCATACATGGTGGAGGATGAAATCACATTGGTCCAGAACATTAACATTTTAGAGCCTTTGTAGTTCTGGAAATGGGTTCATCGAACCCTCAAGGCATTTTTGCATCTGGTTTGTTTAAACTAGTGGAGGGGCTAGACGTAATCTCAGTAAGGAGAATTTTTACTGTCTGGGGCCAGATTGTAGGGCCTTTTAAGGACTGCAGTACGAGCTTTGAGGCTGGAGATGCTTAAAAGGTGTTTATTGATAGTAAAACAGTCAAACAAGGACTTCTTGGTTGCGGTTCCCATGATTAAAGCTTTTCTAAGTGTTCTGACATATGCTTTAAGTACTTTTGGTTTCGATGAAAGAGAAACCTATGCGGTCATGATGGCGTGTGTATTGGCGTGTGTATGTATGTGTGTACGTGTATGTGTCAAAGTGTGTGCGTGTATGTGTGTGTTTGTGACACTTAGCTCGTTAACACGATATCTCAAGAAGGGAAACTCCGATAGTTCTCATACTTGGTACGTGGCTGCATCATATTGATAGGAAGATCCCTATTGTTTTTGGTGGAGGTGGAAGGTCATCTGCGGTCACCAGAGGTCAAACTTTGAAAACCTTGTGAGCACAATATCTCAAGGCAGGAAGCATGGATAATCTCCATACTTGACATATGGATACATTGCATCAAGAGAAAAGACTGTCATTTTTGGTGGAGGTCGAAGGTCACCAGAGGTCATCGGTGGTCAAACTCTCAAAACCTTGTTAACACGATATCTCTAGATAGGAAGCATGGAAAGTAGTCATACTTAATTTGTGAATGTATTATGTTGAGAGAAAGATCTTTATAGATTTTGGTGGAGGTCAAAGGTCATCTGAGGTCACCAGAGGTCAAACTCTGAAAATATTCTTAACATGATATCTCAAGGAGGGAAACTCCGACAGTTCTCATACTTGGTACTGTACGTGTATGCCACACATTGAATGAAACATCACAATCAATTATGGTGGAGGTCGAAGGTCATCTGAGGTCACCAGAGGTCAAACTCTGAAAGCATTGTTAACACTATCTCGAGGTAGATAACATGGATACTCTTCATGTTTATCATGTGGATGTATTGCATCAAAAGGAAGGACTGTGTTATATTTGGTGGAGGTCAAAGGTTATCAGGGGTTATGGGAGGTCAAACTCTGAAAAGCTTGTTAACATATCTCCAGATACGAAGCATGGAAACTAGTCGTACTTGGTATGAAGACTTATTACATTGAGAGGAAGGTTCCGATTGATTTTGATGGAGGTCAAAGGTCATCTGAGGTCATCATAGGTCAAACTCTGAAAATGTTATTAACACTGTATATCAAGTTACGAAGCGTGAATACTCTTCATGCTTGCTGTGTGGATGCATTATCAAAAGGAATGACTGTATTGTTTTTGGTGGAGGTCAAAGGTCAGCAAGGGTTTTTGGAGGTCATACTCTGAAAACCTTGTTAACCTGATATCTCCAGACAGGAAGCATGGATACTTTTACTTAGTAGATGTAGATGCATTACATCAAGAGGGTGGACCCTTTCAATTTTGGTCGAGGTCAAGGGCCATCTGGGGTCATCAGATGTCATATCCTGAAAACCTTGTGACAACACTTTGTTACAATAATTCAAGGTAGAAAGCATGGATAGTCTCGTAACTTAGCATGTAGATGCATTATATAATTTAAAGAACGTTTCGTATCATTTTGATGAGGGTCAGAGTTCATCTGGGGTCACCAGAGGTCAAACTCTGAAAAGCTTGTAAACAATTATTTTAAAAAAGGAAGCATATATACTTCCTATACTTAGCCATTTAAATGCATAACATTGAGTGAAAATGCCATACTGTATTTGGTAGAGGTCCAAGGTCATCTGAGGTCACTGAAGGTCAACATTTAAAGAACTTTGATTACGGGATATTTTATGATTTGAAACTCATAGAATCTTTTATACATGGTATTTATTTACTATAATCCTGTTGCTGATGCCTATGTGTCCAGTGAAAGGTCGAGATCAATGTCTGAAAAAGCTTGCCAGATTATATTTCAAGGTAGATATTATAGCAACGTCTCATACATGGTGGGGATATTAGTCCAGAACATGAACATTGTAGAGCCTTTTGTAGTTCTGGATGAGGCTTAAATGAGTTCATCGAAACCGCAATGCATTTTTGCATTCTGGTTAGAGAAGAGATACCATTTATGTTGACCTTAGTCAGTTAATTTTTCTTTGGTTTACAGAAATGTACGTTGAGGATACCAATAATTTGTACGCCGAAACATTCGAGTTCTCCGAAGGAAGTTCCAAAAAAATTAGGTTTGACTTAGATATTGTGGTGGACAGAAAGTTAACTTCCAGGTGGGTTCGAGGAGAAAATCTCTGGAAATTAACTGCTTGGGTAAGTCCAAACGAGGACGGATCGGGCCCAAGGTTCTCAGAACAAGATAATATATTTAATGAAAAGGACGCAGCGCAGGAATACTCTAAACCATCCTACCCTCCATGGGAATGGTCCAAACTTAGGTACACTATGACGTTTACTGGTGGAAGCTGCGCGGATTACAGATATTTCTGCGTCCAGTTTGGTCAAGCTGACGATCCACAACCTACATATGATCTCGACTTTACATTTCAAGCAGTTGACAACGAAGTTGAAAGACTCATCGATTGTGTACCTCTTGGAGAGTGCAAAGGTAACTTTTTTTACGATTAATTTGAACTTAAGTATAATTCACATTGAGAAAAATGATGTGATTTCAATTTTGTGGAATAATTGTATGAGGAAAATTGCAGAGGATGATCACCACTTATAAGGTGTAATCATACTTACCCCATCTGTATGTTTATATTTATCATGTGGGCTGCATACAGGACTTGCTGATAAAGCGAATGATTTTATGACAACCCCGAATCAACTTGGGGTTCGAATTGGAAAAATCCAAGAAATCAGGGAATGGGTCATGATTTTCAAAACAATTTAGATCAACTCAAACGTCACTTGCTTTTCCTCACAAATATTGTATATGATCTGTCATAGTTTCATAGTTACGTACCTCTTCTAAATACTTCACCAACAAATCAAGAAAAATTAAGCATTCGAGCCATGTAACAATGCCTCACCAATGTTCATGGATCTTAAGCATTATTCTACATCAAAATTTCAACACATTACCTACACTTTGAAACTTTGTCAACTTGAAACTACACTGAATGCCGAAATCATACCCCAAGTGGCAATACATCACAAACCATTTTGCTCTCTGGTGTTGAAGCAAATTTTCACATGGTGTTGATCGAGAAAATTTATATCATTTTAAGTAAAGACAGATCAATCAATTCAGTCTGATGATTTTTTAGTATTTCTATGATTAACTGATGTTATATGGTTCATGGTTCAAACCGAAGTTGAAAAACGTGAATCGGCAAGTAGATACATACCGAAATGTTTGGGCAATGTTATCAGCACACAGCAAATGCAAATAGGTAGTTATAACGAAAAAATATACAATTGAACCAAATACTTGGTATTCCTAGCTGTTTGGTTGCCATTCTTTGTTTCTAAAATTCATATAATGGTAATAAGCAAGCTGGTCACCAATGAAACAGATTACATTGTTTGATAACTGTATCATAAAAAGGGCAGACTGGACGCCGAAAAACCTAGTATGTGGTAACTAATATCTGGCCAATAGCATGTTTTCCTATACACCCAATAATTGGAAATGTTGTTTCGTATTATCGCATAGATGACGTGCCTTTTGATGCACATAACATGCAGGCCCGTAGCTAGAGCAACCAAACTGGTGTGTGTGTGTGTGGGGGGGGGGTAACGATAGAAGAGGATCATCGCTTTGGGGGAGGGTCAAAGGGGAGGGTTCACGTAAACATCAATGCAAGCCATGTCTGCTCGGGCTCTCGCCAACAGAATTTAAGAGTGTCTCAGATGCCATATTTGAAACAAAGGAATACATGTTTATTTCATTAACAAGGAATGAACTTTTTGTCCAACAGTTGTAATTAATAAATTAAGGAATCGTCCAAAACATTTAAACACAGCTTCAAGCTTACTTTCTGCATGTGCAACAAAATATTAAAAGATTGTCGACTTCACGTGCCCATTAGTTTGCAAAAAGTTACGGGTAATCATCCAGATATTGGCGTAGGCTGTGAGCCTGTGTCCTGCATCCTGTCACAGGGCTGTGCACTGTGCTCTATGCCCCACAGAGTTCTATCATATGCCCAGCGATGGGTACATGGCTATTAGCTTCTTTGCTATTGATTAGCTGATGTCCCATGCCATTAATTCTAGTTTTTCTGATATGCTGTGAGATGAAATCTGCTAGAAGGTAGGTAGGAAAGGTAAGAAATGAAGGGGTGTTCACGAAAGCATCCAGCTGAAGACGACTGCCGATCATCTTACTTCCTAGTAAAATTGCAAAATTGCCACATCTAGGTTTTTGGGTAAGACAAGATAAGTCCTTTAGCTATCAGGTCATTTCATTATGCTTTACGGAAATGTACCTTGTAGGCCTACTCAACAGCTGACTGTCACATAAAAGGAGCCAATGAAGTATTTTGGAGCAGATACTTGTCTTCTTTGTAGGAAACAAAACACTCTTAAATAGTTATGCTCTAAATGCCCTTGAAACGATACAATGACTTTAGAAATCCTTGCATTGAACAATTTTATCGCAAAAGTTATCTTATGGAACTATGGGACTAAGGGAAATGTGCACGTTTTTGATACCTGTAAATAAAGTTACCATATTTTATGGGTTTATTAAAGGCAGTAAGGCAGTCACCCCAAACAGAGTGAGTGTATCCTGTCACTCTAGTTCATGAATGGCCTATTTTGATCATGTGACAGTATTTTTGTTAGTGAATTGTGGAATTCAAGGAGAATTTCGCCTTGCTTTACCTATTGTTTGTAATAGTTATGTTCAAAATGTCTTCAGAGGTGCTTGTAATGCAATAAGAAGAGATTTGCAAGAGTTTTGCTGATTTTTCAAAGAAAATTTTGGGGTGACTGCCTATTGCCTTTGAAGAGGCGAGGATGATCATTAACAAAAGCTTATGTGATAGATAAATGTAGATCCAAAGCCTATAATAAGGGATGTTGTAATAAATGTTCTGAAATCCTCTAGGTGGCACCTCTGTGGATAAACTATAAAATGTTATATTCTAGGGAGAGTGACGAACAGCTGTATTTCAGTCGCAAAATGATACACCAAATGTCGTTAAAACCATTTGAGAATATTTTTTGTTAATATCATTTCACACAATAAAGGACTCAAGGCCCTTGATCTTGACTGGACAATAGAGGCTGAGGATCCAGTCTTTGGACAAACCACACCCGTCACCCTTGACGTTGATGTGAGATTCGACCCTGAGTCTGCCAACAAGAAGGGAGAAGGTCTTTGGAGGGTCGGTCTCTTTGGAAGTGCAAACGAGGACGGTTCAGGAGCACGTTTCAGCGAGATATCTCAGACATTGACTGAAGATGAGGCTTCCACACCTAAGAAGGGTATCAAACTTCCAATTGAAGGTATCGAGGCAGACTTCGAGATTGGATCCATCGGTTGCATCGAAGAGGCCTCTTACGTGTGCGTCGAATTTGCCCAAGGGGACAACCCTGATCCTCCTTTCACAATGACGATTGAATATGCCCGGCAAGGTGGGGCGGAACTCGATTCGATGATCCTATGTAAACCGCAAGAATGTTCCGCACGTAAGTTGGTAAGGTTTCTTCTTTTCGGGGTGGCGATGCAGAAGTCAAATCACGTCAATGCTTCGTTTAGAAATGCGCGCCTCGGTGATAGACCAACGCATGGTAGAAGCAGATATAGTGAGTAATTTGTGCTTTAGAGTAGGATTCCCAGCAACCTCTGCCGTTTGTGATATGTAAGGTCTGTCGTAGTCACATTCGTACAGACATGGAAGACACAGAAATGGATTGTGAAGTTTAAGAGTATCATTTTTCTGCTATTGAGGTCGTTTGGGCTGCCAAGGTTCTGATCGAAACCCTACCATGTTTAGTTTTTGTTTCTGTCTTA
This sequence comes from Holothuria leucospilota, assembly GCA_029531755.1. Taxonomy (NCBI): domain Eukaryota; kingdom Metazoa; phylum Echinodermata; class Holothuroidea; order Aspidochirotida; family Holothuriidae; genus Holothuria; species Holothuria leucospilota. The sequence goes on from CM055983.1 coordinate 19,632,585, forward strand.
CCCCTGTTTAGGAACAAAAACTCGCCATGAAAGATTCCTGGATGATCCACTGCTATCTGTTAATCAAATCTTCGTAAAATAATTGTAAGGAATTCAAACAATATAATCTTGAACCTGCTTTTCACCAATTGACCATACGTCTGGGATGTTCGTAAAATAGACTTGTAGCTCGAACATTCTACAAAAACTTCTAAATAGATTTATGGGACAAAAATACGGGGTGTGAATTGCAGAGTGTCAAAATTTCCTGTCTCCCTTTGAACTTGTGCAAAGATCGAAAGGACTATAAAACTTGTCGGGTGAGGATTATTACTGATTATGACTGTGATGTCAGTTTCGCCTGATGTTTGTTGCTGTTAAAATATCGTCTTATTGAAGGTAGACCAAGCATTTAGGCAGAAGTTATGACGTGGGGGCACCGTCACTGCATAGGGATACCGAAAAGGATTATTACTGGTATCCATTGGTGCTGCCAGAAGTTGGTTATTTAGAGACTCACAGACAGATATCTTGAATCCACCCCAGGTAGCCCTAGGAAAGCGGTGTTGGATATGAACATGCACATGAAGCGTGCTACAAACTTTCGCTTTTCCTAGTGTCACTTTTCCTTCCTCTTGCAACACAGAGGCGTAGAGAGTATCCGCAAGTAAGCGGAGATAGGTTACAGTGATACTTGGCAGCTGTGCAAGGGCCGTTGGAGTCTTTTCCTAGGAAACAGGGGTCTAGGGGCTGTCATAGGGCTCTTGGTGTGGTCATTGGAGTAAAATCTTGGTGGGGACCATGGGCGAATCCCTCAGAAGCTCAGAGCATTTGCAGTAGGGATACTAACAGAAAGCTTTCGGTATAAATGACACTGCGCGCATATCAAACTCTTCACAGAAATCGTAATTGTACTAACTTTGAATGAAAATTTGTAAGAACAATTTTCATAAGAATAAACGAGAAGGACGTATGCTCAACCAAAGTGGCGTGGGGGGGGGGGGGGACTTTAATATGCTCTTTTCTTTTAAATACATTGAACAAATATATAACAGTCAACTTGGTCTGAAAAATAGTGTAAGTTGCGCAAACAGTAATACTTGAAGTCATGTTCAGCACACTGCAAATGTTGATCAAGTTAATAGATTGTACATGAAGCTCTCTTTTCTAAGAAGGGTGAAAGTGTACAATTACTTTTGTACAGAATGATGTAGTGTTGCTTCTTTGTCCTAATACTTGTGTTGATAAGGATTAGAGTGTGAACTTTCAAGATTGCTCACAAAGCGAACCAAAAATAATGAAAATATAGCATAAGATATCATTAACCATGGTAAAAATGGCATGCAGGCTCAGTACCGAGACTCTTTCAATGCTGTAAGCGTGCATGTTTGCCACGATGGCTAGTCTGAAGTAAGATCTTCAAAAGTAGAAGGCGGCGAAAAGAATCCCTGTTTCTCTTCGTTTTGGATCCCTGTGTCTCCAAAATCACGTTTGTACGGAAGAACGTTAATTGCAAAACCCGTACCGTTGAATAAAGCCAATTGAGTTTGACATGGTGTTGAAGACACCTCACCAACTCCTTACAGAAATTCCACAGCTTAAACGTTTTTGGGGGTTCATGTAATGTTTGTGTCCTCAGTGCCTTGGGAGCACGTGCCCAAACCCAGTACCGGCGTCATTGTTCCTCGCAAAAAGTTTTAGCGATCGCTTTTACTAACTGGTGGTGGTGGGGGAGGTAAGGTGTATGTAGGGACTGTACTCTGGCAGTTACTCTTGTGCTCCCGCATGCTTAGGCGCTTGGATAGGTATTTTTGAATTTTATTTCCGCATATGGGAGTCTGTAGGCCGAAAAGCAAAATGCATCTATTCCGAAACTTCACCGGTTAAATGGTTTGGGAATGAAAACTACCAAACTATAAGTTGAGAATTTGCATTATAAATCCATAGAGGCCTAACCAGTAAGTAGCATTACAGAGGTTGATAAAACGGTGTAGTCCGTGGATCCGATGTGTACCCCAAAACCCACTGTATGCTGGTTCATAATTCTTACAAGGTCTCTTTTTGAGTTTCGGTTCATGGATGGACATTTTGAGATTTGCGAGGAATCTTAATGAAGTTATCTAAATTTGAAGTTTTGATCAAACAGGGTGAAAGGATTACTCACTCTGAGCATAACAGGGGACATAATGCCTAAAATTGTGTATTTTGTGTTTCAGGTGCGATATTTAGCACTTTGGTGCCAGATCTCACTGGTCAATTCCCCGTCATTGAAAACAGACGCAACACGATCCAAATGAATCTCGACGCCATTACAGACAAAGATTTGTCGACAGTCGTTCCTGGAGAATCTCTTTGGGAACTGGGTACTTTCTTTAATGCCCGTCCAAACGGAAAAGGCCGAAGGATTCAAGAGCAAACTCAGATCTTAAATCCATTCCAACAAGATCAGGATCTCATGCTTGACGAAAATTTAGTTTTTAATGGAATCGACTTTGAGACGGACTTGACAGGTTTAGTGTGTAGTGACGTACCTTACATTTGCTTTGAATTGAAGAAAAATGAGGATGCTAGCCTCAATTACGTATTTGGTACCAATCCAACCCAAGATCCGTTTGTGGAGTGCATTGATTTCACTAAATATTGTAAAGGTTTGTTTTATTTTCTTCCTTTAATCATCTACCTATCATCTATGTGATCATCTCCCAGTGCTCAATAGTCAATACCCATAGGCATTGCTTAGAACCACGGAAGGTGACGCTGAGAAAACAAAGGGAGACTGGAGAATGTTCCCCTGCTACCAAACTGGTGCAGCTTTCCAAAAACGGGCCGAAATTTGCGTTACTTACAAGTTGCCCTCAACTTGCCATTCCCATCACTTCTCCTAATTTACAGTTACCATCTGCCATGTATGGTTTTTAATGTATCTTTCAACAGGGAATCTTTCATATAGCATGGAGTGAATGGAATCACATGTGTACCCGTACCCAGAGCTGCTGAGCTTGAATTGACCTAAACCTAAACGAAGTAAACTATACTTCGCAGGTTGCTAATTATCATGCTAGACACCAGATTTGAAAGGTTAAGGCAACCGCCCAGCTTCGACTATTTCCGGAGGGAGCTAGTTTGGCATTTTAAATCACAGGCTGAGGGTCGATGGTCATTCCAACTGATATTATTTTGTATTGTCACATTTCTTGTCCGAGTTCTTCAATGGTGTACCTCATATCGTTTTCAAATTTGTCAACACACACCTAAACATGGCACATTGACAGCGGGACATGTCCCTATTAGCCGTTAAATATGAAATCGGTTTTTTGTTTTACACGAGTGTTTTTCTTTTTTTGGTAGAAATGGTAGTCCAAAAATATAAGTTCAAAACCACTTCTTTTAACACAAATCTGGAACCGATACAGTAGGGCTTCCCATTTACTGAAAACTGAGCTAAACTTGTTATTTAATATCTGTCCGACCTTTCTCACTACAAGTTTGTTAAAATTATTCATTGCAGGAGTCATTTATCAAGGTATTATTTGGGATCGTCGAATTCCTGATCATAGGCCAGGAGACCCCGTACCTCTAACAATCAACGCTGCCATTGAAGTAGACCCCGTCAGCCGTGGCTTAAGCGGCGATGGTCTGTATGAAATGTCCGTGTTTGTGGCAAGTGATCAAGATGGAAGCGACCGACAAACGCCCAGCTTTGACCAAGTTTTGACCCCTGGTCAGATGTCTACCAAGCTTCCCGCTGGAGGACCTTTAGTCATTAACGGCATCATGACGCCACCATTAATAGCTGAGCAGCTGGGTTGTGCGGAGATGAGATATCTGTGCGTTGAATTCCGAAAAGGGCCTCGAGCCAACCCTGACTATACGGCTGAGTTCACTCAGAGTGAAACTGAAATTGGTTCTGCAGACGATAACGTCGTTTTTAAAAAAAATAGTCTCATTCAGTGTCGTGAAGAAAATTGTCCAGGTAAGACTTCGATTCCTTGACTGTTAGGATTGTTTTGGGGTTTTGCAATAACCCTTCAGCTCGTCTGTACAGGAAATCCTTCATTCCTGGTTTGTTCATGTGTCGATTAAGTTAAATCAGTGATCGCCTGGTTTTGACAGGTTAGAGCAAAGGAAATGATGAGGTGTGAAATTCACACCCAAAGGGAAGTAGAATGATTTTATGTCTCTGTCTAGGGCTAGGGTATTCATAAGCCTCAAAGTTGCACTAACAAGTTGATAGACGGCAGACAAAGCCTTAAAACAGAGTCATTTACAACGGCAAAAAATAACCATTTCTTTCTGAAATTATGGTACCCAATAGAAGATGGGGTATGTTGCTAGGTTTATGTAGATAGAGTTTCATTAGGATCTTCCCTTTTGAAAGTTTTTATGTTTCAAACTGTTATCTTCATTTTTCTATTCAGTTACATGCATGGGACTGAATTTGTCTTATTTTTTTCTCGTTAAAAGGGAAGTATTAAGTTTGCGGTGCGGAACTTTTTAATTACTTTAAAGCAAAGATTGATAGATATGGTATGATCAGCAAATCAAAATAAGTAACTGGGTCACTTCATTTTCAAGAAACAAAGCTCACATAGAACGAAAATGACTACTTTTGTAGGTTGTAAATAACTTTGTTCACCCAAACTTCAAATTTTTCAAATGATGTCATATTCATAAGTTTTGTAACGTGCAATAAATTGGGGGAGAAAAGCTGTTTCTAGCTTTAATTAATTAGACTGAAGGTTTTACACTGATACAAGCGATTTTCTGTCTTTTACACTTTTATGCAATGCAAACATAATATTTTCCTTTAACGGTTCCCTCATTTGAAAAACTTGCTATCTCTGCTGGAACTCTATAAATAATTCATGTTGCTTCGTAGCTTGTCTATCTTCAAACCTATAAGTAGGTTAAATTAGTAACTCCTTCAAACCATTTTTTTGATTATTAGAAATGACAACGCACTGTGTGCATATTTGCATATTTGCCTGTACTTTCGTTTAACCCTACCTTTAGTCATAACCTTTTAAACTCTCACGAAACCAATCACTTCACACGGTTTCCTCTCGTCAGTTGCTGCTTGCTCAAACTACCTTTACATTGCCATATCATGAGCAAAAATCCACGGGGTTTAGTTTTAAATGTGTTTACGTCCCGAAAAGAAAAAAAAAACAAACAAAAAAGAAAGCTTAGGTCTTTCTCTTTTGACTTTTGAAGAAGTAGGGCTTCACAGACATAAAAAAGTAGTGTATGGATTTAATGCAAGAAACAAGCCTCTAACGAGAGTTGACGTGACGACTGCATTCCTTCAGTCTGGGTAAACTTTCCGTTAGGGTAGTGCTTCATTGGGGGCTGCCACTTACGCGTTGAAGACAAGCTTTCGAATGCGTTAACCTTGTTGCTCTAAAATACGGGTTCACCAATAAGTAAAACAATTGAGGTAATAGTTCTCATGAATTCCATCTACAGGGCCGTAGCCTGGGCGAAATCTCTAGGGGCAGTTCATGATACTACCTAAGCGGAGCACCAAGTGGTATGCCTACAGATTGACCCTTCCTTTTCACCTGTGCATGAGTGCCATAGGGGAGGGTGCTGAGGGTAGGGTACATGTAAGACCTGTCGTAAGTGCTAAATTGTCCTGTCGTTGACAAAGCTTTGAACTGATTATATCTTTAGAAATTGTCATTATTTAGAGATATTTATTCTACTTTTGGCCGGGCGTAAGGCTGTGAGGCGAGACTCGCGGTCTTAGAGAAGGGGACGACACCCTATACTCTTTGAGAAATTTATGTGAGGTGGCTTGGATGCAGAATGGCGCTTTCTTTGGTAAAGTTTCGCAAAGCGTTGAATTTATTACATGTTTAGGAATCCTCATTATTATTAAGTTTTTTTTTTTTGTTAGGGTGTAATTGAAGGGGATTTTGCCTAAGGGCATGATGGGTGATACCTCTAGCCTTTGAGAAATTTTTCTTGTTCTAAGTTTCCATAGAACCATGATGATCTTATCTTTGGTGAAACTTTGGACTGATAAAATCATCTGAACTTTTCATTATTTACTGAATTTTTCGGTTGTGGCATACATGACACCCCTACAAGGCTGATACCCGATGCGGGCTTCTCCCTGGCGCTCCTAGTACCCCACTGGTGGTGGTGGGGGGGGGGGAGCAATATCGGTAGGTGCGTAGCCGTAGCGTACAGGCCTTGCAAGAAAATGTTCGGCGAAATATCTCCCAGATGGGGAAAATGACACATTTTAGATCTTAAACTTGCATGTAAGCATTCTTTACTTTTAGATTTTTTGTTCTAGAAACAAAGTTAGATTTCAAGAAGAAAAGTTAAATTTTATTTAAAGGGAAAATTCAGTCAACCCAAAATAAATTATTGTACCCGGATATCCTGTTTCACGAATGACTCTTGAGAATCATGTTACAATATGTCTCTCACTGAGTTATGAAATTCACGCATGCAACATCTATGTTCTAACATATCATGAAAGATAGGCGTACTTAAAGTGAAATAAGAGTATATATGTGAGATTTAGCTGTTGTTTCAAGATAAGTTTGGGGCGACTGCTTATGCCCATTTAACTAAACGTTACTGTACAACCTCATTGACTTTATCTGATAGTTAAAGGTTTGGCTATTTCATCTTTAGCCAGTGTATATGCAGGTGTATTCGAGGGGTGTACCTTCTAGGAGGAAGATGGTTTATTTGTCAGGAAAAGAAACCCACATAAGAACACGTCCGAGATGGGGATCCGGGGACCTTCCCGGGAGATTTCGGGAAAAAGGGAACTCTTTAAATGCGATGTCCTGGGTTTAGGGGGCCTTGAAATCATACTTTGGACAGTGAAATATTTAGCATTTCAGTATTTTTTCCCAACTTTCACTTAAACACGATTTGGAAATCTGCGGGGCAGTTGACAAATCTGGTAACAGTATCTATACACTACGCGCAGGGCTCGGTACATCGAACATTTTGAACACCTATGCCGTGTTGACTATGTTCGTCTTTCTTATGTGTCCAGTCATGTTTGAATTGTCACTTTACAATAAGACCTGTTAAAATTCACTTCATTAGAAACCAGTTTAGCGCACGCTGCCTTCATGACAGGATGAGAGACAATCAAATGATATTCATCCTTGTCGCATGGTTACTCTGAGAAAAGTCCATTAACAATGTTTCTTTTATCACTGACATGTATTTTAAAATCACCCACATTTGTTACTGATTGTTTCCTAACAATTCTTTCATTCAAAACCACCGAACAACAATGTTAATTGTTACAGTATGCATACCACGTTAATGTTATGACGAATGTGCACATGTGCTATTGTGTATTTTGCTTTTCCATGTTCGTCTGTTTTCGTCGTTGTATACTCATGAAATGCCACCAGTCATTTTTCTAGAACTTTAATATTTTCTTGTTGTAAGGAAACAGGATAAGAATTGTTCATAGAGAATGGTAAGTGTGAATCAGTAAAAAACTGAAAATGACAATTTAAAAAAAAAAAAAAAGACAAGCTATGTAGAAATTCCTCCCTCAGCTCATAAGTTTAGTTTCCGGCTCGTTTGGGGAGGGGGGGGGGGGGGGATCTTGTTCCAGGTCTTGCAGGTTTGCATCTACTGGACTAGTCCATTACAATGTCAGGAATGATCAAGTTTTTAGTTTCTGTTTTAATACAAAGAGTGTCGTTCTCCAAAATGATTAACTCTGCTTGTAAAATATGTTGACAATAATTTACCCCAAAGAGTTATTTTGAGAACGATAATTCATCTTTAACAAATACAACCACAAATCTGAACTTAAAACATGCAACCCCACCTACTTGTAAAATGGATGAGGCAAGGGTTTACAAACCGGCAAGATGCGGGACAAGGTCACTTTTGGAAATTAAACGGAAGAAACCATAAGTAACTTTTTTCTGTCATGAAGTAATTTTTCTGTGAACGGCTGCATGCAAGACTAGGTAGGGATGTGAATGGCATTTATCTAACAATGCACGATGTCTTTTATTTCACATGGCAGTCCAGTTGACCGAACTGCAAACACCATTCTCAGATTTAACAAACGATTATAGGAGTGAACAGCCAGATACGTCTACAAAGGATGGTTTTATAAAGTGTATTTTCTTTGATTGAATTTTATCATGTAAATCTAGTTCCTTGTTGAGCTACTGAGAATCCTTTGAACGAGGTAGAGCTTTAATATAGACTCATACGATGGAGGCACTTATCGAAGTAGTACATTCCAAGCGATGTTAAGTAAGTGTGGTAGTTTCTCATAGTAAAGAAAGAAACTGTTCATGTTATCAATTTCATAAAATTAAGGTAAGTTTATCTATATTCTTACAGGATTTTAATTCATCTAACTATCATGTTTTCCTTATTGTCCAGTAGGGTAAAGATCAAGTCATATTTTCTTCCGATCTTCAACGGTATCATTAGTTTTTACTTCAAATCGATCTGCAATTTTATCACTATGTTGTCAGAGAACTTTCCTGACCACATTCATTTCCTCTAGTTGTTTAGAGAAGAACATTACACCTTGCTCCTTTTTGGTCTATTTCTATTTATACATTTCTTTACTTTCACCAAATGCTATCCATTGTCACAAAGGTAAGTTAATTCCATATCTTGTAATCGTTGCGATGTGAACTTAAAACTTTTATTTTTATTTTGTGCACTAAGAAGTGTAAGTATAAAATCTGTTATATTTTAAAGAAACTTTTTCTTGTAGAATAACGTTGAAACTAAAAGAGGGCAATCAAACAAATTATATGTGTCTTTTTGGGTCTGGTGGATGTGACTTCATAATTTCACCAACACGTCACAAACATATTGAAGCAGTGATTTTTTCACAGGCCCGTAGCTAGACAATGTACTTAAGGGGGTGGGGGAAGATAGCTTTCAGGAAGGCGAAATGTATTTGTAAGGGGAGGGGGGGGGGGCGAGTTACACTTCAAACTGCATAAGGCAATGGTGATTTTTAATTTGCTATGCAGAGAATTTTTTAGAGGGCGTTTCCACTCTCCCTCTGTGACCCATCATTGTTTGTTTGGCAAAGTTTTACTGATGACAGGACTTAATGAACCTTACGGAAAATTTGAGCCAATTGTACTGTGAAAAGAATTCAACTTTTGACTTTCTTTTTATAACACTTTCCAACTCCAACTTTCTCTCTCCTTTCAGCAGAAATACCCAAGGTTTGCCACGGCCCTTCCCTGGACTTGTTTGCGACGTGAAGTGCTTGGGTCCTTTAGCTTACGTCTGTGTAGCTCAGTTTTAAGCTCAGGATCTTTAGGCTTTCACTACACGATAAAATACAAGGCATGCACTATGTGAATATAATTTAATATACTGTTTTTGTACTCCCGTGAATTTTAATTAAACTCAGGATCTTTAGGCTTTCACTACACGATAAAATACAAGGCATGCACTATGTGAATATAATTTAATATACTGTTTTTGTATTCCCGTGAATTTTAATTAAACTACTCGATTTCTGTACACTTTGTAAGCTGCATTTGTTCTCACACATATCTCCTTTTGTACGTGAAAAATCAGTACAGATTCCTTCAACGAAAAATGGTGTCGTTGGATACTTCACTCATAAGTCGTCAAGATATAAATGGTAGCAATAATCGCCCCTTCCCAGAAACTTTATTCGGAGTCAGTTGTCTTAGAACATCAGAGCAACTAGTACAATTTCCCGATAAATATCAGTCTCTCGACTTTATATGTATGATTTCATAGAGCATACTTGGATACATTGTAGTTGATTTCTTATATTTCAAGTGGATAGCCCAGCCTTACGTTTTACTTTTTCGACAGCTCTGGGATGGTGTTATTACCTCAGCCAAGGTTGAAAAGTATTCTGTTTTTTAGAGAATTTAAAGATAGCTGTGAAAGACAAGGTACCATCATCTGCTCATTAAATCATTTTGTTGCTATTTTATCAAGCAAAATTGGGAAAGAAATTCACGTTCTTATATAAAAACAAAGGAATGAAGTCACATGCATTGACATCTAAGACAGAATAGAACCCAAGTTGACGTAACCATCTAACGTGATAAGCGCCCTCTTAGAGGATATTCTGCACTACTGTGTTTATAAGAGTGTACCGTACATTCGTGCTTTTTGAGCAGATTAACTGCGGTTTTATGACCATGTGACGTCATTGCATTCGGTCTAAATAATTGTCCCGATACAAGTGAATTTATAAAATCCAATACTCAGATGATAGTGCTTTGGTTTGGGCTAGTTATACTCTACGAGAATTCATTCTGAATGATTATGAACACTGAAGTGACGTTTTCTTTTTGTAGTTTTGTTACAGCTATCGCAGAATTTCGTTGACATTGTGCTTCACCAATGGGGAATAACGTGACCACTTCAAACGTTCTCCAACACATGGAGTTTCAACAAGACACCAGTCGGCGGGCACTGTGCGCTTGCTATGTTTATCAATGAGCCGAACCGTATGAGGACAGAGTAAAGCAAAGCCATCGATGTATCACTGGGATCCATCATTCCATTTTTGGCAAACCTAGTTATCCTTAGCCTCGTTTTGCCTAAGTGAGCAATGTCATGCATCAAACTCTTCTCCGCCCACATCTAGGCCTATAATTGGATTGCCTTCAGGACTTTACGCCAATCGAAAAGTATGACAGCCAAACAGCGCTTGGTTACTTTGGCAAACTCACACTACCTCTAGTGTGGTTTCTGTGGTAAACTGAGTGCTTGTAGTAGTAAATATTTGAAGTCGGTGTTACGTGATCTACCTACCAACGTCGTCGAGTTATTATCACAGATAACTGTGACATCTTTATTCTGACTGATCGAAAATGCCTTGATATTTGGTATAGCCTACCTTTGAATAACATGTCAGTTCAGCTTGAGTCACAAAGTAAATATCCGGGCTGAGTAAAGTGCAATCAGTCTGCCACAAAGTATAAGGTGCAGGAAGCTTATTTCTACTTTCTCTTATGTTGTTAGGATGTGATTTCAGCCTAAGCGGAAAATACGTAGACTGAACTCACTTTGGGCCTGTATGTTAACCTTTTACTACTATTATCTTCTGGCTACTTTCAAGATAGAAGGACAGACATAAAACACAATACGTGTTACCCTGAATTCTTGTTAAAACGCAATTTTCGATTAGCTATTTGTGGTAAGAAAGAGTTCAAATCTGTCATTGGTGAATTACCTGATCCCTAAGCATCCCTTAACGGAAGAAAAGAAAATTGTACTTCACGAAATTACCGTCGTGCTGAACAAATTTACAAAGATGTGATTGTTACTTGCTTCAATTAATATTTTATATCAAGTAGCCAATGCAGGCTTTCCTTCTCACACAGTGAACATATTGAAGTGTTGACGTAAGACAGTGCATTTAGTTTTTTCATCAAGATGGGTTCCAGGGAGAGGAGGCTTCCTCTAATGCAGATACGTAGTTTGTAATCTTTAATTTATCTTACAAATGTTCTATCGCCATGCTTGAGCTACTGCTATAAATGTTTAGCGCCTTAAAAGTGCGCTCAGTTGCATTTTTTTCAGAGTAAGTTCATATTTTCATGTTATTTCATATTCTTAAGGAACGAGTTTTATTCACAAGAACTCTTTAGGCACAAGGTTTTATTTCAGTTCCATTTCACTATTTTGCTTTTGAATTTAAAATGGAACAATGAGACAGACTTCAGGAATAATTAACGATGATGTCGTTTTCAAATGATCAGTTAGATTTATGGTAGTTTACCTTTGAGTCGTAACTATGTCAGGGAATGAAGTAACTGAAGCATTTCGAAGAAAACTCTACTTAGGGATAAAAGTGTTTACACATAGATTTATTAAAAATATAGGAAACACTTCAACGTCAATGACTTGAAACACGTTTTGGAGAAAGATTGCTAAGTCTCCAGTTTGACTGAAAGGAAGACGAAGCTTTATCCTTTATCCTTTTCGTAAAATCTGGCTGGAATGGGATGAGAGAGTTTTCATTTGATATTCTATAGTTTAATTTTGCTACGTGCAATAATTGTATTTAAGTTCCAACGTTGAAGTGCAATGCATGTCTGCAATAACCAACGAGTAGGTAATAATACTCTTCTACGCACTGTAAAATTTACAAACTCATCGGTAGAATATATTCCATCAAATAAATATTTATTTTTTTCAGATCTTTTCAATATATCAATTGAAAAAGTAATATCAGACCTTGAAATTGAAATTATTAGTGGGTTACTTAAAATACACTCATTAACGCAACCTATACTGTATTTCTTTTTACTTATTTAATATTTCTGTGACATTGCTGTCAAATGGTTAATAAGTTAATATGAAGTAGCGAGCCTGGTTTTGGCTTTGCTACATATCAAATAAAGTTTTGTCCGCTTTAATTTTCAAATGTCAGGGTTGGGAGTGGAGGTGGTTCTATCGGAGCAGGGAGGTGTTAAGAAGGAGATACAACGGTCTATAGACTCTTTGAAGTCATGTTAGTTTCCGACGGTAACCTTGCTTTTCTTCTCAAAATTCTTATCTCAATGCCTTAATCAATTACAGGATTAGTGCTGCGTTGCCAAAATACCAATGTGAAGACTCACCCCTTAAGTGAACTCGTTAACTTACCATTGTCAGCCGTCATGAAAAAATATAAAATTTTAACCATTCGTCGTTATTCGTCGCACTTAATATCATTTTATTTAAAGTCAGCAGAGAATTTCTTTAAATCTTTGTTTTCAAAGATATTAGATAATGATGGAGAAATTTGCTGTAATGAGAAAAATGTATAGACTTGAACAATGTTCCCAGCAGATGACGTGTTTCAATGGCGGAGGCACAATTGAAATACATTAATTAAATGTTTATTGCCAGTCGTTTTACTGAAAATCTTGTTTAAACTTTGGTCATTGTCGGAAACTAACCTCACTTCAAAGCAGTTACAAACAATGGCCTTTGTCTCAGGATTACTTGGAAAAGAAAGAGGGACATCACCACCTAAAAGGCTCAGTCAACAGAGACTTAACAATAGGAACACAGGGACCTGTCAATCAAATGACAGTGCATGAAAAGGATTAATTCATTTTCAAGTACGTATTGTCTGATAAATTTCTTCGTTGGCTCTCCTTCTCTTAACACCTCCCTGATCGGAGATACGAAAAATACCGATGTAACGTTTGTGACCTCCTGGTCATCACATTTGAGAATGTTCCCTTTGATACCACCTGGGAGTTGTTAGGAAGGAGATACAACGACCAAATCTGTCAGACAATATATACTTGAAAATGATTTAATTCTTTTCAGCCACTGCCGTTTGATTGACAGGTCTCTTTGTTCCTAAGTCTCTGTTGACTAAACCCTTTTAATGATGATCTCCTCCTTTCTTTCCAAGTAATCTCGAGATAAAGGCCATTGTCTATACAGCTATACATGCTTAGAAGTAAGGTTTGTTTCCGCCAATGAACAAACTTTAATCGGAATTTTCAGTTAAACGACTGGCAACAAACGTTTAAATAATATACTTCAATGGTGCCCCACGATTTAAATACGTCACCTGCTGGAAACATTGCTCATGCAAGCCTATATATTTCTCATAGTTTTTAGCAAATTTTTCCATCATTAAGAAACATACTCGAAAAGTAAGTCGTAAAGAAATTCTTAGCTGACTTAAACTAAATGATATTTAGTGTGACGAATAACGACGAAAGGTTAAAATTTTACATTTTCGCATGACGGCTGGCAACGCAAAGTTTATGAGTTTAACGTAAGGAGTGTGTGTTCTCAAGGTCATTTTGACAATGCCTCACTGATCCTATAGTTGATCCTAGTTGTTCTAGGTATTGAGACAGGAATTTTGAGAAGAAAAGCAAGGCTACTGTCGGAAACGAACATTGCTTCAGAGTGTCTTAAGGACGTTGCATCTCCTTCCTAACACCTCCCTGATACCACTTCCATCTGGACTTTTACTGCTTGATATATTTAACATTCTCTTAATGGTAGGAGGGTCTAACCTTGGGAAGTGAATCATCCGCGCTTACTTCCTTGCTGCTGCTGGAGTAGTAGTTCAAGGTGACTTTTCGAACAAGTGATCATCAAATGTGATCCCAACGCCACTGGCATCGAAATCACGGTAGTCTGACCGTAAGGGCGGAATCTCAAAGGAAGACCTACAGCTGAACCGTTGAAACGTCACCTGACTCCCACACACACCCTGTGCCAAATTACGTTTTGCTACGTCCACAGTGTCCAAGCAGGGAGTTGTTATTGGTAACACCCCTGGTCCAAGTCTGATAGAAAGGTACTTTAATGGAATTATTCTCTACCCCTTATTACAATTCTTGGATGTAAAAATTCTCCATTTAACGAAAATTGTATCTCTCTTGAAGTCGATTATAAAATTTGTAGAAGATGAAAATTGCGACAAGAATTAAAAGTAGGGTTTAAGCAAGAATTTCTTTTCGTATGTAAAAGAGGAACTAAACCTATGCATTGTGACTTTCATTCTTATCGGACTTGTATTATTCGAGATATCAGCAAAAGAAGTTACAACATTTGTGACCCAAAGGCAAGTGGAAGTTATATTAGTAGGCAGCTCCCTGATATCACTTCCTCACATTGATAAGGAATGTTTTGTTTTTTTGTTTATTCAGTCTGTTGTGTTGACCTTGCAATTATTAGGGATAGGACCTTCCCATGGGGAAATGTGAAGTTTGTAATTTTCCCATGCCTCTCATGCAATCACATTCGGATAACATTCGATTGTTGAGGCGAAAATTGGTGATAAAATTTAACGAAAAACAAAAGACTGCTCATTAATGTGAGGTATGACAAATGTGCTTGCTTCAAGTTCACTTTGTGTTGAAAATGTGACAGCTTTATCTGCTATCTTGAGAACCACACATCGGATTTCAATGGAAATTTCACCAGATTGCTTAGAATAAGTGCACCTTTAATATATCAAAGCTTGATTTGAGCTTAGACCCTTCTTTTAAAGATTAAATTGATCCTTGCTGAATCCTTTTCGGATTGTAGTCAACTTTGACCAAGAACGTAGTTACATCGTGAAGTAGATTGTAACTAATGTTAGTTACGTCAACTCGTAGATAATCTCCTATAAACATTGTACTATCAGCCTACTAGTTTGTTATCGTTTTCCTGACCATAACTCTCGTCAAACAGAATCTCAAATGACATTAAAAGTGCTTGGCGACATGTGGTGACGGAGATTTCCTTCTTTGACCTGCCATTCCTCTGTAT
The DNA here is from genome assembly GCA_029531755.1 of Holothuria leucospilota. Classification (NCBI taxonomy): domain Eukaryota; kingdom Metazoa; phylum Echinodermata; class Holothuroidea; order Aspidochirotida; family Holothuriidae; genus Holothuria; species Holothuria leucospilota. Next base: position 19,647,816 of record CM055983.1, read on the forward strand.
ATTAGTTCACTGGCTTCCGTATAGTCAGCCATTTGATGCGCTACCTTGATGTGCTTTTAGGCACGTATAAAAGCGGGGGGGGGGGGGGGCAGTAGTGGGTTAAACTACTCCATCCAAAAACGAAGACCTAACCTCTTGTCCAATTTTTCTCTGCATCTTATAAAGTTTGCATTACAAGGTTGTACTAGGATCCACATTTACTAAATTTCTGAACCCCATAAAAGTTTCCCTTGGTATGAGCTTGGTTCTAAAGTTAAATAGAAGTGACTTGCCGCCAATGTTTTCTGCTAGATGAGTGTAAGAAAACAGTAGCTCAAGTCCTGCAGCGTTTTCTCTATCCTTTGGAGATTGTGTGAACTGGATGGATTGCTCCGGAGCGTCGTTCGTTATATAGATAATCTTGTACTCGTCATTTTCCTTTGATGGATGAGAGAAGGGGTTCGAGTGTCTTAAATTAGCTGCTAGGTCCTTAGCCTGCTTAGCGTCTTTCTTCGGCTTCCGCCACATGGGGCTACCCCCATTTGTAGAAATGACTTGAACCAAAACTTTGTCCACTTCTTAGCTATCAGGTCCCAATCAAATCCCCACCCCCAAAGCGCATGCACTGTGTAGTAATAAGTGAAACGACTTGAGAAGTGACACTGATATCACTTTGCTAGTGTTGAGGGCTGCTCATCAACTGATCTTTTCAGCCTGTGTTTGCAGGCCAACGTATCTTGATGAAAATGCCAACGGCTTCTAGGCTCTGGAACTTGGACATCTATACGTTTGTGGGTACTTAGTCTTAATAGTTCCTATTTTCTACCAGGGGGTCTAGTAGTGGTCACTCCTGGTCTGTACTGTACTACCTCATTACTATCTGTGAGATTATGGGATCTTCTAGTCATGTCAAACTTTTCTCGCTTTTTTTCATTTAAATTTTTGGAGCACGCTAGAACTCTTTTATTATGTTTATGACAGCACGAAGCAGCTAAATATATCATTTTCAACTTTGCACACGGCACCTCCTTCGATAAGACAAATTAATGTAGCAAGGAATTACCAATATGAAAGTCATATAAGGATCTATTCCCAAAGAATTAGACTATCACACCCAAACTATGAAGTCGGAAAACCTAAATACCATCAGGTGGCAGGTGTTTACTTACTTCACGTAAGTTGTCGTCACTGTCTCCACTAATAATTTAAAATATGCATCAAAGTAAGGCTAGTCGGAGGTGTAAGATGGTTTTTCGTAACTACGGAACTGAAACCACTTATGAACGTTGAGTGGTTATTAACGTGAATACAGTGAAATAAATTGCATACCGGACCTACAATACGTGGAACATTCCTTGTTTTGAAGTAGGTCTACTTTTTACAGATTAGTCATAGTAAAGTGTAGTTTAGAAATGTATACATGTATGCGTTTTGTCTCAATGTTAGCTGTAGCTACTAAACTTACTGCTTGCAAACTATCAAAGAAATGGAGATGAGGGCCCGTAAAACTGACAATGCATTTTCTACTGTAGAATAACATGGGAAAATAGGCCCGGAGGGAATAAATCCCATCAATCCTCTCTGTCACTATTACGGAATTTGAGAACGTGAAAATTAATAGAGTTAGGAACTCTCACTATATACAATCCTCAAGTTTTTCAAACGTGTGGGAATTTTAACCGAGTTCCCCAATCGCGACATGTTCCATAGTATAATGACATCTATATTGGTGCTACAACCGTCTTGCGTTTATTTGGTTTCTGAACTTAAAATAGCCCTCGCTTCTACATCAATGACTGCCACGGATACACATACCAGGTCATACTGCTTTAAATGACTTCCGGATAGAGTACAGTATAAGTCAATACATATTGACAAGCTTGTTTATCCGGTCAACATGTGATACGTGCATGGACTCTGATGAACTCGCTCAAGGTTAAAAGAATTGCAGTACCACGAATGATTGTAGACTTTAGTGGAGAAATTGAAATTTAGGGAGGACCTGGGCCATGAAAGCTGCTCTTTAGAATACCCATGACATTTTTGGACACTTTTTCTTGGGGGGGGGGGGGGGGGCTAAAGTTTCGGTAACATATGGAGTCACCCGCGGTGACCCTTGCAAGTTCAAGGGGCAGCTCGTTCATTGAGCCTTTCAAGTTGAACCAGGGAGGGATATTAGATGGTGGTCCATCGAAAAACTCGTTCTTTGAACCAAGCTACTAGTTGCCGACAATAATCTAATTTCTTGTGTGTTGTTCTTGATGATTCAATAGGCTCAAAATGGGTTAGGAACTATGTACAAGTGGGCATGTCTGCTACATCTCGACTGAAGATCACTTTGGGAAATTTCCCCCTTTCCTTAACATTGCCAGTCGCTGGTGCTGTAAATTAATTTTAGGGTTTCGACGCGTTTCGACGCTATTTATAACATACTCGTTTAGTTCCCTATAACTTGCTCAATAAGGGCGTGCCTTTTAAATCAGGCGAGGGAGTGTGAAAACTAGTCAATATCCGACAGAGAAGTTAAGTTTTATATTTATTTTGCTCATTTGCATAAATTGTTAGTACTGGTACTTTAGGTTGCTTGGCAATAAAAAGTTGTTTTGAATGTCAGAACAGGTTTAATACCCCACTGAAAAGTGTTAATTCACTCTTTGGACAATTGCCTTCTTAGGCTTCGCTATCACATAGTGAACCCCATGAGTTTATAACTCCTTGGATCCACACACAAAAACTCTGTACTTTGCACCTTTTATCTTACCATGTGGTTTCATATTCTTGTCATTCATGTTTTATAGGATGGGGTGTTCTTTCATTTCATTCATATTTTTTGTAGACACGGCGGAGGAGCGTTCGCTAAAAACAATTCGGTGCAAGGCGCTATATGAGCTGTAAAAGGCAATGATGTAGCCTATACACTAATTGAACGTGACGTGCACTTGTAGGAGGTGAGCCTTGCAAAGTGTACGTTTGAATTGTTGCAGCAATCGGTGCTACACTACACCTATACGTTTTCTCGCCCCCTGTCTTTTTAATGGACGTTCTTATCACGGCACGATCCAGTCTCGAATGCATGAAGTCAAAACTTGAGTTTCTGTGCTTAGATAATTTTCGGGTTAAAAACTTCAGGCCACACACAGTCAATTCGCAAGTCAGTTTCCTTCAAGTCAAGTCGAAAGTCAACTGAGAAAAAGTGGATGTCGAGTTGGACTCGAGTCAAGGTCAGCGACTCAAGTCAGCACCTCTGACAAAGTCTACTTGGCTATAATTCCCATTGCAGGGAAATACCTGAACATGCTTCCAAGCTGCGCCGAACCGTATATGGGCACAAAACTGAAGAAAGTGAACAACCAGTTCTGCGCCCTCAGAATAATACCCTCAAATCAACTTTTTGAGCTATGCTGGCTCTGCTTAGCCAAGTTGGCTGAACAGAAACTAAATGCACAATATCAGAGAGAAAGGCTGAATAAGTAATCAAAAAACTGTCTTCAAAAGGTCCCCGTGCAACTCAAAAGTTTTCCTTTGTACCACGGCCTCGGCAAAAATGCTTAGCATTGGAACTTACTTGTGTTTTACGCCCTGTAGCAGTTAAGTTTGCCCGGTTTGGCTTGAGAAGGCTGCTGTTTGGCAAGAAGGCTTCTACCCCCAAACTCCGTGGAGGGGGGGGGGGGAGTAGCCTCCTTACCGACTAGTACGCAATGGGCTGAAGTATAAGCAATGTACGATGCAACTACATCAGGTGCCCTACAGCATTAGGAAAGAGTGAACCACAAACTAAACATGAAAGACTAAGTTGCTCGTTAACAGAATTGCTTTCACCACAGTTCGTAAAGCCAGGGACAGGGCCTATGTTTACCTTTCCTCCCTCGGCTCTCTGAGTATGATTATTTGTACAAGTTAGCAACTTAGGTAGACATTTACGTAATATAAACCGTCACTACAGATACATAACTAGGCAAGCATTGCCTACGCTGCGGACGTAGTTCAAGCTCTTCCTGACCTAACCAGTAAGTATAGTTAGGCCGGCTATGTAGGCTATAGTGTTCTCTTGCAGACCTTTCATTCTTACCACAGTTTGAAAAGAATAACTGTTCCATACGCAAGCTGAAGGCTCTTGCATACCCATATTTCAACACGTATGAAACAACACGGTAATATTCGATATCCAGTGAAAAATTCCTCTTGGAAAACTGCTGAGATATTGCAACATTTTCTTATCAAATTATTTGGCTCTTTATGGCTGTCCAAGGGGTAAAGGGGTCGGAATCTCTAAGGTAGTCTAAACTTGTAGACCTGACAGTGAAACTCTTAGAATTTTCACACAAAGCATACCACGCTTTACGAAGAAATTAGTTAAAGGGTCTATTGGTCATGTAATACATTATTCTGACTAATTTTGCCCAAAAGGATGCCGATATGTCTAACAGCTTGGGTCTGACTTATTTATTTTTAAACAGCATAGACATTTCCAGCTTTTCCCTTCTTATGAGATATTCTGACCAAACGCAGCGGGCAAAACGAGGCAGAAATTCTTTTTTCAGACCAAACCCATATCATCTTCTGCTTTGTATGGCAATTTCGGTCACAAAAGTAAATTGCTTCCCACTCTTCGTGTTCTCCTTTAGTCTTTTTTCTCTTTTAAATCAATTGTTCAAGTTGACATGTTTTAGTCCAGCCATGAGGGGCATCAGATCTGCGTTTGGTGTCACCACCGAACATACACTGTTGGTTCTGACAGCTGAAGCAGAAATTAGAGATCGTAGAACGAGGGAAGAGTGCACATGATGAGTTCATTACCAAGTGTTAAGTGAAAAGACCTTGAAAGTACACCCTTCATATGTCACTTACTATTGCTAGTTGATAAAATTAAGGACATATTGATTTTTTCCTTTTTGTGGTCGCTGTCCCCATCCACCCACATCTTCCTACATTCCTGGTAAGGAGATAATTCAAAAAAACTTTCAAGACATCTAAAGTGTGCATACATTTTCATGTCAGTTCTGTATCGTGCAAAATACATGACAGTGACGATGATCAACGAAGATCATTTCACTGAAGTACACGCAAGTTGCTCTCAGACGGAAACTTATATCTCATGATTCGTAAAATTTACAGTTCACCCATGCATCATTTTGTTTTCCTTCCATTTGAAAAGTCACGTTTTCTTACTTGTTCATTCTGCTTCATCAACTCGTTTACTTATTCCTCTCATTTTTCAAGGACACTTATTTATAACTGTCTGCAAATGACCATATCTCAAGAAGTATTCCTTGACTCGACGATATTTTCTGGTCTCAGTGTCTCCCTGTTCAGCACAGAGTGAAGACGTTGATCTTTTCTGGTGGAATTTGTTTTAATTGAGGATGCATATTCTTACCGGGAGATTCTAAGTCACATTTTTGCTGTCGGACAGTGGACGACCAGTCCGAAAGGGAAACGAGATGGAAAAATGGCTAGGAATCAATATTTTGTTGGTTGTAGTCTTTTGCTTTGGGTTCCTTTGTTTTATTCAAGCTCAAGATGTTTCAATTAGTGAGAGTGAGAGCTTCAGTGTAAGCGTATCTGCGTCACGTAAGTACTTTACGCGTCAAAATTTCTCAAATTTATTTTCATTTGCTTTAATTTTTTAGAATGGTTAGAAAATTGGGACACCTGATAATACATAACTCAAACGCCTTAAATGAAGTGGGATCTTATTTGAGTCATGTTTCTTGTTGTCACTGAATAAGAAAAGTAAAGTTATTTATTTCTTTATGCTACTCAATAGCAGAAAATAAAGTTATACTACTATAATTATTTAAATGCCGATTCCACACATCCGTGTGGAATATTGTTGGTATGACAACCCTTTGGGGCAAATTTACTATGTAAAAATATTAAAGGAATATTCCAGGGACGATTTCAGAGGATCTCAAACTGTCCTATGGAAGAGAATAATTTTGTATCACATGCCCTTCAAATCCCACACTCATAATTTTTTCATAACTTGAGGTAGGCTATCCCTGTTTAAAGATAGGTTATTCTTGTCAGAAACAGACTTCCAGTTGCTTCAGGTTACAATTGTTATGTAATACTGCAGATTGCTTCCAAATTCTTTGTTGTTCTTTAAAATGGAAGTGTTGAATTTGACCATGAAACCTTGTTACAAGGGAAACAATGAATAACATTCATTTTATAGTGAGCTTAAAATTTTATGAGAATAAAGCTTACAACTATAAAAGCGTCTGCATTTTCATTTACATATTTCAAGATTACAAAGAAGTACAAAAGATATTCAATTAGCCTAATCTGCCTGTGTGACATCACAGATTTTTTATAATGCAATGCACTGCTCAGTATTTCCTTTGAAATTCATGACTGTACTTCTAAACGCAACATGCTATTGAAATGGGAGTTACACCATTTAAGAGAGAAACAGGTCCATAAATTTTATGAAACTCTGGTATTTTGTCACCCGAATATCCCTTTTAAGTCAAAGGGGCATCTCTATGAAGTGAAAGGTATACATTCTCCCCATTCCATGCAGAACTTGTTTAATACATATGTAAAGCACATTTAGTTTAAAAAAAGTTCTAATTGCTTTAGAAAGGAAAAGCACAAAATGTAATTGATCAATTAAATAAGAATAAATTGGATAGGCCTGGATAAGATCTTAGATATTTATGGACATAAATAGTAAACAACAGGTTTAACTGGAGATGATCCTGGATATTGTACCAATAAAGAGCAAAAAATATGTTCAGAAATGGAAGTAAACAGATTCACAACAAGCGGGTTGAACAAAGTCAGCAGAATTTATTGAAAGAATTGTGTAAATGTAGTTTTCAGTTCACATTGAAAAGAACAAAGGTAAGCCACTGTGTTACATTTGCTTTAAAAGGGGGTCCCCAATCTTTTAGGGGGCACCAACGTTTAAAAAACCAATGTTCAGTTTTTTGTAGAGTTTCTCGTACCAACTGCACAAATTTCGATGGATGACCTTGTACAACAGTTCAATAAATAGACTTTAGACTCTTTACTATATATATATATATATATATATATATATATATATATATATATATATATATATATATATATATATATATATATATATATATATATATATATATATATATATATATATATATAGGAAGTGTTTTTCAGGCTAAAAAATCTTGAAATTAAAAATCTTGTTCCAAATACACAGGCAGTGAATAGGGACGCGATATTAATTAGGGTTTATGTGATTTTATACAGATGAACAAAAAAAGTAGCCTTGCAGCTAAATTTTTAATCAGTTGAAGACTCCTGTGTAAAAGATTTGTTTAAAACAAGGAGAAGAGAACCTGCAACATCAATTCTATATATGTAAAGAGCCTGAGTAAGTTTACTGGTATCATCATCTAAAAATTAAAGAATTTTAACAAGTGAATGAGGATGACTTTGATATCTAGACATCGCAAACTTTACCATTGATATTTCACAATTAAATAATTCACCTCCTGGCTTTTATGACGAAGCAAAATGGTATTTTTCATTGGTTTACAAAGTTGTAAGAAAACGTGAAATACTTCTTAATTAAATGACTGAATTTTAACTTCTTTTATAGTTTCTCCTGATGACAAGAGACCATGTTCTTTTCGTGGTAAATTCTTAAACCACAGAGAATCAACCCGATTGGATCCATGTACAGAGTGTCGGTGTATGAATGGGACCACAACCTGCGAAATTATTTCATGTCCTGCTGAAGTTGGTTGTGCTCCAAGCGAAATTGTGGTCATATCTGAAGAATGTTGTCCCCAGTGTCCACTAAGTAAGTCTGAATCAGACCTTCATTGACCAAGAAGATTTGGTTCTCTTGAAAATGAAACATGTATTTGTGGGCACGCTATCAACTTGATGTTTGCAAGACAATGTTAGGTGGCAAGAAAATCACAGAAACGGGTTGGACGTTACTTAAGAGATATTTTTTGGGACAAGGCGGACATGGGAAGAGGTCTTAATGATTCCTGTCATGAGGAAAGTAAAGGCATTCCTTACATTGAAAATTATCCTCACCTTCCATCCCACATGCAGGTCTTCTGGTTAACAGCGAGCACAAAAAGAGTTTTGTGGGAAACGGAGGAAACTTCCCCGTTTGTAATCAGGGTTGGCATAGGGGGCCGGCTCCCGGTCGGGGAGGGGGGAGGGGAACTCGAACTCCCAACAAGGCAATGGGTTTCCGAAATAATTTCCAAGAAAAGGAAATTGATAAAAATTAGTTTCCATTAAACAATCTTGGGAAAGATTTAGGTTCTAACCAAAAATTTTTAAATTTAGGGTTCCACTTGATGACGATTTAGAACCTTGGGGTTTCTGTGCAACGAAATTTGAAACATTGTGGAAGGTTTGAAATTTGGGATTTCGTGGAAGAATCCGCCTTACTTTAGAGCAAAATCAAGATAATTAACAGGACGACGACTGGACATCGTCGGGGACCGCACTCGTACTGTGACTATCCGGCAAAATTGAATTTTACCATCTCTAGCCATCCGTTATTGAGAATCCTGCATTCTGATTTGTTAAACACTGACCTGCTATTCCACAAAATACGGTCAGTAAACGTGAACACTGATAAAAATGAAGTTTGTTACACATTTTCGGTGGTAGAATAGGAATAAACCACATTTGTCGGCATATTATTGTCTCATAAACGGTCTCGACTCCAAATTTGCAAAATAAAGGACTCGGCTTCGCCTCGTCCTTTATTTGGCCAAATTTAAAGTCTCGACGGATTATTCACCAATAATCGTCCGCCAAATGCGATTTATTCCTTACATTCAACTGGACGGTAGGACAGCCATACCCCCTGCCTACACCTGGCGCCACCCAGGCTGTTTGTAATGCATCCCACCCTTAATTAATCAGAATTAAGCCCATCAATTAAACACTTTGCCATGTTTCATTTCATTTCATTTCTTGTTTCTTTTCACAACAATAATCATACATGCAATAACGATTTACGTAACATCATATTAACAATACATTTCGCGAAAAGGGAAGTGTGTTAAAAACCCTGGAGGGCTTGACGTGAACATGCACACTCCCCGGAAATTATAAAACCAAAAGAATTTCGTGCAGTATACTTAAAAAATTACAAAAAGTATACTTAGACCTAACTAAACAACAATAACAAGCCTACCCCTCCTCCCCTTCCTCAATCCCTCAACCCCTCCCCTCCTGTACCATAAGAAGCTACAAAAAGGATATACTTAGTATAGGTTTATCATGTAACGCCGTAAGACGTTTCTGACAGACTTCACTGAAGGTTTACCAGTTATATTAACTTGACTTGGTAGGTTGTTCCAAACTTTCACAGCTCGATATCGCAAGCTGTATCGAGTGAGGTTTGTCCCATACACAGGACGGAGTGATATGTTTCTAGTGCTGTATGAGTGAAATGAACAAAATGAACAAAAGATCGTAAAAAGAAGATGGCAGAGCGTTTATAAAAAAACGATAAGTAAATATTGAAATACCTAGCCTTATAATGTCGCTAAGTTTTAGAAGGTTCAATGATTTAAATAACTCGTTGGTATGATCACGAGGTCCAGCAGAGTCAATGTGACGAAGGGCTCGTTTTTGAAGAACAATTAATTTATTCAAATGACGATTTGTGGTGCCAGATCAGACCGTACAGCAATAAGACAAATGTGGTAAAATAAGAGCAAGGTAAATCTTTCTCAGGATTAATCGGGGTAAAATATGCTTCAACCGACAAAGAATACCAACACCTTTAGAAACCTGATTACAGACGTGTAAGATGTGACTTTCCCATGAAAGATTTGAATCGACATAGACCCCAAGAAACTTTACATGATCGGCCTTTTTGATTCGTTGGCCGTTAATATGTATATCAAAGGTGTAGTTTTTGTTACAAGAGTTAAACACTATGTAGTTAGTTTCAGAAGCATTTAAAGATACCTTATTTGCAGCAAACCAGTTTGAAATTACAAATAACTCACTACAGACAGTATTATGTAATGTTGGTAAGTCACTATCTGAGAAGAAAATGTTTGTATCATCGGCAAATAGAATGAGGATAGAATGATTAGAAGCAAAACTCATGTCATTCATATAAATTATGAATAGCAGAGGACCAAGAATAGAACCCTGCGAAACTCCACATTTAGCACACACGGAACTCCACATTTAACTCCACATTAACGTCACTGTTTGGGTGATTTTAGAGCGTTCCAAATAACAAATAGACACTACTGTTCAACTAGAAAAGCACAACTAAAGATTTGGACGCCTTTTAGTTGCGAAATGTTGTATATCAGTTTATAGAACAATAAAATGTTAATAATACTTCAGAAGTGTTATACCGATGAAAGCGCCTGTCTGGTAAGACAGCACCATCACATGTCATCCCATTTCATGACATATTTTTTCACTGACTTACATGCTAATTATGTCGGTCTATATAGTTTTGAAAAGTTTGTCATTCGTTTTCTCTTATCTTTTGTATTAACACCAAACAGTAAATTGAATATATATATATATATACATATATATACATATACATATATATATATACATATATATTTACATATACATATACATATATATATATACATATATATATACAAATAATAAAACACATTCCAAAGATGACATACTAAGAGCACAGATACGATAAAAACAGCGTATATTTCGGACACTCCTGTGTCCTTCCTCAGCGCAAAATGGCAAGTGAAAAATTACAGCATTTTTCAAACTTAACGGTAAAACAAGTACAAACCAAAACAAATGATAGACAAGCAGGTTTAGTTGACCTTGGCAGCTTGGGAAGGGTTATTAATTACAAAGGGGAAGTCACTTAAGATGCCAAGGTCCTTGTTCAGGCCCCTAATATGAGTTGACAGTTTAACGACCCACTTGCTCTCAGATTTGAGGCGTTCGTTGACAGATTGGTAATTTGAACCGAGCAAAATACACTTTAGATTTGAAATGGAATGATTCGGTTCACCACAGAAATGTTTAGCAACGGGGAAATTAACAGATTTATCCTGAATAGTCTTCTTATGGTTATTGAATCTAAATCTGAATTTATTGCTTGTCTGCCCGACATAGTTGCCTTTGTCGCATATATTACAAAAGAGTAAGTAAACCACATTGGGTGTATCGCAGTCAAGGGGAGGAGGACGAACAATGCACTTTGTGCCGGGAGGGGTAAATTCTTTGTCTGTAATAATAAAATGACAGACCTGACACCTCGGTTTGCTACATTTTGCGTTGCCTATGTTACGGGCACCAAGCAGTCGGGAAGATGTGAGTAATGTTTTGAGACTGGGGGGCTGACGTCTGGCAGTTAAAGGGGGGTCATTGAATAACTCAGATATAGAAGAATCAGACTTCAGAATACTGTAATCTGAACGTATGGTTTTATGTTTGTTTTGGTTTGTACTTGTTTTACCGTTAAGTTTGAAAAATGCTGTAATTTTTCACTTGCCATTTTGCGCTGAGGAAGGACACAGGAGTGTCCGAAATATACGCTGTTTTTATCGTATCTGTGCTCTGAGTATGTCATCTTTGGAATGTGTTTTATTATTTGTTATATTACATGGAGCATACGTGGATTTTTCTCATATAATATATATATATATATATATATATATATATATATATACACACACACACATATATATATATATATATCCGGTTGCAAAAAATTCAATACGGCAATAATTACCTCTTGCCTACTTTACCATTTAACAAAGAAATCGGGCATGGTCACAGGGTACGGTGTTAAGTATTCCCACTGAAATGTGGAGTTATTAGAAATTAATAATACGTAGCCTACATTACCTCGGAGGCATAGCAAAGAGGCGAGAGATATTAACCCCACTTTAAAGGCTGTCTAAGCTCACCCCAGACAGCAACAATTCTCCTTACTAAGTTAACTTCTAGCACCACCTCCAATTTAAACCAAGCCTCCTGTCTAGTACCCCGCGGAGCGGACGAAGTTTTTTCGTTCAGCTTCATCGCTGCGAAAAAACAAACTGAGGGGCGGCAGCCTAAAAAGGGGCGGCAGCCACAGAGGCGCTACGTAGGCTACCTGTCTAGTACACCTCTAAGACAGAGCCACAGTGGCCTGCACTGAGTTTAAATTGCTCGAGGAAATATTATCAAGTACACTGTGTGTGAGCTTAATTGGAAACACAACATACTAGTTACAGGTCATTGTTGACCAACCAGAGTGAAAGTGTATTGTTTGAATGAATGTCACAGCGCAGTTATCAAATGTATTTAGATCTCTGGGGATATTCCTCAATATGTCTGGGCAGAGAGTTGCTAGCAACTCCCTGGTTTGGGGATGCCATATCCCCTTTAAGAGACGTAATCGCCATATGTACGGTCAGATGGTAAACTAAAACTATTCTTTTGAAAGTTGTTATCTTACGATAGACGAAAAGGAAAACTGAATGGCTTGTAGCCAGTCCTGAAATTTTGCTAGCAATGTTGATGGTTCTGGTTGGGGATATGGGGGAACTTCCCTCTTCGAGTTTTCATTTCTTATATTATCGATAATGCATTTAAGCTAGGTTTTTGTATGGCTTTTGCACATGTGAGTAGGTATGAGGTGTTTTTCGAATATCTGATGGACAAATTTGTTTGTTTTCCATCACAAGTTTTTTGCAAACTTCAAATTTTAATTCACATTGCTTGCCGGACGACCAAACTTTTTTCCGAAAAACTGTATACGTGGTACATCCCCATGTCAATCGGTATCCTACTGTCCTTCCCACGTAAACGTGACATTGGAATGATTTACTTATAAAAGAGGTTCAAAATGTTGTTTTGGAGACCAGACTCACTGGTACATATCAGTTCCTTTTTTAGACTAAGCCGATCTATAAAACCTTTTGAAGTAAATGTTCGTCACTGAAAAATGGAAGTCCCGAGCTCTATCTCCCACTGCTAGCGAAATCTTGAAAAAAAAAAACATTAAAAAAGGTTTTCTTTTTCTAAGGATCCCTTCGGCTGGATGCCGGAGGGCGAAAACCAAGCGTTACCCCGAGCTTTGGCCCGATGGGAAACGATGACGTAACATGACAATCCTCTCTGCAGTCACACCTTTATATCACAGGTCCATCACTGGGAAGGTTTGGGGTCAATCTCTTATGTTTATCTTGTTTACAGGAATGTACGTCGCCGATACGCAGATTATTTACGACAGTCCATTTGAGTTTTATGAAGGCATGAAGAAGAAGATTAAGTTTGATTTAAGCATATCAGTAGACAAGAGAAGAACAACAAGACTTATTCGCGGAGAAAATCTTTGGAAATTGGGTGCCTGGATAGGTGCAAACGAAGATGGTTCTGGGGAAAGGTACTCCTTCGATGAAAATATCTTCTCCGACAAAGATGCCGCTCAAGAATATAATAAACCAAGCTACCCTCCCTGGGAATGGTTTAAGCTAAAGTACACAATGGACTTCAGAGGAGGCACTTGTGACGACTTCAAATTCTTTTGCGTCGAATTCAACCAAGGAGATGACCCGAGACCTATCTACGATCTACTTTTTACCTTCCAACCGGTGGACAACGAACAGGAACGGCTGATCGATTGCATTCCTCTCGGTGCATGCAAAGGTATATTTGTTGCCATGATTTAACAACATATTGCTATTATGTTAAGTAATGTGCTAAATTTTCATAATTTTGATTATTAATTACTTTCGCTGTGGAACTTAGCCTGGGATATGGGGAAAAGGCTACAGCTGGTCTGGGAAGGGGTGGGCATTCCAGGCAACAGAAAACCTCCTCTGCATCCGCCTATGATTGATGTTGATACTCCTTTAAATTCCACTATCTGGGCAGCACTTTTAACACAGCCATTTCCTTAATTTACTGCTTTTAGGTCTGACAGCGACTGACCTAGACTGGGAGTTAGAAGCACCGGATCCTACATACGGGGTCCCGACTCCTGTTACCCTTGACATAGACGCGACGTTCACAGACGATTCAGCCGACAGGAATGGAGAAGGCCTCTGGAGGGTTGGAATCTTTGGAAGTCCAAATGAGGATGGTTCGGGCACAAGGATAGGAGAGGTTTACCAGACGCTCGACGAGAGTAGAGCTTCAAAAACCAAAACTGGCACAAACCTTGAAATAGATGACATAAGAACGAACTTCGAGATCGGAACTATCGGATGCACCGACACAGCTTCGTTCGTTTGTGTTGAGTTCACTAAGGGTGATCTTCCGGATCCGGATTTCACGATGTCGTATGATTCAGACTTGACTAGCTCCTCCGGAGACTCACTCATCAAGTGTAAACCTCAGGAATGTTCTGCACGTAAGTCTCAAGTCAAAGTGGTGGTGCACTGGGATTTTGAAAGTAGGGGAGGGGCAAATTGAGAAGGGGAGGTTACGTGCGAGGGGGAATGATCGAGGAGCATGGGCCTAGATCCCGGGGGATGGAGATATATCCTCCCCAACATTTGACTAGGGGAGGATGGCCCATGTAATCACCCCCCCCCCATGTTACAGTCTGCTGATACGTGTTTGCTGGAAAGTATATTATTCTTCACTTTAACATGGTGAACATTGTTTCTTGAAAACTTAATCAAACCCCATGGCTGCAGACTGCGGGGCCTTTAGGACACGATCAACTAATTTCTGACCAATATATAATCTCATATCAGTAAATAGCACATTTTATATTAGGCCTAATTAAGGTACCTCTAAATTTACCCCTTAATAAGTCTTCCTGGGACTTTTGAGACATTAAAACCCAGGAGCTTCCGAGGGCTTCGCCCCTGGAATCCCACCGGCACTTTGCCCTGGACCCCACCAGGGGCCCCAAGGGGACCGCTGGACCCCAACCGTTCTGGGCTTCGTCCCGCGTGCACAGTTTCTAGGTTTGCGTTAATTTACCCCACCGCACCCCAAAGTTGAAAAGAAATCTACGCCCCTGTTGAGGGGCAATTGTGATTGGAATGACTGGAGAAAATGAGAGGGGAGGGGCCCGGGAAGAAACCCCACTGGTGAGAAAATACATCTCCGTTAATGAATATCTGCTCAGTAGATTTATTGAGTGAATTTTTTGGAGGATATTCTGTAAAATGTTTGTGTCGTTGTTACTAAATCAAATTAACTTCCTGGAGACAAACGTTCGGTGTGTTTTACCATTAGCGTACGAGAACGCTTCCAGTGTGTGGGAGGGGCGTGCTGAAGCACAGGTGCCCGAAATTGCATATTTGCCAGGAAATCGCATATATATTTTGCCCGAAAATAGCAAATTTTTTGCCCGAATTGGAGGTGGGCACATTTCAGCCCCCGCCAAGCAATCTTACGATCGATACTAAGAACAATTTAATTGTAAAAAAATCATGACAATAATACTTATTTTGGATTTGGTCTCAAAACAGGTGCCATATTCAGTACTCTCGTCCCTGATCTAACTGGTGAACGTCCTGTCATCGAAAACCAACCTAACACCATTCGAATGGACCTCAACGCCATCACAGACAAAGACTTGTCTACTAGTGTACCTGGTTCAACTCTTTGGGAGCTGGGAACTTTTTTCAATAAGCGTCCAAATGGAAAAGGTCCTAGAATTGAAGAGCAAACTCAAATTTTAAATCCATTCCAACAAGATCAGGATCTCATACTTGACGAGAATTTGGTTTTTAATGGAATTGAATTTCAGACAGATCTGACCGGGGTGGCTTGCAGTGATATTCCCTACATTTGCTTCGAACTGAAAAAAAATGAAGGTGCATCCCTAGATTATGTTTTCGGTACCAATCCAACCCAAGATCCTTTTGTTGAGTGCATCGATTTCTCTGAACATTGTGAAGGTAAATGACTCACCTTATGTAGTCTATAATATATGAGCTAAATGTAATATGGTTCACAAAGTCACACATTTTCCGAAAACAGTGACAGGTTAAATGCAAGGATAAAGGCTAAACGTAGTTATTTTGGAAGAACATTTCCTCCATGCTAACCCTGCTTCCCATGGTTGAATGACAAATTGGAGTCATAATTTGAATTAACGAGACCAAGTTGACATGTTTTAAAAAATTGAAGAAATCGATTTCAGGATAAAATTACCGTCTTTTCAGCATATAAGTTATTGTACCCGTGAAGCAACATAAACTATCCTTTGTCTTCGTTAACTACCACTCCTCTCACATGGATCAAGAGGTTATATAAGTTTCAGTATGCTTTGACCATAGTTAATAGACACATCCCTGGTTGGGAAACTCGGCGAACTGCACTGTCTATGTTGGGATCCTGATTTTCAGTAGTCACGTGACGCTAACCGTGCACAAGGCTGGTTGATTAGCTCTACTACACGTGCGTACTCGTGGCACAAGGCGTTACATATACACCACTATGGAAGTACTACCTACCTACCTCCAAACTAGTACTTCTGTAACACTACTTGTAAACCTTTATCAAACGGTAATTATTAATTTTTTTTTTGTAAAAGTTTGGTTTTGTTACTTTTCAGTCTTCAAACCTTCCAAACACCGAACGGTATTTGCGGCTGGAGTTACTAGCTATAGTTAGTAGCCTACATGCATACACTGCCAACTTTACCGATAAAACCTCCGCAATTGTCAACAGACCAAAATAGGGAAATCTAATTTTTTCAGGGCAAAAAAAAAAAAAAAAATAGCCAGATTAGTGGGAAATTAGGGAGATTGGAAGATTTTCATCTAAATGTAGCCTTATAGCCAACTCAATCGATCGTACGGTCGTATACGCCGCGTTATTTGCAAATGCACAGTGAAAGTTGCCCTTGTATTCCACGTTCGTTGAAGCTACTCGTACGTTTGTATGCATATCTCACTGCCGCGAGGTGTCGGCGTGCGAACTACCGGAGTCTCCCGGTAAAACCGGGGGAGAAGTTGGCAGGTCTGTCAGTTTGAGAACGACTCATTTTCTTCATCAAGTATATATCATGATTGGGTATTTTCCCTAAAAATATAACAGTTAACCGACTTGGTAACGTCAGATAAGATAATCGTCTTTTACTTACACACATGATAGTATTTAGCTAACGCTATACATCAATGCAAAATTGCAGAGTACGGTAGTTTAATTCTACTCAAATAAGAAACGTGGGGGTTGTGGGCCATGGTTTTCTTCGTTTATTTGAACGTTCACAAATACTGATTCGAAAGCTTCCTGAAACCCTTCCAACCCTTAAATCAACTTCAATTTATTTCCATGAATGACTGAACAACACAACACTGAATGTAGCCATATCGCTACTCGATCGATCGTGTGCACGGTCAATGTCACGTGATGCACTTTTCTGCACGTCTCAACATAGCTACTCGGCTTGTACGTGGTGTGTATAGGGTGTACGTAAAGTTTCCTAACCAGGGATGTGTCTATTAACTATGCTTTGACCAAGAATCTCCATCAGCTCAATCTTCGCGGCAGATAAGAACTTAGGACGAGTTAAATGTTGAAAGATCCATGGAATGCATTAAAGGGAAAATGCAGTTACCCCAATCAGAGTTAGTATGCCCCGTCACTTCAGTTCATGAATGGCCTGTTTTGATCACGTGACAATGTTTTTGTAAGTGAATTATGAAATTCAAGGGGAATTTCTCCTTGCTTTACCTATTGTTTGTAATAGTTATGTTCAAAACGTCTTCAGAGGTGCTTGTAATGCAATAAGGCGAGATTCGCAAGGGTTTTGCTGACTTTTCAAAGCAAATTTTGGGGCGACTGCCTGTTGCCTTTAAGTGCTGAAGAGTGAACACATGTTTCCCGCTAGACCGATATTGCATTGGTGTATAAGTGCGAAGTCGGAAATGAATTGATGTATGACCGAACGTAAATTTCGGTTCGGGGGACCGGAAAGGAATTAGGGTTCGCGAGACCAAGGGTGAATCAGGGTCCGCGAGAAGGATTAAGATTTGCGTCAGCCAGACCAGAAAGTGAATTTGGATCCGCAAAACGGCATCAGGCTCGCGAGACAGACAATTTGCAATGGATTAAATCCAACTCCATTACACGAAAACTAAACTTAATTGTGTATAGGAAAAATCCGTGGATTTAATTCTGACTTCAGCGTACAAAGGTGAAGTCCATAGACACGACATGTTACGAGAGCTTGAGACCAGTCGTGATCAAGCTCTTTCCCACTGGCTAGGCGCGGTACTCAAGGTGGGCGACACACCCATAGGATTAAAAGCGGTTTCATGACGGTGCGTCTTAAATGCAATGTAATACATCTGAAAACAAAGATGGATATACTCCCGATACTCATATTTCTACATTAAACAGGCACAAAAATGCAATTTTAGTGGAGCAATTCTAACGGACTTTCGGTCAGGCTCGAGTAGCTTCGGACCTCGTGGGCTGTACGATTCGTTTTTATGTTATCAGGATGTGAAGTAAGACTTGGAGAGGCTCAAAGTTCAAATCAGGTCGGCAGTACCGGGATCGAGGTCCTCTTTGAGCAGTTGAGCACGACAAATGTCAATTTTACTCCACTCAGGGTCAAACAGCAACTCCCTGCTCCACTAACCAGCCTAGCAAGAGTGGTTTTGGGGAGACAGCACAGTCGCCCTAAGTGGTAGTGGGTGCATACTAACGTGCCCCAACGCCTTTGCGCAGTTAGGTGAGCCGTCATTCGTCAAATTTTACAGTCGATGTTTCGTTTCTCCATTCGTAAACTGCAAACACTTGATCAAGGTCCACAACCCTCATTTATAACACGGTAAAAAGGCAAGGTTGCGAACTGGCCTCGTCCAAGCCCATTTAATCGGCTTTATGGGCTACGGTAACTTTTATTACTAGCTAATCAAACATGGAACTTTCAATTTCAAACAAAACCTGCAAACTTTACACTTCAAACATAGCCTGCACAACGTTTCTTTGCATTCTTAGGAGTCATCTTCAATGGCATAATATGGGACCGAAAGGTCCCAGACCATATCCCGGGGGATCCTGTGCCACTTACAATCAACGCTGCGATTGAGGTAGATCCCGACAGCAGAGGGGTGACCGGTGATGATCTTTACGAGATGTCTGTTTTCGTGGCTGCCGATCAGGAAGGAAATGACCGTCAAACACCTAGTTTTGACCAAGTTCTGACTCCTGGGCAGATGGCTACCAACCTTCCTCCCGGGGGACCTTTGGTTATCAATGGCATTCAGACACCACCGGTGGTCTTTGAAAAGCTGGGTTGCGGCAAATACCGATACCTTTGTGTTGAATTCCGTAAGAACCCGAACGCAGACCCGGACTACACCGCCAAGTTTGCGCAAAGTGAAAGGGAAATCGGTTCAGCCGACGATAACGTGATATTTACAGAAGACAGTCTTATTCAATGTCGCCCAGAGAAGTGTCCAGGTAAGAAATAAACCCCTCGACATTCACCATGGTAACCTACATGATTGGACTAAATAAGCATAATTTGTTTAGTGTACAGAGGTAGTTTGAACAACTCAATCTTTACCCCTGTGAATTGATGCTTGTACAACAGGGAACTGTTAATCATTGTAAATGAAAACTTCTGACCACTTTAGTCAGACAGGAGCACTTGAGTGTCAATATGTGATGGTCTATACTATACAGCGGCGGATTAAGGAAGGATCTAAGACGGGCGCTTTCATGAGCCCTGAATGGGTACCTGGTTAAGACCATACCGGCGGCTCACCCATAAGCCACAGTGTTGTAGTGACAGTATTGTTTTTCATGTTTTTGCAATCTAGGGAGTTCCGGATGTCAAATTCCTCAGCGTCAACCCTAGTAGGGCTGAAGTTTGCCCCATTTCGACCCCTCAGTAAAAGCAGCCCCCTACCAAAACTTTCTAGGTCACAGCTGACTAAACCTTTACATTTTGGTTGTTATCAATATCGCATTTGCCACTGTAATGAGAAATTGGTTTTAAGGCAGGACTGTGTCTACAACTTGCGTTTTCGTTATTAAAATCTTTTAACCCTGTTGTTAACCCTGTTGATTTGGAATGTAATGTTTTGGAATACTTGTGTACTTTTGCCTTCGTCTTGTCATCGTTTGTAGTTGTACATGTTTTATATATGAAAGTCACCAGCTCTAAAATTTTTATACTTGTATAAATGCTTGGTGTCCTCAGTCCTATTGAAATTGTCTTCTAAAGTGAATGTTATATTTTTTGTCATCCAACTAAACCAAAGAAACCAAAATATTTGATGCCTTTAAAAAGAAACTAAAGACACATCTTTTCGCTTCTGCTTTTAATGAGTAATGTAGCCTACAGTATTTTAGGTTGTGAAGCGCCACTGATTACTCCGTTGTCATGTAGAAGTGAGCGCTATATAAATATTTGTATTATTATCATTAAACCTGACATTTTCTAGTAGTTAGTACCGTGTTTTACCACTAGGTGCGCTCTTGCCAATTAACGAGGAGGATCTCACTTAAAAGCACAATGCTGAACAGTTCAGGAGATTCCACCTTTTGGGAGAATATATTTCCTCCCCAATCGGGAGAAAATTGGTCATGGGCGCCACTTTATTGCCTATTATACCCACAATACCATGTGTTCTTTTTGTACACTGTAGGTGACGAATGGGTGTTGAACGTCCTAATCGATGGTTCACCCCGCAGTTTTTTTAGGAAAACGAAAGTTCTTGCGTGGTCTTCGATCTTACTAAGCGTTGTCTTTGTCAGACTAGCATTCTTATACAATGTGTTGATTAAGAATAAGTTTTCCCCCATTCGGCAGAATCTCCCGGGCTGCTGAAAAAACTAAAATGATTCTATGTAGTTTTGCAAGGAACTTTGTAGCTTTATAAAATTCGATGTGCTTTGAACACCGTTACCTGTTCTTCTAAGTGCGTTTGAATTATCTGGGAGGGCTGAAAAGTTTGTACTTTTGGAATTTAGTCTTATTTGCAATGCTTAAAGGTAAGTAGTGTCTTCAATTCACATACACGTCTTAAAGAACATAATGACTCCATATTGTGGTTGAGAAAATGACCAGAAACTAGCAAGGGAGGGAGCCAATCCTTTCTCAGATATTTCAAGCAACTGTGACTAGCTTATGTGTTGACAGTTAGTTCTACATTTTATATAAAACATGATCTACATTACCTTGACCAATCGAGTTAAATCGATTGCTTCCACTGTTAATCATTTGCCTTCGATTAAACAATGTTGTAGCCGTTGCTAGGACAGTAGGAGCTGAGTGTGCCACTGTAAAATATACACGATGCACCGTACGTGAACCTACAAAGTGCTTTTTCCTTAATAGTCTATGTTAACCCCATAATAAATGAGTGACACTGTTGCCTCGATAACCATTCTGATGGTTTATTTTGCCTTTAAATCAAAATGAATTAAGTTTAGAACTTGTTTTTATTTTTACATCTCCCTCCCTTACAGCTGGACAGTATTTTCCTGTAATGTAATCAAGTAACATGAAAATTAGTTTCTTTTGTAGGTATTGATACCTTTCACTGCTCATTCTGTCTTTTGCATACCTGCTGAGTTTTTCACTGGCCGATGGTTCACGAAGTACATTTCTTCAGTGATAAGAAATGAGTCCTGCAGAATTAAAAGTCAATGCTATAGAGGAGGTCTTCGGCTACAGCACATCTAGGACTGGACAAGGATAGTATATCAATGTGAGAATATCACAAAGTAAGTTTCCAACTCAATGCAAACGTAAACCTGTGACTTCGAAGTTGACAGAAGTTACTGAACAACTTTTTTGATATCTCAGAAATCTGTTTGAAGATTCGTAGTTGTTTAAAAAGAATGCTGTTTCAAGTCTGCTTTTCTGCAAAAGACCATATGCATAAGACGTCACAGGACCATAGAAATCAAAGTGCGCCTTCCTTTGCAAAGCACGCCACAAGCACTATTTGCCCTCTAACATTACGTCGAGGTCGGTTCTTAAAAGGATGGTGACTTCAATGCAAAGGGTCTATTGCATAATAAGTTTAGACACGTGACACATGACGTTTTAAAGCAATGAGTGATCACTTCATCTTTACATCATTCAAATTTATTGCCATGCCAGCAATATCAGAAAAATGAAAGCAATCAGCTTCTGTATCAACCCAAAAAGTTTACAAGATTTCCGAAATATCACAGTCTGCTTTAACCTTTTCTCTAGAGTCCCAACAACCAAAGCAGAAGGGTGAAAACCAAAAATTACCTCTAAAGGAGATCTACTTTCCGAACGAGCCTTTGAAAGGACAATGAATTTGACTGACCAACTTGCTTCAGACCCCGTGATTAGTCTACAAACAACCAGGTGTTCAATGAACTTTGTGACTTGCAAGATACTGTTTGTAATAAGAAAATCCTCTATGCTGACACTGTGTAATTCACAAACTTCACTTGGTCACTAAATATGGGAATTTAGAATCTCTTTGAAATCTTTTTAGGGCAAAATTTGAATACAATGTATAGTAAAGTAATCCTAATAGAGTCTTCAACTAAAATTTCTTTGCCCATTTCTTTTAAAAAGAAATTAAAAAGCACAATATTCCTATGAAAGAAAAATGATAGTAATGAACGATGGTTTCTCTTGGAGGTATAGGCGGCTTTTTTCTTTAAAGGCAATAGGCAGTCGCCCCAAAATTTTCTTTGAAAAATCAGCAAACTCTTGCAAATCTCCTCTTATTGCATTACAAGCACCTCTGAAGATGTTTTGAACATAATTATTACAAACAATAGGTAAAGCAAGGAGAAATTCTCCTGGAATTTTACAATTCACCAACAAAAATATTGTCACATGATCAAAATTGGCCAATCATGAACTAGAGTGACAGGATACACTCACTTTGATTGTGGTGACTGCCTACTGCCTTTAAGTCCCTTCGGTATGACGCCGGAGGGAGAAAACTAAACGTTACTCCAAGAATACATCTCACAAAGAAAACATCACACAGCCCGCGTGCTTCTTTTGAAAGATTATGAATAACCTTTAGCATGAGTTGGCAGTTTATAACTGATACAGCTGTTATTTTCTCATGCGATAAGGTAATCTACTTTTGAAATGCGTGTGTGTCGTACCATCTTCATTGCAAATATTACAAATAGCTTCTGTAAATATAATGGAGGTTTGTAGGTGTCACTAAGGAAATTAAAATTTCAGTTTATCGTTCTCTATGCACCAGTGGTTCCTAAGTGTTTTAGACCGTAGACCACTTGTTCTTAAGTTTTACTTAATAATAATTGTTGTAACCACATATCAATTATAACACTTTCATTGGTTTCTTATGTAGATCTTTGGCTGTTCTCTTACTATTTATGTGCAAGTGGCGGGACGCCACGGCAGAACCTATGCCATTCACAAGGTAAGTTTGTCTAGTCAGGTACACACACTATCTTTTCATTTCTTGAAAAAGATATATAATATACTACTCAAAAAAATAAAGAGAAATTGAAATGTCACGCACAGACTTCGGTTGCATATTTGGACTACAGACTACCTAGGTTATATTCAGACTATCATGTCATAAGTATCTAAAGCGAAGTAGTGACAGCTTGTATTGTTTGATATTATAAGTTTCAGGTTCATCATGAGGAGTTTTTTCCTTTTGATCTGTTTGACAGTCGTCTTTGCGGCTAAAGACTATTCGGGGTAAGATAAAAAATCTCGGTCAGTGTGACGTGTAACACTTCACTGACATGTTGAAGGGATGGGGATAGGGGTGTATTCCTAGACGCAAAGGTATAAGGGTCTTCAAATCGTTATTCTTTGCACTGTTTCCGTTTTTCGCATGGTAGTAATGAGGGGAGTTTGCTCATGGAACCGATAATGCTCGTTTCACCACTATATTACACTAGGAAATTCTTTTACTTCATTTTCATTAAGTTTCATTTATGACGAAATGGGTTTGGATTTAATCTGACTAATGTGTCTTTACTTCATTGCGTATTCCGTGTGGTTTAAAATTTCACCATCATTTTATTACTTGCCTTAATTTACTCTTTGTCCAAAAAATATAGATTCATCTTTTTATCATTTCTCGTAAGATGCTTGTTTTGCATTAAACAGTGTTTTTTTCTTGCGTTTCATTTCTCTTGATTTAAACCATTTTTGGTATTTAAAACTGGCTTGGCAATGTTACTTTTTAACGTGTATATGGTTTTGCTACAGATTTAAGGTCCTGAGAGTAAAACCTCCTGACAAGCGGGCCTATGATTTCTTGAAATCATTGGAGTACGGGGTGAGAAATTTTTTTGTTAAATTTCTACTAATATTAGAACCCGCTCAAACGACATTATCTGCTGAAAATGTCGGGAAATTTAAAGTAGACTTAAACATTTTCTGTTAAGCCTATCCGTCCCAAATTGACCATACGTTCATTTGTAGCCTTTCCAGTCAGTAGGTGCAATGAGGTCGGTCGGTGATACGTCACTTCCGCACGACAACAATATGTTGGAGTGAAAACAATGTATTGCAAGAGTGTGTTCCCATATGGTCCAACTGTAGTCAGTTGTTGTTAGGCAAATCGCTAGGGTAATGGTGAAAGACCCGGATGACCGACCGACCCCATACTCATTGTTCTTGTGTACCGACTGACCGTAGGAAAAGAAACTTATAGTAGACAACGTCCATAATGTGAAAATTATATGTGCCACGTTTGAGTGCAAGCAGTGTTTTATGATTGTATGAAACAATTCTTCATAATCAAGAATACCACCAAATTTAAGCTATATATTACATGTCCGTATATATTATCTCTAAATTTGCAATGAATTTATACATATTAATATGCCACAAAAAGAGATGCGCACACGCATGCGCTTCTAGCCAGTTGTGTAGCCAGTGCGGAAAGGAACAATGGGGGGGGGGGGAAGGAGGCACTAACCCACGGAAATTTAAAGGACAAATAAGGAATATTAAAGTTGGTATGACACGGCCAAAGTACGTTTCTCAGTAAAGATTCTTTGGGTACAGCTTGAAATGAAGCGAATGTCTTCCCGACTAAACTATGTCCATAAACACGGTAATACGACCTTGTGATTTCTCAGTTACAGGCAAAGACTCAGCCCATCTGAAATCCGAAAGCGAAAAAACGTATGTGAGCGCGTCTCAAGGTCGTGACGTCATTGGAGGCACGGTTAGTAACACTGACCAGGCAGCTCACCCATCGTTCTACACAAGGAATCATGTGCATTCTAACGCGTGTTAGCGGGTACATCATTGCAAACACCTGTGCTATGATACTACAGCAGCGCGCGTGACCAGTGACCACATTGTGAACTATGCGTCGTTGCGCGGTGACTGCATCCCATTCACAATAGCAACGTTACTGAACAGCTCACTGAGTAAAGGCGAGCTTGTTATGGATGTCCATACGTACATGTTCATTGCTGTTCTGTACAACGCGCCCAGACCGCGTCCCTTTTTGGAAAAAAACAAAGCTGTTCATTATATGCAGGGAAGCTAAAACACGGGCGCATATGCACGCGAACATATTGGCCAATGATATGCTTCGAAGCCCCCAACATGGTCCGCGCTTTGCGCTCTGTATGTTGGGCGGCTATTGTGATGTAATCCTTTTCATGAAGTTGCTTAGATATAATAACTTGACCAAGCGTTACATTAGTTCCACATCTAGATGCGCGTCCTTAATAGCGTAGTGTTTGTGCCTCCAATACGGTTTTTCGGAATCACCTACAGCGCAGGCGTAGTGACCTTTGAAATAAGGTCAAGTGAGGGGTTTTCATTGTTTCAGCAGTGTTTTATATTTCTACCTTCATGGAAATATCCTTTTCATAAAGAGAACCTTAGTGCATTCCAGAAGCTTTAATAAAAATGGTTTCAAAGGTTAAAAGAAATTTCAGAAATAAAAAGTCTTTCTGAAAACGTGCAAAAATTGAAATATTTTCTAAAATGAATCGAACTTAGTGTCTATTTCAGGACATTTTCTTTAAATACATGGAATTGTAAGCAGACATATGTGGAATGTCTTCTGCATAGCTACCGAAGCGTACGTACTCTTTCTCGCACGTACCTCTAGTGCACGGCATGTACGTACGTATATCTGTTAAAAGCGTACTAGTGTACGGCAGTTATTAACTATGCAGCCCACATGCACACATATCATGCAGACTGACTAGCCGGTGTGGGTCAGGTGACGCTAGAGAACTTCATCAAGTATAGCCTACAAGGTTAGTGAAGGGAAATCGTAGATTATTTTCTTTACCATTTTTTCGAGTGATCATTATCACACTGATTTCTTCTATTCTAAACTGGTAGGCCTAACGGTAGCGTTTCGAGTTCGGGCATTTTCAGTGTGGCAAACACTAACGTTAACGTTGGACTAACTTAACGTTAGAGCGAAGCTAGTTTAAGTCCCCGTTTTCTCGCCATTATCAAATTAAATGTGTAGATACATCATCATCTTTAATAAATCTCAATAGCCTAGATTTTGTGAGCCTAACTCATGACAACCTTCCCTAAACTGCGTCGATAACGTGATCAATCTGAGTACTGCTGTGAGGCTTGTGAGTCGAGTAGCAACTAGCTACCTGTCTAGTCTCTGCACAATAACGCTTTGTACGTGCACAATCATACAATTATGTGTACAGTATATATCTACTATGCGTATCTCGTACCTACATGTACGTACATGTAATTTTTGAATGTTTACATCCCGCCATCAGCCGAGTGTCTGCGTAGCGGCTCTCATTGGCTGTGTATATGCTCTAGCTACACAGTGACGGTGGCAAAAAGTTCGTCCGTTCCCTGCAGGTTCCCCTCATTTGACCTTTGACCTTCGCTACTTGCGTTCATTCCGAAATACCGTATTGCGTCATAAAAGTCATGTGACCTGTTGCGGCATTTTTCGAAATTGGATTTTGAACGTTTTTCTTCAAATTTCATTTATGACGAATGGCACCGGTTTTAACTGTGTGTGAGATTATATTTATAGAATACTGTATTCAATCTTGCAATACACAAAAGTTATTTTGGCCGTGTCATGCTCTCTTTAAGATACAGGCGAACAGACAAGAAGTACGGAAACAGACAACATCAGCATTTATTTAACTCCGGTACATGTCTTTATACGCGATATCATGTACTGCTTCAAGGACGGTTAATAACGGAGGCATGTCCGAGAGAAAATGCTCCTTCAAACTGGCTGAGAGGCGGATATTTATCACCCTTAATAGTCGGGTAACTTTGCCTTCATGTAAAATGTCTTAAAAAGTTGACCTATACTCAGCACGTCCAGATTGATTGGAGCAATGCACCTGCAGAATATACCTGAATGTATATTGTGTATACACTGTATATTGCAATACGTTTACATAAAAAGACCCCCTTTTCCCTAAAAAGTAGACTTTAACCCACCCCCACTCCAAGAAAGTTGGATACGGCAGGTCTACTTCACCTTCATCTTATACTGAACAGCAGGACATATGTTATGTACTGTGGCTACCAACAATTTAAAGCTTTACACCGTAATGAAAATTCCCAGTTTACATTTTCACCAATTACAATTTCCAGAAAAAGGATCTATGTGTAGATTTTCGTTCTCAAAGGAAATTTTCAGTGCCGTTTCAAAAGAAAAAATGAATGCAATAAATGATTATACTTTCTCTATGTTTAGTTTATTGTCCCTATTTTGTTTCCTCCCAAGTTCAATTTTTGGAAAGAGTCCAGAGGTGTTGGTCATGAAGCAGATATTTTAATACCCGGGGATAGTCATCAGTTCCTGGCCTCGAAACTAGAGGAGCTGGGATTCGACATCAAAGTAATGATCGAAGATGTTCAACTACTCATCGATGAGCAAATGAATACTAATACAACATCATTCGATTACAACATATACCATACCATGGATGAGGTAGGTTAAGAAGGCCAATTATTTGCCTAAGTAAAAGGCTGTACAGCATATTCTTTGCCTAGTCATATTCTTAACTTTCCTGCGTAGCATACTGTAAGGCATATTCCTTGTTTAAAGATATCCCTATTTGGAAAAACTTAAAGCGAGGCTGAGCAAGCAGATCACTCTCCTCGACGTAGCAGACCATTGGATCTTGGGGAGACCAATTATAAGAGACAACCGATAGACGGTTCCCGACAACGAATTTTATTGACATGCGGTGACAGACTTCTCTAGTTTATTTAGGATCATGTTGTCAAGGCGTTCCACAAAGATGTAACAGATCTACTTGCTTCAGCCAAGAAAATATTATAAATAGCATCCGCTATCGACAAAAAAGAAAAACAAGAGGGCAATCCACGGAGTTGCTTATCTCATCGCTAGCACACGCATTAAGCCATATAACTCACAGGAAGAACTTTCTCTCTTCCTTGTGGCATAAGGCCTACACATAACTGCAGGGACCGCTGAGACGGCTTTAGCCCCCACACTTTTTCTGCCGTGGGTATTTTGGGCCTCAGTAAACTGCATTTATTTTATTGAACATATTGGGCGGCTTCGATTATTAACCCCCGCACTTCAAAATTGGCTCCCCGGTCTCTGAATAAGTGCACTTGAATATGAACGCACAATGAGTGGTTTGAATTGAAGCTCATAGTCTATCCATATGTATGTCAGTTTCTATGGTATCTTCAAATTACTCACTTTAATATCGGCCTTTAATTTTTCACGCGCTCACAAAGTGAAACCAACTACCAGCGCGTTCGTCGATGATAACGCAGAAGTACGTGTGAAGTATTCTAGATAAAAAGACAGGCCAACCAATTTCTGCGCGTATACAATGCTTACGCAAGCTGCTTTGTTCTAACAATAACGTTTTCCGTAATGCGTGCCTATTATACGCACATCACCGAATAGAAAGGCGCGTATGTCAAATCCGCACTGCCGCCATGATATTTGGCATCTCCATGCGCCCTTTTGTTGTGCAAAAAGGACAAATTCAGTGCGCTTTACAGAAAATCTGTGCACACAATATGATATGCGGAAGGCACATTCATCATATGTGCGAAATTTCATGTATGTGGAATGTTTCCTTCTGGAGTTATACTTAAAATACTAAAAAAATGTGATTTTCACAAAAATTGACCTTTGACCTTATTTCACATGACCTTTGATCCCGGTCGCCATGACAACCATATATTATGGTAGTATTAGGCAGGTTCATCATATGTGTGAAGTTTCATGTATGTGGAATGTTTCCTTCTGGAATTATACTAAAAAAAACTAAGAAAATGTGATTTCTCACAAAAATTGATCTTTGACCTTGGTTGCCATGGCAACCATATATTTTGCTAGCATTAGACATGTCCATCATATGTGTGAAGTTTTGTGTATGTGGAATGTTTCCTTCTGGAATTATACTAAAAATACTAAAAAAATGTGATTTTTCACAAAAATTGACCTTTGACCATATTTCATGTGACCTTTGATCCTGGTCGCCATGGCAACCATATATTATGGTAGAATTAGGCAGGTTCATTATGTGCGCGAAGTTTCATGTATGTGGAATGTTCCCTTCTGGAATTATACTAAAAAAACTAAAAAAAATGTGATTTCTCACAAAAATTGATCTTTGACCTTGGTTGCCATGGCAACCATATATTCTGGTGGTATTAGACACGTTCATCATATGTGCAAAGTTTCATGTACGTGGAATGTTTCCTTCTGGAATTATACTAAAAATACTAAAAAACCGTGAATTTTCCCAAAAATTGAATTTGACCTCTGACCTTTGACCTTTTCTGCCGAAAGTCACGGAGAAACAAGTTTACACTCTGGGGTACCTACCCACCAAATTTCAAAAGAATCGGTGTAGCCCACAAGGAGGAGTTCATGGAACACTTTTTTGCTTTAAATGTTAATATCACATGACTTTTGACCTTGGTTGCCATGGCAATCATATATTTTCGTAGTGCCAGACACTCTTATTACATGTGTGAAGTTTCATGTTAATGGGATGTTTTTTCTTGGAGTTATTGTAAAAAGAGTGATTTTCACATAATTTGACCTATGACCTCTGACCTTTGACCTTTACTTCCGGGAGTCAATGCAGAACTGAGGTTCCACCTAGGGCACCTTCCCACCAAATTTGAAGAAAATCGGCTTTACCGTTTTGGAGATATTAAGAAAACAAAATTGGACACACACACACACGAGCACACACACCCACACCCACACACCCACAAGTCGATTTTACATACAATCCGAGGACCTCATTGTTATTTCCTTTGTGTTTACTTCCTTATCCCTAACCTTGACAATAGACTCTCTATTGTTCAAACTTTCGAGGACTTGACAAATCTATTGAATTTCCTTCAGAGGACCTGAAATCCATTGTTCAGGTCCTCAGTCTGATAGGAAGACAAGTTCACACGGACACGTTGTGACCCCTCCCTCCGTTATGGACTTTTGGTCACCCTGGGGTACCCCACCATGGGTTAGGACTTTAGACTAGTAACTTGTGAAAATTAACTGTTACCGTGGCAACGATTGTTATTTCTGCTGGCATTGCCGAATATAGCCCAACAGGTCAAGTAACTACAATATCTCATCCTCCTCACGGAGCGATGAAATAAAAAAAAACTCTTCAGTGACATGACTGGTTGGGGATGCCTTAATTTCGAAGTAAGAAAAAAGTGTACGTTTAAAAATTCCAGTCTAGTTCGGAAAAGTTGTGTAAAGCTTTGTATTCACATATACATCGCAGAGAACAGAGCGGATATAGGTGCCTTTGGAACGACATACCGAAAAGCAAAATCAATCAATCAATCAATCAATCAACAAAAACAAAAAAAAAAAAAAACAGACGAAACAAAAGGTACAAATGGAAACCCCCCAAAACAAAAGAAAAACAAAACAAAGGTAAATTCAAGAGACATACAAATGTTACTGGTTCAATTTAGAACTCTACAATTCTACATCCCTGCCCCCACCCCCTCCTCCGGCAGGCTAAACTGAATCATTGTAACCATATGAAGTTGACAATAGTACTGTTGCCCTGCATCTTACCATAAACGAAGTTAACACTCTTATTGTGACATGTGACTCATGACAGAAATTGTTTTGTGAACTTTGACCTTGAGCTTTTAATATGTATTTTCACAAATAAGACTACAGTAGATATTTCCAACCAGGAAGTCTTTAAGTCATTACCTCACTGTAAGTGCTTCACATCACGTTGTTGCAAATAGCTCTTTGCGGTCGTCAGCGGTAACGGCTTGGCGACCGATCTTCAAAGAAGCGAGAGTGGTCGCTTTTCTGAAATTGGCAATCGTCATTGTGAGACGATTCCATTGATACCAAATTTCCTTTGATTAGAATTATTTCCGACAAAAAACTTATTTTAGGCAGCCTAATACGAAAATGCCAACGAACTTATTTACAACTTTGTTTATGCATATTCATGAAATAATTTATTTATATTCATGAACAGATAACAGCATGGATGGATGACATGATATCAATGCATGGGGATATGGTCAGTAAAGAAGCATTTGCCAGGACATATGAAGGAAGAGATGTCTACAAAATGAAGGTAATATGTTTATATTTAAATTGTATGCATTATATAGGGAGGAATAATGCTATTATTTTTGTGGAAATCACAGGCCACACAGGGAGACAGGAAACTTGGATACTTTTCATACTTTGTATGTTGATGCTTATGAAAGGAGAAGTAATCCTGTCATTTTTAGTAGAGGTCACAGATCATCTGAGGTCACCGGATGCCAAACTCTGGAAACCTTGTCAACAAAATTTCTGAAGGTAGCATGGAACCTTTTAATACGTTGCATGTAGAGCATTATATGAAGAGGAAGTACTATAATGTCTTGTGGAGGCCAAAAGTCATCTGGGGTCGTCAGAGGTTAAACTCCGAAAAGCTTGTAAAGACAATGTCTTAAGGTAGAAAGCATGTATGCTTTTCATATGACGCATGCACATGCATTATCTTTATCAGAAGTACCTGCTATATTTGGTAGATTGAGCTTTAGTATTCCCATATGACCTCTGAACGGTTCAGAGGTCATATGGGAATACTAAAGCTCAAATCTGAAAAAACCTTGTTAAACGGGTGATGTAATACTTACAAGCATGGAAAAATGTTTATACGTGGTGTAGTATGAGTTTGCTATATTCAACAAAAAAAATCTTGATGTCTGGGTTTAAGGTAATATCAGGTCGCCAAAGAGGTCAATATATACAATAATTGTAAGCATGATATTTCAAGATAGGAATCATACATTTGTCTTACTTGGTGAGTGGATGTATTCCATGCTTGCATTGACTGAAGACACTACATACCTTGTTAAGGCACTACACACCTTGATAAGGCACTATACTCCTTGTTAAGGCACTATACTCCTTGTTAAGGCACTATACTCCTTGTTAAGGCACTACACACCTTGTTAAGGCACTACACACCTTGATAAGGCACTATACACCTTGTTCCAAAGTGTAATCAATGTCTTAGACTGGTTCGTCAATGCACGCTCTCTTCAATTCACAAAATTCTATGCAAAAACGAGTACTCTTGCCAGTTCTTGCTAACATACTTCATACAAAAGAAAACAAAAGTAAATACGGTGTGAGTTGTACACATCACAATTTATTTTGCTCAATCGACTATCGCAAACGCAACAAATTTAAAATTTTTATTTGTCAGCCAATACGTAAGCTAAGAAGAGGAGGGGGGGGGGGGCTCAGAGCAAAATGTTTATTTTTTACGCCATCGTATTACAGTTGCTAAGGGTGGTACCCAAGGGTGGCGATCGAGGGGTGTGAAGGGAGGGGTCATCGTCTCCCAATAATTTGGTTTTGGAGGGACCACCTTTCGTACTCAATATTTGGTCAACGACCAACATATCTGCTAATATTGTTAGTGGGAGACATAGTTCCATCCAGTTCTTTGGTTGAGGGGGACGGAATATCTATGATATTTAGGCAAAAACCGTAATAATTGCTGATCATGGGCGTCCGGAGGGGAAGGCAAGGGAGCACTTGCCCCCTGGAAACTTAAAAACTTGAAAAAAAAACTTGAAGAAAAAGTAACACCAACATTTTTTATGATATCTCTAGAAAATTTCCAGAACACGAGCTTTCAAAATAGAAAATGATTAGATGCAACTCACAAGGCCTGGGAAGTGCCATTTTCAACAATCTGGGAGGCATTTCGGTCAAAATTTTCTTGACGCTTCGCGCCAAGCTATGATGGCGCTACGCTTAGATAGTTTGCCTACAGCCCCCAGCAAATTCCTGGCTACACCCCTGTAAAAGGCGCTAACATTTAGTAATTAAGCTCTTTTCTGGGAGTAAAAATTGCCCCTGATTTGATCAATTAAAAGTTGTGGCCCCTAAATGTTTTCCTTTGGACACCCATCTTGCTGATATTGGTGAGAATATAAGACTTTGCGATGACTTAAAAAGTCATAAAAAACGATTTTTCCGCTTCTTGCGCACACTATCGGACTACTCAGTACGGAAGCCGAGAACATCGCTGTGGTGTGAAATCGGACATGCTAGTTTTCCCACCCCTTTCTTCGGTAAACATGGGAAGGAGAAATCAAGATACGATTTCTCCTTACCATTATCCACCGATAATGTGGATTGGACAAAACTAAAGTTAGTGAGGGAGTACTTCAAGAAAGGACCATTAGACAGTGTCTATTTTCGAACACCCTGTCCATAAATGGACGCGTCCGTCCATCACACGGATTGACGCTATATAACTTTGGTTGTATAATTACCAACGTAGGATGATCCCACCGTGGTACGGAGAAGTCAACGAGCGAGCTAGCTATGTTACTTAAATTGAAAAGAGGATCCGTGCCAGGTGCGGGCGCGTCCATTTATGGACACTGTGTAATGGTCCTTTCTTGAAGTACCCCCTCACTAACTTTGGATTTCTCCAGTCCACATTATCAGTGGATAATGGTAAGGAGAAATCGTATCTTGATTTCTGATTTCGCCTTCCCATGTTTACCGAAGAAAGGGGTGGGAAAACTGGCATGTCCGATTTCACACCACCGCGATGTTCTCGGCTTCCGTAACTCAGAGTGCGTGTTCGGTAATAAATAAAACAGCCGTAGACGCAGGGAAGACGGGAAGACAAAAGACGGGGTACCTTTAGTATTTTGGCAAAACCCGCAATGAGTGCTTTTTGTATGTACTACCGTATAGACCCACAAGGCATAATCCCTGGTATATTGTGGTTGAGGGGTATGGGATGACTTTCATCACCTCTCGGTTTCTTTCGTCAACGACCTTAGTAGGTAGCTCCATTGACCACAAATATTACGGGGGGGGGGGGGCTTCGCGCCCATCTATTGCAACGTACATGCTTGGTGATTACTGAGATTCTCAGACACAAACTGGT
This sequence comes from Holothuria leucospilota, assembly GCA_029531755.1. Classification (NCBI taxonomy): domain Eukaryota; kingdom Metazoa; phylum Echinodermata; class Holothuroidea; order Aspidochirotida; family Holothuriidae; genus Holothuria; species Holothuria leucospilota. The sequence continues at coordinate 19,682,073 of CM055983.1, forward strand.
AAATATATTCAACTCCGTATTCAGGGTATTCAAATTAACGCATTCACTTCGGATATCCCATCTAACCATGGGAGTTGCCCCAGCTCTCTAAATCAATCTAATCCATAGGGGTGTGATCCCGAATCTTGTCCAAAATTTGACTAAATTTTATTCAACATTTACTAGATTTGATTAAATATGAAACACTTCGATTCACGTTTAGCCTAATCTAGTGAAATATTTGAACAGATATCTGTCCGTGCCCTTATTGATAAGATTAACGTTTAATGGGACATATAGAAATAGCGTTATACTTATTCCAACTATTGCGTGAATATCGTAGGCTAATATTAAATATTTTTTTGCTCTTTCGTATCCCAATCCCTTTTATTGATACATCAAACTGAAAGACAGCAAATGCACAGTAAGATCGCCAAGGGAAACCTAAATTTTGTCCTCCATTTTATTACCCCGAATGAAATTGAAGTGGGGAACTTCGATAGTGCATTTTCAGCGCACTTCGTGGGCCAGTTGCTGCTTAAGAGAAATATATTGGGATGCGCAAGGAATTAATTTTGCCCTATTTTAAAGTCCATGGAATTCACTAATTCTCTCCTTTCAACACACTAATGCTCTCTACAGCAGTGACCAGCTTTTAGCCTGATATCTTTTCAAAACAAGTAAAATTACTTTTCGCTTGTACGCTGCACAATTCATTTGATTGTCGACAACTTTTTTAATACTGGCCTCTGGAGTCTTTACCCTAACTGGACATTGCCTAGTGGATCACACCAGGGAGTTGCCACTAGATCACTGATCAAAACCATGTGCGTATACTACTTCAGATTTCGTAATCTCGCATAAGCTGTATTTACGTACACGAAGTTTTTTCAACTAGTCCATGTAGAAGTTTACATATACATATGCGTATATGTATACATGTAGGTATATGTACATAAACGTATATGTACACATATACATCATTTTGATGCTTCCGACTGCAATGCCCAACACAAATCGTCGCCCTTGCTGGTACCATTTGTATAAATAACATGCTACGTCTTTTTTTAACCAATATCTAAACTGTCTGTGATTGCTTTTACTCTGACTAATTCAGGAAGATTTCGATAGAGCAATGTAGGATTATAACAGTTAACCTAACACCTGGGGAGCAAAGTTCATACATTTATTGAAACAAAAGATTTCAATCATTTGGCTATCCATCTTCCAGTCCCCTTGGCATTGTATGCAAACGAATGATGAGGTGTTTCTTACAAAGCTTCTCGATTTGCACGATATTTCGGCTAAAGTTGAGGTCATTGTGTCGGGTGAATCATGTACTAGACGGGAACGAAAAATGTTCGCCAAAATTAAAACACGACGCACATATTAATTGCTACTGTATTCTCGGCACAGCCCTTGTTTGCACAGTGTGAAGAATTCATTTTGTCCTTTCTGTAACTTGTTTTTTCTGACAAGGAAGCCACCATGCTAAGATGAGGCTAATATCAGGGAGTCGCGTGCGAAGCGCGCGAAAAATATTTATCTTTTTTTACAAAAATTTGAAAATGGGAGTTTTATGAAAAAAATTTAAAAAATTTGGATTTTTATATAAGAAAATTTATGTTTTTTAAGGAAAATTGGAAAATTGGGGTCTTTATTGAAGAATATATACCCTTCCTATGAGTAAAATCGAGCAGATCGCCGGGACGACTGAAGGTCATTGGGATTCCATATTTTATCGTCCGGATTAAACCTCCCCGGCGAAGTTGAAAACTTTCCCTGATGGGGGCAGCCTTCCCCGACGGGGAACCATGGCCCCCTGGTCCCCCGCTGGCGTCACGCTTGCTTTGTGTGTTGAAACGAACTGTCTATGATCAGAACACCAACTTCTTAAAATGAGAGAACTACAGCAACTGTGGAAAACATTCCTGTAGAAAATCAATATATGTCAATGGTTAAGCTTTACTTTAGCTTCAGGTTAGGAAGCTCATATAAGGTTTATGCAATGTCTTCTCAATCAGATCATGGCTAAACGTCGGCGAAAACGCCTTGATTGAGGCAGGATATTTTAATCGTACGCTCGAAACCGATCGGAAATCAATTGAACAAACAGAATGCCTTCTTATTTCATGTATTTAAAAAACCAATTTAAACCTTTCAGCTCCTGTTTTTAAGCAAAGTAGGACGCTACTGCAGCCTCCCACAAAATTTCCAGGGTTTCTAAAGGGATAGATCCAGAAGTTTTCCGATTACAAAATGTACACTCTCCCTTTCACCTCATATTAAAAGATTCGAATCGATTCTAAGATAAAACGGATTTGCTTGATGCAACTTTAATCTTTAAGCAACTGTCCCCAAAGAGATTTAAGTAAAAGCGGCCCATCCTTCAGTCCTTTAAAATGTAATTTTTGGCAGTAGCCAGCAATAGCAACGATTAACGGCTTAGTGATCCGAGTTGTATTTGATTTATGGAGGGCTTCTATTCACCTTGCCTACGTAGCAGGTAGCAGGCTGTACGGCATATTCCTTGTTCAGTCCGGTGGTTTCGAAAGCTGAGGAGCTGAGCAAACAGAGTCCGCTCCTCGGGGTATAACGGGGAATACAGGTTTTACGCAATTACGACTGATCAGTGGTGCCAGGATTTCATTGCACGACGGAAGTGGGTGCAGCAGCCCGAAAGGGGGTGTCGAACGGACTGCAAAGCCAAACTTTTCCGGGCACAAGTTGCGCCGACAGAAAATTTTGTTTTTCAATAGAAATAAAATTGAAAACCTCTCACTTTTATTGAAGATTGGAAAATTGTGAATTTTTGAGGGAGAAAATTTGAAAATCTGGGACTTTTTATAAAACATCTGCCCTCCTTGAGAGCAAAATCAAGTTAACTGTCGGCCGACTGGTAACCGTCAGGGATTACATATTTTTCGTGCCCAGTGAACCTCCCATACGAAATTAGATAATTTCCCCGACAGAGGGAGGGGCATGGTTTCCTGTCCCTTGCCTGGTACCACCCTTGTGACTGATACACTTTAAATCTAGAATTGCCGACGTCTCAGCGTCACGGTGTTTTAGTGTGTTGGACGCCTGATTAATGTGACGGCAGTTTTACAACACCACAAAAAGATGCGTTGTTTTTTGGAGCCAGTCATGATGAGAAATCATTAAATGCTTTTTTTGACGACAACATCCTTTTCTTTCCTGACAGCAGGGAACTGTGCTCCCTGCCGATAGTCACCTCTCTAAATTTTCCAACAGATTTCCTCCGACCCAAGTGATACAACCCGACCGATATTCTTCATCATCGGAGGTACGCATTCAAGGGAATGGATCACAGAAGCTTCCATGTTATACTTTGTTCATTTTGTAAGTGCAGTCGCTTCACTTCTCTATTACAGATGCTGGGTAGCTGCCATAGTTTGCGCTGGCAAATGATGAACAGAATGGTCCACAAACACGCGAGACACCCCACAGTACTTTAACTTTCATTTGCCTTGCTTGCGTAGAAATATGTTTTGGTGTTCAAAGTTTTCTCGCAAAATAAGATGGGAAAAAGCACAAGTTAGACATAACAATGGTTGGGGAAGACGTATTGTAATGCAAATTAATGGTATTTTATGGTGTTCTAGTGGGTCGCGCTGTACCAGTACTTAAACCTCAGAGACAGCTTTCTTTTTCCAGGCATAGTTCCCATGATACTTAGGTTACTATACTTTTGGGGGAATAGATTCAGATATTTATTTGAAGTAGGATATAGATCGCAGGACTTTTCTTACAGAGCATCTGATCTATTATTTTCCTGCGATTTAGAAAGCTTTTGAATAATCTATGTCATCCAACGTGTACATTGATGTATATTGTAATTAAGATGTAAATGACGATGATTTCTTTTCCAGTTGCTCGATGACTACAATTCTTCACGAACAGACAACCTCATAGATCTGATGGAGTTCCACGTGGTGCCAGTATTCAATGTAGATGGATACATTTTCACTTGGGAAGAAGTAAGAAAAGTTGTGTTCAAATAAACATAAGTGTGACATAACCAGGCAGGTTGACCATTGTGGGCGGGTGGCGATCACCAACCGGGCCCCGTTGTTTGAGGGCGTTTTGTATGGGTCGGTTGTAGAGAGAAAGACCATTTACCTGGGCCGATCGTCGCCGGTCACCCAACTTTTGCGGGCTCCTCTTCAAAAACCATTACCCCTTGGATATACCTGAAGTATTGTTACCATGAACTCTCTTATTGAGCCATGTAACTGTAGATTTTTCATGTTCTGCTGAATACGCATATCACAAAATCGTAGATCGTACAAGCAGGGAGGTGATATGACTTCCCTGGTGCAAGTCAGTTGTTGACCGTGTTCGTTAGCATTAACATATCAGATAACTGGCATTTCAGTACAAAGCATAAAATACTCAGACTGTCTCGCTGTTATTTTAATTAAAAGTTGCAAACCCAATGAAATCGTCAAAACCGACTCGTAACATGTCAGTTCCTAGTGAAAACGTGGGTTTTATTTTACTCTATCAGATATTTCATTCTATTATTTTTGTAGGACAGAATGTGGAGAAAAACTCGCAAACCAAACGAAGGACGGGTATGCGTTGGAACTGACCCAAACAGGAATTACGACAACCATTGGGGAAGTAGGACCATTTTCCTTTTCCGATTTGATGGAACACTTTTGAACACTATTTATTCAGTTTGGAACTGGTAGTTTAAAAGTCCTAGTTCCATTATTGTAATTTCGAACTATTCATGGGTAACGGGATTTAGTATACTTCTTGCAATTTCATGCGAGCTGATCTAATGGGGAAGTTGGATCGTAGTCACATCACACAGATATATCCTGCAACCATTCGTACAGCCCAATATTTAAACAACCCCAAACCTTACACAAAAGAATGGAGAAGATCTGTTCAACGAATGATATAGGTCTATCGAGGGGGCTCAAGGCGGGAACAGGGGTCCATGACCCAGTCGGGGAAGGTTGACAGTCATCCGGGAAATTTTTCGATTTCGTCGGGGAGCCCTACTAGGACTACTGGTATGTAATAATTTACGGTAATTAGTCGCCCTGGAAAGTCATATTGTTTTGCTCCTTACTCAAATTCTTCAATTAAAACCCCCAAATATTCAAACTTTCTTTAACGAAACCCCAAATTTTGCAATTTTCTTCAATTAAAGTCTACAATTTTCATTCTTCAATGGAACCCCAGAATTTTGCAATTTTCGTCATTTAAATTCCAAAACTTTTTGTTTTTGTACACTTAAAATAGTATTTTATTATTTTCATTTAAAACCCTCGCTCAGAAAATTTCCGCTTTTCCGTTCTTTCCCCAACCCGCCATCGTTGTCATGGCTTTTGGTTGCTAGATCTCCACCAAGATCTATTCTAAGCCTTTTGACAAAGGTCACGTGCACTATCTGTTCTCTTCAGTTAGTTTTTTTTTGTATATGCGTTTTTCCTCTTTGCATAATAGACTCCCTGTTTTGAGAAAGACACTGTGTACCCCTAGTACCGTACGATAACATTCATCTTAACTTACTCATGTATTTTCATGTTTATTTTTAAGCTGGGATTTCTTCCATATTTTTACGACATCAAACCAATTGAAACAAATAATATCACGCAAAGGGGGTAACAATTCCCCTTACATGTATTGTTGTCACATACGGTACATATTGACGTCACCATCCACTTGACAGCCTACCAGACGTCAAGTTAGAGGACAAATAACGAATGTAATGTATACTATAGTTTGTAACGTGCTTACTTCAGCCGAGAGCGACCTTCGTAGTACGTAGGAGAAGGTCCCATGACGTCATATGCATACGGTCTGATGCTTTCATCTTGGTACAAAAATAAAGCTATACGGATTGTATGGATCCTGTTATTAATCGATAACTTGTTACAATGTTATTGCAGCATTCACATCAAATGCAATGTATTTAGGAGCCCTGGCTTCTAAATTCACAATTAGTGACTGCACTTTCACTGATGATAAATTCAAACTATGCTCTCGAAATATAAGTCTTGCCGATTGGTCACTGATTTGGCTTGGATATACACAGTAGAGTACTTAGCAATGTAGGACCGTGAGCGATTTAACTACTACAGACCTTTGTCTAGAAGATACTAAACACACATTTTATTCTTTTTTAAATGCCGGGGAGGTGAAAGTTGACTTAGAATTTTCTCTGTCTATGATGAGGACATTGGGATTTAAAAGCAATCTACAACCTAAAACTCGAATTACACTTAATTCTTACCTTTGTGAAGAAATGACAACCAACAAGAGGTACTGGTTAAATCCTCAACTTCCGTATCAGTATCACAGAATTGTTTGACCCTGAATTGCTTCCAGCCAACAGGGAAATTTTGCATTTTGTTCAGAGGATAAAGCTACGTCCCATAGGTGCATGGAAGGGAAGCGGAAGGTCCTTTTCCTGAAATGTTCCTTAATTTTCAAACAATCAAAACATGAATTGTGTCAGAAAAACGACAACTTATCCTGAGATCAACATTTTTTGCTCAGGAGGGGGAGGGTGCCATCCCTCCAGACCATGAGCTTCCGGAGGGGGAAGGGGGCAGTTGCCCCCTGGAAATAAAAAAAAAGTGAAGAAAAAATAACATCAACATTTGAAAATTTCCAGAACATGACTGAGCTTTCAAAATAGAAAATGATTAGATGCAACTCACAAGGACTGGAAAGTGCCATTTTTAGCGATATTGGAGGCATTTCGGCCAAAATTTTCTTTGCGCTTTGTGCCAAACTATGTTGGCCCTACGCTTAGATAGTTTGCTTACAGTCGGCAAATTCCTGGCTACACCACTGTAAAAGGCGCCAACATTTAGCAACTAAGCTCTTTTCTGGGAGTAAAAATTTCCCCTGATTTGATCAATTAAAAGTTTTGCCCCCCCCCCCCCTCCAATTTTTCTGCGGACGCCCATGCTCCAGACCCTCATCCTGATACGCCAATGGTAATCCTGGTATAAGGAAAATGGTGATTATTACAACTTTTGATTATTTTCTAAAGTGGAAATAAATCACTTGCCTAAATTAAATTCTAATCCCCAGCAAGTGGAACCAATGACATTCCATGCTCACAAGCTTACATGGGGACACGTGCCTGCTCTGAGATCGAGATACAAACAATGCAGGACCACATCTTGTCCATACGTGACCGTGTTGGAGTATTCATGGACGTTCATGCATATAGTGAATATTGGATGTATCCATATGGTTGGACAATGCAGACAGCCAATGATTACGAGGAATTGGTAGGTACAAGCAGGAAAGTAATTTCGCAGAAGATCATGGTACAAATTACAGCATAGTCTACATTGACACGGAAAGGGATTGCTAGTATCGGGTCATCGGCATAAGCATACGAGGCGGGTGGGAGGGGGGGGAGGGGGCATATGCCCTCCCAAATCGGGAAAAATAGTGGATCCATTCGGGCAAGTGAGACAGCCAAGAAAATTAATTATGCCCTTTTGCAACAGACACAGCGGTATCAAAATTCGGGCAACTTGGTAAAAATTCTAAATTTAGGCAAAAATTATCCCTGACCCCCCAGAAATATTGACCCCCGTACGCCTAGGGTCATCGGCTTTCGACAGAGATTCTTTATGAAGCTAGCTTCATGGCCCGAAAATGAAAATGTGTGGTTCATAATTTTAAAGACTTCATACAACCAAAAATAGAAACTTTCCGACACCCTCTGCATGATTATGTCTAAAATATCCACTTTTAGTAAGTAAAAACGTTACCATTACTTAATAAAATCCTCATGCAAACTAATGGGTAACAAAATCAGTGAATACCTTATCCTGTTTTGTCAATATACGAAGTCAACGGAAAAGGATTTCCATATAGCCTGTTGCATTAGTATAACTATTAGCGTTTTCCACAAAATTTTCAAAAAAAAAAAAAAAAAAAACGCAGAGTGAAGTGACCGCTTTTCATGGAAAAGGTATGTCAAGGTAAAACTTTAAAACATGGAATGAACTGTTTGAATATGGGGTAACGCTTTCTGTAGTAGAGAAATCAGAATTCCCATGGAACACTGTTCGACACAATTCGCGGAACTGGTTTGTTGAGACACCAAATTTCCCAGCATGCATTGTGGTTTCAACTGTATAACTCGCTTATCCACCTTTGGTTAATCCTTGCCTTGATGTTGGGTCATACTAGATTCATGGTTGGTACCTCACATATGTTAGCTACATGAAGTGTGCAAAAGAGTGATTATCGCACCCAAAATATTTCAAAGGTTCTAAGCAAGCTCCAGTGCCGACTGCAGCCTTCAGGACAATCTGTGGTTGCTCCATATTTGCTTGGGGAAAGAAAAGCACTCTTTTTCATATTGTTTACTTTTTATTTGTTGTTTTCGATGTAAATAATTTCAACAATCATGTTTCTTTCTCTTCCCCAGAACGCAGCATCTAAAGTAGCCGTCGATGCCATTGAAAGTCTTTATGGAAGGAATTACGCATACGGACCTATATCCATTGTCATCTGTAAGTCTTTTTGATTCCATGTTCCTTGTGATGGTAGCTTCTGAGCAATTAGCGGGGTGTGATTGCACCAGTCGCCATTTTTCTTATCACGAGTAAATGGAAGCAGTAGCCACTCCAAACTATACCAATTAAATGGTTCCATTCGTTTAAAGTTTGACACTCAAACAGTACGTCTCGACTGTCGAACCTGAAAAGTCCCTAAATTCCGTATTTCTAGTTTTGTCTCTAAACAATTTTACTTTTTCAAGTTCCCTCGACTCCCTGGACAAGAGCCAAGGGGCGAAACCAAACGTGAGCCGACTCCCGAAGGAGTCCTGCTCCCTGAAGGAGCAACGTCCCGAGGGGACAACTTGACGTGTGGGCATTTCTTATAACCATGAGGATCGGTTACAGCATGAGGATCGGGTGAACTGACCAACCCGACAGTGGTCCCGTTTTAGACTGGCTGAATAGAACAGATCCCATCTTGGTGCTCCGCCGTTGTGATAACGGATACTCTTGTTCCAACTGGGGATTACGAGCTCCGTCTCTGTGATCACAAACACTTCTGCGCCAGCTCTGTGTCCTGAACAATTTTGACCTCAAAAAGTTTACTCGGCTAGATATACAATAAACGATACAAAATACCCCCAGATACAAATTGCAAAAATCAAATGTCACTTAATATTGATATTGTGTATATATGTACTCTCAGCCAAAAATCGCTCGATTAGTGGATCGTCCGTCCAACCATGGAAGTGCCACTCCAGCACTGGAAATACTTTCATGAAGTTAGGGAAAATGCAGTCATCCGTATTTGACTTAGTACTTTGTTATCCTAATTCATGTATTGTAATTTTTGTTATTGTAATTTGTTACATAATTTTTCACGTACGTTTACGGTATACCTGAATTACAGTGCACAGATACCTTAAACGCCATGTTTCTGCATATAAGTTGCGTTTACTACATGATTATGTATTAAATGCGTTAAAAAGGGCATTTAAAGAGGCTTGTTGAGTTGGTTCACATATTTCATGGTTTTTTTCTCACCTGTTGAGATTTACTCACATCTTGTTGGTAAATGGTCAAACTAAGAGATCCACCCTGCACATCTGACACACAACTGAAATGGATATGATGGGGTAATTAATGATTAAAGTCATTTACTACAAATTCGTGACCAGACACATTTTACCATTAGGTATTAACCATATGCAACCCCTTTTCACAAAACTACAATTTCTCACATTTTTGGTAACTATAGGAAGCGATATATGAGTAATGAGGCTAATTAGAAACATTGTCATGCAATGATTTCTTTCAAACTTTTCACAAAATAATCGATATCAACTCAATAAGCCCCTTTATGGAACCTGTACACGGAATTCAGATACCTTAAACGCGTGATTATTTCCCGTATCAGAATAACTAATTAGTTTAAATTTCAATATAACATTTATGTTTTAAAGCAACATGGAAGATACTATTTAGAGATCTGTGAGATGTAGATGATGTTTCCAAATAAAATTTAGGTTACTTTTTACTCCCTTTAAAGGTCTCAGTCCATTCGTGTCCAAATTGCCCTATTAAACCTGTGTCATAGATCTACTTGTTATTTTTTACCGTTTTCCCTTTCAGATCCTGCTAGTGGCTGCTCTGCTGACTGGGCTTACGACAACGCTAAAATCAAACACTCGTACGCCCTGGAACTACGAGACACTGGTGAATACGGGCTGCTGTTACCAGCTTCAGAAATACAACCGAGCTCAGAGGAGTTGTTCGTAGGTTGCGAAGCCCTAGTCCGACACCTGAAAGAAACAAGCGTTATTTAAAAAGTGAAATAAGGTCTATTCCATGACTCATGGAAGTAATAGCAATGTACTGATGAATCTGTCGTTTTAATAAAAGTAGTAAGGTGGTGAGACTGATAATTTAAAGAAAATTTGACAATATCTTTGGGTATCGTGTAGGGTACATTCAGATTCGTTTCAAAAGCGAGAGACGATAAACTTTATTTCACATGTTAAACGGTCATAGCCTCCCCCCCCCCTCCCCAGAGCCTCTAATCACCCAGCGCCGTAAGTCCAAGTGCATGGAGGCATATTACTCAATGCGACATGTTTCTTGTAAGGAGGTAACTGGAATTTTCTTTTGCTCTTGAAATAATAAAACTTAACAATGGACTTTGAAATGTAACCTTGTCATTCTTAACCCGATCTTTTACTTGTTTCAATCCCCAAAACATTTTATTTTGGTTGGTAAATTTTTAACTATCATATTCATTCTGATAGTTAAGGGTGTTTATCAACAGGTCAAGCTCGAATTGAAGACCGTTACAAACAAAATACACAGAACAACTGAGATCGCGAAGTGCAGCAGATAACGACTATAGATGCATACACTATACCAGACAGGGGTAGCGCCAGGATTTGTCTGTCGGGGGCCAAACTCCCCGTCTGCGGGGCAGCGACCGGAAGCCCGACAGCCCCGATGCCATCGAGAGGTTGGTGGGGGATTTGAAGAAAACCTGTGTACTATACCCTGCCATTGGGGAACATATACCGCATAAAATTTGTATACTAGAGGAACATAGTTTCCGCCCTGATTTAATGTTTTTCCCCGGAATCTATACTGTGAAATTACAAAGCGCGCGAAGCGCGCGAAATTTGTTTTGGTAAACCTACCCTTAAAGGAATCTGTTCTTATTTAAAGCTTATATAGGTCAGTTGTCCGGACAGCTGGGCCCTATCGGGCATAACTATACACAGTAGTTCCCTCCTCGAGTCACTAGCTGTACAGCACGACAGACACAAGAGAACATCAACTACGTTTAGCGAAATGAGATGAAATCCCGACATTAACATTGATCCATGTATTCTTCTTATTAAGTTACTTGAAAAGGTGGAAAGGATTTGTACTATTAAGCTGTAAGTAACGGAACTGAGGAAGAGTGGGCAAAGGATACCGAAATGTTTTATTGCAGAAATGACTCTTTTGAAATCCAAACTGAGTAAACCGACTACGCGTGGCGACAGAATTTTCCTGACAGGGGACCGGGCCATGCTAGCCACCCCAAATTCCCACAACCCTAATTTCAAGAGGGTGGGGAGAAGGGGATATGAAGGAGCCTCACTGTCACATGCCATTGCAGGGTATATAGCATAATATCACTTAATACTTTAAGAGCTGTCTTCTGCTGATAATGTTCGGTTGAATGCAAAGCACGCGAAGTGGGGCGAAAATTTTTGAAAAATTACATACAAACATACGTAATCATTAAGAACAAAAAAAAAAAAAAAACTGTAGAGGTTGTAGACCGTATCGGGGATAACATACATTGTATCGAAACCACCTGGAAATAGCCAAACTTTGCTTCGTGGGGCGCTCACCAACTGACTGTACCGCATGACACACACAAGAAAACAGAAACTAGTCTTTGAGATATGGCATGAAATTTACAACATCTGCATAATCCGTGTACTCTGCCTACGTATTACTTGGTAAGATGGACAGGGCTTATGCTGTCTAGCTATGTGGAATGGCACTATTGAAGAAACTGGAGTGACTATACAGCAGGCGTAGCGCGCCGAAAATTTTGGGTTCTTATTAAAGAAGTTGTCCTCTTGAGAGCAAAAAACAGGAAAACCGTCGGGACGACTAGTTGCCGTCGGGGACTGCATACTTAATCGTATCGACTTAGACTCCCCGACGAAACTGTAAAAGTTCCCGATGGGGGGGGGGCAGCCTTCCAGAAGGGCGGCATGGCCCCTGTCCTCACTTGGCGCCACCCCTGATACCAGACAACTAGTCTACATGCTATGACGCTAGTGACTAAGAGTACCATGTTCAATTGAGAGTAATCATGTGTGAGGATTCAACGAATGTATCAGGGCCAAAGTCATCTTATACATATAGGCAGAGGATCATGTAACCAATAAGGTCGCCACCGTTAGAACAAATTTAGTCTTATCAAGATTACCACCGTACTAGTGTCGTGTGTGTAATTTGACGATGAATCTGCAACATTTCATACAAAATACATGCAAATATGCATGGAAGAATAATATCGCAGTCTTTCATTCTGTTTGTTGAATTTAACTTAAACTTACATTTTTTCGAATATTTTCCAATTTTCTCGTATAATCTGTTGACACCTACCCGTTTGAGAAAGTCCAACTTTACTTAGAAGATAATAGGTGGCAGCAATATTGGTAAGCCTACAAGTGTGCGCACGATGGCGACACTACGCATATGACGTTAGTGCAGTATGCTCTGTTCATACTATAAGAAGTCCTTGATCAGACCAAATAAACACAGACACTCCGGACAATAAAAATGTCAGATTTATCTAGGACCAGGGAGCTGTTATTTGGATGGAGATATATCGAAAAGTTTAATTTATGCTAATACTTTAAGACCCTCTAAATCGAGGGGAGATTATCAACGATAAGCCGTTTATTTGGCGCAAAGCCATTTCTGTTCTTTGTTTGGTGACTCCAATTTGATGACACTCACCTAGCCAATATCATTCAAGTCACGTAATCCTTTAACAAGTGGCCTGCGCAGAACAATACTTTGATGTGTAGGTTTGCGCCGCCAACATGTTTAGAGCAGGTGGTAATAAACTCCAAACGGCTGTTCAGTTGAACCTGTCCAGTTAGCCCCTTCCTATACAAAATACCGTAGGCAAATGAGTTGAAGAGGTACTTAAGTCTAACTTTTGTTACAACAATATGAAAAGTTTCCCGAAGTTTCCTGAAATAACCAGATATAGATTCTTGTTCATATTTTAACATAAAACCCAACTGATATACTGTCATGCGCGTCGCCGAGCCTCGAAAGATGCAATATTTTTTATTTTCCATGACGACTGGCAATGCTGTGGCAGTGGAGGAAAACCCCCAGTCTTACTGTAGATGTAGTAGACGACAAATCCCCTTTGTGTTAACTTCCTAATCCGGTGTAAAGTCTTATAGAAATGTCAAGAAAGACACAAGCGATGGATTACTGAGTGACCTTGGCGGTACAAACCTCATTTCAAAGCGATCTATCTCCATCCAGATAACAGCTCCCTGGTTGGACTGATAACTCCCTTGTATAATCTCAAGACTCAGATGAGAAACAGGCCATGACGTCATTACTGATCTGATTAACAGTACATGAGTAAGTTCCTGTTCGCGTAATCCACCTGAGACTGACCGAGCTTCCTTTCGGTCTTTACACTGACCTCTCGATGTTGAGGAACAAACATTGAAGAAACTCACTCTCAATGAAGTGGACCCTGGGGATTAAACCGTGACATGAATATTTATTAGTCAAAGTGCTTTGGAAGAAAAGGCCTGCCGGCTATCATGCATTATTTGCAGGTAAAAAGCTGAAACTTCTCTAAAATGGAGTTAAGACTCCGAAGGGGCCAGAAGAAACTATATTGGCAGAGATTATTGGCGAGACTGCCGCAGTGGTTTAATAATGGTAAAAGTTATTTTCTGTGCAAGTCATTTTAAAGACAGACACTCTTCTGCCCAAGTGTACGGTTTTGGATGGGGATATCAAAATTCTCAGTTGGTGACTGCTCTTTGATTGACATCAAAGTTTGAAACTTCAAAGGATGCAGAATGGCTCACATTTCACACATTGCAGAGAAAGCGTTCTGATTACACATAGGAACTTGTATGCTCACGAGGATATGCATGCTTTAAGCAAGTAACTATGTTTGTATCGATACAAAGATTAAAGACAGTTTTGGGAGGGGCTAGAAGTAACTTAGTCGGGAGAATTGTAAAAGTCTTGGATGAGGAGATTTGCCCTTAAAGACATTTAAACAATGTTTTCCTTTAGCAATATTCCCTAAGACAGCCCTGTATATGCGTGAACCACGGGCATTGCCAAAGTGGTATGTAACTGATATGAGTAAACAATGTATTCTACAGGGAAATCGGTTCATTGTGTAAATGAGGAGATACTATTTGGACTCTCGGCATGATAAACAACATTGTTTTGGAAAAGTCTTCCATAAAATGTCGTACCTCGAAACTAAGGCTTGACTAACAAAAAAAAAAAAAACAAAAAAAAAAAACAAAAACAAAAACAAAAACAAAAACAAAAACAAAAAACAAAAAAACACAAAAAAACAAGGATTTATGAATGAGGTGAGTTTGTTACCACCTATGGTCTCCATTGGATATTAACTCAGAATATTATGAATGCGCATATTTCTGTGTTCATTACACCGATTTGCAGGAATGGCTTTTCACTGTTTGCTGCATGATTTCGAAGAAGGGAGGTGATATTGGTATCATTTCACAGATTTTTTGCTTCCTCTCTCGCAAATTGTGGGACACTTTACACATGGATATAACTTTCTATTTTGTTCTTCGCTTCCTTAAAGAAGAGAAGTGGCACTCTTCCGCTCTGTCACAAAATGTCTGTCACTTGTGATATAACTAAGAAAAAGATAGATGTGGGCGTAATTATTAAAAGAATGTCATTTTTCTGACTTCAGAGAAAAAAAAAACCCTGTCGTCCCCAACATGAACAGATGGCAGTTATAAACTGACCCTGCATGAATGGACGAGAACGTTGTAGTTCCATTCTAAGACATTTAACGCAAATCCAACACCGTGTCTATCTGATACAGTTTACTGCAAATGAAGCATGCAGATGAGATAAGATTGGGCTACCGGTGGTTTGGACGCAAGTCGTGTGATTTAGATTGAAAGGGTCTAGCGATGCGTTTCCATGACACTAAGTTCAATACGGGTCTGAAGATTTATCATAAGTTTTTCTGCACGGAAGTGACGGTTCCATGTAATCTACGTCCATGTTCTAAGTGTAGGGTAAAAATATTGATAAATGTTAAAGGTTTTTTAATGAGCTCACAAGTGATTGGGAATTAGGAACATTACTCATTTCCGGGGGCTGAGACGACTTTGCCCGAGATAAAAGCCCAATATTACCACAGCAAATGAACAGATTTCAAATAAAATAATCTGCCAAGAAATATATCTTTCAGGCTAATGTGCGCACGTAGACTGAGGCGTACATCCCACCGGTACAAAAGTTAGCTGTTTGCATTTGTGTTGCTGTAAGATGTAATGCTACGCGCTTGCCTCAGCCGAGGGCGCAATTTCGGTTCTGTGACGTCATATGCATAATGTCTATAGTGTCTAAAAGTAGTTTTCTTGGTAAGAAAAGTTCAGGAAAATGAAAGTATCCGAAATGGTTGCTTCTAAGTTCCTTCTGCTTCATGGCCTTCCTTTGATTACATTCATAAATCGCCTAATGGATCAAATGGTAGGAGGTTCTTTTCCCCCGTTTAACATAGCAGATTCATAGCAGAATCTCCTAGTTGATAGAGCAGATGTATTACTAATGAAGGTATTTTCATAAGCAATATCGTTTAAATCAGTAAGAATGTAGGTGTCGGTCTAGTAGTCCTCATACTCTACACTATATGAGAACAGTTTGATCGGTAGGTATTTCATCACAATTTTTCACGTCACGTTTTTATCGAGAATCATGTGTTTGCTTCTTCATATGTATGGGCATGTATGTACATATATGGGCATATGGAAACGATCACAGTAACAATTTCGTATGCTTGATCGCACCATCACAGTTGCACTTTGTTCCATTTTTAAATCGAAGCTTTGAAAGGACGTGGATGATATTGAAAGACGCCGCGTTTTGATATCATTTCTAAATTAAGATGAAACACTTACGTGACTAAACTCTTAAAATCTATCGAAAGAGTCACGTGTCACAAGTATATTGGTTGATGATTTAATGATGATCATTCCGTCCTTTGGATGGTTGACCACGAGAAACCGAGCACTCCATCAGAGCAAATGAATTACGTGGACCGGATAGTTTTGCGTAAGTGAGGTAGCATGCCCTCTATATGTTTTATTTCAGTTTAATGTAAAGACATCCCAGCTTACTGCAATGCGTAATCTTTGCTTTCTAATAGCAATGCCCTAACTGTTCAGCATAGACAATATAGCCTACGGTGCTCAGTGATTACCTTCAGATGGAACATTCCTGTTGGGGTTAAAAAACATTTTACGAAACAAGAGTCATTTAATAAGAAATGTTTCCTGCGTTACAGGGAAAGAGCAATATTTTAATGTGACGATAAATGTAGACAAGTGTCACTTCGTGAACGTGAAATGATCGTGTGAAATGATCGTGTGAAATTTAATTAAACCAATCAGTGGCATTCTCATTTGTTATGGGGAACGATTTTTCCAGCTGCTGATATGTCCTGTGAAAACCATTTTTACAGAAGAGAATTAAACCATTAGCAAATTACTTAAATCGTTTAGGTGAGTCTTTCCTTACGATATAGAGAAATCACGTCCTCCGCATCGACACTTGCAATCCATTGTAAGCAAATTAAAAAAAAATTAATCAAACCTAAAGCTCTAATGACACTTCTATTAGGCCTACTGAAAGAGTACGTAATGAACCCGAGAGTCAAAGTCCTTAACGTTACCCGGATAAAATTACCAGCTTAATTGAAACTGCATCATTTAAGTTTACTTTGCCTTGAACGACTTCATCTTTTGCACACAGGATTCCTCTGAATTTCTCGCATGGAACCCATCAATAGGGTCCTTAAGGCAAGTCAATAGAGCAGAAGTCAGTGGACAAACGTTTCACTCCTCTGCAGCACATGGCACCGCCCAGGCGCACGTGGCCGGAAAGACTGGCGCCTTCAACCCCCATTTTAGCAAAACGGTCTATTTTCGGGCAAAATATATGCTTTTCTGGTAAAATTGCATTACACTTTCAGGCAAGAGGCTGCGTCCCCAATCTGAAGCAGTCCCGAGTGTTTATGCTACCCTCACGTTACTAAATCTACCAAAGTGTATGTGACGTAGGAGTTTGTCCACTCAGATTTTGTGGTGAATACTTCCCTATTTACGTTTAATTGCTTACTCTAAAAGTTGATGCTTCAAAGACTTTCGAATGGATCCATCGTTAGTACGAACTACACAGGCTTACAGTTACACTAAGTAAGTGTTGGGCCCGTTAATATCGGTTTCCATGCCCGCAACCAGAGATAAAAAGGTCGATGGGGTTGAATGACCCTTCCCCTTTATAAACAGTTACCTCACTGCAGGTAAACTCTAAGACACACATCAACTTCAAACTTTCAAAAAATGCTGCAATGTAGTTAGAATTTGAGCATCCTTCATTGCTCAAAAATTCTCAGTGAAACCTCCCCTTCAGACAAATCAGCACCCCCAAGACGGCGTTCACATTTATAAAGTTACTAAAACGTCACAAACTTTGTCTCGAGTTCAGTTCGAATGGAAAAGCTACCCTTCTTGTAAGACAAAGCGGTGTCGGCCGATGTTCGTCATATCGGCTCAGTATTGGTATCGGTGAACTAACACTAAAATATGCATGGGTACTATTCTCAAGCATGTTACACTTTACCTTCAAAGATTGGTTGCTTTATCTACTCAGGTAAGCCTATAATCACCAATATTTTACTTCATCTTCGTATCTGTGCCCAAGCCATATGTAGCCAATACGATGTCATATTGTATTAGCAGTATACGCCTTAGGCGTGTATAGGCCCATTTAGATTGGTAGGGACACAAGTTTTTGCCGAATATGTAAACCTTTTAAGGAAGAATTTGATCTACAGAAATCTGCCCAACCGTTAGGGTTTTCCATAAATGGGGGGGGGGGGGGTTAACTGTCCTGCCCCCGACTCATATGCCTATGGCATACGTTAATACTTGCTGTACAGTCGCTTAATTTGAATTCTACCACCTCTAGCCATCCGTTACTGAGAATTCTGCATTCTGATTGGTTAAACACTGACCTGTTCTTACACAACATACGGTCAAAAACGTAAAAACGGATAAAAATGAAGTTTTCCACACATTTTCGGTGGTAGAATAGGAATAACCACATTTGTCGGACTATTTAAAATAATGCTAAGGATATCAGTTTACAATTACAGTTAACCACAATAAGTTTTCTTAAATGAGGATAACCGTCGTCTGTGTTACTAACTTCTGCATTGCCCACCACATAAACAAAGGATTTCTTCCTCACGTGAACATCCCATTGACATGACGGGATGATATTATTGCAGTGATTATTCTCATCTAACATTTGTGTAAGTCTCTTAATCCTGAGCGGGCATTTCACGTTAAATTCCAAAAAGATTTTGTTAATCTGAGAATATCTATACAGTTCATTTACCTTGAAATTGGAAAACCATTTACATCCTTGGAAGGTGTTCTTTACATAAGTACAAAAAAGAATGGCTTATTATATACTCTCTCTGTTGCCGTCCCTCCAAAGACATAAACCAAAACGCCCGCTCTTTGATTCCTTACCGAAAACTGTGTAGTCATGGGTTTTTTTTTTTCATTTTGTATGCACAGCCAGTACGGGGCGTTACCGGGTTTTTTTTTTTCATTTTTCATTTTGTATGCACAGCCAGTACGGGGCGTTACCGGGTGGTTAGAGTTAGATGAGGTTTTACGGCTCAGTTTCTAACCAATTGGTTTAAGTCGGGCCGGCCACGGCCTTTTTCCCAGTTGTGGCTCACAGGCTTGTTTTCCCTTCTCCATTGCTTATACTGAGCACCAAGCACAATGGCAGTAGGTTACCGGGTGGTGGCGGTAGCGGACTATACCATGCCGTATACTTGGTGTGCATCACTCCTATCTTGAACTATATTGTTTACTAGGTTTTTGGTGGTTTTTGACCTCTAGTAACCTCAAAATAACCTTTGACCTCCAGCAAATACAGTAGGAACCTCCTATAAATATGATAAATCTATATCCTAAGTTTGGTAAGTTGGTAGTAAGTAACAGAAGACAAAAATAACAAAAACCGAAGAGATAAGTGCCTCGGAGAGGATTCAAACCCGGAGCGTTGGAATGAGAACCGAGCACTCTTCACTACACCATCAACATACTCGCTGATCTGACAGTATTTCTAATGATGTAATTGCCACAACTTGTTTGCAAGTTGTATTAATTAGCTTATGAAAGTTAGCATTAATGAATGCACCAAAGCTATGCTTGTGCAAAGGTATACGTTGTACTCTATAAATATATATGTAGAATGGTACAAAGATTCAGCCCTCTCTTTTCAATAGTCAAGAAAAGACACAATTTGGAGGTGCAGTCCACTGTCTTTCCACTTTACGAGGTTTTCGTAGTTCACTTCTGGTGATCTCAGATGACCTTTGACCTCCACCGAAACTCATAGGGTTCTCTCTCTTGATATGACAAATCTACATACCAAGTATGAAAAGTATCCATCATCCCTGTCTTGAAATATCGAGTTTTTCAAGGTCTTCGGTTTTTGACCTTTGGTGGCCTCACATGACTTTTGACCAACACCAAAACAATCGGGATTTCCCTCTTCATATGATAAATCCATAGACCCTTTTCCAAATAGCAATTACAAAGGATTGTGGGATAGTGTTTTGGTCTGCATCATTCCGGTCCACTGTAAAATGCTACTGACAAAAATAATGCACAAAAATGTCTGAGATGTATCCATTATTGCTGTCTTGAGATAATTTGTTACAAGCAATTTTCAAGGTTTCCGTATATTCACCTCTGGTGACCTCAGAAAACCTTTGATTTCTACCAAAAGCAATGTGGTTCATTTTCTGATCATCACGCATCCACATGCAAAGTATAAAATATATCTTCGCTTCCTATCTTTAGATATAGTGTTTACAAGATTTTCGGTCTTTGACCTCTGATGACCTAACATGACATTTGACCTCCACCAAAAACAAATGGGACATTCCTCTTAATATGATTAATCCTAATACACCAAATATGAAAGTATCCGTCATTGCTACCTTGAGATAACGTGTTTAAAAGCTAAAAGTCACAAACACGCACACGTAAATACACTCGCGTGGATTGCATAGATCCCTTTTGTTTTCGAGTAGTAAGGAATCAAACAGGTAGGCTACTCTGGCGGGCTCACCCATCCGTCCTACTAGACAAGCTTTATTATTGAATGACAATTATTTGAAAGACTCCGTCCTTGTTTCTAGCACGTAATCACATTGGCTGCTATTCCCGGGAAGTTACCTATTGCCCCCCGTTTAACCAAGATTTAAGCCAACTTACTTATTTTCAAGACACCCCCACTCTCGTGCAGGAAAAGAGACTGCACACAGTTGACTTGAAAACGAGCTAACGAGTATTTCTGTGAATTTTTTAATGCTGAGGTAACACGGAAAACCGAGTTACTGTAAATGAGTTAGTAAAATTGCCGAGAACAGCTCGACAATGGACCCAAAAGTGGTGATATTTAAAGTAATGGAACTGCCCTGCTCTGTTTATATCCTGTATCCTCATATACCCCTCCCATCATTATCTGTACTCCATACCGTATAATAACCTACGAAGCAGAACTTTCTTTGTTCACACATTTCGGGCTTTACTCATTCAGGGACAGATTGTGCGGCCAGCTAAGAAGTCTAGCTAAAAATTGGTAGGTGGATGAAACCATGGAAGGACCTCCTAAGGTAGTACCACCATGATGAAACTATCTCCGTCATGTCACCGATAGCGTCACGGATATCTCAACCGTAACTTGTTATTCGTTGCAGACCAATGAACTGTTATCCCTGTAGCGTCAATTGCATCAATTTAGTGTGTAATTTGCGCACAGCGACATCAACCATCCAGCAAGGCGCTAGGTTAACGAATTCAATATCAGTCATGTTAAAATGATATTTATTGGATTATTTGATAGAATTTATATCATTTGTGCCAAGGAGCTCAGTTGAAGAAGAAAGCATCGACCTCATGTGTTAAACAACGTTTGCAAGAACATTTTAAACATATTGTGTAAAGCAAGTCCGAGTAAAATGTTTACAGTTTTCTTCGTTACACTAACCGTCCTGTTTGTAACGTCGTTTGGATCTTCTGAAATATTAGACGGTAAGTACAGATTTCTGTACCGCGATCGCCTTTGGAAAAGATAAGGTTCATAGTCTGGGCGAAACCGGGGGGGGGGGGGCAGTTCAAGACACTTTCAAAGCGGAGCACCAAGTGGCGTGTCTTCAGATAGTTGACACCAGGGCGGACCCTTCCTTTTTACCTGTGCATTAGTGCCATCCTGTGGGAGGGTGTTGAGGAAAGGGGTACATGTAACTAGGTGTATCTTAGGTGCAAAATAAATTGTGCTATCGCTGGCAAATCTTTGAACTGATTATATCTTTACAAAGTGTCATTATTTAGTGATATTCTTTTTGGCTGGGCATAAATCAAGAGGTGCTGTCTCCGAGAACACTATACTTTGTGAGAAATTTTTGTTCTTGTGAGGTTGCATGGATGCAAGATAGTGCCATCTTTGGTAAAGCTTCGTAAAGCTTCGTAAATCGGTGAATTGATCATATGTTTAGAAATCCTCATTATTTAGTGATGTTTTCTATTTTGGTAGGGTGTGAAGGGGGTGTTGCCTCAGGGGATAGATGATACCTGTACTCTTCGAAATTTTTCTTGTTCTAAGCTTTTCTGGATCGAAAATGGTGTTATCTTTAGACTGATAACATGATCTGAAATTTTAATTATTTACTAAATTTTTAGGCTGTTGCATGGCACCCCTGCAAGACTGGTACCCGGTGCCGGCTTCTCTCTAGCTCTCTTAGTATGCCACTGGGGAAGCCACTTTCGGTTGGAGAGTAGCCATAGCGTAGGCCTTGCAAGAAATTGCGCTGTAAAATGTCTCCCAGATTGAGAGGGATGACACATTTTGGACCTTAAAGTTGCACCTTAACAATCTTTACCTTTAGATTTCATGATTTAAAATCAAATTAAGATTTCAAAAAGTAAAGTTACTTGATTTTAAGGGGAGACCCGCAGTCAACCTCAACTTAATTTAGTGCCCTCGGGTATCCTATTTCATGAATGGCTTTTGAGAACCTTGTTATAATGCGTTTCTCACTGAGTTGTGAAGTTCACGAGTACCTTGAATATAGAACATTTATGTTCTAACATATCATGAAGGAGTGAAATAAGAGAGTACTTGTGAGATTTAGCTGTTGTTCCAAAACAACACCCCCTTTAAATTAAGTTTCTTTACCAGCTCATTGAGATTAGCTAATACTTAAAAAGTAATCATAGCCTACTTTATCTTAAGCCAGCGTACATGTTGGTGTATTCAAGCGGTGTATCTTGTAGGATGAACTTGGTTCATTCGTCAGGAAGAGAAACCCGCATTAAACAGCGTCCATGGCTGAGGTCCGGTGACGCCCCGGAAAAATTTTGGGAAAAAGGAACCCTTATTTGCGATTTCCCAGGTTTTGGGGGCTTGAAATCATAATTTGATAATCTTGCAGTGAAATTTTCAGCATTTCAGTATTTTTTCTCAATTAGGCCAACTTTCATTTTATGATTTAGAAAACTGTAACTGGCTACGGCCCTGAAGATCATTTCAAGAGACTTGAGGTTCCAGCCCTGGTCCAATAGCCCATTGGTACTGCAGTCCATTAGCGCGGTCCCCAGGATAGATTTAATGGGGGCAGTCCTTTTTTGCTCGTTTACTTTTTCAGGTTTCGTCTGGTGTGAGATAACCTGGATTTTGAATTATACCTTCTCCGTTACGGGAATAGTTGACTGGCCTATTGGTTATGCAGCACATCCGTCTTTTAGTTCAAAGTCCTTTGGTACTGCAGATCATTAGGCCTACAGTCTGTTAATCCTACAGTGGATAATTACATGCGAAACTCGATTGACTGGCGGACCAATTACGGGCTGTGAGATCATTGGGTTGTCTATATGGCTAAAGAGCTGAAACTACGGATTAACCAATCAGGGTCTTCACTCAGCATTTTTTCAGGAGTCACAGACCCTTCAAAATAAATTTACAAGAGTCAAATTTAAAAGAGAAGGGGTCAAAATAAATTTGAGTTTATTACAACAAACTTTATTCCTGTTTTTTGTTTATTTTCTGTATATTTGTGATGCTTTTCCACTATCTTTTTCTTGTAGTTTGTTAGTTAGTTAGATAATATTTAACGACACACCAACACGAATGTGTTATATAGTGTCAACTAGATAATTTCGTTTCAAGTTCGGTTTCAAATATTGTTAAAATAAATTGCAAGTCCTCCTCTTTAGTCGCCTCTTACGACAGGCGGGGAATACCGTGGGCATATTCTACAACCCCCAGCCCACAGGGGGAATCTTTTTCTTGTAAGACATGATATTCAATCTGTTGATAATCGATATGGGAACTTGAGAGTGCTACATTTTGTGAATTAATTTGCACAATGAATGTATTGGCAATATTGCGTAATCATTACTGATTGTTGGGGCGAAAAAGCTGTGCGTCAGTTTGACCCCAGAGGTTTTGTGTCTGTGCGTCAAAATGAAAAGTTGTGCGACATTGACCCGGGTGCCCGAGTCAGTGAAATCACTGAACCAACTTTTTTAACTGTGTTATATTTCCCACTGCAGCGTTTAGGAAGCTTCGTTAGAGTTGACGTATGTTAGGAATGTACGTGACCGCGCTTAACATTTGTTGGATAATATATATGTGTAGCTAATAGAATGAATGTCATTCTAATTATCCAGATGGAATGCGACTGTACGAGAAACACTCAAACATCTATCCCAGAGTAGCTGACTGTTTGATAAGTCAGCAAAGACTTTGCTTATACACACGGTATTCACTTAAAGTAATTTTGATGTTTATGAGAAAGGAACGTGCTGCTGATCCATGTCGCACCTCCTTGCACCCTTCCTGTTTACAAAATGCACAAATGAGCGAGCCTGTTATAACCTGTCAAAACAACTTGACTACACCCGACTTCATCAGATTTTATACCGGGTACACCTGTCTAGCCCATATTTCTCTCACCTGTTCACTATGTAGTTACTAAGTTGGATGAGGTTTAACGTCCCAGTTTCCAACCAATTGGTTCAAGTCGAGACGATCACGGCCTTTTTTCCAGTTGTGGCTCACTGTTTACTATGTAAAGCAAAAGTCATATAAACTGCGGCTGATATAACATAGCCTTAAAAGTTGTCTTAATGTAGCGTAAAAGCTCATCAAAAAATTACTGTTTCTTTTGGGTTTGCACAAGACAAAAGCCGCTTTTGCAGACCAATATAAAGAGAATTACCAAAAGGGTACTGAAGAGTAAATAGAACTAATTTGAACGTTTTTACGAGCTTGTATTTCATACTAGAAAGTTAATGATACTCCCTGGAAAAGTGACATCTTCATGATCAGAGAGTTACTTCAGTAGTCGGAGCCGGGAGTCGTGGGTGGACAAGACTATATCTCTCCAGACAATTCCAGGCAACTCCCTGATCCAGGCCTGTACGGGAGTCCACTTCTCCCAATTCAAATTCCAGTGGACCAAATGCCGGGTCAAGTCCGAGTCCGGTCCTTTGTCAATGTAACAGAGCATACAAATGGTTTTTTACACCATTAAAAGGTAATACCATCAAAAAGGATATAATAAAGGTTATTTTTAGGGGTCAATTTCATGGTCTGGCCCACCCTGTAATTTTGTTGGCTGTGTGTGGCCATTCATGCATTCCAATAGTGCACCAGTGACAATGTAGCGTTTAGTAACATAAGTAACTCACGTTTGTGGATTCGGCTGGAATCGGCTCAGGGTCCATTCCGGGCCAATTTCGACTCTTAAACACCCCATTCCGGGATAATTCCGAGTCCAGTGAAAATAGGACCCGAGTCAGAAATCGAGTCCGAGTCCGGACTCCGGTATTACAGTCCTTCCCTGATCCCACCGAGCATTAAGTCGGGTAAACGAACCAGTCTCTTGTCCATTTTCAAAAAGGTGAAGCGGAATTAGTACAACGGAAAGGTTTACAGATTGATAAAAATGCAAACTTCTGTTCTAACAGACCGGTTTATGCTAATTATGGCAGTCTCTGTGCTTCATGAAAGGATGCTTAAAGTTAGACCATAAATAAATCATATTAAACATAACGGGATAAACTATACATTTATGACGCTTTCCATCGAATGGACGTTGTCGAAATGAACAATTTTTTGTTATATTTCAACTGCAGGCATCGGATCTGGAACTTTCAGGTGAACATTTTTCGAGGCATCAAGTGAATTTACGTATCTCCTTGCAACGAATGACAATTGTTTGGATCTTTTAACTTATTTTTAATTAGACTTTGCCTTTTTCTTTTTAATAACCAACATCAGATATGGCGGTAGCGTAAACATAATCGTTTCAACCTACAGAACATGTGAATTACCGTACTCGTTCCCAGTGGTTACAAATAACCTACTTTCCAAAATATTTTGCAATTGATCCCCGCACACAACCAGACAATCGCATTAGCCCTTAAGGAAATGAAAGCTTCGTCAACATTTTTATTTCAGGTTAAGGATGGGATCTTTTCAGCTGTCTACTGACAGTCCTTAATAAAAGTCGCTGAAAATTGAAAGGTGGGATTTAAATCAAGTTTATAAGGTCTTAACCTTCTTTTGGTCGAATTTGCTGTACATTACATTTTCTATACAGGGCGTATATGCCATAATGAGCAGTGTATGGAGGTCATAACAACGTGTAGAGAAGTGGAATTTAAAGGAATACATAAGAGATGGTCAAATGGTTTCGATCGTAACGAAAATGATTAATTGAATGCTGTATGCATTCTTTATTCTATGTTCATGATATTTATTTGACGGACAAACGATGAAAAGGGGATAAAAGTTATCCAATAGACTCATCGCTCTAGGGAGGCAAAATAGGAAAGGCCTTTCGTCTAACACCCACTGTCTGAACTTCTTCCAATGTTCAGTGATGAATGTTGCACAATATCACCACCATGTCATGCAGTTACTAGTCTGACCTCCAGGCTCTTAATAAGAATACTAAATAACCTTGAAAACTTACAGGTTTTATGAAATCTTATTGTGGTATCTTGCTTGAATGTTGTAGACTTCGTATCCAGACTTTCTATGAACAAGCTACAGATGCATTAGCATTGCTTCTAAACTACTTTCTGTCGCGGCGGGTAGCTTCATTTTATACCGTTCATGATGTAAAAGCAGGGTGTTGGTAGAGGAAGGATTGGAGATCCATCCCTAATTTTGTTACAAGGACGTTTCAGTGGCCTCTTACAAGGGCTCTGATTAATAGGATACAGTAGCTGTTAAAAACTCGTCAGTTTCCTTTTTAGAAATTGCAATCATGATATCGGAAGATGTGATCCAAGCCCAAAGTCAAAGGTCGTGTGTTTTCCAAGACCACTACCCACTCCGTTTACTCGTATATGTATGCGCTCCTATATTCGCACACGTTTATGCATATGAGTGATTTTTTTCTGTTTAATCAAGGAGCTGTTAGAACAGTTCCCTGGTTTAATGGTTGGCGTGGGTAAGAAGTTCCTTAAAGGGGTGTGCAAAGCTCGTCACAAAAGAGCCAGGGGCGGATCCAGGATCTCTGAAAAGGGGGCCGAAGTTGTTCGACCTGTGATTGACGGCACTATACCATCTAAGCGGAGCGCCACCATCGGTTGGCGCGGCGCGTACAAGAAAATTTTTGACAAAATAGACCTCCCAGATCGCCGGAAATAGCACTTCCCATGTCTTATTTTTGCATTTTCTGCTTCACATAATTTCATGTTTCAACTCTCAAAACATTAATTTTTCCACAAGTTATTTACAGAAGACAGTTATCATAAGCACAGTGCCTGCAATGCATCCTGCTCAAGGCGTCTAATCACATCTTTAGTAGTCATGTTCTAACTTGGTGAATATTGAGGGACTTCCTTCTGTCCTTGCGTAATTTGTGATCCATGTCTTAGTTCGACTTGATGCCAGGACCCAGGTACCTTGCATTGACATGTGGGCGTAAATGTACGTTTTATCACGTGCATGTTCCCCTCTGCCTAATTTCTTGTTTTGCGTGGACTCAGTGAGAAAGTGAAAATGACCCAAGTGCACGAGAATTGGCAGTCCTGTCATTGTTTTGGGGGTACGTTCAGGCAGTGTAATCATGGTATTATTGAAGGCCTTACATAGTATCAAAACTGAATGAGCGAATTGTAATGATCCGACCACTATATTTCTAAATAAAATTTTGTTGGTGACGTGCACTGTAGGCCAATCTTAACGTCTTTCAGAGAAAAATCAAGGTTAATTAACTGACAGAACAGCATTTGACCATTTAGTTTGTCAATGATTATGGTTATACTTGTTGATTGCTGATTTTTACTTAATTTATAATTCCTCATTTTTTCCTTAGGAATTTATTTATGGAGGGACGTCCCCCTCACTGAAATTTTTTTGGAGGAACGTGTCCTCCCCCCGTCCCCCCCCCCGCTCCCGCCGCCTAT
This sequence comes from Holothuria leucospilota, assembly GCA_029531755.1. Classification (NCBI taxonomy): domain Eukaryota; kingdom Metazoa; phylum Echinodermata; class Holothuroidea; order Aspidochirotida; family Holothuriidae; genus Holothuria; species Holothuria leucospilota. Next base: position 19,709,902 of record CM055983.1, read on the forward strand.
GCGTAACATACCAGAAAATTTGGGTAAAAGCACATCCCAGATAGCCGGAAAAGACACTTTTAAGGCCTTTTGTAATTCGCATGATTTTCCATTTTAATTCTTTTGCAGTGGCGTAGCTAGGATTTTTTGTTTGGGGACGGGGTTCCCGTTTACTATTCTAAGCGGAGCGCCACCATGAGTTAGCGCGGAGCGTACCAAGAAAATTTGAGATTTTAATACATCCCAGATAGCCGGAAATGGCACTTGCCAGGCTTGCAGCCATCAAGAAGTGCAATTTTTGTGGACAAAATGTAAAGTTTGATTTTATTTTATTACACATTTCTGTGAGGACGGATTAGCTCAGCTGGTGGGACTTTTGGTCCAAGGGCTGCAAATTTGAATCCCGTTTTACTCAGTGGCGTACCCAGGATTTCTCTCACGGGGAAGGGGGTACGCAATATGTTGTGTGATCGCCGGCCTGGGGAGGGGTCTAAGGGGAGGGGGTGTCCCCCTCCCCTTTGAAAATTTTTGAAAAATTATCTGTCCTTACATGCAATCTGGTGCCACATATGCTACCTTTTGAAGTAAAATTTGTGTTAAAAAATTTACGTATTTTTAGGAACTAAAAACTAAAATCGGTATCAGTGAGGGGGGGGGGGGCATGGCCCAATGGCCTCTCCCCTGTGTACGCCACTGCATATACTATCTAAGCGGAGCGCCACCATAGGTTGGGGCGGAGCGTTCCAAGAAAATCTGAGGTTTTAATACATCCCAGACGGCCGGAAATGGCACTTGCCAGGCTTGATAGCAGCCCATCCCAACTGATGCGCACTGTCTCGTAAGGTATTTTTCGATTGGCTGATGGTATTGTTTCGGTATTGTATCGTATTGATTGTATCCAATCATGTGTAGTAAGATAACATGCGTGTGAACGTCCCAATCGACGTTCAAACTGATCTGCTGTGCACTACGACTCCCATGCTTCGAGATTGCTAATTGCAGCTTCATTCTCTATCACTCAACTCTCTGTCCTTCTCTCTATCTCTTCTCCTTTCCGTTTTTTCTCTCTTTTTCCCTTTCATTTTTTTTTTTTGCATTTTCAAAAAGGGGGGGGCGGGTCGGCCCCCCTAGATCCGCCCCTGAGAGCGTTGGGGATTATCAAGTGATGTTAAATTCTCGTGTAACCGTAAATCTAGTACCTCTAGCTATCCCTTATTGAAAATGCATTTGTTTGACACTACCCGGTTCACAACAAATAGTAAGTAAATCTCATCAACCTGAAAAAACATTAACAACAAAGAACAAATTGACGATACTCCAGACTGTTACTGGTACACTAACCCTGCTATAGAAGCCTGAAATATTATTATCAGCAATACTGCAGTCCATACGTACGTGTATACATATAATAATACATAATACATATAATAATTGCGTAAGTCTAGGCGATACTATCTAACGTTCTTATTCTCAAGTAGATAAATGGTATATAGGCCCTATATCAGTATGTTGTGAAGATACGTGATGCAACAGCAGAAAAGAAATATGCTTCGAGTAATAAACGTCTTTGTTTCCCTGTAATGTAGAAGGGCATAATCACACAGTTTTATGCGAACCAGCATCTGTATAAAGTTTAAAGTATCTTTTCCACTTGGTACAGAATGCCTGACCTATAATGTTACACATCAAACTAGATATAGTCACATATGGTGGAGACTTCATGGCCGAATTTCCATTGCTTCTGTATAGGCAGCTACACAAGTAAGTGCATATATCTCAGCACGATATCAAACGAAAGAACTGATAAACCCGATAGTTGACTTATCTTACATACTGTACTTACATGTGATGGTAGCATACAGAGGTAAAATTTACAACAGAAGCATCGTCAGATTCCTAATTCAGGCAACAAATAGACAAACAACAGCTTCTGCTGAAATGTTCATTTGCTTTTGTTTCGAAGGATACGACATAATTTTAAGAGTGCAGTCTTGTTGTTTTCAGGGGCGCAATGCTCTGTTTGCGATTGGGAAGGGGGGCGAAAATACATAGGCCTAGAATGTACACGTGAACATGAAACTGTGCACGCGAAGCGTGCACGGCCGGCGTGAAGCCCCAAATGGGTGGGGCCATGTGCAAAGCCCCGATCGGGGTCAGGGGACGAAGCCCCGGAAGTTCCTAGGTTTTTGTATTTCAGAAGCCTCAGGAAAACTGTTTCGAATATAAATTTTCCAGTGTAATGCTCCTGGGTTTTAGTACGGTACATTTAGACTTGTAAGAAGGCTAGTTTTAGCACAAAGGTAATATTAACGATGTGCTTCACTGGATTAAAGTCCTGCAGGAGCTGAGATGTGTTTTAAATGTAAAAAGGCAGGGACAAAGTTCAATAGTTATCCGAGACGACCAGATACCGGTGGCTTATTTAATTACGTAGCCTCTGTGGCTACGTGTACGGAATCGTATTTCAGATCCACACATCTTAATCATTTAGGAAGGCAAACTACTCCCAAATAGACCATTTTTTTACATTGCGCAAAAGAAAGTAATCCATTTCACTACGCGAACTCCATTGAGCGTATGAATTAAAGGCGGAAGAATCCTGTATTCCGTTAAGTCGCCATTGACGATGTTTTACCAGGATCACTCAGCTTCCAAATGTTCAGGTGCGAACAGAATATAACTCGAAGAAATTTAAGGAATTTACAGCAATAGAGCAAAGAAATATGAGAATCTTTGCAAACTTTCGCACTGCTCATATATTTTACAAAAGTAATCACAATTAGACGTCGAACGTGGCTTGTTGGGACGAAATATTCATGACTGGGCTCCCTTATGGGCCGGACAACGAGACTTAGAAAATGGCTTCCCAGGATGTAGGGTTCACTTACTATCAAGATTGTACTTTCATAGATCTACCTTAATAGCACATTCTGCATACCATACCATTGAGATGTATTAATGACTCGACCTACCGAACAAATGCACGTTTGTTAATGGCTTGCGTAGCCCATAAACCATCTGTGGTGGCTGTGGCCAGAGCAGTGTCCGTATTTTGGATATGTTGATCATTGCTACTGCAGATTTATTCGCAAAAGTAATGAGGTCTACTTTCTGAAATTTTCATTACGTAGCCTGTAAGGCTACGTGTACGGAATCGTATTTCCATCATTTGGGAAGGCGAACTACAACCCAAGTAGACATTTTTTTACATTGCGCAAAAAAAGTAAACCTTATAATACGGAAACTCTATGAAGCGGATGAATTCAGAGCGGAAGAACATTGTATTTTGTCTCGTAGCCATTGATGTATTTTCACCAAGATTACGCAGCTTCTAGATGTTCAGGTGCAAACAGAATAAAACTCGCAAATATTTTGGAAATTTACAGCAATAGGGCAAATAAATCTGAAAATTTCTGCAACGTTTTTCCACTGATCATATATTTCACAAAAATTATCACAATTAGATGTTGAACATGGCTTGTTGGGAGAAGAGACTCGTGATTTTGGCCCGCATGCACTGGCCAACTGAGTTATAAAAATGTCGTCGTAAGATGTAGTGGCTTACTTGTATTTTTATAGGTCTACCTTTATAGCACGTACTGTGTAACGCACCATTGACATAAATAATTAACTAGACACATCAGACAAACGCACGCTTGTTCATGACCTGCATAGACCAAAGTATGTACGGATCTACTTTCGAGACGAGTTGTTTGTTTTGAATTTTGGTTGACCATAATCCTTCATTTTCAAATCTCAAAGTTTTTCGTATTCTCATTGTCGCCCCTCGACTTAAACTGAAGGATTTTAAATGCTCAAATGACTTCTTGAAACGTACGAACGGTGGGAATCTATAAAAACAAATTACGATACCAAAATAATGTATCGACAAGACTGTCTGATATATTGAATAAAAATATTCGATTTGCAGCTCCGCGCATGCGGGATAGTCTGAATATTTTTAAATTGACCCAATCTCAACTGGGAATTTTAAATGATGACTAATCGTTAAGAAGTGATTCTCTGTCACGTCCGAATACAGACGACATTTTTTTCAGCACTTTGAGAAAGGTATTACCAGCTATTAGTGTCACTGGACAGCTGGAGTTGCAGAAGGAGACGAGTAGCGCTAATTCCAGCAGGAGCAGGCCGGGGATCCGGCCGGAAAGTTGGCAGCGGAAAGCCTGTTTGATTTAGCAACGAGGTATTTAGACGCGGGCGATTTTCGTCGGGAAACTTGAAACTTACTAGGCTATATGCTTAATTTTGAGATAATAAATCGGCATGCCGACGTTTATTAAATTGCCATAAGTTACGACTTTGAGATTTGGAGGGAAAATTGGGGACCTTCCTGCCGCCGTCAATGTAAAATGAATGAATTCACGTCCATCGTTAAAACAACACAGCGGTATGTGTAAGTAGCCTACTGGGGCACTAGCACTTAGGTCATTAGGGTATGTACGGTGGCTCAGTACAGCAAGGGTGAGGAACCTCAGGCATGTGGGTTCGTTTAGCCTCCGGCCCGCGAGACCACTAATTCATCTGGCCCTCGAAGCTACTGATAAAAGTAAATTCAATTCACTTGAATAATAATATCTTTAATAATAATCTTTAAGTCCTCGGTACCCACTGTTTTATCATGCTTAGCTACCTGCACTTTCAGGACATTTTACGTAAAATAACTCCATAAGTTCATGAACTCTTCTGTCATGAGCTTGCTTATAAAAATTAAAATGTCTCTGGCGCGCGGTTAATTAATATGCCTTATGTTCCATCTCCTTTCTCCCGATTGAAACACAACTCCCACACCTCTTTCTCGGAGAGGGTACGTCGGATTTGCCATGCAAATTCAAATTTCTAGTTGATAATGAACTCTTAATGGTTCTCTGTTAAGAGCATACGTAGAGTACAGATATTCCACTTATAAGCACCTGTGACTAGCTTTTGTAAGCTTGTGCGTAGGCTACGTCTGGAAATTGCCTGCCCTTCAAAATGGATCAGTCTTGGATGCAACTTAATTTCATGCGGCTTCGATCCATAGAGATCTAAATACCATGTCCGTTGTATAATGGTAATTGTTGTCATCAAAAGAATGTCCAAAGCGAAATTAGTTTTATCAATAAAAAGTAACAGCCGTGTTCCAGAGGAATGGGCAAAGAGGTATTGGCCATATATCCTGCATTTTTGTTAAGAAAAATGGCCAAGTACTGAAAATATGAGTATTGTTATTAACATTTTGGGGGGACCAAATTACGGTTTCGCCCCTCACTTTTTCACTTAGGGGCCAAGGTCCCCCTTGCCCCCCGGGATTTGCGCCACTGGTTGCTTTCATACTGCTGAAAGTAAGTTTTCCACAGAAATTAGTAGCATTACAGGCATTCATTTTGTAAAATTTTATGGTTCCTTTTTAATAGCTTCCAGTGCATGGCCAACCTTTTCTGCAATGGACTCGCTTTGATATATGAAGGAAAATTTTAGACTTAGTACTTCAGATACGTACACGGATGACGTCAAAGACGCAGATCGTTATGGACATCCGAAAGCGTAAGGCCTGAGGTACAATCTTGTGTTAAATTCAGGAAAGTTTGTGTTTACACTGTATCAACATACAGGGGTGGCGCCAGAATTTTCCAGGCAGAGGGACCTAGCTCCCCTTCGGGGGGGGGGGGGGGAGGTAATCCGAAGTCGTGACAGCGGCAATGGGTCACCGCGGAAGGACTTGGCAACCAAAAGTTTTCGGTGTGCAGAGCGCGCCGAATATTCTAGGCTTTCGATGAAGAACATTGAAAGAAAAAACGGGCTTAGTATTGAGGAGAATATGAAAAGTTAGGTTTTCATGGAAGAAACTTTGGGTTTTTAGTAAGGAACTAAGGAACTGATTATCTAACAACCTCGGTTTGTGTGATCAGAGAAGTGCACGTGGTTTGTATTGTATTACTTGCTGACTAGTGTACTGTTTGCCCCTTGAGAAATGAAGTACTGGTAGTGATTTTATGCTTTCTGACCTGAAGATAATCACAAGCCAAAATTGGCAAGAGGGAGTCTTAAATTTTTACGTCTTTGGGTGTAAATACTGTGCTGAGAGCGGAGGGTTAAAAAGACGATTGTGCCAACCAGAGTCCAACACGAAACATCAACACCCAAAGCTACCAACGACTTGCAAATATCTTTCGGGAAATCAAACAGTGGTATGACAATTGACTTGAAAGACTTACACAAGGATGAATATTAAGTATTAAATAAAACAGTTTCTTAGACTTGTATCACCCTTTTGCACTGGCCTTCGTTTTAAATACACGACCAAATTTTAGTCCCCTTCAGTTCGCCCTTCCTCTCGTGCAACTTTCTTCTGAGTAAACAGGATCACATATTATGGATACATGTCAATTTTTCTAAAACGTAAATACCTTTAAGTGATAAGGTTTCCAGGTGGTTTAACACTTTGTCCCATTCAACTTCAAAAACCTCACACCGCGGTGAAAAACCTCACACCGTGGTGTTCCTTGAAACTGGTTTCCTCTAAACACATAAGGGACCTGGAATAATTGTAGCTCGCTGGCTCTGGAAGACATCGTGCAAAGGAAAGGAAACCAAAGTAGAAGGCAACGCCCATACGGAAATGTTAAATGATTTACAAACATTCATGAAGTTTGAGCTGAAAATAAATTACCGATGACCTGGGAGAGGGACGGCACAGACCCCGTACTCACACACCTATATGGCGAGGACGGTCCCAGTGTTGACTGCAGGACCTAGTGGGGGGTTAAACGGGTTGATTTGTCAATTTTTTATCTTGTGCGTAACGGACACTAGCATCCCCTCCATTTCCCTCACCTACCAGCGAAGAAATTTTGTTATCTAATTCATTCAAGTTATGTCTTACATGAGGATGGTGTGATTTGTCAACCCGCAGAGTACCTGTTCTTACAGTTTGGGGCAATTTTGTCAGTTGAAAGGCTTTAGTAAGTTTAATTGATGATGTTGGGGACGCCAGAGTGCCTTGAATACCGTATCATTATTATCCGTACACACATTTATAACAAAAGTACTCATTAACCTGCATGGCCAAATTGGTGAAATATTTTTATCCTGGTTTTGTCGACTTCAAGACCACAATTTTGTCAGAGTTGTCTGACAAAACAGCAATCACACCATTAATTGTAGCAAACTTCGAAAACCACAAAACTTCCGCTTTTAAAACAACCCATTCATGTTTTTTCTCTCCGCATTGATTGAACTTGAAATCATTGTTCCAGAAAGTGGTCATTATTACCACTAGAGTGTGCGTTTATTATAGGTCTATGGAATTTCAACCTGAAGACGTAGTAAGATACCCTATGGAGAGCTAATACCGTGGTGCGGGTAGTTCACTTATATACAGTATTGATCAAAAGTGCATTGCTTCAGATCAGAGGAAGTAGGATCATGTGTAATCGAATAGCAGAGTTCAATGATTACGTCACGTTTACGAAGAAGCGTGGAAACTGGGAGTAAAACAGTACAGTAGTATAACGCTATTGCTAAGTTAGCAGGCACTCCATTAAGCATGACTTCCATTGCTTATACTCCCAGTTCCCATCATGCATTGCAATTATTAAAGTCTGGTATTGCTGAACTTCCACTGTATTTGATACCAATGCACTTTTAATACTGATAGCATGTGCTTTCTTACATATCAAAAGTAACCTTCCATGGCAGTGTATAGATAAATCATAACAACCAAAACTTCTACCCCTACGTCTCCTACCATGGGGATTTTTAGAGAATACTTTCCTCTTACTAGTCACGTGACACCGTGTTTATGGTGGTTGATATTCCGGATATGGCCATTCGTTGTAGTACTTTAGCGCTACTATGAAGTAGTAGCTCTACAGCAATATCCACGTGACAACATCCGCCCACCCACCAGCCCACATGATCGTGACGGTAAACACTAAAAGTGTTTGTAAGTGCGTGAGCCCCCAGATTAGAGTGTTAGAGTGAGGTCTGAGGGGCTATGTCCCAGCCTCCTGGAAGAATTGCAAATAATGTTGCACCTTTTTGGTTCTATGTGTAATAGCAATTTTATTTATTCATTTATTTATTTTTTCACTACTTGTATAATGTTACATATTTCTACATTCTTACAATTGCAAATATCATTTGTCATTATTATTACAATTACAATATCATTAATCAAAGCAGACCTATCATTAATCAGTGGATGGAATTGTACAAGAAAACCGTGTTGGGTTTTACATAAAAAATATAGAACACGCCCAAACAAAATGGAGTAAAGAAACTGTTGGGAAAGCTCCCAACGGAAAGCTGCCACCATCTGCTAAAGAAACAGAAAGCAGAATTTACCTGCTGGGGATTAGAAATCACTCACACTATTTACAAATTGTTAAAAAGGTATTTATGATGAAAGTTTTAATTGTATTACAGAAAGTCGTTTTCATAGGCCCAGACGTGTACCAGGGGACAGGGGCATCACCTTTTAAAGTACCAAGCCCAATTTTGCAGTGAAGGTTTCAAAGAAAGTTTTTTCGCCGTGACAGCTTAAATTTAAACCCTACCCCTACAGAACTTACAGCCTTACACCAACTGACCAAGGGGTTAACAATATTAGAATCCATTATCCATCGTTTACTCTTTGGCATGTTTTATGTAGAATCAAGACAGAGAATATTGGGGGTTGGGTCAAGTTGCCCAGTTCTACATGACCATTATCCAACTTTGAAATCATTTACTATAGAATTATTGCAATAATCTCTGGCGCCTTGTCACATTTCTCTTGCTCTTTAAAAGATGACGCAGAGACTTGTTATAGTTGAGTAAGCCGTCTTGTTCAACTTTTCAGACGGTGACTAGAAGGAACACAACCGGGTGGAGGTCGCGGTGGGGACAACTGTTCAGACTCCCCTTTCAGTGCGGGCGAAATGTAAAAAAGTGACTTGTGAAGGGTAGTTGTCATTCCCTTTGAAATATTGAATTTTTGCATCTTTGCTTACTTGACTATAACCATAGAAAAACATTCAGGCCACTTATGCAGCTACGTAGCCTACGTTAGCCGATGCAGTTAGCTAAGCATAACGTGCACAACGACGACAACGTTGTCGTCCTTTTTAATGATAACGTATACATAAGCTAACTAGTGTCACACACTTGAGAAAAGTTAACCTAAATGCATTATTCCAGTGCTTATTATTTTTTAAATACCACAGAATTTTCTGAATCCCAATAGGGACCTAAATCGTGCCCCAGTATCCATCTCCTCTGAAGACCGCTTCGCGCTTCGGTACCGTTGGATAATTTGAACACAAATCTCACCCACACGGCAAAATTCTGGCTAAGCGCCCAGTAGCCTACCACTTACTATGTACCGTCTTTGAGTGTCACGTCACTAAGAACTCGGTACATGTGTTCTTTGGGAAATAATTAAAGTAGACCTAAAGTCTAGAATTACAAGAATATATATTTTAGAGTTTGGAAAATGAATTTCATTTATCCATCTCCCATTTGCATAGCTCAGTCCAGAGGCTGAGATATAAAATGCTGAAATTTATTCAATTAATTTGAAATAGGCGATTGCGCAATAACTTGTGAATACCTTCTTGTACAACTCACATGAACTGCTTTTGTTTCTTTTTGAAATAAAGATGTTTATATGACCTTGAAACAATTACAGTTCCCTTGTATGCTATATGTTGTACGGAGAGAACTTATATAGCGAAGTAAGCCTATAAGAGTAAGACATGATCACATTTTGGCACAAGGTGCAGTGGCTCTCAAAACAACAAAGAACAACAAAGACTGTAATTTGAGTAGTACAAGAATGACATCGCAAATTTTTGCACAATCCACCATTTTAAATTGAGTGAAAAAGCTTCAACATTTTATATCTCAGCTCGGGAATATCCTTTGAAGATGGGGGTTGGACTATTTGGTTGCATTTTTCAAGCTTTGTAACATATGTTTTTTTTTTAAATTTTAGACTTTAGGTACACTTAAGACCCCACTGATACCACTGATCCCCTTCCATAAGATACTTCTTAAGGAATAGCTATGGATTTTTTGCTCACTTTCCCTTCCCCTAACAAATTCCTGATAATCATATACCTAGCACAAACAGCGGGGGAAGCTTTGATGTCTCCACTCTCTTCACGTGCGTGTGAATGCAGCCAACATATCACGCAAAACTGCATCTAGAATACATCTGTGGAGATCATTTTGAATCATTTTCATTGTCAACTGCTACACAAAATTGATCGAGCCTCAAATGAGGGGGAGCGAAAACTCCTTGAATGTAACTTTGTGTGACAAAAGGCAGTGGACTGTCCTAGTTCAATCTGTCTTAGACGGATGTGTGACGAAATGTTAGATCTATTATTCCCTTCTGCAGCAACACGTGACACGTAGTGTCTTCTGATAAGTCTTTATACCTTCATGTTAAGTACTATGTCGACTGGCGAATGAGAATTGATTTGTTCTTAATGTATTCTAGATTCAGCTAAACCTTGTTGACTTTATTAGTGATTTTGTATTGATTCTTTGTATATTGCCTTGCGTCACGCACCTGACAAGACGAAACACTTCAGCAGTTAAAGGTGATCAGTCGTCTTGAAATATTCTTTGTGACGTCAGCCTTTTCTTGACATGTTTCTGCAGTCGTCACTGTTCAAGGATACACCGTACAAGTAGCTATGATGACATCGGTATAGCTAGTAGGTATACAGCTACAAGCCGTCTCTTCTTGCTTACCGATTAGCTATACCATGCTTGTACGGTGTATCCTTGAACAGTGACGACTGCAGAAACATGTCAAGAAAAGGCTGACGTCACAAAGAATATTTCAAGACGACTGATCACCTTTAAGATTTGACCCTTTCAATCAGCCCTTTATTAAACGTTAGTCGTGACCTCCTTGCAGATACTTTTTGGCGGGGACTGTTTGAAGTACTAATTAGACTGTTGATTGGTTTGGGGTCATCGCACTTTGAAATCACTTGCATTTTAAAGTGAATCTAAGGTGTGAATTATACGACTTAATCAGACTACTGTCACTGTGTCATAACACCACTGATATCAGGTTATTACATCTCAGACACGATGAAGATTAACAGAGCATGACAGCGGTGCTGCTTTTAGTGGACCACGATCTATTTATGACTTAAACTAGCCATGTGAAATAAAATCATACTGGTGGGAACATTGCATCGTTAGAAGAGAATTTAAAGTCCATGAGTTATCGTTGGAAAGGTATGGTGCCTATATTAATGATGTGAATATTTCCGTTAAAACCCGTTAACTTTATAAGGTAGAACACAATCCCCGCTTCACGTGATCTCAACAGTTTACTACAAAGCAGACGTAAGATGAGAGGCGATAGTGGACAGATAGTTATGAGAGGTACATGTATGGTTTAAGGTATGAAATATAAACTAGATCATGAATTTTACACGAATCAAAATAACGAAAATGTACATCATGTTAAAAATTACGTTTCTCACCAGAGAGTTCACTGTTATGATGTTGGTAGTTTTGGTTGTGTTGTGCGTGTGTGTTTTGGTCAGAAGTCAAAGGTCAAATAACCTGAAAAAGTGATTTTAGTCATTATTGTGTACCAGTATGAAACGTCGTCACACCACATGATATGTGGAAAACCCCAGATGAGATTGGTAACTTCATTTATTACCTGATTGTTACGGTATCTCATCTCCCTACATATGGTGTAACGGGAGATGAGATATTGTACTTCACCTAACATCAGAAATGTGAAGCTGTGTGTGCGTATATATGAGTGTCTGTATGTATGAGTGTCTGAGTGTCTGTGTGCGTATACGTCTGTTAGTGAACCAAAAAGTTTTTCGAGAACTCCTCCTCAACCGTAAGTCTGATGAAGTTCAAATTTGTGGGTAAGAAACTGAACATAAAAACTTGTGCATGCATAACTGATGATGTCACTGATCAAGGGTCAAACTAGGCTACTCAAAATTTGCCTATATTTAAAACTTGGCTTTGTGGTTGCTAAGAAGCGAGTAAAAAGTCCGAATGTAGTTGCAAGGTCAACATTGCCAAACGTCAAAGTTTTGCGAAAAGTCCATCTTTAACTCCTATTAAACCATATCTCAACAACTACAAAATTGGTGGATAGGTTCCTGTACATGAAAGCTTTTGCATGCGTAATCGATGGCGTCATATGTCGAAAATCAACAGGTTCAAAAGTTAAAACCAGCTTAAATTGGTTTTTATCCATTATTTGCATAAGAGTATGTTATAAAAGATCATAAAACGGAGTGATAAGTATAGAGTGATGAGAGATAATTTTAAGTAGTACATTCTAGTTGCTTAAATTCAAGATCAAAGTTTAAATGACCTAAAAGTTGTCTTTTGTCATGATTTGCTTATCAATATGTTGAGAAATTGCTGTAACCCCAAGGTATATATATAATATGGGAGAAATAAGATTTGCAACTCAATGGATTGCCATCTTGTTTGCTTGTGTAATGATGTTATGGAGAGATTTAAATATTTTAAAGAAAATTAGAAAATTGTTTATAATATCTGTTAAATTTACAGTTTGAGAACTCGGGAAAGGGAGTTGTTTTCATAATAATTTATTTTTCGTCAGAACCATATTGGTGGCACAAATAGGACGGTTTCAAATACATCGTGGCCGGTATGAAAGGGAATCATCACTCCTCTGGAAAATGTGTCCGGCCGGACAATGCTTTCCTGAAAATAATGTCCTACGGAAAATATTTTGAGGAAACATTGCCCCACCCCCACAGGAAGAACTGTCCGGGGGAGACTGGATTTTACGTCTGCATAGAATCATAACAGTAATTTGTGTCCTGGGGACAAATATTCTTAACTTGCTAAGAATCATCGTTTCATCAGAACTTTTTTCCGGGGTAGACACTGGAAATGTGGTCCGGTGAGACAAGAACCGACTTTTCAGGGGTCATTTTGAGAGCTTCGAGTTCAGCAGTGGCGTAGGAACCGGGGGGGGGAGCAAGGGGGCCATGGCCCCACCAATATGATTTGTGGGCGGCCAAATATCATTTTGCCCCCCCCCCCCATATCGCGACAGTTTACAGTTTCGTTTTACCCGTTTTTGCTCGCAAGAAGACAATTTCTCTAATAAGAACGCAAAATTTTCAGCGCGCTACGCGCGCAGAAGAGCTACTCTACTTTCTTCAATAGTTCCATTCTACCTCGCTAGATAGCGCAAGTCCTTTCCACCTTACAAAGTAACATGTAGGGAAAGTACACAGTTTATGTCGAGGTTGCAAATTTCATCCCATATTGCAAAGCCTAGTAACTGTTCTCTTGTGTGTGTCAAGCGGTATGGTCAGTTGGTAAGGGACTCACGGAGCAATATTTGGCTATTTCATCGAATAGGTAAGGTATTTTCGAGACAATGCATATTATCTCCTATACGGTCAAGAACCCGTACAGATTTTCTTTCTTTTTTTGTTCTTAATGTTTACATATTTTTTTTTTTTGAAAACCTACCAAAAATTTTCGCGCTTCGCCCGCTTTGCAACTTTTACAGCTTAGATTCCAGGGAAAACATTTAATCAACGCGAAACTATGCTTCTCTTGTATATACAAATTTTATGCAATATATGCCCCGAATGAAATGGTCTAGTACACAGGTTTTCTTCAAATCCCACTTATACCCGACGGCATTGGGGCTGTCGGTGCTTCGGTTCGGTGGCCCCCGTCGGGCAAATCTTGGATCCACCATCTTAATAATAGCAGACTCTGACTGTGGAAAATCTCCATTCTAATCAATCCACCGAAATCCATGGGGCTAACTCCACTCTGAATAATTGTGAATAAAGTCGAATAGATTGTGACAAACTAAATGCGTTTTAGAACAAACTCAAATCAACCTTTAAAAATTTTCACAACAATTGCACATCTTGATGGCTGCTATCAAGCCTGGTAAGTGCCATATCTGGCGATCTGGGATGTATTACTTGAAAATCTCAAATTTTCTCGGTTTGCTCAGTGCAAACCTATGGTGGCGCTCCGCTTAGATGATAAATTCGAACTTGCAATCCTCGAACCCCAAGTCCGGCCAGCTCAGCTAATCCGTCCTCACAGAAATGTGTTTTAGAATAAAATCACATCAAGATTTTCATTTTTTCACAAAAATTGCATATCTTGATGCCTGCTATCAAGCCTGGCAAGTACATTTCCGGAGATCTGGGATCATCCGTGTATTCAATCTCAAATTTTCTTAAGTTGATACGCTCCGCGCCAACCTATGGTGGCGCTCCGCTTAGATAGTAAACGGGAGTCCCCCCTCCCCCCAAAATAACTCCAGTCCTCCAGAGCCTCCCAAACAAATAATCTTAGCTACACCACTGCTGCATGGTGTTGATGTTGTAGTTGTTTCCTTTTTCTTTGAATATTTTTATTTTTAGTTGCTTAAATTAAAATCGGAAAAATTATAATGAGCAAATATGATGTTCTGGTGTGGGAAGGGGGATCAAGGTCGAGAAATCCCATCTGTCTGGTCCCCCCCCCCCCCAATGTCAAACATGCATCTTCCTACGCCGCTGTTCAGTATACAGTGTTTCCATTTTTTCAGCCTTTTTTCATGGAATGCCGCTAGACATAGGTTTGGGAGTTATTATTCACCTCATAAATTTTGGAAAACTAAACACTCCAATTTCATAATAATCTTGTAAAACTTTTGACAAACGAATAAAAGACGTTTATGTTCACCATGATTCATTTTGCCATTTGTTCATCGCAAAGGATTCAAGGAATCAAAGACAGTGTTTGCCCACCCGGCGGACGTGTATTGCTCCTGCACCCAGATTGCACTCGCAATACCAGAATATGTACGTCAAAAAGAGGTACATATTCGACACCTGCTATGAAGGTTAAGACAGTGTAGGCCATACAACTTTTACACAGCCAGACGTTTATTGCATTAAAATAGTATGTAGGGTCGTGTTGCAGAGTTGTGATGGCCAGCATAGACCCAAAAGGCGCTGACCATTGATCGAGATTCCATACAGCATGCAGCATGTAAAACTAGTAGAGGGAGAATGATCCCCCTCCATTTTAGTGCCACTAAAATGGAGGGGGGGGGGGATCATTCGATATCACACATGCCCACTGTAGTGTCCAGTCGAACAAGAACACGGTGACGATAAGAAATTTCTACTACGTATATACTCTAGTAATTTACGTGTTATGTAGTTGAAGGTAAAATTTAGACTGATAATTAAAGAGAATTTTACTACACAAAGCACATAAACAATGGTTACTATTATCCTTGTATCACGCAGTGAGTGATAGCCCTGTAGGGGAAGGTGACACACGATCCCCGGTGTGCTAACGTAACTAGCCAGTGTAATTGATTTGTTACTGAAGACCACCACACCACTGATCACCTGAACTTCAGGCATCTGGTCTTTGGTAGGAATTGTAATTTTTCAGAAAGTATAATGACGTTCACTGAAAAGTGGAAGTACTGTAGAGAAGACAGCATTTCCAAAAGAAGACACTTTTTGCCGCTACACCGGCCTCACGAAAAAGGTCATCTCGCAGCATACGTAGTTCTGCATGCTGACTGTGTATGACATCTCCATAAATAGAATGTTTAAGTGTGTCAATCAGGTGCGAAAAAAGTGGAGAAATGAAGGTTTCAGTCATGCATGTAAATTTTACTTGTTAAGTTAATGGAAGTCGTAACCAAAGTTTAGAAAATCGTAACCACACTTTCCATGCATTAACTTCTTCAATATTGCAATGGAACATTTTTTCTAACTTTTCTGAGTAGTGACCGTCAAAGCACTATACTGCCTGAAAAACTCGCAACAATTGTTATGTCAAGTAATTCCATAAGTAATAATAATTCAGTCATATGAAATTTTATAATTTTCTCTACCAGACCGTTGTCAACTTCCTGAGGACAGGGGACAACCCTGTGCGGGCGGCAGTCTACTCTCCGTCAAATGGTCTTATAATCCTCAGAAAGGATCTTGCCAGAAATTTTTTTACTTAGGATGCGGGGGAAACAGGAACAAGTTCAGCTCCAACCGAAGGTGTCAGAAGATTTGTGCAGGTAAGTTTTGAATTAAAAGATCGTCTCATCTATGTCATGGCTACACAGTTACATTTTTTATTCATTTTCAAAACTAAAAGAAAAGAAATGCAATGGAAAGAATTTTTTAGGAATAGTACATGTAAAGGGTTTCTTATTTCTCAAACAAGAATATACACAAATATAGTTAGAAAATAATCGATTTTTGCTGTCATTCTGAGGACAGTTTTGCTTCTCTCGTAGCACTTTTGAGGTCACATGTTAGCACCTCCAGGGCTAGCTAGTCATAGTGATCCTTAGGTCACAGGGAGTGAACCTTAGGTATGTCACTTACCCCTCGAGAGGAAGTGAAAGGAGAAGCGGCCCGCATATGTTCTTTTTCGTCAATTTTGTCATTCAGTACAGAAGATAGTTCACACTAAAGGTCACTGTGGCCTTACTCATTACTCTAAAGTATTACACAATGGTGAATAATTTTCCGTCAGTTTATTTCAGTTTATTTATGACAGCGTCAATCACCATGATGGCATTGTGCGAAGTATTCGCCATAACTACATGGCAAATTATTCTACTACAGAACAGGAGATTCATAGCAATATAAGATAACCTTATCTTTTGTTGTTCTGGTGTTGTACTTGTTTAAGGTCCTTCCAATATGGGTGCATTTTATTGCATTTTATTTTATGTTTTAAAACAAGAGAGTCAATCAAATTCCCTGATCAAAATACCATAATACCCGTTGTGTGGATTCTCATGTCAGTTGATTCACAATAACAATCTAAACCGTCACATATGATGCGTACTAGGTAATTTTCACCTCTCGAGTATGAAGACGTAACTTTTACTTCGACCAAATATTTATCCATGGTTCGTTTCCAGCTGGTCAATGTCAGGAATGGTTTCTGTAATATTTAATTTATTGATTGAGGACGCGTATAAAATTTCTTGCTTCTGCCCGGCGGAGCAGGCACCACATAAACTTCTTCGTCGTTTCCTAAATATAAGTGGAAATCGAAAATCGATTTAAATAATCGAGAGTTTCTTTTATCTTAAAAACTCAGCGAAATTAAGTTTTCTTTCTTCAGGCTTTTAATCCAACTGATTTCATTTCTTTAGTATTCCTAGAAGATTCTGCACACTGACTTAGCTCAATCAGATGAACCAAAAATTTGATCAAAGTTGATTTATAGATTAGCTGGTTGAATCAGGTCTACATGAGTCGTGCACGAAGATACTGGAGGCATACCGGCCGGACAGGTTTTGAAATAATTGCTTGCTGAGTTGTTGTCCAGTTCTTATCAGATAGGCGTAACACACAGATTCAGCGAACTTTGGTGGCAATACTTTAATTGACGTTTCTAGCTTAGAGAAATCAAAATCAGGTAGCTGGGTAACTTATTTTCACTTATTTCAACTAAATATGGTTTCCAACCCCCTCCCTCCCCCACACACTTCTTTGCAGCTTCCGAATAATTTGTTGCCCCAAACTTGACTATTTCAAATTATGCTATATTCGTAGCCTTAGAAATCAGAACTCTTTTGGAGAAGTAAAGCTATCGTAATGGTTCATTGGTAAATCATAATAGTGTAATACTGATAAAAATGCGTTCTGTCTGTGTCTTGTTAATGAAATGTGAACACAATATCCTAATTTACAGGGAACAAGAAGTCGCCCTAAACACACTTTGACAAATGAACTAGACAAATCTCGTCTTATCTCTATGGCAAGTCTATCTTTCATAATGTTTCCGAACAGAATGAGGCAATTTCCAAGGGAAACAACGGGGCTTGTTTTTGATAAATTTAAAAATTTAGTTAGAAACATTTTGTCACATGATTTGATATAGCCATTCATGAATAAGGATACACGGGTGTCATAAAGTAGTACGTGGGGACGGGCATGTTACTTAATGTGAGCACCTGTACAGACATAAACAGGACCGACAGAAACACATAATTTTTTTCTGTTGGACGGTGTTGTAGATAAACAGAGTTTGGGAACGGATAAAAAGCTCATATCTTTCCAGCAGAGGTTTGATACAAGATGTTGAAACCTTCTACAAAACTTTACAAAATGATCGTTTTGGTCAGGAGTTTAATTGTATGCACATATTTGCGACCTACATCAGATGAAGCATTCCTGCACAGCGGGTGGCGTGTGTATATGTTTCAACTTTCAAACATTGCCAGCTGTTGTAAAAGTTCTTGTTCTTGGTTATATGTTCACTTGGTTAACCCTCATCAACCTACTGGTAGAAGTTAATACAGCAGTATTTTGTCTAATGTATCTGTCAGTCTGTATAGGCATCATGGCATTTGTATTTGACATCTTTTGTAGAGAACGTGCAGATGACGTATTTTTTACCACGTGATTAATTTCTCTGGACGGCATAAGCGCTCCTTATTACATTGACTTACCACGCAAGTCTGGTTTAAAAAAGGGCCTTTTACCTAGCTGGTGTATAATATTTTTGGCCAAAGTTGTTATTTATTGCTTATCATTTGTTGCACAATGTGTCCAAGAGCATAAAAGGAAAGAACGTTTCACCTAAAGAAATTCAAGATTTGGAAAGACATCGGAAGAAATCAGTTCAGGAAGTAGGCAGTTCTTTTTGCCGTCCAAAATGAAAGACAAATGAACGACAAAACCATGTGCTATGACGTCAATGCACGACCTCAATACGCACTATATAGTATCTTAGCATTGCGATTTATCTGAGAGCAACAAATGACACTGTATAGGGCC
Source organism: Holothuria leucospilota (assembly GCA_029531755.1). NCBI lineage: Eukaryota > Metazoa > Echinodermata > Holothuroidea > Aspidochirotida > Holothuriidae > Holothuria > Holothuria leucospilota. The sequence goes on from CM055983.1 coordinate 19,728,681, forward strand.
TACCTAGTACAACGTTAAAGACAGACTGTCATCACCCCAAAGTATATTTTTAGTGTATGTATATCAAAATTCTCAGTTGGTGACTGCTGTTTGATTGACATCAAAGTTTGAAAATTTGAAAGATGCAGAGTAGCTCACATTCCACACAAGGCATAGAGAGTACTTTTATTACATTTTATAGCCTTGTGTGCTCACCAGGACATGGCCTTAAGCAATAAAACAGGTTTATTCTTGCACAAGGAAGAGCCTCATACAGTTATGGGAGGAGCTAGAAGTTGCATAGTTGGGAGAATTGGTACTGTCTGGGATCATAAAAATTCCCCTTGAAGCTAGATACAGATACATGATATGCAGCGGTAGACAGGGGCACCGTACACAAAACCCACACTTTGTGTGTAGTGAAGATGTTTTATGTAATGCAGTGGAGAGGCTGTTGTAAGTTAGAACCAACGTAATTTCTTAAAGGGAAATATTGCGTTTAAAATGCACCAACATGACATGCACAGAGAATAGCAGGCTATAATCATTATTAAACCATTCCGTCTCACCAATTAACTCCAGTAATAGCTTTAACTCCTCAAAATATTGTACATTACAAGAGTTACAGACATTGCATCATTTGAAGTTTTGAAACATATGGGCACGTTTGTGTCTATTTCCATCATTAAATGCCAAACAGAAGCTGCACCGTTCTGCGCATTGTGTAACACCCACACGGGGTACGTCATTGTTTATGACTATTCAAATACACACTCACTGAAAGCTGTGTGCACAGCACGTACTCAGCCCTATGTGATTAACCGCTACCACGCCCACGAACTAGACACCGCCAAAACGTTTACTTTCTTTCAAATTTTATATTTTGTACGGGATAGTAAGATTGTTTAACTTCATGAGAATCTTCTAACAGTTGTTTCCATCCTTGTATGAAGCAGTTTTAGTCAAAACTGTGTGATTTGGATGAAAAAGTGGATGAAAACAGCCCGCTCGTTCGTTCGTAAAACGTGCAGACAAAATGTGACGTCATCATTCTGTTTGGATATGAAATATGCAATAGGGAGATAATTAGCCTGGTTTGAACCTCGAAATCGAGCCAAAAATTTTATTCGTTCGAGAAATTACATATTATGAGTACCGTCCAATCAGGGAGACTTTACTACCGTTTGAAAGAGGAGGTTTTTATCTTCCTAGTTCAACTTTAGCCAGGTTATTGAAATAAATATTTAGCAGCACAGCGAGTACGGAATCCAGTTAGGGGCAACGAGAATGTAAATATGCAGGTACATAGCTTCAAGAATCTTTCGGATTTCATAATTTTCAATGTGAAAAGTACATATTATGAAGGTTCCAAACATTAAATCTTTAAGCACCATCGAAAAGAGGACACTTTGCAGTATATAAAACAAGTTTAGCCACGTTCGACTGAAAACAAACTGAAGTTTGAATAAAGAGGAAACTGTCAATTGAAAACGGTAAAACACACACTTAAGGACCCTGTCAGTCTGCGCATTGAGCAAATGATCGCAATGTTCCCATATGGTTTGTCCAACAAATTGTTTTTGAGCAACAAATAACTGAATTTTTTTCTGTAAGAACCTTATTTTTGAAAAAGAAAGCTACCATACTGCCTTATTTTGAACTATCTTTCATTCTGTATCTATAAATATTGGTTTCAAAGATTTGGCAATTTTCAGAAAAACAAACGCAATATTTCCCTTTAAGAGAAATCAGTGGATAAATCCGCAAACAATTGCATCTATAGTTCCCCTATCCACTATTACAATTGGAGTGTAAGTCTTTGTTTACTCAATGATTTCACACAAACAAGAAAAAAAATGAGACTTTCAGGGTAGCCTATGTCTTTTTGACAGCTACAGTTTTAGGTAGACCACATGCATTGACGTCACCATCTACTTGACCATGACAATTAACCGACCCCGACGTCATGTTAGAGGACAAGCATTGCATGGGTTGTGTTCTAAAGTGAGTGACGGGCCTACTTTAGCGGAGTGTGCACTTCCGTTTCTATGATCCTGTGACGTCATATAAATACTGGTTTGCCACACTTGTTGTTACACTGAGAATTGACAGAATGTGCATAAGCGTAGGAGGCGAAGGGGGCTGCAGCGCCCCCAAGAAAATAATTTTGTAAAAATTCGGGCACTATGCGGAGAATTTTACGGACAAGTACTGAAAGAAAAATAATGGAATGATATACCTAAAGGTAATCAATAGTAAAAAACTTCCTTGGTAATTTAAATTAATTCTGATTTGAATTACACCAGCACCTATATATTCGGTATTAATGCAACAGTGTGTAAACTTATATTATGATTATCAGTGGTGTATTTAGGGGGACCATTGGGCCATGTCTCCCTCAGTGATGCCGATTTCTTTTTCTTTGTAGTACCTATATAATTTTTTAACACAAATTTTACTTCAAAGGTAGCATATGTGGGACCAGATTGCATGTAAAGACACCTAATTTCTCAGCTTATATTATGATTATCAGTGTTGGATTTAGGAACATTGGGTCATGCCTCCCTCATTTAGTACCTTTTTTTTTAACCCAAATTGTACTTCAAAGGTAGCATATGTGGCTTCAGCTTGCATGTAAAGACACCTAATTTTTGAAAAATTTTCAGAGGGGAGGTGGACACCCCCTCCCCTTAGACCCCTTCCCCAGGCCGGCGATCACACAACACAATGCATGCTCCCCACCCTCATGAGAAAAATAAAAAATATTATCAATATGAAAAGGGGAGAAACATGGCAAATTATTGTATGTAATTGGCAAGCGGTGTGATTAAAACGACGCATGCCTATATAATATATACATTAACATGTTGAACGCGCGTGAAGCACACGGACTTTTGAGGTCAAATTTTTCGGGCAAGTCTTTACAGCCCCCCACCCCCAAATCAACTTGGACTCCTACGCCTATGAGAATGTGCCACTGATGATAAGAAGCAGATGATGTCATAGAAGGGTGTGTAAGAGTTCACTGGGTGAAGACTCTTAGGACGTAGATTCTTTTCGGCCAGCCCCATAGACCCTTTTCCAAATAGCAGCTACAAAGGATTATGGGATAGACTTTAAGTAGGCATTTTTTGTCCACAGTAAAATGCCATTGACGAAAACGACACACATCAAAACTCGATCCCACAATCCTTTGTAATTGCTATTTGGAAAAGGGTCTATTAGGAAACCGAGCGTGTGTAACCAAAAGAGTTACGTCACCGATAAAGTGGAAATAATCCAATAAATTTTTCCCTCAATACAGGAGCATGCTATGACAAAGACCAGGATCGCTGGTATCAAAATGGAGAGGGAAAACCGAATATTTGTGGGAGTTGGTAAGTAGAATACCACTTTCCTTCCTCTTTAGCATAGTGTTATGCACGCCAAAGTCCCCGACGGTAATACAGCTTGTTGAATTATTGGCAGCCTTGCCAGCGACATTGGATCAACTCCGAGGAAAATGACGCCTTTTCGGAAATTATTTCCATGTCTGGGTTATTTATTAATGAGGAGCGAGGTAAATTCATAACTTGAACAGAAAAAGGTATAGGACTTATTATAGAGGGGCCAGGGGGCTCCCTGCTAGGGCGTGCACTTGTCGAGACCAATACCACCGTTTGATTGATAGACTGCGAAGGCTGCTTAGCTCTTTTGTGCTCTCAGAGCGTGACCTTTCAAGAAATCACATCACCGTTCCATGCCACCACATTGGATTTACGTGTAGCAGTATAAACAAGTAAATAAGCGAAACGGGTAGGATCCATAATCAGGGAAAACAAATTTTCCCCCAAGGTTTACAAACTTTACATTTCATTTAGGGTATGGCCTATTTTTTGTATGAGAACGGTAGTTTGTTCTCATACTGGCGTTGACAGTCGGAGATATAAACTTACGGTCTTTAAACTGACTTACTGTAAGAAGTCTACCTGGGCTGTTTGACGTAATGGTGCACCCCAATTTACTCTGTCCATCCAGGGAGCTGGAAGACTGCTCCCTGATCCAGTTCACAAACTTAAAAGACTGACGTAAGAAATTACTTTATTGAAATTCCCTGATCGAGAAACGCTTTCGTTCTTGTGGCTACTGAAGTATTGATACGTTAAAAAGTTACACAGACGAAACGTTAGTTTTCCCCTATAGAAGCACGACCCAGAGTGGCCTATTACCCCACTGCCAACCCCACCCTGTAGATCACCACAAGGGACGCGGTTTCTTAACCCAGTATACATATTCTGGTCCGGAAGTGGAAACTCTTTCTGTCGTCCCTCCCATTCTTCCACTGTGGTATAGTTTCAATTGCAGCTTGTTTGTCCTTTCTTCTCATTACAAAATATATATATACAGCAGTACTTTTTCAACAGCGTATAACAATATGCTTAACAATGTAACTAATAACAAAATGTAACATAGGAATAGTAAATTAATTGAACAAATCGATGTAGATAGCATAGCAATGCAAGTAATAACAGTACTATGGCGGTGAGAAGGGAGAGGGACCAGAAGCTTTTCTAGTGTGATCCCTACAAAGACATAAGTATAGAATGTCTATTTCACAAGACTTAGGCTTAGGTAGAGCGAATGAGTGTCAAAAAGGACTTATTTAAAACTGATGGCGAGGAGCCTGCTAGACGGTTGATTATTAGCAGAGATTTGTCCGGATTTCTACCCAAACTCAGAATTTTGTTCAAAGGGTGATCGAGAGAAAGGCTATCTTATACGACTAAAATTAAAAATTGTCCTATTGGCAAAAATATTACCCAAAAACTTTGATCCCAAACACTCGAGGGAGAGCGCATTGCAAACCGTGTTAGTTTAGGCAAACAGATGTAATCGATTTTTAATGCGGATGTTACTGTGTGTTGAAATAAAGACGTTGAAAATACCAGGCGCGGATCCGGAGGGGGCCTGGGGGGCCCGGCCCCCCCCCCCTCGCCACGAAAAAAAAAACGAAAGGAGAAAAAAGAAAAAGAAAAAAAAAAGAAAAGGAGAAAGAAAAATTAAGAGCAAAAATGAATAAAAGTGTCTAAGAACGTATTCAAAGTATATATATACTGTAGGGGTTGGGTGGAGCTATCGGTGGATTATCTCTTTATGTATCTTTCAAAGTGGTTGGCGACGAAAGGAGCGCTACAATGTTCGAAAACAGGTGAATAGCTGAGTGATGATCCTTGACTTAAGATCTAAATAAGTAAACATCGTGACATATGTAGTACGGGCTCGATCGGCTAGCTGCACTGAAATTTAGTAACAATTTTGTGTTAAAGAGTGAATTTTTTGTAATCTAGACCGATTGAGAGGCAAATTTTTCGCCATACAGACCTTGCAGAATGAATACAGAAGACAAGCTGTCAGGTGACGTGCTATTGTGCACAGTGGCACCAGCTGTTGCAGGCAAAGTAGCGGCGTGCATGCCCTATTCGATTTCGAAACTGTCTGAAAAGTTTTAAAATGAACTCAAAAGGCTTTTAAGCTACAGACAGTGGCGTCGGCACAGTGGGCAATGGGTGACGTGTGTCCCCTCCCCCATTGATTCTTGAAAAATTTTAAAATGGTCCCAAAAGTCGTTTAGGCTACAGATTTCTGTGGAGGGTGTAGGGTGAGATGTATTTTTGATCACTGGTTTATTTGTTCTAACCATTTTCTTTCACAAACTGTTCTCAAACTATCATAAGTTTTGGAAATTCTTGACAAATTCCAAATTTTCGCACCGCTCCGCTAGCGTCAAGCCTTGTGTCAGAGTTGTCCTTATTATCAATAGCTTTCGGTAACTACTCACGGGGGAACAAAGGAGCAAAAGTGCTTTTTCAGAATTCTCAGTCAGAAGATTCGTTTCTGACTAGCATAGGTTGGTGGGAAAGTGACAGTGTCCGATGCAGGTTCTGCAATGCAGGTTTTGTCATGGACTAATACTTTATTCAAAATTTCGGCGCGCTTCGCGCGCATACGACAGGGTTTAAACCCGATTTTATATACCATTGACAAAGCTATGACGCAAGAAATTATTCAAATGCAACATTTTTCTAAAAAGTACATCTCTTTCTCTGTAGGGCTCTCATCATTATGGGATCTTTGACTTATCTAGTCTAGCACATGATTTGAAAGATTGAAAGTACGTAATTGCCGTTGCTTATTTTCCAAACATTTTACCGCGACGTTCAATAATGACAAAAATCTTTTCTGAAACGAATTTTGCCTGTCCACCATCCCTTTTGCTATACCTAAAAGGAAGGTGATATATCATATCTCCTCCCATATGGATGTCGGGTAGTGAAAATCCCATTGGTCCCTCTTTTGTATACTGTAACTAATTTAGAGCTCCCGGGAGGCTCTATACTGTTCTCTGCCAACCTTGGATATCCTTTTAAAATGTAAAGGAAAAATTTTATTATAGTCCAAGAATGTTTCTGTGGACTCCACGCAGGTATTATTGCGTGTACAATTTTCCCATGGGCGTGGATCATGGGGGACGGGGGGACGCGTCCCCCTCACTTTTTTGGAAGGGGGACTTCGTCAAAACGTCCCCCTCACTTTTTCAAAATGTTGGAACAGACTGCAATTATACCTAGGAAAAGGAAATTTTTAAAAGAAAAATAACCTAAAAATCGAACACTTTTGTTGCACCAAATCGCATCTGAGTGCATTCAGTTCTAGAAAAATTTCCCTTAGACCTCCTCCCCCATGCCGAAGATCACAAAACTTATTGCCTCCCCGTGACGCAAATTCTGGCTACCACCAACTGCTTTCCACGCCACCAGGACGGCGATTCACAAATGTGAAAAAGTCCCCCCACACTTTTGGAGATGGATCCACGCCCATGATTTTTCCTGGGACTTAAGGAGGTTTGAAGACAATATGTCACCGTCTCTTACTCCCCTTTTTCACCCGAACAAAAGTTAGAATTCACTACATTGTGGACATTTTCTAAACATACAATCACATTAGAATGACCCAAAGATACCACCATTTTGCATATAGGCCCCCTAAAATTAACAAAAATTTCTCAAAGGGGAGGGTAAACCCTTCCTGGGATTGCACGCTCATGTACTAATAAGAAAAGGCTCTCCCACTCTTTTATATAGCGTATACAAAATCCCACTGCCTAAAAAGGCACGGTTTAACAGTTATCTGCGGTTCCCCCAATCACCAACTCCCGCCGGCACCATCGGTCATAGATTTCTGAAGGGTATACCCTTCAGAAGTCCATAAAGAAGGTGATATATCATCTCTCCCCCCGTATGGATGTAAGTTTGTCAGAGTCCTGTTGGTCCCCTCTTCAGTGTACAATTAATGCAGCTCCCGGGAGGCTCTATACCGGAAATTTTCGGCGCGCTTCGCGCGCAATTGTTTACGCACACGGAGAGAGGTACGTTTTTATTGAGTGATGGATTTATTTTTATCACTTTTTACCAAAAATCATTTGAAATCTTTCACGATTTTTGCAAATTCTTCTCAATATTTCTTGATTTTTGCTTGATCTGCGCACTGTTAGCCTTGAATTGCTCCTTTTACAATCAATAAGGTCCCAAACGTATTTACATTACTCATCGGTGGGGTTCTACCATAAGCCAATTATTCGCGTGCATAAACGTGATAAACGTCAGCATTGTAAGGATGTAAAACAACTGATATTCATTTTTTCACCCTCCTCTTCTTATGAAAACTGAAAATTTAGTATCGAAACCACCTTCTAATGTGATAGACACACATAAAGGGAATTGACACCGTTAGTCATAGCAATGGTTTTAAATGTAAATTCAAATTTTCGGCGCGCTTCGCGCGCAATTGTTTCATCTGACGTCCTATACCCGAATACCGTATAACGAAAATAAAACACTCATTATGGCAAAAATCATTTCAAGTTACCTACACGGGCTCATAATGTTGGCGTGTAAGTTTTAAGATAACTTAGATTCTCCGTAACTTCTGCAGGTACATATAGTAACTTATACTGAGCCATATACACATCAAATTCCATGCAACATGAAAAGGTATAAAATCTCACTGACATAAGAACTGGAGCCGATTTCTGTGCTCTTAAAATGCAATATTGCGAGAGCTTCCGGGGGCTTCGCCCCCTGGACCCCGCCAGGGGCCCTATCACGGGCCCATGGACCCCACGCGTAGGGACTCGCGCTTCGCCCTCGTGGTGCACCTTCGGTGCACATGAGGTTTTCCATCTTGGGCCCCCCCCTCAAAATTTCTGGATCCGCGCCTGGAAAATACCATGGCAACTTGAGATATTTTAGTGCCAGTTGTTATGTAATCAACTTTAAGAAAGTATGATCCTTTTTTTCATAAAACACCAACTATTTTATTGTGAGCTCTAACGAGAGAAGTAACACGTGATCCATATCGAGAATTTCAGGAGTATAAATCAATGGGAAGGATATGATGTCGCCAAACTTTTTGAACTCACAGAACATCATGCATTGTTGCGTTGCGAGTGTTATTGGCTTATACCACTTATCCAGTGGATATATTAGTTAGATACGGTTTTGGATGTAGGTACCTGGTTTATTATCGTAGGACTTAGAAGTCAGAAGAAATTGTTAGGGTCAATAGCATATCAGCTGCATAGTCACGTTGCGTGCGGAATGACTGCGGAGAAAGTGGAGGCAAGAAGCTCTACTGAGAAAATTCCTCATACCCCACCCCTTAGTGCAGCCACTGCACCTTCCCCTGTCGACTCCTCGGATGTAAAGTATGAACATCAACCAGTGCATTTTCCAATGAAATGGAATGTAAGGAATATGTATGTATCGGTACTGAAAAGCTCTACTTCATTATCAGAAAATTTTGATCATTTTGATGGAAGATAATGAATTGATGCATATTAGCATTGGCCAACCTTGTTTGCCGTAGCTGACTTTTCCTTGAAAATATAAAGTAGGGACTTTTTTCTTTATGAAGAACCATAATGCAAGGAAATTGTAATTAATCATGTTAAAATGTACAGTCATCAAGGACGAGATTAACACCTTTGATCTGTTCTCTCGAGGTTTAGAATGTATCTCCGACAATTAAATAATTGGATACCACTCATTCTCGGTTATACTTTGTTTGCCTGACTTCCTCAAGTAGTGACATGTCTCACATGCATGTGTTAACATCCAATATTTAAAACACTCCCTTGTGCAGGCCTTGCATTAATTAGTCCTTAATGCACTCTCAATCTTTTCTTTATTTTTTATATTTTTCTTCTGTTGCCAAAGATGATCCGTTGACAAGCATGTATCATGTCGGGGAATTGTATAGGGTGAATAAACTTAGGACTTGTTAGTGAGATTTGAAGTGTTGCATAACCTATATGTTCCAGCCAGGACAGTACCGGTATACAGTCACATGAGGCCTTGGCAGGGTGACCCAATACAGGATGAGACAATTCATTGCGGGTTTCTACACTCTTTGTTCCAAACATTACGTAATATTGCCCCCCTCTCTTTTTGCACCTTACCGACCTTCTCCTACTGTTTCCACAGAACTCAGGTTTCCGGGTCTTTCCGGATCGGACACGCCAAACCCAGAAAAGTAGCCCTATGTGGAAACACAAGGGAACCGTATAAGTGAGAATCCGAATATCGACAGATTCCTTATCTCAGATCCACCACTAGGTGTAGATTTTTATCCGGAAACATAAAAATACCGGGTTTTGCATTTCTGTAGAAACACGCCGGGTACGAAATAACGAGTTAGGCGGAAGGAGTGTTCACATAATAGCGCGCCAAATCCGAGTCTTTTTCGTACCATGCCAGTTAGTGGACTGTGTGCAATAAGGCTTAGTTCAAAACATCAAAATTTTCACCTTTTGTTTAATTTCCAAATTACAAAACAACTTACACCATATGTCAGAGCCGTCAGTTTATCGGCGACAAGATATGACGGAAGAATTGATTCGGGTATGGAGGGACATGGTTGTGCGTAAGATCTTGGATGGAAAGACGAAGCGCAACAGTGTGGCATATGACAACATAACAACAGCGTTACGAGACCAGTATGAGCACCTACGAGCACCACCGAACACCCATCACAGTTTGTCTTCATGCGGTTTGCAAGACCGGGCCGGATGAGGTCGCAAAGGGCTTCAAAAGTAGCCCTTTCCATTCTAAAGTTACGGAGCCACTCGCGGTCCGTGAAGTGCACCAGCACTGTATCCTCAAACCATGTAGTTTGCACTTGAAAACCATCAACATCCACGATCCTCGTTGAGCATTAGAGGCTCGCCATAGGGGCACGGGGGGCACTTGCCCCCCAAAAGTTTGCAAAGCATAGTCTTCAATTTTCCAAAGACGAAAAATCGATATGGGTTAGGCCCTCCTTTTTCCTTGACTCGGTTTAAAATAACTTTCCAATACAATGCGAAGGTTAAACATTAATAAAGTGTTTTCAAAACTTTTTTTTTCGGCGCGCTTCGCGCGCGTTTTCTTAGGTGCTTGTTCGCTACTTTATTTACTTCAGACATCATAAATGGACCTACCATTAGTGCGAGCTAAGGTAATCAAAACAAATGATCATGCTGTCATATTTGTAATCTGATTAGCTTAGGCATCATAATGTCATTCACACAGGTAACGGTAATGCTGGAGTTAAATGCCCATAATTTTGCAGACACTTCAGAGCTTTCGGGGTCATTAGATACACAACCTATTAGCCGTGTTGATTATCATCCACTACTAAAAGCAGTTTTGTCCGGGTGTCACCTGGCCAGATTAGCATAGTTATGTCTACAAAAAGTTTTAACGGGCATGTAGCCTAAACGTATTGTGTTTCCCATAGAAGGAGAGGTTTCCCTTCCCTTGTCCAAACTGGAAGCGCCGTTGGCCCACGAGCGGTCTTATGCCTGTCAAATGGCATGTTATAGGCAAAAGGTTCTCCACCTCTGTACTAAAGTATACCGTTTCAATTCATTTGAAATAAACACACCAAACAGTCAATCTAAGCTCAGTGTAGTGAGACTTTTTGGCCTAGCTATTTGTATATAGGATGAGACGTCGTTCTGAGTTAGGGAAATTCCCCTCCCCCTTTAAAAAAATCGTTTCGGAACGGTACTGAGATCCAAAATAGTGCTATCATTTCATCGTTTTCAAGTGTCTTCAGTGCTCGAAATTTTCGTTAGTTTAAGAAACCAATCCAGAAAACCAACATTCTTGGCAAAGCTGAAACATATTGAGACACAATGAAAGAAGCAACAAAATATTCAATGGTGGGTCTCATTTTATACAAATGGATCAATTCGTTCTGTCCATTTCACCTGCCTCTTACTCCCCCCCCCCCTATGGAGTAGCGATTGGCTGATATGGGTGTATTTTTATTTTCAAAGTAGTCAGCTCATGACTGACTGCCTGAAATGGTTTTTGAAGAGTTCTTGAAAACTACATGAGGCATTGCTGTAATACATAATAATAACCATACTCGTATTGTATTATCCGGAGCTGACCATATAAATTGCGGGGGGGGGGGGGAGTTGTCTTCCGAACCTCCCTGAATATGGACTTGAGTTCGCCCCCCCCCAAAAAAAAAAAATTCTTAGAGCCGCCCATGTCGTTGAGTGGTACATCAAGCTTTTGGTCATGACAATAATGAAGTTGATGCGTCGCCGCTGACAGACATAAATACCGGAATGGGCTTGAAAGGTTCGCATGGCTTTGAACAACCTCTTTCATCTTGCTCAACCCGACGGTCCCTCTTCTACACCCTGCATACTTGACTGTAGAAATAATACAACGGACGCTAACCGCATTATCGATTTCGAAGTCTGCGCCATTTTGATGTTTACATTACAGGTACCACGGAAACGGTGAAAGGTCACTTTCCGTACATCCGGTGAACACGACAAACTGCTGTGTGCTGAATGAAGATTCCGTATCTTTTTTTCTGTGGAAACGTGCCGAGTCTGCGCGCGATGCCGAATTTATTGGGGACAAGCGAATCCGGTATTTTACCGAAATTTCTGTGGAAACGCGATATTTGTAACCCAGAATCCTCTTTCCGCAAAACCTTCCCGAAGACACCACTGGGGCAGGGTTTACGCTTTCATGACGTAATCAAGGTCCGAAAAAGGTTCATATGTTGTCAAGTGTTTCATACAAAATGATAACTTCCCGTTATATCAACATCTTTCCCTCCCTGTAGTTAACATCAACAAACAACGATCCTTCCGAACATTTTAGATGGTGTTTGTGGATGTGTGTACGTATGTGTCTTTGTGCGAGATGGGGACAGGGTAAGCCACAGCAAGAAGGAGAAAAATTAAAGGTTGTTCAGAGAGTGCCATCAACTTGTGATTGTAGTTTGATGTTAAACAGATTGCTCTGGGATAACCAAATTATGCGAGATGCTAATTGTCCGTAATGACGTCACTACTCTTTAGATGATAAGTATAGTGGTACACGCGGCGCCAGAAAGAAGTGGTAAGATTAGTTATGTTATTTGTTTGTTGTTTTTCAAAACGTAATTTAATTTTCAATTCATTCGCAGTACTTGCATCAATGGTTTTTGGAGTTGTCCGGCTTATGCAGAATGTCGTAAGTATGACTTTCTAACTATAATTAACCTTTCCAAAATGGATTTTCTTTATATAGTCTTATATTGTTTTAAATATTCTTAGTTGTTCTTTTATACTGTCTTATTATTGTCTTTATATTTTAGTTTCGATTGTTCACTCTTATTGCACGTTTAAAAGTTTTCTGTCTTTGTAATATTGTCTTAGAAACATTGAATTATTTGCGAATTATCATATTAATGGGTAAAAGCAATCTCCTTCATGTAACAATTATATTATTGTTGTTTAATTAGCATTAAGCAATTCCCTTTTTAACCTATGTTAGCAAGTATTTGTGAGTTAGAATATCAAAAAAGGTGTTAATGAGATAATAATAGGAGATATATGACAGGCTCAATCTATCCTTCACACTATTATGTTTTTGTCGGAACAGAGTACCTCTCATAGGATGAGACAAACAGGGTACCCCTCATAGGATGAGACAAACAGGGTACCCCTCACAGGATGAGACAAACAGGGTCCATGAGAGAAATAATAGGAGATACATCAAAGGCTCAGTTTGTCATTAAACTATGTTTTTGTCAGAACAGGGTGCCCCCTAATAGGATGAGACAACGGTCATTGCGAGTTTCCACCAAAAGCATGTCCTTTAAGGGCCAAATATCTCGTCTCAGATAGTTAGAATTCTCCCAACAAAGTTTACTTCTAACCCCTCCTCCAATTTTAATGAAAAATCTGTCTACTGAACCTCCAAGACATTCTACAGTAGTCTGTACTAGGTTAAAATTGATCGATATTGGTCAAATTCTCCTGGATACAGTACCGTTATGCATTAACAAGCTTTATACTATTGTTACCTCACACTCTTAAAACGCCCGGTTCAAGGTGAACCGAAAACGGATCAAATGAGCACCTAATCAAACAAGCGAAACAATGTTGCAATAGCTCAGCTCGTGATTTTTACTAAGTGGTGTTTTTCACATCAGCATGACATGGTACGGTAACATAACCCTAAATTATGTGTAAAACACTTCGAAATAACATTTAAACTAATTTTAAAACTGTTGAACTACGCATATTGAACAGATTTGTCTCATTTTCAGAGCGCCCTCATTTATCGTGGGTTTACTAACACAGTATTGCTATAGGGGTTTCACAGAAATTGTAAATACTATATGTCTCTCAAATTAACATAGTTTGTTCAGCCATGAATACATTCCTCATTATGCTTAAGCCACTAGTAAAAAGTTAACTTGTTCATACGAAACCCACTATTATACAATATTTATATTTTACATGTATACACTAGACAATAATAACTTTAGCAAATATTTAACAAATATTTACAAGTAATTACATTAATACATAATTACATTACGCATTTCCAAAATTTTACATTAATTATATGTAATACCGAAAAAGTTGCATTGAAATTTCTGTGTAATTCGGCCAATTACTCTGTTTACTTCATTGCTATGAATATTTCTCTGAATTTATTGATCACTCACGTAATTTTGTAGTATAAAACATAAAAATCACGACTCCTTCCCCTGTCCTAACCCTATCACTAAAGATAACCCCCCAAAAGGGAAGTTACATAGGGATCCGAACCAAGAATACTGTCATGTAAAACTTGCAATCCCTATTCGTGACCACTGCACCACGTGTCGCACACGAAATTTGTTGTGCTAAATTACTAATATATGTTAGAATCACTTAACTAAACCGTATCTTAATATTAAAAAATATAGCACAGTGCAGTGACTATTCTACAAGCTAGTAGTACATGCTAAGAAATTATAGCAGAAACCAGAAGCTACTCCTAAAGAGCACGGGCCAGTAATTATACTGTACAAGCTGCGAGGGTCGGGTGAACAGATCAATCAAACTAGATCGGAAAGTGGCACCCAATCCATAACATGATATCATGCATTACAACGACTCCCAAAAATTCTAACCATAACCTTTCCTCACTGTCTCTGGTGTAGATCTGTGACTGATACACCGAAAACCATCTAAATTTAGGCCCTCAAATAACGATAAGTTTATTCGATTTGTACAAGATTGGTCCACGACAGGTGTGACTTCACACACCGGCCGGCCTACGACGAAAAATAAACAAAAACTAAGAGAAAAATAAGCCTTTTTAAGTTTTTAAAAAATGACTCGAAATGACCTGAAATGAAGATTAAACTGATAAAATAAGATGGCCACAACGGGTCCTTAACTCCAAGAAATATCTCGCCAAGTTTCAGCTAAATCGACCAACGAACCACAAACTAACAGTGAAATAAGCACGAAAGCAAAACGTGACAGAAAGTTGGCGGGCGTGCACGATAGCTATAGCTCAGCTGAAAGCTTTCAGTTGAGCTACAAAGGATCAAGTATTTGACTAGTTTCGGTTCAAAACTTACCATTTTCTGTTCAAAATTATCCAAATATAGTCAAATATTTGACCATGTCAATGCCAAGGGCTTAACAACATGCACATCTCACCGTTATGTACAAGTCATTACAGACCATTTTGAGTGACTTTAATGTTGAAATCGATTTGCTTGCATTTATGTCACGCAAATTGCTGTCATCAGTTGTGAATGTAGATACCCATGGGGTTTCCAGATATGTTTCTGACTGATGTGAAAACCTATTTAAAGGACACATTATTCTACAATCCAGGTAACAAACAGCATATTCATATAGCTTTTGGTTAAGATACATTCATCCTTATGAGATCAGAAGGGAGCTTCCATTTTCAATTATACAGTTGTGGCATTTATGACCCATGCCTTATGTAATAATTTACTTCTGTAAAGTTTTATTTAAGACTAACCATTGTTACAAGACGACCCGTCAGGAACACCGGATTGAATCCATCGACGAGCGAATGGAGAGTTCCAGAGAATTCAACTTCAACGCAGCCTTTCTAGAACTGTCTAGAAGTGAGAACTGTTTACGTTATGTCCCAATTATAGCAGCGACCTGGCAACACTTCGAAGAAGCTGCAATTGTCGTTATTCGACTGTGTGTTCTAGAAGTTTCTATTAAGGAACTTTCTCGTAATTGCTGGACTGTGTACACTAGAAGTTTCTGTTAAATTCTGGAGAGTTCTCGAATAAAAGCCTAGCATATAAAAGGCAGTTCAACAACTGTTTTGGGGAGAGAGACATTGAGAAATGCCCTAATATTTCATCGAGTCCAGACGCTGTTGAGAAGTTATTCCCAGCCACTGACACTGCACACTTGTGATAAATTGCCTTACGCCGTTTCTGCACTGTGTACAGAGATTGTTATCATCCATCATTCATCGCCTAGCCCTGTCGTTATTCGCTCGTGGAACCAGTTCCTACGCTACAGCACGCTGCAGGTCTACTACTTTACCACCGTCAACGTGCATGCACTACCAGCCCTTGGACCAGACCAGAATACCATTAAGTAAAGGATTGTAAGTAAATCTAATTAATTATTGTAAATTTAAGTAAGATAAGGAGATTGTAAATAATCATTAAGTTGTTGAATTTTAATCTCGTTCTTCTGTGATCTTTCGCTGTTATTGGTTTGACTCGCGACCACAAGCCGTAACAGAATTGGTGGCCTAACATCCGGGAACGAAAAGTACTAGAAAATTCGAGAAATTCTGTTGTAAATCGTAAACAACTTCAAAATGCCATTCAACTTAGATAAATTCGTGGCTAGTCCCTCAGTCGAGGAACTAGATTCATTAAAGAAGTCTGAGATTGTAAAGGTCGCAAAACATTATGGCATTGAATTTCAGCCTTTAATGCGGAAAGACGAGATTAAAAGATATGTTCTAGAATATCTTGTGGATGAAGGTGTCCTGCCTAGTACAGTATTGGAAACAGCTATCACTGTGCCAACTGACAACACATTTGAATTGAAAAGGCTTGAAATAGAAATGAATAAGGAGATTAGATTAAAAGAAATGGAAAGAGAAAGGGAAAGAGAGGAAAGAGAAAGGGAAAGAAAGGAAAGAGAAATGCAAATGCAAAAGGAAAAAGAGGAAAGAGAAATGCAAATGCAAAAGGAAAAAGAGGAAAGAGAAATGCAAATGCAAATGCAAAGGGAAAAAGAGGCAAGAGAACATGAATTTAGGTTGAAGCAACTAGAGTTAGGGGTCATAAAAGCCTCAGACCCTAAAATAGGCTTGGATACTGGGGGATTCGATGTTTCTAAGCACGTAAAATTTGTCCCCAAATTTCAGGAGGATAATGTGGAGAAATTCTTCAACCATTTCGAAAAGCTGGGTGAGCAACTAAAGTGGCCAAGAGATAAATGGTCCATACTCATCCAGAGTAATTTCACAGGCAAGGCTCAAGAAGTGTATTCCGCTCTGTCAATAGAGGACAGTATGGATTATGATAAGGTTAAAAAGGCCATATTACAAGCCTATGAATTGGTGCCCGAAGCTTATCGCCAAAAATTCAGAAAGTATCGTAAGGCGGATACACAAACATATGTAGAGTTTGCTTATCAAAAAGAAAGGCATTTCGATAGATGGTGTGCTTCCAAAAAGGTCTCCACATTTGACACTTTAAGACAACTGATGCTGGTCGAGGAATTCAAACGGTGTGTGAATGATGACATTAAGACTCACCTTGAGGAAAATAAGGCTGACAACTTGAAGGAAGTTGCAAATTTGGCTGATCAGTATGCACTTACCCATAAATTTGGTAAAGTGGGTCAGACTCAAAACAAGGGTCAGTTTAATAGGCCAAATAAGAAATATGGCAATAGTAGGGGCACAACAAGTAATAGTGGATCTCAGTCTGGTTCTATCTCTCCAACAAATTCTGGTAAAAAACAACCAGAGTCAAGTCGTCAAAAGAACGACCAGGTCAGCTCAAACAAAGCTGCCTTTAAAGATATAACTTGTGGTTTCTGTCACAAAAAGGGCCACACAATGACAAATTGCTTCACATTGGCAAAATTAAAGGAGACTGAAACAGCCTCCAATGCCTTAGCCAATGCAGAGAATTCTTCTGAGGTAGTCGTGACTTTACGGCCTAATTCTAACGACAAGATTAAGGAAGAATACCTTCCATTCGTGTCTGAGGGGTTTATTTCCCTAGATGGGAATTCAGCTCATCCACCCGTCAAAATTAAAATTTTGCGTGACACAGGCGCAACTCAGTCGTTGCTTCTTGATGGAGTTTTGCCATTATCGGACTCTACTTCCACAGGGGCAAATGTACTAATTCAGGGGGTTGAGTGTGGATTTATTTCTGTCCCTCTCCACAAAATTAATTTGAAGTCAGATTTAGTTTCTGGGTCGGTCATAGTAGGGGTCAGACCTACTCTACCTGTAAAGGGGGTATCTCTGTTGCTAGGCAATGACCTAGCTGGTGGAAAGGTAGTAGCCAATGCAATTTTGACAGATAAACCATGTGATTATAACAACACAGAGCAATTAGAAAAGGAATTTCCAAATTTATTCCCTGCCTGTGCTGTCACTAGAGCTATGTCGCAAAAGCTCGCTATGGATGATAATCTTAAACATCCACCCTCCAAAAGTGAGGATACAGTTCCCAAAAGTGGAACAAGTAGGGAATCATGTAAGGATGATAATCTTGAACATCCACTCTCTAAAAATGAGGGTATGATTTCTGAAAATAAGCATGATAAACTTAATCATCCACCCTCAAAAATTGAGGAATTAGTTCCTAAAAATGGAACAACACTCCCAAAGGAGGAGTCAGAATCTGAAAAAGATTCTAGTAAAAATAGTCACGAAAGTGAAGATTCTTGGTATGATCTCAGCCAATCTTTTATGACTAATCTTAATGATAGTCAGGATTGTGAGTCTCCTGGCCCCACACATAGTGAGGGGGTAGAACAGGAAAAATCGAAAATGTCTGACACACTCCACAGAGACCAGTTGTCAGTCCAACAACAGCATGATGAAGAGCTTCAGCCATTAATAGCTGGTGCACTCACTGAGGATGAATCTAAAGACGTCCCAGTCTGCTTTTATTTTAAAAACAATATTTTGATGCGTAAATGGCGACCACCTGATGCACCATTAGATGAAGAGTGGAGAATTTACCATCAGATCGTGGTACCTAGGACCTATAGAAGGGAAATACTGAGTATTGCTCATGAAATGCCATTTGCAGGGCACCTAGGAGTCAATAAGACTTACCACAGAATTCTAAATCACTTTTATTGGCCAAAACTTAAAAGTGATGTGGCCAAATTTTGTAAGACCTGTCACTCATGTCAAATGGTTGGGAAGCCGAATCAGAATATTCCGGCTGCACCCTTAAAGCCAATTCCTGCTTTTGAAGAGCCGTTTAGTAGAGTCATCATTGATTGTGTAGGTCCCCTACCTAAGAGTAGGGCAGGGCATCAGTATATATTAACCATTATGTGTGCTTCTACAAGGTTTCCAGAGGCAATACCTCTGAGGAATATTAAGGCTCGAACAGTCTTACAAGCTTTACTTAAATTTTTCACATTGTTTGGGTTGCCGAAAGAGATCCAATCAGATCAAGGGTCTAATTTCATGTCAACTGTATTCCAACAGATGTTGTATGAGTTAGGCATAGACCAAGTTAAGTCTTCGGCTTATCATCCTGAAAGCCAAGGGGCTTTAGAAAGGTTTCACCAAACATTGAAGAATATGTTAAAGACATATTGTCATGATAATGAGAGAGATTGGGATGAAGGCATTCCATTTGTAATGTTTGCTGCCAGGGAATCTATACAAGAGTCACTTGGGTTCAGTCCATTTGAACTTGTCTTTGGACACACAGTTCGTGGACCATTGAAATTATTAAAGGAGAAGTGGTTATCAGATCCAGGTGAAGACATACATCTACTTGATTATGTATCCCGCTTTAAAGATCGTCTTCATGGAGCATGTGAACTTGCTCAGGAAAATCTGAGACACTCTCAGAAGAAAATGAAAGCGTGGTATGACAAGACCACTGTGAAAAGAGAGTTTAAACCTGGTGATAAGGTGCTAGTGTTTTTACCTGTTTCTGGTCAGCCACTTCAAGCTCGCTTTCAAGGACCTTATGTCATTAAGAGAAAGGTCAGTGACACAGATTACGTCATTCTGACACCTGATAAGCGTAAATCTAAAAGAGTATGTCATATTAATATGATGAAGAGATATTATGAAAGAGAAGATTGTGACATGTCTAAGGATGAAAGTGTACATGATTTAAATAGCAACACTAATGATACAGGTGATCAAGTGTGTATTATCAATGCTGATTATGAACTCAGTAATGATGAGATCAAGGCTAATAATGTTCCTGACATGTGTATTAAGTTACAAAATTCTGATGTGTTGAAAAATCTTGACCAGAAATTAAGTCATCTGGATCACAAAGAAAAGTCAGAAATGAAATCATTAATCTATGAATATGCATGCTTGTTCTCAGATGATCCTACTAGGACAAATTTGATTGAACATGATGTTGATGTGGGAGATGCTACACCAATCAAGCAGCATCCTTACCGAGTTAACCCTCGAAAACGACAACATCTCAGGGATGAGGTTCGGTACATGTTGGACCATGACATTATAGAACCTAGTAATAGTGAATGGTCTTCCCCTTGTATATTGGTCCCCAAGCCAGACGGTGGGTACAGATTTTGTACTGATTACCGAAAGGTGAATGCAGTCACAAGAACGGATTCCTATCCGATACCCCGTATCGATGATTGCATTGATAGGATTGGGAAAGCTACGTATGTGTCAAAGTTTGACTTACTAAAGGGGTACTGGGAGATACCACTCACTGAGAGGGCTCGGAAAATCTCGGCATTCGTGACGCCAGATGGGTTATTTCAGTATAAGGTTATGCCGTTTGGTATGAAAAATTCACAGATGACCTTTAAACGCTTAGTAAATAACCTTACGTCAGACTTAGAAAATTGTGAAGTATATATTGATGACCTTATTGTGTACAGCAACTCGTGGGATGAACATATACAACATGTTAAGGCATTATTTGGCAAGCCTGCCAAAGCTAATTTGACTGTCAATTTGGTCAAAAGTGAGATTGCTTGTGCCCATGTGGTGTACTTAGGGCATGTGGTTGGTCAGGGCAAAGTTAGACCAATTAAGGCTAAAGTTGAGGGCATTGACAAATTCCCTGCCCCAACTGATAAAAGGCAGCTCATGCGCTTCCTAGGTATGGCTGGTTACTACAGACGTTTTTGTCCGAATTTCTCTGACATTGCTGCACCACTGACAAAATTGTTAAAGAAAAATGAAAAGTTTGATTGGACAGATAATTGCCAAGCAGCATTTGAATTACTGAAAAAGGCACTAATGAGTTCACCAGTGTTGATTGCTCCAGATTTTGAGAAGCAATTTAAGTTGGCAGTAGATGCCAGTGACAATGGCATAGGAGCAGTTTTGCTTCAAGCTGATGAGCATGGTGTTGATCACCCTGTTTGTTATTATTCTAAGAAATTTGACAAACACCAGAAAAATTATTCAACAATTGAAAAAGAGACATTAGCTTTGATACTTGGTCTTCAACACTTTGATGTTTATTTGGGAACTACTAGTTTCCCTATCACTGTATACACTGATCATAACCCTTTGACATTTTTATCTAAGATGAAGAACAAAAATCAAAGATTGATGAGGTGGAGTTTATTTCTGCAATCGTATAATGCAGATATTAAGCACATTAAAGGGAAAGACAATGTTGTACCAGACTCTTTGTCAAGAATTTGATCTGATGCAGTATGTTGAAGATATCACTGTAAGTTTTGAAATTTTGTGTTAACTATGGCACACTGTGTATTGATGATGTTACTGTATTCATGTATCATCACCTTGCAAGACAAATTATATGTTATGATTGTACCTTCCATTGAATTTTGGACTACATAATATACATACTGTAGTTATTACTGTAAAGTTATACATTGTAAATATTGTAACTTAAGTTTTGTCCGAGACGTCCAAAACTTTTTCAAGGGGGGGAGTGTTACAAGACGACCCGTCAGGAACACCGGATTGAATCCATCGACGAGCGAATGGAGAGTTCCAGAGAATTCAACTTCAACGCAGCCTTTCTAGAACTGTCTAGAAGTGAGAACTGTTTACGTTATGTCCCAATTATAGCAGCGACCTGGCAACACTTCGAAGAAGCTGCAATTGTCGTTATTCGACTGTGTGTTCTAGAAGTTTCTATTAAGGAACTTTCTCGTAATTGCTGGACTGTGTACACTAGAAGTTTCTGTTAAATTCTGGAGAGTTCTCGAATAAAAGCCTAGCATATAAAAGGCAGTTCAACAACTGTTTTGGGGAGAGAGACATTGAGAAATGCCCTAATATTTCATCGAGTCCAGACGCTGTTGAGAAGTTATTCCCAGCCACTGACACTGCACACTTGTGATAAATTGCCTTACGCCGTTTCTGCACTGTGTACAGAGATTGTTATCATCCATCATTCATCGCCTAGCCCTGTCGTTATTCGCTCGTGGAACCAGTTCCTACGCTACAGCACGCTGCAGGTCTACTACTTTACCACCGTCAACGTGCATGCACTACCAGCCCTTGGACCAGACCAGAATACCATTAAGTAAAGGATTGTAAGTAAATCTAATTAATTATTGTAAATTTAAGTAAGATAAGGAGATTGTAAATAATCATTAAGTTGTTGAATTTTAATCTCGTTCTTCTGTGATCTTTCGCTGTTATTGGTTTGACTCGCGACCACAAGCCGTAACACCATTCAAAGAATAATTCCAGAAATGCGTATTACTGAGGACAGCCTGACCTTGTTTGAAACCTGATACTGACTAGCAGGGGCGTAAAAACGGTGGTGTGACACCCCCGTGAAAATAAAAAATCGGTCTCTGAGAGCTAAAAAGTCGGTCTCAAATCCAGTTCAGTAAGCTTTTGTAACAGTAGATTAGACATGAACATTTTGAAGTGAAAAGATTGCCCGAATTTTCTACTGAGTTTTCGAATTTTTGATCGAATGCCCGAAAAATGTGTAAAAATTTTCGCGCACTTCGTGCGCATTTAGTGGTTTGGTGGTCTATTTTATGCACCTGAAGTGCAACGAAATTCGGGCAAAAAATTTCTGCCCCACACCCGAATTGGAAGAGTCCCGTATGCCTATGATTACTACTACCGTCCTGTAAATTGTGATTATTTAGGAAATTTGGATCGCACAACTATGTCAATGTGAGTCGGTCCCAAGATATGTAGTTGGTCCCAAAAAAGTTCACACCCCCTTTGCGAGTTCATGTATCTACGCCCCTGCTGACTAGTACATGATATAAAAGAGAAAGATTAGACCTCAGCCATGATGTGAGCTTGACAAGTGTCAGAGTTTATTCATTAGACTTGCTCGAAGGCTTCGGCCTTGGATCAATTTATTTACACTATAGCTGAAGATATTTCAGATCTAGGGGAGTAAATGATAGTCATACAGAAGAGATCTGACCACCCATTAGTACAGTGACTAAAGTTTATCATTCAAAATGAGTTAGACTGAAATGAAAAGAAGTGAGAAGGTAAAGGTAGACAATGCAATTATTTGGGTAAGCGAAGTTGCACTAAGTCCCGTGTTGAATCTAAGAACCAGTACCTGAAGCGTGGTACCACCTTACAACACAGGGGCGGACTGACAATGAACTGGGCCCCCGGGGAAAATGGGTAAAGGGCCCTCCTCCTTCCCAGCCTGAATCAACTTTCCCTCACCAACACTACTTATAACGGTCACAACCTATCCCACATAGATTACCAACTCAATACCAGTTTTCACATTAACAAAGTTCACTTTTCACAAAAGTCTAATGTTTCATTAAAGTAAGCAGATCATGTTGTGTCTAAATACAATTATTTTAATAATGTGATTTTCCGATTTTCATTAAAATTTCCGAATGATAATGTGGGCCCCCTATCTGTGGGGGCCCTCGGGCAGTGCCCGGTTGCCCGACTGCTCAGTCCGCCCCTGTTACAACATAATGCACAACTCGCAAAATGATTCTGTTTTCTTCTGCAGTAAATGCGCTGGTAGCGAACTATCGTTGTGATGCTATTTTCTGCCCGGATCCATGTCCTTCTGACCTGTACATCTATGACAAAGAAGGCTGTCAGACTTGTCAATGTGCGGAACTGTAATTTTCGAGGTGGACTCCGGATACGAACAGTCTACAGAAGTGACGTCACCGTGTTATCAACATCACATCACGAACATTGTCACATTATGGTATACAGTCGAATTAGTAATTGTGGTTGTATTTTCATTGTGTGAATATTTTAACTACAAAACGTTACCAAAAAAAATGTTCTGACAAGTTTGCCTTTTCCTTCTGCTGCAGCTACGAAGGGCCTTTGTCGTAATGCATGATTTTTTTTAGTTTTGTCCTTTGCCTAATTCATACTAGTTACTAAAGCAAAGTGACATGTGCCATACTTCTATTAGCTCTGTTTTTTGAAAGCATGTGACATACTTACATACACTAGCAACCCCATGATGTCACAAAGTATTAAAAGTATGTTCTGGTGACCAAAATTGATGTTTTAAAAAAAAAGCAGAAAAATTTTCTGTGTTAGGCACTGAAAACCCCATCTCAATAGCATCTTGCATTTGGAAGATACAAATTTCTGAAGAAAGGCTACATTTTCAGCTTCTGCAGTGCATGATAAGAAATCTGTGATGTTATCTGGGCAAATTGATTAGATGTTACTTTTGTATTTCTTTATAATGTTGATATCACTGTACTGAATATTTTATGACTTTATTTGTTGTTCCATAAGTATGGAACAGTTTTACACTATACCTGCACGGAAAAACATCTAAACATTCCAACGGTATCAAATTTCAAGGACAAACAAGGTGTCCAATTATAAAGAATAACAAAAGGAATCTGAAGCAATTTGCCCACTTCGGGGTCACGTTCTGTGACCTTGAGGAAACTTTAAGGTATTTCTTATTAAAAGTAACCAATCTTTAGCAAGGGATATCCTGAGTTAGGAATGTTGTTATGGTATGGGGCTTGGATGACATGTAATGAAAATTTTTCATCTTTCATATAAGACCCCTAGAAAATGCCACCAGACAATGCCTTTAATAGCTTCGGAAATTTGTATTTCGCCTTACGGATTGACCGTTTGGACTTCACAAAGTCTTCACAAAGCGGAGACGGAAACGTGTTTATGTGCTAAAGACCCGTTCCCATCTACTTGATAATTGACCCCAGATAATATTGTGAATGTAATATATAGTGTAGTATTTACTGTGCCATAGAAGTAAAAGTAAGGTAGAATGACATCTGGCGATTTGGACTGAAGCTGTGATTTGGCTAGGTTGCACGGCAACAAAGCAACGGCGCGTCATGCAAACAGTACTATGTTTCTTATGCCCCAGTTATTCTCGGAAAAACTCCAAGTTTTCAAGTTAGGAGTATAAAACAAAACACTAAAGGCACCATGACTTATCTCTGAAGCTGTTTTGAAAATAACTCCTAATCTTTCGAAGAATGGATAAAATTACAGATAACTTCTGACGCAGAATGTACACTGCACGCAGTGAGGCTAATAACACCTCCCTGGATCAACCACCTTTTTGCCGTACAGCGAAAGCTCCCTGACAATTTTCATAGCTTCACTGGTTAAACACTCAGCGGTACTCTGTGTCAGCGTTCTCCTTACTTTCAATTCTATGGTAATGCAGAGCATATTCAATCGAGGGCGCACTTCGATTTCTACGGCTCGGTGACGTCCTATACATACGGTCTATGACCGTGGACATTTCTTTTCGCCCTTCGGCCATGGCCCATAGGAATTACGAATGAACACTATCAAGGGCTTTTAATTGAAATTTTGTGCAAAACAGGTGTTCTAGGTCAGGTTATACTCCAAAATATTTTGCTGTTACCAAGTATGAACGAATCATATATGGCCTGAACGCATGCAGTGTGTACAGTTCGTTTAGTTACAGCCGCGATTTACCGCACGCCTTTAGGCCGGCTCTTACGTCATCATTTATCGCAGCTGTAAAGTATAAACAAACTATATATATAACATGAACACAGCCACGGTATGGTTCATTGAAATTTTATAGCGGCGATAAATTATGGACTATGAACCGGCTTCATGCATGAGCATGGAGCGTTCGTTATAGCTCAATGGTTAGATGGTACCTGTGTGAACCTGCTTTTTTCTGAGCTTGACTGTTAGTCGACAGAGAACACAATACAATATGCTGTTATGTGGACACCTTTTTGAGGTACTTATCCGTTAACGTGTTTAAATGAAAACGACAACTCTTAGTAAAGATCGAATAAACTATCGTTCGAAATAGCCATATTTTGAATAGTAGATGGGTGCCTGTACAAATTTTACATAACCTATCAGTTGATTAAATTGAGAAAAACATTAAAATTGTGGTATTTCGATTACTTTTTTGACATGGTTTCATTTTTTTACTAAGAGTATACGCTTACGGGACTTCTTCCAATTGTTCAATTAAGGGAAGACTGCGGTTGTGCCCTTTGTTAGTGTGTAGTCTGGTAGAAAATAACAATTTTTCTGCCCGAATGGGGGGGGGGGGGCTTATCCCCAGCCTCTCCCACCTTTTGAATCTACGGCTACGATTTTACATGGCTACGGCGGGCCTGTTATCAATCTTTTTAATAATTAAAGTTAATTGTCTTAAAGTTACATCAGGATGAGGGTCAAGAAGAGAGATTTCGGGCCTCGGGCCACTTTTACTTCAGTTTTGTAATTTGAATTATTGAGTTAGCCAGGGCTTCAGTCAACAGATTTTGTTTTTATTAAAGCTTTGGGCTCCTCTAAACTTCCGCTCACCATTTTTGTGCACGCCGCGGGCCGCCACGTGAGAACTAAGACCCTAGAACTTATTCCATTAACAGTCCAGCCAGTAAAGAGAGAAAATTCTCCGATTGACAGACGGGCTCGCTGAACCGAGATATAAAAGTAAACATGAAGCAAATAATTATGACGTCATGGATTCACATTGCCAGGAAAGCTTCATTTTTGTGTCTATCGTCATTTTTATTCATCTGTTTAGCTTGCAGTTAATTAATTTTTTTGAACTTAAATACTTTGAGCCAGCGGTTAGACTATGGAAGTAGTGCATAATAGGGATCCGAGGAAATAACTAGCATGCACATTATGAAGACATTCTCTATGCGTTTTACAATGTTTTGGAATCCTCGCCAAGCTCACCTGTAGCTCTGTTTTCTCCAAGGGATAACTGAGGGGAGGGGCAAGGGGAGAGCTTGCACCCAACTTTTCCAGCCCTTGGGAAAATAATTAAAAAAGTTACAAAAGTGAAGGAGAGGAAGAGATCCCAGGCGAATTATGAGGAATATAATAGGAGAATAAGTTCCGCTATGTAAAATGAACCTAAACATTAATTTCAGATGTCTTAAAAAGTGCATAAAGGATTTTTCGGCGTATTTCGGGCACGTCCGTCATGAATACTGTAATTATAACCAGTGGCGTAGCTAAAAAAGGTGCATGGGGAGGCAAGGGGCCCATTATTTCGAGAAATTTTGGTACCTTGATTAAATTTTTCCCCCAAATTTATGCCACCTCCTAACCTAGCTCACATTTGTGACCTATCTGAAACCATGGAATGAGGGCCACTAGATATACTAGGTGTACGCAATTACAATATGGGCCTTGCTTAAACAATTCAGAAACCTAGCCGTATAGACGTATACCGATTTGAAATCCATCTGCTCAATACACTCTTAAAACTGGATAAACAATTAACTAAGTTGGTTAAAAATTATCCTCGTTGGGTAAAACTTTGCCAAGAAATGGGTACTTTTGTTACCAACTTGGGTAATTTTTTACCGAACAGTTTAGCAAGAGGCATACGTAATCAACCTGGATAAAAGTTTACCCAACATTATTATAACTTTAAGTTTGTTACCATCATCTACCAAAATATTTTATGGACATTTCAAATTGCGCATGGATGACCGGACAAAGGACTTTTTCTGGAAATGATGTAGGTAGCGGCAAAGGACATCAAATTTAAGAAGAATTCTCAGGGACGACCCTTAGTTACAGACTCTGACTTCGTGCCTTCCGCATTCACCGTTTAAGGGTTCCCACACTTTATAATGATACAACCTCCTTCAGAAATTGCCTGTTGACATTTTTTGACAACGCCTATCACCGTGTGTATGTATAAATTACCCATAACAATATTTCATTGAATGTAGAATGTATATCTAACCCTAGAACCTCGATCGTCTGTAGAAAGTTATACCTGTACTGTAAACTATATTTTCGAAACAACATTATTTTACGGTAATAAAAACTGAGGGGCCCTTTTTCTCAAGATTTCAAGATATAAAACAAAAACAAAAGAAAGAATAGGTGATGAAGATGACATCGCTTCTCGGCCTTTTGGCTAATATCATGTGCAGTATCTGTTTTTTCAGCCACTTGAGAAAGGATATACGTATGGCAGACCCATGATGTAGAAGTGTGAAGGTCAAGAGGTTGGTCATGAAAAGTTTTGTTGTCCCTCTAAGAAGGTAGCCACTTTGGGGGAGCGCAACTCTTTCCAGAGTAACGTTTGGTTTCGTCCTTCGGTTCTTCGCCAGAGAGCCAGAGGGACTTTGGAAAAAGTATTGTATTCACTGCTGAATAGAGGCCATGTTAGGTCATAGTGTCATACCAAGGGACACAAGGAGGGACCCTGGACACACGCCTTCAAGCGAGCACTTCATCTGCGACTTGGTAGCATTTGGGAATTTCGTCCCGGTTTGTTCCCCTACTAGTCTCACAGCTGCTTCAATATGCATTTTAAACTTTCGGGAAAAAGTGTCGATGGTAGTTGGAGCTGGATAGTCGGGACTGGATAAGCGACGAGGTGTCCCCCGGTAGTCTGGTTCAGAGATACTGCGTATATCTTACGTTCCCCGATGTTTGGTCAAGGAAGGTAAAACTTTGCTAATATTCGTGAGTATTAGAGCCTACTTTCGTGGTTATAAAGTTTCACTTTCGCGTGCACCACTTCCCTGGGTAATGATTATTAAAACAATCGTACACACGAAGAGACAATTTATAAATACATACATTGTCACGCTCTCACAAATACACTTATTACATTAGTTTATTATATGAAAAACTTTGAAAACTGTGATCTTTCCACAAAAATATGGATATCATTTTGGTAGCTTTTGGTCCGCTCGAGGTGAAACCTGAAGGGTTTCCAAATGTTGGAGACTTATAAATTTGTATACATAATAAACCTACCTATATGAAGGTTTGGTAGGTGTATCATGTTCATGTAAAAAAGGAAACGTAGTGGTATAGTTGTAGTAATTCATAAACAAAGACGTAAAAATACAGGCGTGCATGCATATGTAAGCTTTAATTGTCCGTTTCGCATTCCATTCCCACTTGCCAACACAAATCGCCTCCCGGTGGCAAAGTGAAAGTGAATATAAAAAGTCACATACTTTATAGTAGCAACTATGATCACTTTGAATGTTCAAGTACATTGCTCTGATATCTCTTACTAAGATACCTGTATAATCTGACAACTTTTGCCACAACCTAGCCAGTTATTAATTTTGAAGAAAAAGAATGGCATGACAAGAGAGCCAATTAAGTGTGCAATCATCGTGAAATTTTACATAATCACTGAAAACTCAAATGGTTCAGTTACCAATAAGCAAAATGTCATAAAATCCTATACGAGCCCTATCAATCTTTTTTTCCTCTCTCGTTAGTTGCCCGCCCTCTAATCATGCCTGTTATGTGTGTCTACTGTTGAACCAGAGCCACTTTGTGAGGAAGTTGTTAGCCGAATGGAGATAGCACGAGAAGTTTAATTTATGCTAATGCTTTAAGACCTATTTAAGTGTGAAAAGATTGTTGCTAAGGCTTACAAGGACTTAGGTCCTTTATTTAATGCTTTCAGTTTGATTTCTATCTCCTTGCGACATCGTTCACCTCTAGTAGAATACTCTAACAAAGTGATTGAATTGAAGAGTCCTTTGATGTAAACGTTGGTTCCGCCAACGATATAGTGACAATGTTTTCGAAACTCAAAACGATTGTTCAATAGAAATAGATCAATACAAATGCCCCAACCCCATGTAAAGAGACCATAATCATTATGCAAATGAGCTAAAGAGACGGAAACCTAATTCTTTTACTGCATTCTGAAAGTTTCCTCCAGAGATAACCAGACATAAATCAATGTTCACAAATTCACATAAAATCAAGCCGATGTGATCTCATTCGCGACACCAGAGAAAAAATATACTTCTTTTTCAAGCTACTGACAATGCCATGACAATAGACAAAATCATAAACCAGTATACAAAACCATCACTCTACTGAAGATGTAGCAGACGACAAACCTCAGTGTGCTAACTTTCTAATCCAACATAGCGTAACTAGGGTAACTATTATCTAAATCATAGACGTGTAGGATATTTTTCGGGGGAGGGGGGCAGGGCTCGACAAATCCCTCGCCCGAAAGTCCTTGCAAGAGAAAATCATTCAGGCAAGTGCACTACTCTCCGTAGTAGCTCACCGGGCAAATACTCCAGAGAATTCTTCTCCACAAGGGAGTTCAAAGGCTACTGGACTGGTTCAAATCCCACTAGTATATATGAATACTCATGCCGGTTGGTAGATTTTGACAAGAGCTAGCCCGACGGGCAAGTAATGTAAAAAGAATTTGTGGAAGCGTAAGAAGAGACGGAGCCGTTTTTGAACAATAAAACTAGTACTGCCGAAGAAAATTTCCCTAGTCTCCTCCAGCATCTGCCAGAGAAATAGCCTGTTTTCGCCCTGAAATCTGGGCGTAGAGGGGGGATCCTAAAACCCAGGTTCGCCCTCTAGCCAAAATTTACCTTTTGGAACAGTACTGAAGACAATTAACTTATAATGGGCACCATATTGGGCTTTTAGCGGTAATACTATTGGTATTTAGTACAGAACGAGTTCTAGTTGTGATCAGGAGGGTCGCCATTTTGTTGTTTTTAAGTTAGAAGTTATGCTTCCTCCCATTTGTTCTAAATTCCCCAGGTCCCCTCTTCCGGGTGTCCAGGATATTCCCACACCACATCCCAGACGTCTAACATGCTCAGCTTTTGAATGTGGTTCCCAAAGCCTTTATCCCTCCCTGAATGGTCAAATCTACCAGCTCATTCATTTGAATTCATATCGCACAGGGCATGTTAACTATGGACCAATCAGGAGTTGACAAATTCTATCCCATAACAGACACTGTTAGAAGCAGATGTTCCACATGGCTGTCCTCAAGCTTGTAGCCACTTTATTTGTTCGCTCAGGGAGAGAGAAAACACTATGAGAAAAAATAAGAGCTGACCTACGCGGCCTGTATCACGGAGGATTCTGTCCATAGCAATGGGACGTTGCACAGTTGAATTCAACTTCAAATGGTAAGAAAAGATCGGTCGTAATCAATATAAATAATGATCATCCTTGAGCAAAGTGATTCAGAAAATCAATAAGTTTTTGAACATCATCACCTTGTGTGTTTCTTTTGGTCCTGTTTCAATGGACTTCAACCCGAGGCCCTCGCCATCGCCACGGCCCACGAGGGACCGCCGAGACGGGGGGGGGGGGGGCTAGGGCTTGCACTTTTTCCGTCGTGGGCGTTTTGGGCCATCTTAAACTGGGATGATAGGCTTTTATTTACTTGAGCATACATTGGACCGCTTCTATGATTAGCCCCCCATAACTTCAAAATTGGTTACGCGGCCCCTGCCACAGGCAACCTAACACTATGGATTAGTACAAGCAACATGTAAATTGGTTCTTCAAAAACACAAATTTTATTCCTTTTGCTGTGATACATCGGCTTGCCTAATACTTTTCACTATAGGACACTTTTCACAGCTGTTTGTATGGCAGGCGGTTTTTGAAATCTCTATTTCATGATAACAGTAAATAATTTCACACATCATTGACCCATTTACTAATACCTTTCATTATTTTTATCTCTGATATGAGTTAAGCATAGCATATGCCTGTCTGTAACTGGTGCTGGATAATTGCTGATACCATGAAATAAATAAATCTTGATGTCTTTAAATAAGGGAAGCATTTCTTATGTATCATTCATTCAATTAATTAACGATATGCCAAATTCTTTTAATGATATTTTAAACTCATTTAAAGATACCGACGACAGTTTTTTGAATTACAAAATGAATTTCACTTCATGAAATCGTAAACTGAACAATTCAAAGATACCTCATCAAATAATTAAATTTTGAAAAGTAAAAGTGCAATCAATGTGTAGGTTTACGCAATATATCTCTTTTCTGAACAGCAGAACTAAACCAAATTATGTCAGAAAATTCCAGTCCTGTTACATTTAGGCCTATATTCTTACATCGAACAATAATCTTACAATATGGATTTGTTACTAGAGAGCACAGAATACGTAAACGCCTTTTGATCTAACTAATAATGGTCTCAAATTCAAATGTACAACTGAGGAAACTCCCATTTGTGAGTTTCTCTCCCCCAAAATTTAGAACAGATATACAAACGTGTATCTTTTTAAATTTCCTTTCTCGAGATTTGGTGGGTATACAGTTCTTTCTAGTAACATTGTTCCCCCCTGTTACTCTTGCACAGTGTGGTGATTACCAGAGGTGTGGTCAATTTTTAGAAATTTAAGTCACAGTGATTTGATGCTTATCTTGTAGAGTTCACATGGACTTAATTCATGGAATATGCAACAACAAATTAGGAGATCCTTCTGGCAGCTCCACGACTTTTCCAAGTCGTTCGTCCCACAGAACATTAGCAGTTGCCTCTACCGCGAGCTGTTGGGAAATTTCAGAAGGAGTGAGGGCGCTGTCCTCGGCCAGCATTATCGCAATCGCCCCTGTAAGAGAATAAATTGTAAAGCAAATAATTAAAACCTTAATTTTAAAACTGTTCTATAAAAATCGTCGTGGTGTTCTTGTCTTAAAAAATCACGAAAAGGAAAGTATACTGTCCTCCTAGCAAAATTGCGTTTAATCTATGCACCACCGACCACTCTCCCTTAAATCAAATCGTTTGAGGATTTTTTGTACCAATGTAAACACCCTCTCAGAGAAATTTTTATAGTGCAGTGAAGATGTTACTCACTTAATCAAACCAGCTCAATTTTACCATTGCAGTGTTTTACAAATTATGATGCCAGAATGTGTGTGTGTGTGTGTGTGTGGGGGGGGGGGGATATGTCTCCATGAACGGTCACATCGGTCATGTACAGGCTATAATGGGATCGTCAGTCTCGGTGTTCAGATTGAGGAGCCCATATGTACTGTACTGCACTTTGTGTCACTATTTTTTCAATCCTCTCTTGTAACATTTCTTTAGATTTTAGAGCTCTAACAGAATAGCGCTAGAACATTTGCACTTCTACTTTGCAGTAATTTAGTAATAGCCAGCAGATGTCCCCAAAAGAAACAATCTAAAACGGTTGGGAAAAACTTTCAAAAACAATGAGTACGCATTTTAAACTGAAACTGGGTAAGGTCTGGCCTTGCAAACAATTTCTCTTAAAGGGATTACCTGGGAAGCTGGTAATCACTTACCTGGGTAAAAAACCTAATGGCAAACCAATTAATTCAACAATTGTTGGGCAAACTTTAACCAATATCAGTATCTTCACATATGTGCCCAGTGTTGGTGACATTTTTACCCAGCTTTCTTTAAAGTGAAAAATAACTGTGAGCTATTATTACAATTTCGTGTTCGTGTTTTACCTTGTCTGTCAGTTACAATGGCTAAATAGTTGTCTATATGAAAGTCATCCTACCCAACTCTAACATAACCAAATCATTCGAAGTTTGATTAAATTCCAGATACAAAATTCTATTCAAGAAAGTAAGTGCAAAATACGGCATTACAATTTCCCAACCCTTACCACATTTTACTAGATCAAGAGAAAATTAGTGTTTATTGTACTATACTTTTCTACTCCCCGGGTCACTCAGAGTAAGGACCTTCTGCCCCTTCCAGAGTTGTGAAAGTTCAAGTACCAAAGACTGGTGATACACCCTTGTTTGTCGGATAGTTTAAAGTCAAATGGCGGCCTTGATCGGTATTGAGTTCGATTTATGACACGACTGCCTCATCGCGGTACTCTCAACACTAGTCTTACTAGTATCGCTCTTCATCCACAATCTACATGACATATTCTTTTATGATAGGCTTACTTGACCTTGATGCACTCTTACTTAAGGGGGCAACATTCTTGCCCCTACTAAGCTCAACTCTCACTGCTAAGCAAGGTTGGCTATCGCAGGGGATGGGGGCATCGTCCCCCAATAATTTGGTTGAGGGACGGACCACCTTTCGTCCCTCTCCAATATTTGGTTAACGACCATAATATTTGCTAATATCGTGAGTGTGAGCCATAGTTGTCTTCATTAATTTGGTTGAGGAGGGCGGAATATGTATGATATTTTGACGAAAATTGTGGTAACTGCTGATATTTGTGTGAATATCAGACTTTCGATGACTAAAAAAAATCATGAAAAACGATTTTTTCCGGCGCACATTGCGCACACACTATTTGGAGTGCATGTTCGGTGATCAATAAAACAGTCGTAGACACACATGTATATTTCCTCTATCAGTCTATAATTTGGTTGGGTACGTAATACGTTTGTTCAATCTTCCTGTAGAAATGGTCAACTGCAGTAATATCTGCTTAAACTGATGTATGTGAGAAATAGTCCCTTCCAATAATGTGGTTAGGTAGGACGGAGTAGCTCTAGTATTTTGGCAAAACCCACACTACTTGTTTATATTTGAATGTAGGCCCATACGGCAAGATTTCTAGTATTTTGATTAAAGGGGACGGAATGCCTTTCATCCCCTCTCATTTTTTTGCCAGCTTCAGTAGTATATATGTTGCTCTATTGACAATAGAAGGCAAATTTTTCGGCGCGCTCCGCTCGCATCTATTAAATCATGTATACCTGGTGAAAACTAAGACTTTTAGACACACATACAAGCAAATATTACATTTTACTCCATATTCAGAGTATTCAAATTTACACACTTAATTGGGATATCTCCATACAACCATGGGAGTTACCCTAGCGCTCTCAAAGCAATCTAATCCATAGGTGCACGAACCGGGATCCTGTCAAAAACTTGACTAAATTTGATCCACAATTTACTAGATTTGGTTAAAAATGAAACACTTCGATTCATTTCTAGCCTAATGTAGTGAAATATTTGAACAGATTTCTGTTTGTGCCCCTATATTTATAAAATTTTTTTCAACGTTGAATGAGACGTTTGTAGATGAAAATTTCTTCAGGAAAATAGCTCATACTTATTTCAACTCTTGCATGAATATTGCGATATTAGTTTTTGTTTTTTGCTTTTTCGTATCGCCGTGTTTCTCATCCCTTTTATTGATACATCAAACTTAATGGCAGCAAATCCAAAGTAAGATGGCCAAGGGAGATGAATTTTGTCGTCCATCTTCATTACCCCAACCCAATTGATGATGGTAACTTTGATAGTGTACTACTTTTATCGTACTCTGCGCTCCAGTTGCTGATGCCTACAAGCAGTGTTGGGTAAAACGTAAGGAATTAATGTACAGAAAGTTAATTTTAAGGTCCACGGAGTCCTCGCTTCACTAATTCTTTAAAATCAAAACACTTCGTTCTTTCTACAGTAGTGACCAGCTTTTAGCATGATACCTTTTCAAAACAGGAAGTACTTTTTGATAGTACGTCGCACCACTGAACTTTATTCGATTGGCGACAACTTTTTCAATACGGGCCTTTGGGATCTTTACCCTAACTGGACATGGCCTAGTGGATCGCACTATGAGCATACACTTCTTCAAATTTCGTTATCTTGCACGGTGTTGTATTTTCGTATATAAATTTTCTT
This sequence comes from Holothuria leucospilota, assembly GCA_029531755.1. NCBI lineage: Eukaryota > Metazoa > Echinodermata > Holothuroidea > Aspidochirotida > Holothuriidae > Holothuria > Holothuria leucospilota. The sequence continues at coordinate 19,764,098 of CM055983.1, forward strand.
CAACATGCAAATTTTCTACGCCCTTCGTCTGGTCAGTTTGTGCGTACGTGTAACTTTCTGGTGTCGTTGTCATAAACTTCTTTTAATCTCTCTGTTAACCACTCAAATCAGGAAGGTGTGAAAGTTCCCTGCTCAAATTAAGCGGCTATTGGATAGGCCTATAAAACTTCATGGTTAAGTTTATCTGTTAACGGACTTTTGAAGGCACACCAAATGCTATTTGCGACTAGGAAGAAGAAAGATTTGTGCTTCTTCGGCTGCACTAAAGAGCCTATACTTCGTTACCAGCATTACATAAACATGTACGTTTATACGTTTACCTATACATATAGGTCTATGTATATGCACATATATACATAATTATGGATCATTTTGAGGTTTCCGACCCATGTTTCCCCAAGGTCCAACACAAATCGCCGCCCTTCCTGCTAAGTTAACTTCTAGCTCCTCCAGTTCAAAAGAAAGGTACCATGTCTATAGTGCACCTTTTGTAAAACGTAAGACAGCCAGTTTAAAGAGCTCAGGGCCATATCCACACATTACTGTGTGTGAGTACACCATGGTACACATCTGAGTAATATAAACAACTCATCATTGAACAATAACAGTCTTGCTATTGTTTCAATTTTATGTCAATCAAAACATTGTCACCAATTGGTAGTAACATATGGCCATACTCCTAAATATGTTTGAGGGTGATGAACATCTCTTTTAAGGCTAGAAGGTGGAGTGGGTGTCTTACGGTTTCTTCGAGAAGGGGGGCAGCCATTAAGGGGCTTCCACTAACCTGACACATGGGGGCACGCCATTGAGGTACCGGACCTTTTGCGAGTTGCAGTTTCATCGGTGTACCAAGCACTAACTACGTCCACTCCAGGTGCAAAAATATCGACACAGTATCCGTGGTTGGACCAGAAGTACTTTCGATCATCTTCTCTCGTAGCACCAACTGTAATGACCTGCATGTAATTAAAATTCAATTTTAATGAAAAACGTGCCAGAAACGTGCCAGAAATAAATTGAAAAAACCCCTACTTTTCAGGGGAATTACTTTGTGTCAAGGTTAACAAGAAATACGGTAAATAATACTTAAAGTTCTTTCCCGATTACTTATTTAAAGTTCTGTGGGCTATCTCCCACTGCAGTCGAAAACCTGAAGTCTAACACAGAAAGGAGTTACGACACATCTTATCATACAACCGTGGACGATAAATTACTTCTGAATTACCCTTTTTGAAGGATACAATAAAGTTTAATTTGAACCTGACTGAATAGTATTAAACATCTAGCAATTTTCTTAACAATGTTAAATGGTAAAAGTTTGCGCAAGATTACCAGTTTCCCCTACTTGTCTTCTGAAACCACATTAAAGATACTTGTGAAGGAAATAAAAGTTTGTAAAGATCTTGCTTCTGTCTCAAGCTAAGCATGGAACCACTACGTTCTTCTTCAGGGGATCTTGCATTTGCTATATGTCACTGACCTCTGGAACCCTAGCAGGTGAATAGTCACATGCGTCCCAGTCATCGTTTCCTGCACTCGTGACCAGTGGAATACCACTGGCGACTAGTCTCTGTGCAGCTAAATCGACAGACTCCTCCACGATACCGCCTACCGACATCGACACTACCGCTGGCCAAATGGCGTTAGCTGCTATCCAGTCCATTCCTGAATGTTAAAGACAAGGTTGTGTCAGCTAAATTGTAAAGTCCTCAACATCTGAATAGTATATACTTTATGGTATGATGACCTTACAGAATGGAAAGTGCGCCCTCGGCTGAGGTAAGCGCGTACCATGACAACCTACACTAACACATATGCAGACAGCTACTTTTGTACCACGCCTAAGTCTACTTGCTATGGTATGATAGTATGAGTACCAATACCAAAGTCATATACCTCACCTAGATAACTTAGTTGCTATTGTTACAATATTTGGCACAAATAGGGAGCTAAGGGGATAGGGGGATCTCCATCTTAATCTAAGATCTAGCACTTCACTCCGTTCTTTTCCAAAGAATCCTAAATACTCACTCATAAGCTATTATCACTTTCAAGCTCTAAATATTCATCTGAATGTCTTAGTATCCAGAAAAGTGTTCCTCCTATTTTTCTGACCGTCTCTTCTTTTTCTTTTTTCTTTTGTTCCATGGTCACTAACTTTGATGAACAGTAATGCTTTTTTCTAGTGGCCATCATATGTATGTAAACTAATTCATTTGAATGTAACTTTGTTGATAAGAATGTACATATGAGAAATAAATTGAATTGAATTGAATTGTCTTCTAACATGACGTCAGCATTACGTCAATGCATAGGGTCATCCCATCCTCTACATGGACACTAACTATAAGTGAGTACGATAATTCGTATACCACATGGAAAAGTGGGATACACGAGGGATTAACAAAGTTAACCGAGCTAAGCACAGAGTATAGGCCTACTGCGTTCCCCTATTTTCCTGCGTCTCCAGTTCGTGACAGTACATATGTACATGTATCATATAGCTTAAATCTACATGAGGCCAGTCTAACTGCACGTGGATGAAAATACACATTTTTACACCAGATAAGCGGTATTAACAGGCGGTCAAGAACAAAAAACCACACGTAAGAACCCTCACTATACTTGCAATGGATTTAAGAGGGATGAATCGACAGTTTTCTAGCATAAACTTAAATTTAGGAACTCTTGTTGTAGGTACCAGTGCGTAACCTTTATCCGGATGATTTTGAGGATATGCGCATGTGCAGACAAATCATCGAACTCTCTTATAATGTAAAGACCATATGCATTGACGTCACCATCTACTTGACTACCGATCAACGTCATACAAGAGGACAAACAATTAATATAACGTATACGTTAGTTAGTTACGGGATTACCTCAGCCGAGGGCGCATTTCAACTTCTATGGTCGTGTTGCAATATGTGCGTTAACAGTCAATGTTTTTGTAAATAAACAATTACTATCTTCCTGAATGTTTGATTGTCAATAACAATCATGGACACACTAAGCAGTCAAGTCAAAGCCGAGAGGTATCACCGTCGGTTAAGGGTATTAGTTGTTCTAAGGTACTGAAGAAAACTTTAGAGAAAATACATTGCACGCATGCAAAAGATTTAAGTAGGGGTTTTTAGATCTTGAGGCCCACTCTACGTTATTTCTTAAATACCTGTTTTATACGTTCTGCTCGTTATATAAGTAAAATGTTTAATTTTTCTCCACCTCTCCCAGAAAAGTCGTATCACTTTAGTTAGGTAATCAAATTCTTGACAATAGTTTCCCAACAATTAAAAGTGCATCAAAAATGAAAAGAAGAAGAAAAAAAAAAACGAAAATATACAAGGAATTAAAAAAGTGTTTGGGTTACCTGCTATTACGTTACTCCATGCACCAGATCCACTACACGACAGGACACGAACAGAGTATAAATGTGACCCTTTGGCTACCCCGTATGTGGTTCCTCCCGCCACGCCTGCGCAGTGAGAACCGTGACCTGAACAATCAATTCCCTGCAAAACAATGATATCAGATTCTACTGGCAGAACTTAAAACATGGTAAATACCATGAGTTCACTTGTGAAAGTAGCTTTTATTGCAAACGATGTATTGCAATTACATAATATGAAAAATGGTGTTAGTATGGTCAGGAAAGTGTTTTAGGAGTACCTCCCGGGTGAGGTACGGTAGTTAAAGATATGGTGATAAGCACAGAAAGAAAGCGTTTCTGTATCATGAATGAAATTCTGTCATGAAAGATTTGTTTGGAATTATATTAACATGAGTTACCGTTCTCAACACACACTTTTTCAAAGTTTGACAGTTTCTGAAATAACTCATTACACAGGCAAAATAAGTGACTTGGAGTGCTGCTGGCTATTTGCTTTTTCGTTATCCTTGTATAAAGTACCTCGTAATAACTCGCCCGATTACGGTTTGGTGTGTGATATTAATATTTGACAACTTTTGTACAAAAATGAACTGCCAAAGGAAATATAAATTACAATTGCCCTTTTAATTCAGGCTATTAAAACAAGGATTACTATACTTCAAACATATCAAATTATAGGAATTATCTAAAAATTTATTAATATTTTGCTGGATATTATGGCTATTTTCTAATTTTAATGTTTATACATTAAATAAACAATAATGTACTTTTTCTGTAACCGTAGCTTTAAGATGTTGAATGTGATAATAGGACAATGATCACAGTAATGTCCGCATTAGAAATAATGTGGATTATCGTAGTTTTTTCAGCGACTTAATTTGTTAAAATTAACTTTGTTAATGCAGTTCAAGAAAGTTCTCTGATTACATTATCCCAAGTCTGTCTGCGGGCGTCATTCTTTAAGCCTCATGTCCCTTCGAATTCAAAAATCCATTGAGAGTATAGTTTTAGGTTTTCGCCTGAAGTCGGGGATAGCCAACAGGGCTTTTTTTTAGTTCAGTGGCTTATAATTCAACAATTCCAAATGACGAGGTAAACTTTCACAGGGACTCAATGTCAGCGCAGTTCAAAAAAGAATGTAACTTCATGTTCCGTTTAAATTGAATTTTTTTTTTGTCAGGGAAGAAAGTGTAAACTGGAAGATGTTAGAATGGGGATGTAAAATCCATCAGCACTTCAAACAGCAATGCGATTAATGCCTCGATGCAATTTGCCTGTCTCCTTTCCCACTTGAACATTAAAATGTCTTTACCTTTATCAATCGGCTGTAGCAGCGGTCATGTTGTACTAGTAGAGAGGAAGCCCGGAAAATACAGAAGATATTGAAAACCTATGGGTACGGGGATGTTATCATATAATTACGACAAGAGCCCCCAAATGGGGATATGACAATGGAAGTACTGACTCGGAGGTACCTCACTCCGGGGTTGTACTTCCATGATATGACGGTACTAATTGTCCTTTACTTATTTTCTTCTTTACGAAACAAAAGGAAGGATACTTGTAGGAGGTTGCAAGAGTGAGATCCTCCTATATTCTCACAGATATGCCCCAATGGTCTCATTTTAAGAGTTTTAAAAAGAAATGAAATAAACCTAAAACGTACATCACCACCGAGAGCATCGAAAGCAACAAATGCCCGTCCTGCAATGTCCACGTGGTTTATGTTGACACCAGTATCCAAAACATAGATGTTAGCGCCATTTCCATCACGACTTGGGGAATACCCCTGATCTAAAGGAAGATTGCGTTGGTCAATTCGATCAAGATTCCAGCCGACTTGCTCAGTTCGTGCAATGCCGTCCTCTTCAATAAAATCGACGAAGTTAAACCTTCTGATCTAAGTTAGACAAAAGAGGGTATGCCTCTTAATCACAATTTGTTGTGGAAATTTTAAATCAACGGAACGGAAGCATCTTCATAATTGGAGGGTAAATCTGTTGCAGCTGCCTGGTATATCCTCCGAGGTAGTACTATCCCCGCAGGATCCCCGCCAATGAAATTAATATTACAACTACCAGATGATTTACTTATTGTCAGGAAAAAGGTGGCTAGGCTCCTTGTTTCAAGTACACAGTGATTTTAGGTACCAGAATTGTGTTACATTTAAAAAGGCCCTGGCCTGTGCAAGAGAACGTTATTTCAACAAATTAATGCTGTGGACCTTCAAAAATGATTTATGATGTTAAATACTTTAAGGATATGCGTCGCAGAGCGCAAAAGAGAAGATGTACACCAGTTTAAAAGAACGTATTCGTATGACTTCAATACATTTCTGTTTATTCACAAAATTTAGTGAAAGTCACGTACAATAAACGTCTTTACAAAAAGCCTGTAGGCAGTACTGAAGGGGGGGGGGGATAGCTCGGGGTCCAAATACTTTTGGGGATGTTATATACTGCCACGCATTGAAGCAATGGTAATTTCTAATTATCTAAGAGGTGAATATTTTATTAGGGGTCCAGAAGCCTTTCCCCTTTGGCTACGGGCTTGCTTTACGAACAGATGACACGTTTTTTTGTACAATGGTGGGGTACGTGGTGTCAATAAAGGAAAAAGTGTTTTGTTTTTATTCAAAGGCTTTAGTCTTATTTTAAAAGTTTCTCATGACTACGATGTAATCGTTTTAATTCTACAGTTTGTATTCAAAGGGTAAAAATGATATGGTTTACACATGTCAAAAATATACTAGACTTAATTTGTTTTGTCGTATCAATTTGAGTGGTCTTACTTGCCTTGTGTCTTATTGTGCAAACTGTTACCACTTGGAATGTGACTCAACTGTGAGGAGGAGAGGGGTGGTATAAATGAGTAGTCTTCGGAGCAAATGAAAGTATGTTAGCAAGGTTAGGGAAATCAGGCTAACTTACTAGCTGAACACTCTCGTAAGACAATTCAGCAGAAAATCCCGGGAACACGTGACGAAATCGGTTACTGACATCAAACCTCGCCCCAAAAGCAGACACAACATTTTGCAGTCTTGGAATAGCTTCGTCTATGTCCACATTGTCCTAAACATAACAATGAGTCGGAAATTAGTGAAACAACTTGTACCTCAATACAGGTAAAAACATAATAATGATAAATTTATAATAAAAGAATATTAACAGTAGCAAGACTTCAGATAAACACTTATTGTTTCAAACAAAAATGTGGTTTTGAGTCAAAAATTTCGGAAAGTATTCACTTCTGAGATGCACAAGCTATTTTTAGCGATGAAATACAAATGTGAAGAAATTATGACGATGAAAACAAAAGAAAACAACTTTAGAAAAATATTTCGGAAATATAACCTACTCTTAGAAAATGTTACAGAAAGTATACCTTGAACTTGACAATATATTTGCCGGGTATGCCCTCTGAAGCATATTTAACGGGAGCCAGCACAGGTCCAGCCAAAATGCAAGACGGAAATACAACAAAAATGAGAGAACAAGCAAACATCTTCATTTGTTCTATTTCAAAAACACTGCAATGCACGAGTTTCAAATTTACAACCGAAATGAATAGCCATGAATATACCTACACATGCAACAAACTCAACAAGTTAATAGACGGATACTTTGACGAGACATGAACATTTCATTGTTGTGGGAGATTTTTCACCCTTTATTTTCTTGTGGAGACCATCATAATGCCAAACATTACATAATAAAACCATCGATTGTGTATGCCATATTTACGATGTCCGGGTCATGTTGTCTATTGAAAAAGTGATGCAAAATTTTCTGCAATAAGTCAACTTTTCGTTTCTAGAGTCTCTCAACCGTTACCACACTTTGTGGACGCTCTTTAGATTTAAGCTAAACCACCTGGACTTATTCCCACAAGCAAGCGCTGATAACTATCCAGTTCTGATAAGAAATGCATCGTCATCACAATCAACTTAGCTGTACAGAATACCATTATGTTTAAAGTGTAGGCAGTTTGAGGAATTAACAAACTACTTGTAAGGAGAAATCTATTCCGACAACTGGGAACATAACTTAATTGCAAAATATCAATTTTTGCTCATGAAAAAATAACAAAAATATCTAAAGGGGCGAGGTGAAGATGGGAGTGGGGGTAGGGCAGGCGAAAGCGACAACTTAGCTTAAGAAAAAGAAATGGGGACAAAAGTCACAATTAGCAAGAGGTAAAAAATTAAACTAAGCTTCCTGTGTAGAAAAGGGAGTTTTATACTGTTCCCTCTTCTTTTTACAGTTTATAGGCAGTAAGAGTTTGTAGTTTCGTAAATCAAGGCATACTTGCTGGAAGACATGACCTCATTCGTAATAACATCTATTTGCAAGTGGCATGTTATCATCCTCTTCAGGAGAATAAATAGATGACGCACCTTAGATTGTAAATTCTATAGTTGGCAGTTAACATTTCGTGTTTTGCTTTCCTTTTTTTTTTTTTTTTGCAAAGTTATAGTTCATCATTTAAGATATATAGAGGGACGTCTCCTATGGAATGAATAAATATGCGTTGTGTCTCTCAAAGGTCCTTCTTCAATTAGTAACTTACTGTTGTTATTCTTGCCACTGATATGCGTCAAGCCCTTCGACGTATATTTGATCCCTCACTAGGATCGAGCAATACATTCTAACTTCTCCGTCGATTCTAAAATTAACATCAGGTAACTATGACAACCACTCGGCAATGGTTGGTACTTTATATCAGCGACCTGCAGGCCTCACTCTGACCATAGACCTTATGCATATGATGTCACATAGCAGAAGGTGCTCCCTCGTTTGGAGGAAACGTGCGTATACATCAACAAATGCAGACAGCAATCGTATACGCGCGTAAGTCTTCTACACGCGCGTGCGAAATCTACGCCGTTCGTGCACGTGTGCTTCATTGTTTCCCTCCAAATGACGTCACGTGACGTCTATGCACAAGGTTTATTGATATGTAAGTACTACCTCGAAGCTTACTACACTTCCATGCTTTGACTGAGATCTTGTTGAAACCTTTCTCGTTTCCAATGTAAGGTTTCTACAAGGGATCTGCAGGGGGAGTTGCCACTAGTGGCAACTCTCTGTTCTGCAGAGTTCCCCTAGACTGTCACAGACAAAGAACAAATCTATCAAGTTATTCATGTGAAACGAATCATATGCTTATCAAAGAAAGTTGATAAAGCCCATTTGTTTTGGACTTTAATCCTGTGACAAGGGCTCATTATTGTTGCATGAAGTTTTTTTTTTTTTTCATTTGCTTGGCAAGCTGTCATAATCTGCTTCTCTGCTAATCGAATCTACAGCCCATATTGTCGTCTAGTGCACAGAATTGTAGATAGTTGGGTTACTACAAGATAAAAACTCCTATCAACAAGGTAGCATGTTGTAAACATCTCGAGAAAGTAATTTGCTTTTACGAAATAACATTCACCAGGATCATGCTCTAGTAATACCTGTAATTTGGTAATCATTCAGGAATTCCACTTTACCGTGCATTGTGCAGTGGCGAAATAAGACCTGAGAAATCCGTGCAGCTGCAGTGGGCCTAGGCGTTAAGACGCTAGGTCTAAAGTACCAATAAGAAAATTAGAATCCATTGCCGAAATGGGTTTCAGGTCCCGCAAAAGACTAATGATACAAATTTAGTGAATGAACCAAACAGGCTAAATGACGTTTTGGGGGGGGGGAGGATCATTTTTTTTATCGTATGTCGGTGCTCATTTTTGGGTTTTGGTGATTGGTTTGCTGTATCATTGATAGCCTAGTGCGTGTTCTTTACATGTGAGCCGATCTGATCCATCAAGCAGTAGGCTTATCAATTAGGTGTTTACATTTACATGTCATGATATGCTGAATTGTAAATTCGTTTATGCGTACTTGTCACAGCAAGTTAACATGTTAGTTTGTTTTACCATTCATATCAAAATATGACTAACCCCAAAGGGCGGGGCCACGTGGCATGAGAATATTTTCCCCAGTCAATGGCTTTGGTCCCCAACTTACCCCCCCCCCCCACTTCACTCGTGTACCAAGGAAGACGGTCTGCAGGCGCAAGATGCAAGCATAATTTTCTCCTACTTCAGCATTTCTGCTTGCCCCCCCCCCCCCCGCTTCCTCTTTTCTTGAATCTACTGTTACCTACATTTGCCTGTGCAAAATAAAAAAGAGTTCCATTATAATAACACAGAATCCTATTTTCTAACGTGAATAATTTTTTCTAATTTAACCTTTAAATCTTTGATGGGTAGGAGGTGTTAATTTTAAAACACGAGATGTCGCAATCAAAGATGTGAAATTAAACCCACTAAGCCTGGTCTGGACCCACCAGTACATCTAGTCTTTTTGGACAATTTATCTCTTGATGTGCGATGTTCCAACCTATGCTGAAACATCGATGTATTATCACATATGGCCCACGACAGTGATGCTTCCTCGTAACAAGGAAATCATGAATGACGTTGCCAGTCTGAGAGGAGTCCTTTCCTGTTTCTCGCACAGGGGTCTGGACCTGGTATTCCTCCATAGATAGGCTATTGCGTGTAATAATAAGGTCATATAACTAGCAATTGAAGCCCCCAATTTTAATACTTTGTGTCGGGACACAAATTAATCCTGGCAAGAAATTTTGAAAGTTTGCCTGAGGCTAAAAGTGCTTAGATATTAAAATTTGCACTTTTGTTTATTGTTTATCATCATTCAAACCGATAAATAATACTTGCCTCAGAGCTACGACTCAACACGAAGACTTATCTGACCATCTATAAGACCCATAACAGCATCGACCCCAAACTTGCAGTGTATCGCATTAAATACCACGTATGAACGAAGTCCAAGGGCCCGAGTCAAGGCATGGCAGAATAATTTCCTTCTGGAAACAGCATCCGAGACGCCACGAAGAAAATATTCCGGTTTGACACTTACCCCACGTGCCAACATCATTTCCTCGAAATTGTGGAAAGGTTTCAACTGATGGGACCCAGAGAGTCTTAAAGCGTCTTCATTTTCAGGGTTCTATCTTCAGATAATGATGAGGTGGAACATAAACATACTGTAAAATGATGGCTATAATATAGCATTTTATATAACACCTTATTTATTTCTCTACATTTGATTGGAGGATTAGCGGTCACATGCCATAGGTGATTCGGCACTATCATCACGGTCTTGTGTTATCCATCGTGCAATGTCTAGTATAACACACGGCTGTGACGTCACAATCACTGTGCGTACGTACAAACTATGCCGATCAACGCAGCTTTGGGGATCGCACATTGCATACCGTACGTAGTAGACGCGTAGCTAGCAAACGACAAACCATGGAGCTACCGCACGGACAAACGCCAAAACACAACTTTAACCAACGACTAGATAAAGGTTATAACGTTAGATAGTTATAAGGTGTTATATAAAACAAATAATGAATGTTTTTCATTCGTGGAAGCCTCGTTGAATAGAACGTTAAATCTTTCAACGAATGGAATATAATTCATACTATCGCACTCATAAACATTCATTATTTGTATGATATGACATCTCACCAACTTCCGAAGACATTTTCTCAAATGCGGAGTAACTCTGCTCAATCGATGTTTCGTCAGTCCGTAGGATAGTACTTAACCTCGGAATGATTAATTGGAGAAAAATTAATTTCGTCACCCGCTATTGGGTTCAGTTTAGGTCGCCTTTAATAGGTTGATTTAGACTCCAGAAAAGCATACTCTTCATTCAAAAAAAAAAAAAAAGCATCATTCCACACCGTCAATTTGAACCTAACTTCTGTTAGCAGACGAGGTTATCATAAATTCAATCCAAAAATGAAATTGAAGAAAGCTTACATGGTATCAAAAGTTAACAATTTAAACAATGATATTTGCTTTTTCTTTCAACTTTTTGACCAATTTTCTTATTCATAATCTCATGTATTCGTAATGTGGCAGCATGAAAGGTAGGGGAATTTTACAATTTTACACTCATATCCCGATTTACTTCAAAGTCAGAACAATAGGCTGGAAAACAAGAAATCAAAACCTTTATCAAACAGGGCCGTATTAACAAAGTAGCAAAAGTAGCATATGCTACGGGACCCACGCTTTCGGGGACCCGCGCTAAAGCTATCAATTTCTCTTGAAAATAATTGCTTTAATATTCTCTCTATATAGCCTATCGGTAGAAGATTGTTGAATAACTGTTTTGTCATAATTTTCTTAGTTGGTTAGTGAGTGCTCAGATCCGCACGAGCCCATATTAATAGCCTTATTTGTCAAGTTTGAGCAGTGAGTGTGAGATTGTGACGGGAACTGCGCGCCTCATTGTGTAGGACTGTAAGGTCACAGTGTCATAGACCAAATCCCGGTCTCGAAATAGAGGGCGTACATAGCGTTATTGAAGTGTAAACTGGTGACTGCTCTCTGGCCCTGTCAAAACGCCAGAAAACTTATGAAAATTTGAAGGGTGGATTTGGATTTCTTCGTCAGTTACAGTCGTTTACACCTGAAGAGATGGTAACGAGGTCATCAAATCTTATCAAATCATATCCGGAAGATTTGGAAGAAAGTCTTAGTGAAGAACTTGTGCAGTTTACTGAACCGTTGGAAACTGGTCTTGCTTCTTATATTGACACCACACAAAACCTTGCAGGGTTACAGTTTTACGGTTTGATAATTGACAATTCTTTGGAGTCTTGTTTTCCAACTGTAGAAATCGACTGCGCATCTTTTTGTCACTGATGGTGACCAACCGTAGAGAACACTCATTTTCAAAACTGAAATTTATAAAACAAAAATTAACTAAGGAGCACCATGGGTCAAAAAGCTTGAACAATCTCACACTAATGAGCATTGAAAGTGAACTTCTGCCTGAAACAGACACTTCATCAACAAATTTGCTCGAGCTAAATCTAGAAAATGTAATATTTACACTATAGTGTTGTTCCTTTTGATATCTACATGTAATGAATACTATTAGACATACTTGTCATATTGTCTGTTTCCAGTTTAGCAAATGAAAAATATAATTACTATGCAAGTTAAAAATGTATGTGTTTAAATATATTTATGTGTTGCATTTTAAATATAGGGCCCTTTATAACATATGCTACAGGCCCCGCACTAGCTTAATCCGGCCCTGTTTATCAACTGTGTGAGGAGATGACATCACTCCTGCTTGCTTCAAGTTCATTTCAGGTACAAACGCAGTTATTAACTTCATTTACCAAGGCCCAATATCTTGAGAATAATGTATGTAGAAATGAAAATAAAATTTCCCCGAATGCTATGACTTAGTTCTTCTTTCACTTGTGTAGATGATTTTAACTTGAAATTCTGCTTTGTCGGGAAGTTTTTAGTTCAGCAATTCCGGAACTATCGTTACTCTGTGGTTAATGTTTGTTATTTTTTATTTTAATTTAAAAGCTTTTAGTGGAATGGTCGAGTTACAACCCGGAGTTAAAAGATGAGAACCTCATTGACATCATGGAGTTTAACATCGTTCCTGTATTTAATCAAGGTGATTGCTAATATGCTTGGATAGGTACGGTAGGTAAACAACCATGGATGTTCAAAAACTGAGTATTACACAACTTGTGTAGCCATACCTGATTGGTTAATGACTTGTGTACTTCAGTGAAATGTGAAAAGTAGGGTAGCTACAATGCGAAGCAGGTAGAGCGGAGTGCCCCAGTTGCAAAAAGTTTTAGTATATATTGAAAATGCCTACAATTGTTCTTCCAATTGAGGGTGCTGCAGGCAGCACTTTGGCCCGAAAATTTGATGTAGGTTTGCTCGAAAATAGCAAATGATCAGCAGAATAGGAAAAGGGAGGGGGAGGGGGGGGGCTTGAGGGAGATTGCCTGCAACCCCCAGCCCCGGCCTCGTAGGCCTATGAAAAGACACAAAGAAGTGTACTCAGCAGAATATGACGTTTTCAAATTTAAGTAAAGGAGTTTGTCTGGGTGGCTAATTACTGTTAAGCTGTATTTTCTTTCCTTTTTTTATTGGAGAGCTTTTCACCCACAGTTTATGCAAACCAGTCTAAACAAAAATAGTAACTTATTAAATATATTCCAGTAGCGTAGTAGGATAGACACAAACAAATAAAAATGCAGAATATCGCTTCAGCAAATGAATATTCATTAAGGGAAGTAACTTTATAAGGCTGCATAATAGCTGCGGGGTTTCATAATTTAAACATTTCCCTAGCCCTGTTACACAGGAAGTATGATTTCATTCTTCTAAGAGCCCAATTATAAAGGAGGTCACTTGGACACAAGTTTCCCGCTCCACAGATACAAGCTGACTAGATGTAAGGAAGGACAACCTTCTGAAGAGGCCAGGAAGTGTGACTGATCTCTTAGGTACTCACAGTTACACTCAGAATGTGTAACGTAACCTACAAAACCAAGGTAACTCGGCCAACCCGAGCGTAAAAATAATATACACGTTGAGCAATTTCTGAAGGTTGAAAGTTGCAACCCTCGAATCTCCACTTCGTGGGTATGATGTTGCTACTCAGCAGTAAGAACTATGAACACACTAGGTGAACAAAGCATATTTGTAACTGGAATATCATATTTTTTCTATAAATAGTATTTTACATAAATATAGTTTCAGCCTCCCTCCCATTTGGGCAGATTATTTGCTATTTCGGACAAAGCCCATGATGAAGAGGCTGTGTTTGTCATTCCGTACATTTAGAAATTTATTTTTTTGTTGTTTTTAAACCTATAAAATTCTAAGTTCTTAACATTTTGACAAAAAATGATTTAGATTGATTCAGATTGACGATAGGATAAAAAGATTAAGCTTTTATTTTAAAAATTAAGGACCGAATGTGACGGAAGACACATAATCCGAATGAGAGTTCCCCTTTGAATAGAACTTATCTGAACAAAAATTACGATATTCATTGGGAAAAAAAGTGTGAACTTCTTTTTTTACGTCAATGCAGAAAACGAATAATGAGTGTGTTGTAAAACATTCAAAGATGTGGAGGAGAGGGCAAACTATGTCCACTTTGTCACTAGGAACATTTTTCAACTCTCTAACAAGATTTGGGTTTCCTTGAGTCAGAGATCATACAGATGATAAACTAAAAGTAATATTGGCGTTATTACTCAAATTTTATTTACGATATTAAGAGAATGAATAAGAAGTATCTTTTGTAAACCCTCATTTCGTGTCTGTATTACTCACCGGTTGGCTCTAGCATCCTCCCATACTATGAAACATACATGGGACCATTTGTAGTTTCCACAGGAGACATTAGCAGCATGCAAGACCGTGATTACTCTATCAAAATCCGCGATAAGGTGTTATTGGACGTCCATTCCTATGGCCAGTATGGTGTATTTCCACAGGTTTTCATATGCATTATTAGATGATGACGCGGAATTGGTAAATTTGTTGCATTATCCCTTACAGGCTTAATCTGACGGTGTCAGCGGACCCCTATATAACCGTGATACTATTATGACTGGTTCTATGCATTCTTTCAGGTTGATAAATTTACAAATTTTGCATCTCGGCTTCAAGCATTTGGCATTGGCCCTTGAATTCTTAGTCCGAGGGTTATTTTGACGTTGTGGGCATGTTCTCTAAGCTCCGGGTTTGCCACTTATGCAAATGTGTGTGGTGTGTGTGTGTGTGGGTGAGGGGGGGGGGTGGGTGGGTGGGTGGGTGGGTGTGTAAATAAATGTAGAATCTTTTGCCAAGCTCTTAGGGTATCACCGTGCTACCTCGAGTGTAAGTGCCATGTGTCTATGTTAAAATTTTTTATCCTCCTCTGAAGGGAAGGTTCAGCGGTTTTAACACCGTGCCTGTGAAATCAACCTGTCTTCTTTCAAAAGAAGAAAATAGGTTTTAAGAGTCTGATAACTTTTCGACTAGTGGGTGGTAGTCAAATACTATGGGTATACGGGGAAATGAATTTGAAAGGGTATCTGCGCTGTGCATGAGAAGATGGGCGACAAAGGTGATAAATTGCTTCTCGTAATACTAAACGTTTGAATATGGTAAACTTTTTTAGGTGGATAGGTTGGCAATGGTGGTAAATCAAGATATTGGTGATGGTCAGTATGTCTGAAATACAAGAAGGTAGCAACCGTCTTGCCTTGAAGACGGACAAGGATATAAAGAAAAGGAATTTCTCCATTAGAGTAGCCTACTGTAAAGGAGATGCTATACCACTCATAATCGTTACAGTAACTTACAACTATCTGGAGAGTTTACCTGGCATATTCAGAAAAGGTAACGTCTCTCCGTCTCGTGGGTACTTACAAATCCACCGAATTACTTGCCAGACATGATTACCTGCCACATATTTACATTTTCTTCAACTCTTTTCTTCGTGATTCGTCGGTGAAACTTTGTTTTTTGAACAAGTATATTGCAATCGACTTCCCCCACCAGAGGGATGGTATTCAAGCCCTGGTAGACTCCATTCGGGCTGTACACGACCAGGTTTACCAGAATGGCAGAATTGCAGAGTTCGTTTGTAAGAATATTTTTTTAAATTTGGAACAGCTGCGGCGTAGGTGGTGGAGAGGGCGCATTGAAGACATCGCTCATACTTAAACAACATGCCAAAAACGCCAGATTAGTGCGGGCCGTAGTGCGATTGAGTATACTACAGAGACAGGATTAACCATTCCTATGGTCCGGAGCTGAGTGATTTAGGAAGTTACGTATTTCTCTTACCATCATTTCAGATCAAGGCTACAGATGAACAACTCTTTGCAGGATGCAAGGCCTTGGTAAAATATCTCCACGATAACGATAGACTTTAATCTCATTTGCTTAAGATTTTTAAAATTAAATCACTTTAATGACATTTCTGGATTTGTTCTTTCAGAAGGGAAATCAAAATGTTACCAGTCTAATAAAATATGTGATGCATTTAGTTCCAACATATTGTCTTTTCTTTATCACACTGAGTCTAACTATTGTGAAGGCAGAAAGTATCAATATTGTATCCAGAACATCAAACAATTGAGCTACAACGTTATAGCTCCAGTCAAAACTTCTCTCTTACATCATACATCGAAAGTATTATCACTGAACTGGTAAAGTCATGCAGAATTAACCCCTCAGTATACCTTCGATGTGGGATTCACGTTCTGAAACACTATCAGAGACACTTGTAACAGGAAAAAAAAAAAAAAAAAAAAAAAAAACCAGAGGGCAATCCACGGAGTTGCTTATCAATTCGCTGGCACACGCATTAAGCCATATAACTCACAGGAAGAACTTTCTCTCTTCCTTGTGGCATAAGGCCTACACATAACTGCAGGGACCGCTGAGACGGCTTTAGTCCGCCCACTTTTTCTGCCGTGGGTATTCTGTTCCGCAGTAAACTGCATTTATTTTATTGAACATATTGGGCGGCATCGATTATTAACCCCCGCACTTCAAAATTGGCTCCCCGGTCTCTGAATAAGTGCACTTGAATATGAACGCACAATGAGTGGTTTGAATTGAAGCTCACAGTCTATCCATATGTATGTCAGTTTCTATGGTATCTTCAAATTACTCACTTTAATATCGGCCTTTAATTTTTCACGCGCTCACAAAGTGAAAGCAACTACCAGCGCGTTCGTCGATGATAACGCAGAAGTACGTGTGAAGTATTCTAGATAAAAAGACAGGCCAACTAATTTCTGCGCGTATACAATGCTTACGCAACTGCGTTGTTCTAACAATGACGTTTTCCGTAATGCGTGCCTATTATACGCACATCACCGAATAGAAAGGCGCGTATGTCAAATCCGCACTGCCGCCCTGATATTTGCATCTCCATGCGCCCTTTTGTTGTGCAAAAAGGACGAATTCAGTGCACTTTACAGAAAATCTGGGCACACAATATGATATGCGGAAGGCACATTCATCATATGTGCGAAATTTCATGTATGTGGAATGTTTCCTTCTGGAGTTATATTTAAAATACTAAAAAATGTGATTTTTCACAAAAATTGACCTTTGAACTTATTTCACATGACCTTTGATCCCGGTCGCCATGGCAACCATATATTATGGTAGTATTAGGCAGGTTCATCATATGTGTGAAGTTTCATGTATGTGGAATGTTTCCTTCTGGAATTATACTAAAAAAACTAAGAAAATGTGATTTCTCACAAAAATTGTTCTTTGACCTTGGTTGCCATGGCAACCATATATTTTGGTAGCATTAGACATGTTCATCATATGTGTGAAGGTTTGTGTATGTGGAATGTTTCCTTCTGGAATTATACTAAAAATACTAAAAATATGTGATTTCTCACAAAAATTGATCTTTGACCTTGGTTGCCATGGCAACCATATATTCTGGTGGTATTAGGCACGTTCATCATATGTGCAAAGTTTCATGTACGTGGAATGTTTCCTTGTGGGATAATACTAAAAAAAATAAAAAAATGTGATTTCTCACAAAAATTGATCTTTGACCTTGGTTGCCATGGCAACCATATATTCTGGTGGTATTAGGCACGTTCATCATATGTGCAAAGTTTTATGTACGTGGAATGTTTCCTTGTGGGATAATACTAAAAAAAATAAAAAAATGTGATTTCTCACAAAAATTGATCTTTGACCTTGGTTGCCATGGCAACCATATATTTTGGTAGCATTAGACATGTTCATCATATGTGTAAAGTTTCATGTACGTGGAATGTTTCCTTCTGGAATTATACTAAAAATACTAAAAAACCGTGAATTTTCCCAAAAATTGAATTTGACCTCTGACCTTTTCTGCCGAAAGTCACGGAGACACAAGTTTACACTCTGGGGTACCTACCCACCAAATTTCAAAAGAATCGGTCTAGCCCACAAGGAGGAGTTCATGGAACACTTTTTTGCTTAAAATGTTAATATCACATGACTTTTGACCTTGGTTGCCATGGCAATCATATATTTTTGCAGTGCCAGACACTCCTATTATATGTGTGAAGTTTCATGTTAATTGGATGTTTGTTCTTGGAGTTATTATAAAAAGAGTGATTTTCACATAATTTGAACTTTGACCTCTGACCTTTGACCTTTACTTCCGGGAGTCAATGCAGAACTGGGGTTCCACCTAGGGCACCTTCCCACCAAATTTGAAGAAAATCGGCTTTACCGTTTTGGAGAATTAAGAAAACAAAATTGGACACACACACACACACACACACCGCGGGTGCACCCGTAGCCACAGGATCGCTCACACACCGCGGGTGCACCCATACTCACCCTCTCTTCCTTAGCGGTACGCGGGAAATGTACCGGTAAGGAATTCGCGGGATTTCCCCATTAGCCTGGCTGACCTCCAACTAACCCAGCAGACGTACGTGGTGGAGGGCGGGCTGCTTGCCAAGGCAGGCACGTGCAGCCGCGCGAGACTTCTCATTGCAGCGACGGAATTTTCGGGCAGCTACCTCAGTTTCGAGCTCCGCGTGAGCTAGGAAAGACGCGCGAGAGCGGAGCTCTCGCCGGCTGCACCGTGTCCTGTTAAGGACATGTTGGTGAGTGCACACCGACACACACACACACACCCGCACACCCACACACACACACACACACGGACATGTTTTGACCCCTCCCTCCGTTATGGACTTTTGGTCATCCTGGGGTACCCCACCATGGGTTAGGACTTTAGACTAGTAACTTGTGAAAATTAACTGTTACCATGGCAACGGTTGTTATTTCTGCTGGCATTGCCGAATATAGCCCAACAGGTCAAGTGACTACAATATCTCATCCTCCTCACGGAGCGATGAGATAACAAGGAGATATGTAGCATCGATTTGGAGTGTCAAGTTTGGGACGACTGCCTTGTCCCTTTAATATACACATCGATATAATAACACCCTCGGGCTCAGGGGCGTATATTCTTGAATTTGCAGGGGGGGGGGTGAACTTTTAGGACCGACTACATTTCTTGGAGACCGACTCCCATTGCCATAGCTGTACGATTCGAAATTCTGGGGACTTTTTTTTTCGTTTCGGGCAATTTGAGACCGACTTTCGATTTTGAAGACCCTTTTTTTCTTTGCTTTTCGGGCAAACTTTTCACTTCAAATGTTGTTCATGTCTGGTCTGCTGTTATAACGGCATACCGAACTGGCTTTGAGACCGACTTTTGATTTTCACGGGGGTGTCACCCCCGCACCCCCAGTATTTACGCCCCTGCTCGGGCTACCTTCGGCTTGCTATGAGTATTGCCACCGGTAAAGTCTCTAGGGTGCTAAACTTGAACACGTTTACGTTAGATTTCAGAGCATTTGGCACTTAAAAACATCAATGAAATTTTGCATAAATTTACAGTGCGTGTGTTTTCGAATAGAATAAAGCTAGTAAGGAGCACGTACGGGTGACAGTAGTCAACAGGCTGTGGGTACACCCCAAGGATAAGAACTCATAGTTTCTATACCCTAATAGCTAGCAATTAGCACTGGGCATAAAGAACAAAAACTGTTCGAGGAGTCACCGTACTATGGGCTAAAAGGATTGTCCCCCCACAAAAAAGAAGTTACAAAAATTGGTTATTGGGATTCGGAAAACGTTCCATTTCCTGTAACTGAGATTTACAATATGTTCTATGGTACATTTGACATATCTGAGCATGGGCGATGATCCCAGGGAACAGGGGGACATGTCCCTCCAATATATGATACCCCCCCCAAATTGAGAACAAATCACCGCCCTTGTATCTGAGAGACGATACTGGCCTTTATTGCAAGAAAATATATTCCGGAAGGATAAATTGCCCTAGGGGTCCCGACGTGCAAACTAGCCTATTTAAAATATTTTATTTAAGAAGGCTTTAATTTTCTACATGAGTTTAAGACTGGATTTAAGCCAGGCCTACCTTCTATTCAAACTTCGCCTGGCTACCGACCGAGTGCACGGAATCGATTTTGGACATAATGGCCCATGGGTCTTGAGATCTTTTAGACAAAATTATAGGAATAATAGCCCCCAAAACAGAGGGAGGTGTTAGGAAGGAGACCCAACATTCTAAGCCACTTTGAAGCAATGTTTGTTTCCGATGGTAATCTTGCTTTTCTCTTCAAAATGTCTATGACAATGACCAGGATCAACCAGAATTTAGTGGCCTATTGTTAGAATGACAGAATGACGCCTCACCTTGACCAGTTACCTTTTCCTTGCCAGTCGTCACACAAACATACGAAATTTTACACTTTTGTCGTCATTGGTCGGAAACAATGACATTTCTGTTAACTTCATTGAAGACTTTTCACACAGCTAACATGTCGAGAATGTTTCTAAGTGACGAGGAAATTTACTAAAATTGGGAAAAATGATGTAGGCTTGAACAGTGCTTAAAGCAGACGACGCATCAAATTTGTAGGGACACAAAGGAAGTACATTAGTTAAACTTCATTGACAGTCGTTTCGCTAAAAATCTTGATTGAAGCTTGTCCCCCGTCGGTAACAAACCTCAAACCAAAACCAAAGCATGTTTGAACATAGGTAATTATATCAGGATTTTTCAGGATTACTTGGGTGTGAAAGGGGCAGATCATCTTTAAGAAGGGGGAAGTCAACAAGGCTAACAATAGGAACAAAGAGACATGTCAATCAAAGATTGTTATCTAAATGGGATTAAATCATTTTCAAGTACTTATTGTCTGAGATGGTTTGGTTGTTGTGTCTTCTTCCTAACACCTCCCTGATCAAACTAAAGATCGAGCGTAACTCTGTGAAACAGGGCCCTGGACACAAACCCGCACGGCATTTGCGACGGATTTAAAAAAGGAATTTTTTAAGTAGACTCAAATGGGAACACGTGTTTCAGGTTTGGGTGCATTATGTTTATCCCAACTGTTTGGACCATATGTGAATACGCGGTCGAAATATCGAACTCGCTTATTAATATTAATTAATGCTAATTAACTTTGGCAACGGCTAAAATTGTGGAAAGGTACAGACATGTTAGCAGAAAGTGTGGCTAAGCAGAGTCCGTGGCGTATTGAGCGCTTGAATTTTTTTCATTCATAGCAAGTTAGACTCGATGAAAGTCTATCCGGGCTCGGGTAACTTAGGATGTGAAAAATGCCGTCCCCCACCCCCATCCCTCAAGGGCTTGTCGGCACGATTTTAAGTACCTCGAGTGACAAAGAAAACGGTAAGGTTTGTCACATGCCCTTATGGCATGAATATGCCAACCTTGTGTCTTATCCATTTTACATCTAACGAAATTGGGAAAACATCCGGTGAAAACGTGACCGTTACAATAAGTCGAGTCATTTTCAGTCTCTTTTAAGGTACAAACATGAAGTAGTAGCTCCTTGGGTCAGGGAGCACAAGGTACTTTGACTCACCCAAGTGTGTAATCGTGAATCTGGAATCTTGAAACACTGACTAGTTTATGGCCGAAATAGAGAAAAAAATGACTCACTTTTGGTCAACTGGATCATTGTGTATGGATTATAACGGTGTCCGTAGAAAAGTTGAACGGTAAACACAGACTCAAGGTTAGTGAAAGTAATTCCGTGTGATGGTTTTGATGTAGGCTTTTGGTGGTCTCATTTGCACTTCGTCTCGACAAACGTACTTTTACCCCCCTCCCCACCCTGAAAGGTTAACTCGCCAACTTAAAAATCTAGCTTGCCGGTCAGGGATAATTAATAACACGCCAGTTCTATATGAATATGATGAATATCCATAATGTTGTGAATCTGCGGCAGCCTGTCAAATACAGTTCTCTTCATTTCGAAAGAGTAAGCACTTCGAAGAAGAAAAATTTACTTTAAGTTCCTTACGGAAAGCTTAGGGCACATCATCTGGATAGACATTGTGAAAAATGTCCTGGATTTGTGATGCGGATGGACAGTCTCGACGACACTGGTCATTACTATAGTAGGCTATCCAATTTCTTCGATGTTCATGTAGAACTGTTTGAGCCAGAGAGTTGTCAGAAAACTCCCCTGTTAAACTACAGGACCCGTAGCAGACAATAAAGGTAATGGACGGGGAGAAAAAGCTTCCAGAGGGGAGAAATATATTCCTGGGGATAATATTTCCAATAAGCGATAGCAGTGCATATAATACGAATATTAGTAAACCCCAACCTTGTAACAAGCATTCGCCGTGCCTATAATACTCACTCTCTGATCATGGAGGTAGTAATTCCTGATGCTCTGATGTAGAGGGAAAAACTTGAAGGAAAGCTCCCCGTTCTCTAAAGTTACCCCGGATACTTAAAGGACGGTTTTGTTCCATACTGTGTTTAACTTACATCCCATACTGAAAACTTGTGAGCAGGGGCGTCGATTTGATTTTGGAAGTGTGTGTGTGTGTGTGGGGGGGGGGGGGGAATCTGGCCTAAAACTTCTCTCCTATCCTGTTGAGGAATCTAGGAGGAGAGAGCCCAGATGCAAAATGGTGCCAAATGTTTCAATATTTTGGGGGTATACTATGAAAATTTGGGGTACACTTCATTGCCTAAACAAATGCAGGCTCAGCCAGGGTGGTGCTTGGATTTGCCGACATGTAGGGGCTAAGCGTCCTGACTTGGGGCCAGCTACTCTAAACCCCGACAGATGCAATGCACTGTTAAAAATGTTGGGCAAATATTAACCAACTTTTTAACCAACGTTGGTCCAAATATCAACATCCCAAAAAATTGGGTAAAAATTTAACCAGTTCAGTTGGTTTAAGTTATTATCTAGTAGTTGGGTAGTACTTTAACCAACTATTGAAAGAAATTGTGTACCCAATAAATGGGAATCCTATATTGCCCACACAGTTGGTTAAAGCCAAATGCGCTTATACCTCTTGTTGGACAAAGCGTATTAACCAATACTTGGTAAATATGGAGGGTTGTAGTCTCTCCAGATATAGCATACTGGGAATTTCTTTCCCAGGGGCTTATTTTTTGATATATATTATGCACTGTATATTGGCTAATGATATCTATCCCTTTCGAGCTTTCTTTTATAGTTTTAATGAGTCACTGGTAACTGAGGTCATATCTAATGAGTAAAATACGTTAATTACTACAATATATTTTGCATGAAATGTCTTTAATGCACAACAGTCGTTAAAAAAAAGACGTTAGAAAATGCATCTACACATTGATAGGTACATTGTTGGTTAATGGCAACCCACCGGCCCCAGTTAAAAATCTTTGGCTTAATAATCTGTTTCGTTTGTCACCGAGCTCCGTATATTAGTCCAAAACTATCATTTTCCTAAGGCACTGTAAAATGATGTTATGAAGTTTTGTAGTTCCATCAATAAGAAACAGTCATCCTGAGAACTAGCTTTTTTTTTCCAAAAGTCCCCTGACTCTCTGGCGAAGAGCCAGGGGCGAAAACCAAAAAAAAAAACTCCCGAAGGAGTTCTGCTCCCCGAAGGAGTAACAACGTCCCCAAGGGACAAACTTTGACTTAACTGACACCACCTGACAGTGGTCCCGTTCTAGACTGGCTGAATAGAACAGGTCCCACCCTGGGAGCTCCGTCGTCGTGATCAGGAATACTCTGTTCCGCAGCATTCAAAGACAGTTTACTCTTTATGCCGAAATGTTTCAAATTACAATATATAAAATCTTATTCGGACGTGAAAGAGAATATACAAGATTCTGAACTTTCATTGGATAGCCGTTTTGCGCTAAATACGAATCGTCGAATCTCATACAAATGTGTGCTAGTTCGTACTACTATTTTAACAATTTTATAGAAATAGCGGTCGCTTTTATGGTCTAAAATAATGTACGAGTTTTCCTCTTTGGCCAATATAAAAGATGCCAAAGGGAATCATTCAGATTTTGGAACCAATTGCTGATTATGCAAAGAATTGTGAAACAAATCGAGTCAAGTGTACTGTTGTTTGGCGCAAACACTGCAGCCAACAAATGAGAATATGCCCAACTGTTGAATGGAAGGTTGTCAGTTTAACCAGTAAGTTGGGTATTACAATACACGTGTATGGAAGGGAAATTTTAACCATTTTGTGAGCAAACATTGACCAACATTTAAGCAATAGCTTTTGCCCAACAAAAACTTTGCCCAGCGTTTTAACAGTGTGGGTTGCCGAAATGATTCCGAACTCAAAATATAAGGCGAGCGAAGGGCGCCGAAAATTGGGGTTATAGTGAAAAAGATTTCATATTTTGTTTCCATTAAGAAAGTTGAAAAAGTTTGGCTTATTATTGAAGAATCTGCCCTACTTAAGAGCAAACCAAGAAATTTAAGAGGGCGACTACATGGTCGTCGTCGGGGTACATTCTTTATCTTATTCATTAAGGCTCCCTGACGAAACTGAAAAATCTTTTTTCTTGCAAAATATGTTTGCTACAATGGTGAGGTTGAAAAAGGAATCTCAAAAAGATAGGAAAAAGAGGTTAGAACTTCGCAACGCTGCAATTTTCTTGTTTCTCTGGAATCATGACTACAATATTTGTGGAACCTTTAACGGTAAATAAATCCAATATCTTTGAAATGGCGGGCGTTACAGCTAGATAGAACTGAAGGTGCAAGCGCGCGTAGCGCGAGGAATTTTTTTTTAAAGTTATAGAAAGAATAATTGTTACACAACTTACTACCTACGGACCTGATAAAGAGCCATGTGGTATACTGTCTAAGAACATCTATGTCTTCACCCCTACTCGCCTACATGTAGTTTTTTGGTTACCTCACTTTTTAGTTTCAGGTCACTAAAAGTGTGTGCGTGTGGGGTGGGAAACAAATATGTTAGCTTCCCCTCTTCCCCAAAAAGTGGGGGACATGCCACCGTACCCCAAATCGATCCCCATGGGCAATACCACTTTCAACATGGGAGGAAAGTGCCCTTAGCTCAACTGAAAAAAGTTGAATCCATCAGCAGAAAAATCTTGACGGCCACAGTGGTATTGTGTTCAGCTTCCTTGAATAATGCTGTCACACTGCTTCCATTGTGTTGATCACTGGACATTTCCTGCGTGGCTTCATGGGTAAATGCACACCCACACTACTCTATTAAACTTACGTGAATCCAAGGTACCCGCTGTATGCCTGCTATGGCGGGGAGTACATGCTAAAAGTAGCTAAGGGTTTTTGCCAGCATGTGATCGGTTAGCTTCACATAATACTCAGGATAAATCGCCCTCTTCTTATTCTCATTGATAATAACATCATTAATGGAGGACTATGTCTTTCTAAGATAATTTTTGCATGTAGTGAATTTCATGATAGTATAATGATTTTTAGAATCACGAATAAGATGATTTATTTCTATAATTCCGGTTATTCAAAATGTTGCTGTGCGTAGAACTTTTGAGTTTGCTTTTAGAAAGTTTGTTTTTAATTTTTATTGAATTTAAAATACCAGAGGAGATCCAAGGCTTCCCTTTAATGTTGTGATACATTTTACGTCTTGCCACAGGGAAGTACTTTTCCCACAAATCGCTAAATGTACAGAAAACAAGTTAAACGACGAGTTTGCATCCTGATCTTTGAAGACATGGTCCGATTTGTTCTTGAAACTTGAGACAAAAATTAGTCAATATTTTTCCGAGAATAATTGCCTGTAACAACACAATCCTGCAGCGGGCACGCACCTAGTAGAATTGATTATTTAAAAACACTGGAAAATTGTCGGTGGAACTGGTAAGCAAAATTGCTGATTCACTGCTCATGCTGTTATGTCCACTCGGAATCAAAGTATTAGTTATTGTAATGTATAAGGGAAAAAGAATTATTACTAACACGAGTTGGTTTGGTAATGGCGGGTATAAGATTATATGAGACTATATGGTTAATAATGTTTATATGTGATAGTCACCCATTAGATAGCAACCTTTGTTTTCATCACTAAACTGTTCTTAAAACAGAGTCAAATTGCTTGTAAAATAGCATCAAGTTCCCTCTTGGTGAACTGTAAATGATCCCAACAATATTTTTTCTCTTGTACAATGATTGTTTACTTCGATAAAGAAACTTTCTATTGAATCATTGAAAACGGAAAGGTCATCACGACTTGTGCACTCACAATGTATAATAATGGAAGTTCTCTAACATCTTTCTTCTTGGTTGGCAGACGGCTGAAAATTTACAGTTTTCAGTGTACTATTTCAATGTTTGCGGTGGACCACAGGCTAATTGCCTCTAGCGTCACGAGACCGTATTCGAACCTTTAAAGGTGATCAGTCGTCTTGAAATATTCTTTGTGACGTCAGCCTTTTCTTGACATGTTTCTGCAGTCGTCACTGTTCAACGGATACACCGTACAAGTAGCTATGATGACATCGGTATAGCTAGTAGGTATACAGCTACATGCCGTCTCTTCTTGCTTACCGATCAGCTATGCCATGCTTGTACGGTGTATCCGTTGAACAGCGACGACTACAGAAACTTGTCAAGAAAAGGCTGACGTCACAAAGAATATTTTAAGACGACCGATCACCTTTAAAATAAGTCCTTACTTTTATGTGACATTGGTTCAGTACAAAAGCTCAGGTAAATGGGATACATGTGGAGAGGGAATCTCTACTTGTACTCTTCCTTATGCATATTAGTGATATAAGACACCAAGTACATTGAAGGTACCAGCATTTTGAAAATGGGGGAAATCAGTCAGACAAGACTTATGGGAAAACATAATGGTAAACCTTAACCACAGTGATGCCGTTAAGAGCGAGCCGTTTAGGGCAATTACAGGGGTCAAGTGAGGGAAGAGATACCACTGGGGGACAAATGAATCCATACCCCCCCCCCCCCCCAGTGAAGCCTTCGCAAGTCAGATGTGAACAACTTGGGTCACTGAATCAGGACTCCCTTCAGGAAATATCCTGGCTATGCCAATGTCTTGCAAAAACCATTTCTCATGTTTACAAATAATTCAAAATGTCAAATTCGTTGCCGTTTTTTATTTAATTCGTTTGCATGATATTCACAAAAACCTTATCAAGCAGTTGTTACCCTTAATATGTAACAAACTTGAATAATCCCTAGACCCACCATATGTAACGTAATGCAATGCAATGCACTGTAATATGAATATTTTATTATACCATGTTATCCCATGTAAAACATGTTCATGGGTCTGACAAATTACAAAAACGAGATCGTAAAACACGACTCGTCACAAAGTATAAATGAAGTAAAATCGCAAATTTACAGAGAATGATATGATTATCAAATTCAACTGAAACAATTACAAGGAAAGATAACTAAAGTTAGTAAGTACACTTTGTAATGATTTAAAAACAATTAAAAAGTAATGCAGATTTAAGAGTAAAATGTTTTCTGAAAGGTGGGTTTTTAATTTTAGAGTTAAAAGCTGCAAATCATCGAAAGTTTAAGTAGCGAATTATCCTACAGGCTCTCGGTCAGTAGCGTAGCCAGGATTGTGTCATGGGGAGGGTTTTGGAGTACGACACGATGGAAAGGTCTAAGGGGAGGGAGAAAAACGGCTATTTTAGGTCTCCAGATGCAAAATGGTGCAATGTTTGTGCCTCAAATGTAATAAAGTTTATAGTGATCATGTGTTTTTTGCAATTATATTTTTTCAAGGTTGGGTCATGGGGGGGGGGTTTCAACCCCCAACACTCTCCCCGTGGCTACGCCACTGCTTTCGATACCTATTCGATTTGAAAAAAGTACACTTAGTATTGTGATATTTACAGTTTATAGCTTGGTTTTTATTAAAAATCGCATAGTATTACAAATATGAAGGAAATAAAGTGACAAAAGTATTACATAAAATATACACTAGCACTTGTGAATTTTAAATGACACAGCATTGATTTAAGTTGCAAAACCAATTATATTTAAACCTAAACAACGTAAAGAACTTAAACAAATTGGCTAATTTCTTCAAAAAACCGACTCTGCATTTTTTATTTGCCATTTTTCAAGGAGTTAACGTTGGAAGTGATCTGCTGAAAGCGGGCGGTCGCTAGTTTGTAATCTCAACAATTGCAAATCCAAGTTTTAAGAGCCTAAACTTTCAGTGCTGGCCGTTTACCTGGGGTGTATGCTGCTCTCTGAAACTATCCGACCACATGGCAGGCTTCGTTTGACGTTAAGTTGCCCATTGTGTGTTATGCCTACTTCCGTTAAAAAGGAAGGCTTTTTATCTTTTACAAAATACTTTAGAGCAAGGTATCACAATGGGCCCACCCTTTACTGGCTACTCTTCTGTAAATCATGTGTGTATTCCAACCAATGTAAGGGGCAATAATATGCCTTTTCAACCCCTAAATTTTAACAATTACGATGACCATATTACAATAAATTCTGAGTTTTGAAAGAACTCTCTAACAGTTTCTTCTTGCTTGCTATGAAAAGTTATAACAGAGAAAACTTCCAATAATTTCAGCGGGTGGTACATGTATAAATGTCCCTTCCTAGAATTGTCTTTTTTATAAAGTTTATAGAACGAGTAGAACTTCTGGCAACAGACGACACCAACGTAGTAGGCCTATATGTTCCATAAAACTGTAAATTGTAACACAATGTAATTCACCTTCGCCACGAAGTCGTGAAACATCTTAATTCCCGATTTTCTTTTAAATAATGTGAATGCCGAACTAAATTATACTGTACTTGAAAAGATTAAAATGATAGTACAATTTCACATCTCAGCCCTTTCCCGACGGTAAAATTTCTGTGACGCGCTTAACCCCTCTCACATGACCCATGTTGATTATTTCACTAAACTGGTACATCAGAAGTCTTCTTGTCAATGTATAAAAACAACTGACACAACACTTTCTCAAAAGTTATGGAATTTGGGTTCAAAATTTAATTTCAGACAAAATTTACCCTGATCTTCTAAAATGTCCCCCTGATTCTGTCATTAAGGTGATGAAAAATAAACCGCCTTATCCAATGTAGATATGATAGTGCCTTCTTGACAGATCTGTTTTGCTCTAGGTGTACCCTCAGTGGGCTTATAAGAATCAATGAGGTCTTTGTTCACAAGAGTAAGAATATCAATTAAGTGGAATTTTTTTAAATCATTACTGTTCACACACTTAAAAAGACTCTGCACAAATCGGGTACCATTATTCCTGTTTCTTTTACTTACATAGCCTGGTACTGTACTAAGTGAAATGCAAAAATCCGCCTCATTGGGTCTGTAGGATTCGATATGTGCACCTGGACCACGATCGTGCTCCCCATCATCTTCGGGAGGGAACAATTCATGTTGATTTTTTCCACGGCAGGAATTAAAGAAAAATATCTTTGGTTTGTTTGCTAAAGAAGGGCAGTGCTCAACTCTGAAGGGTGCTAGAGAGGAGAAGAAACGTAAATTTTCTTAAAATTTTCGAATTCTTTAAGCTGGATTGATTATCTTTGGTATAATTTCGATTTAAAGAATTCACGTCCTAAGAAATCTAGGAGGCAGTAAGCAATGCAGAGCAACTGAAAGAGTAATTAATTCATTTACCACTTTTAGCTATCACATTCATGGAAATAGCTTCCTGAAGCGCCTTTCTGAAAGTGAAAATTTTGCAAACAGTTTTCTCAGTCCCATCTAAGTTTGTTGACTTAATCCTCAATTGGAATGGAATCTGTATATAATATTCACGTTATTGAGAGCCTAGTTATATCAGAGTATCAAGCGACTGCTATTTTGACATTACGCTACAAGGTGGCAAAGTGAAGTATAGGATAAGTTATTATACTGTTTCTTTTGTTAAATCCGAGGCATGTGGAATGTGGATCTATGAGGGCTTACTAATTCTCTATTAAGAATTCATCTTTTAAATGCAAATTCTATTAAAAAATTATTGAAAGTCATCATGGACTTAATATATCATGGAGCAATCTGCAACTTCCCTACAACAGTTAACAGGGAGCAAATGCGAGATCTAAGAATCGCTGGGTGTGAAACGGGGAGATTTTCAAATGTTTCAAATATATAAACACTCACGATGTCATTACTAAATTTAACCCTAGTTGAAGGCGATGAAATTCTGACATACATATTCAGATACCCTGAACGAAGTTCATACCTATGTGCAATGAGTAATGGTACATTACGAGGCAATGATACAACTTCCGTAAACCTCAAAAACAAAATTTGGCCTCACTTGAATGTTTGGTAGACTCACTGAACTATGTATTTCATATTCGATTGATGCATCTCGCACCAAGTCGTAGCATTATGACCTACGTTGTGTACGAGCTCATCATTCTGCGCCAGAGACACAAAAAAGTTCTAGGGTGTGCAAAATATGTCATTTTGCTACGTGCAGAGGATGCAAGTCTTATCTCGGCTCACACATTCATTGCGAACACATGCAGTTAAGGAATACTCGTCCACAGAAAGCCTGCTACAATTGAACATCTTATGCTTCATGAATGCCATCATGGATGCAATCATGAATGCAATCACGCAATCATGAATGCAATCATGATTGCAATCACACAAGCTAATGGAGGTTACCTGTTTTAGAGCACGTTGTTTCCGTTGATCTCGTTAATTCTTTAGTCTATCAAAAAATTCCCGTGACATTTTAGTCTACAAGTACTGTTTTGAACTAGATTACTGATATGATTACCTCAAAAGCTATAAAAATTGCAAAAATTCCAAACGAATGTGAATGATGCCATTCATGGATATTTGACTTGTGCTTTCATATTAATCGTTTTGCTGGGAAGAATATCAGGTTTGTGTTCAACCTTACTGAAAACAGCATGCTTGTGTTTAATTATGGAGCCATCCGTAATAGCTGCATGGTTTAAGAATGCACCCAACTTTCTTAACTTTGATAGATTCCGAATAACCATATAGTGTTGATTGCACATTAATGAACGTAACACGTAACTTATTTTACTTCAATGATGATTTTAAAGCACCTGGGTGTCTACGTATTTGAACTGGTCCTTTTCTGCTGAGAGAGGGTAAAGCAAGGCTGTCTGGACCCTATAAGCCCACTGTCACACAGAGAGCTAAACTAAATTTCATGGTTGCTGCCCTTTGCCCGCCAAGCCAGCCAAGCTTTATTGAAAGTCTCTAGTGAGTGAATGCAGATGATTTGCATAGCTTTCCCATTGTTAAGCGAAGGGACCGCTTTTAATCCCCCATGGGTTGTTGCAGGCAGGGCGTCTCCCGCGAAAACGGGCAGTTGCCATACACCTAGCAACGGGGATGGACCGGAGTCGAGGAGCCGACCAAATTTTTTTGCTGAGGGCGAAATAGTTATTTCAGCATCAATGTGGGTGCCAGGCCCAATGCTTGGGCAGAAGTATTAAGTAAATTTACGCAATTCGTCGCTGAGGTCGATTGCTTGAGGGATATCGGCGCTGAGGCCAATATTAAAATACAAAATTGTGTATTTGAAGAAGTCAGGCGGCTCCTGGTATTTAAACCAACCAATCTCACACCGAAAGGTCCATCCAGTACCGCAAAGTTCACTCCGAAAATTCCGTAAGTTGTACTTGTTGTTAAATCATTAAGTTACATGCAGGTGAAATGTTATGTTAAGTGTTATGTATGTTTAAAAACTGTCGACTTTAGTCCTGGTCAGCACTAAAGATGTGACTTCGGGAATGTATTGAATTAAGCAGTGTAAGAGTGGTTGTGTAATGTACATAGTAAACGATTTGCATAGCAAGGCTTTGATGCAACTTAAGGGTCGTAACAAGATTGCAGAAAGTCATTTGAGAAGCGAAGCTTTGGTGTGTTAAGGAATTTAAGGGTGATGATATTGATTGTTTACTAAGGTGTAAATAGAAATGCAAGAAATGCAACAATAGCACGGTAGAGTTTGAGAGGTGCAGGAGTGACTCGAGATAAAATTTAAGTCGAACAGCTCCTTGTAAAGTATTATGTTTAGCTCCGGGAAAGTTGAGCACAAATGAAGAATTTGTTTTTTTGTGAAATGTAAACTGCAAAACAAGGTTAACTTTAAACGAGGGTTATGGTAGAAAAGGGTATTTTCATGCTAGGATATCCGATATTTTGACTTAGGATTTATCCTACTAGTGATGTGTTATAATTTTGTGCACTTCACCAGGGTTGACACGAGGCTAGTCTTGGTTTTATTCTTTGCCATCGCCTACATCATCCATCCTACTTAAGGCCACCCGGTTCAACCATCGCTACTTGTGCTAACGTAACGAGGTACTACAAGGTCCTAGCCAAAAAGCCGTTGTCGGGCTTCGCCACTACCTACTTTATTTCGCGAGTTCTCGAGGTCTTCTTGTCTCGCAACAAAATATCTCTGTTTCGCGATGGCGGGATTACACATTTACGCACTCCACTGATATCCAGAGGGACGTCGTACCTTACGCGAAAGGACCCGAATTTGTACCAGGAGAGCTCACCAACAGATGGTTTGATTTTTTTCGTACCCATGGTGTATGTATGTATGTATTTATGTACGTATGAACAAACAACGAATGTATTTATGTAGCCTACTTTACATATTTCTTTACCAGTACGCAAGATCAAGATTAAAACGCGTACAAAGTCAATTGGTGTGAAGTTGTTATTGGTGTTGTCGTATCCAGGGGCCAACCCTTAAGAACACTTCGAACTTGGGCCTTTACAGTTCCCACCCGTGACACCCACGCATACAAGGTTTAGCAGTACTTGCTATGTATAGAGGTGTTTCACCGACGACACGTGATCGCCCATCTCTGGTTTTTAAGGCAAGCGTACATTGTGCTGCTTGACATAAAAATTTGGTTCTGTTTCGTTGCATCTGGACCCCTTGTAGAAGTTCTCATCATGCAAAAGCTACCAGGCCTTTCAGACTGTTGTGAAATGTTTGTACAATGAGCATTGAAATTTTGAGTGTTAGTTACAGGGAGCGAGTTTTGCCACTCCAAATGCCTCTCCAAAGGGGAAGGCTGAAAGGTACGAAAGTGTCCAAATGGCCTTTAATTGCCGTCATTTTTACTGGGTATTTCAAATCATTTGATGCAATACCCATGTTACAGATGAAGTACATCTCTACAGCATTATGGCACGCTCTGCGCGCTCAAAATATTAGGCACCAAATTGGTCGAGATTTTGCGTGGAGGAAGTTTCTTGAATAAAAAGTATGTCTGTTTAAAATTTCTGCTTCCCCTCCTCCCCTTAAACGTTGGAACATATCTTTGATTGTTCAGCATACAAAGAAGATCCTTTTGAATAGAGCATGTTACTCTTAAAATGCAATCTTTTAATGTAAATGAACAAGTATAAAATGTCTGTTTGCGGTTGTGATTGTATTGTTACAAGACGACTCGTCAGGAACACCAGATTGAATCCGTCGACGAGCGAATGGAAAGCTCCAGAGAATTCAACTTCAACGCAGGCTTTCTAGAATTGTCTAGAAGTGAGAACTGTTTACGTAATGTGCCAATTATAGCAGCGGCCTGGCGACACTTCTAAGAAACAGTGCTACTACTGTGCATACAAGGAACGTTCTCGTAGTTGCTTGACTGTGTGCACTGGAAGTTTCTATTAAGGAACGTTCTCGTAATTGCTCGACTGTGTGTACTGGAAGTTTCTATTAAATTCTGGAGATTTCTCGATTGAAAGCCTAGCGTATAAAAGACAGTTCAACAACTGTTATAGGAGAGAGATATCATGATACTTCATCGAGATCAGACGTTGTCATACTGCTGTTGAGAAGTTATTCTCTGATCGAATCACCTGAAGCCAGCCACTGACACTGTACACTTGTGATAAATTGCCTTACGCCGTTTCTACACTGTGTATTGAGATCGTTATCATCCATCATCGCCTAGCCTTGTCATTATTCGCTCGTGGAACCAGTTCCTACGTTACAGCACGCTGCAGGTCTACTACTGTACCATCGTCGACGTGCATGCACTACCAACCCTTGGACTAGACCAGAATAGCATTAATTGAAGGATTGTGAGTAAATGTAATTAATTATTGTAAATTTAAGTAAGATAAGGAGATCGTAAATAATCATTAAGTTGTTGAATTTTAATCTCGTTCTTCTGTGATCTTTCGCTGTTATTGGTTTGACTTGCGACCACAAGCCGTAACAGAATTGATGGCCTAACATCCGGGAACGAAAAATACTAGAAAATTCGAGAAATTCTGTTGTTAGTCGTAAGCAACTGTGTTTGCCCAGACTTGTTAGGTGTTTCTTGAGTGCTTGATACAACTTCAAAATGCCATTCAACTTAGATAAATTCGTGGCTAGTCCCTCAGTCGAGGAACTAGATTCATTAAAGAAGTCTGAGATTGTAAAGGTCGCAAAACATTATGGCACTGAATTTCAGCCTTTTATGCGGAAAGACGAGATATGTCTAGAATATCTCGTGTATGAAAGTATCCTGCCTAGTACAGTATTGGAAACAGCTATCACTGTGCCAACTGACAACACATTTGAATGGAAAAGGCTTGAAATGGAAATGAATAAGGAAGTTAGATTAAAAGAAATGGAAAGAGAAAAGGAAAGAGAGGAAAGAGAAAGGGAAAGAGAGGAAAGAGAAAGGGAAAGAGAGGAAAGAGAAAGGGAAAGAGAGGAAAGAGAAATGCAAATGCAAAAGGAAAAAGAAGAAAGAGAAAAGCAAATGCAGAGGGAAAAGGAGGCAAGAGAACATGAATTTAGGTTGAAGCAACTAGAGTTAGGGGTCATAAAAGGCTCAGACCCTAAAATAGGCTTGGATACTGGGGTATTCGATGTTTCTAAGCACGTAAAATTTGTCCCCAAATTTCAGGAGGATAACGTGGTAAAATTCTTTTACCACTTCAAAAAGCTGGGTGAGCAACTAAAGTGGCCAAGAGATAAATGGTCCATACTCATCCAGAGTAATTTCACAGGCAAGGCTCAAGAAGTGTATTTCGCACTGTCAATAGAGGACAGCATGGATTATGATAACGTTAAAAAGGCCATATTACAAGCCTATGACTTGGTGCCCGAAGCTTATCGCCAAAAATTTAGAAAGTATCGTAAGGCGGATACACAAACATACGTGGAGTTTGCTTATCAAATGGAAAGGCATTTCGATAGATGGTGTGCTTCCAAAAAGGTCTCCATATTTGACGCCTTAAGACAACTGATGCTGGTCGAGGAATTCAAACGGTGTGTGAATGATGACATTAAGACTCACCTTGAGGAAAATAAGGCTGACAAGCTGAGTGAAGTTGCAAATTTGGCTGATCAGTATGCACTTACCCATAAATTCGGTAAAGTGGGTCAGACTCAAAACAAGGGTCAGTTTAGTAGGCCAAATAAGAAATATGGCAATAGTAGTGGCACGACAGGTAACAGTGGATCTCAGTCTGGTACTATCTCTCCAACAAATTCCGGTAAAAACAACCAGATTCAAGTCGTCAAAAGAACGACCAGGTCAGCTCAAACAAAGCTGCCTTCAAAGACATAAGTTTTGGTTTCTGTCAGAAAAAGGGCCACACAATGGCAAATTGCTTCAAATTGGCAAAACTAAAGGAGACTGAAACAGCCCCCAATGCCTTAGGCAATGTAGAGAACTCTTCTGAGATAGTCGTGACTTTACGGCCTAATTCTAACGACCAAATTAAGTAAGAATACCTTCCATTCGTGTCTGAGGGGTTTATTTCCCGAGATGGGAATTCAGCTCATCCACCCGTCAAAATTAAAATTTTGCGTGGCACAGGCGCAACTCAGTCGTTGCTTCTTGATGGAGTTTTGGCATTATCGGACTCTACTTCCACAGGAGCAAATGCACTAATTCAGGGGGTTGAGTGTGGATTTATTTCTGTCCCTCTCCACAAAATTAATTTGAAGTCAGATTTAGTTTCTGGGTCGGTCGTAGTAGGGGTCAGACCTACTCTACCTGTAAAGGGGGTATCTCTGTTGCTAGGCAATGACCTAGCTGGTGGAAAGGTAGTAGCTAATGCAATTTTGACAGATAAACCATGTGATTATAACAACACAGAGCAATTAGAAAAGGAATTTCCAAATTTATTCCCTGCCTGTGCTGTCACTAGAGCTATGTCACAAAAGCTCGCCATAGATGATAAACTTAAACATCCACCCTCCAAAAGTGAGGATAAAGTTCCCAAAAGTGAAACAAATAGGGAATCATGTAAGGATGATAATCCTAAACATCCTTTCTCTAAAAATGAGGGTATGATTTCTGAAAATAAGGATGATAAACTTAATCATCCGCCCTCTAAAATTGAGGAATTAGTTCCTAAAAATGGAACAACACTCCCAAAAGAGGAGTCAGAGTCTGGAAAAGATTCTAGTAAAAATATTCATGGAAGTGAAGATTCTTGGTATGATCTCAGCGAATCTTTTATGACTAATCTTAATGATAGTCAGGATTGTGAGTCTCCTGGCCCCACACATAGTGAGGGGGTAGAACAGGAAAAATCAAAAATGTCTGACACACTCCAAAGAGACCAGTTGTCAGTCCAATAACAACATGATGAAGAGCTTCAGCCATTAATAGCTGGTGCACACACTGAGGATGAATCGAAAGACGTCCCAGTCTGCTTTTATTTTAAGAACAATATTTTGATGCGTAAATGGCGACCACCGGATG
Source organism: Holothuria leucospilota (assembly GCA_029531755.1). NCBI lineage: Eukaryota > Metazoa > Echinodermata > Holothuroidea > Aspidochirotida > Holothuriidae > Holothuria > Holothuria leucospilota. The sequence continues at coordinate 19,800,921 of CM055983.1, forward strand.
CAACATTAGATGAAGAGTGGAGAATTTACCATCAAATTGTGGTACCTAGGACTTATAGAAGAGAAATACTGAGTATTGCTCATGAAATGCCGTTTGCAGGGCACCTAGGAGTCAATAAGACTTACCACAGAATTCTAAGTCACTTTTATTGGCCAAAATTTAAAAGTGATGTGGCCAAATTTTGTAAGACCTGTCACTCATGTCAAATGGTTGGGAAGCCGAATCAGAATATTCCGGCTGCACCCTTAAAGCTAATTCCTGCTCTTGAAGAGCCGTTTAGTAGAGTCATCATTGATTGTGTAGGTCCCCTACCTAGGAGTAGGGCAGGGCATCAGTATATATTAACCATCATGTGTGCTTCTACAAGGTTTCCAGAGGCAATACCTCTGAGAAATATTAAGGCTCGGACAGTCTTACAAGCTTTACTTAAATTTTTCACATTGTTTGGGTTGCCAAAGGAGATCCAATCAAATCAAGGGTCTAATTTCATGTCAACTGTATTCCAACAGATGTTGTATGAGTTAGGCATAGACCAAATTAAGTCTTCGGCTTATCATCCCGAAAGCCAAGGGGCTGTAGAAAGGTTTCACCAAACATTGCAGAATATGTTGAAGACATATTGTCATGATAATGAGAGAGACTGGGATGAAGGCATTCCATTTGTAATGTTTGCTGCCAGGGAGTCTATACAAGAGTCACTTGGGTTCAGTCCATTTGAACTTGTCTTTGGACACACAGTTCGTGGACCATTGAAATTGTTAAAGGAGAGGAGAAGTGGTTATCAGATTCAGGTGCAGACATATATCTACTTGATTATGTATCCCGCTTTAAAGATCGTCTTCAGGGAGCATGTGAACTTGCTCAGGAAAATCTGAGGCACTCTCAGAAGAAAATGAAAGCGTGGTATGACAAGACCACTGTGAAAAGAGAGTTTAAGCCTGGTGATAAGGTGCTAGTGTTTTTACCTGTTTCTGCTCAGCCACTTCAAGCTCGCTTTCAAGGACCTTATGTCATTGAGAGAAAAGTTAGTGACACAGATTACGTCATTTTGACACCTGACAAGCGTAAATCTAAAAGAGTATGTTATATTAATATGATGAAGAGATATTATGAAAGAGAAGATTGTGACATTTCTAAGAATGAAAGTGTACATGATGTAAATAGTAACACTAATGATACAGGTGATCAAGTGTGTATTATCAATGCTGATCATGAACTCAGTAATGATGAGATCAAGGCTAATAATGTTCCTGACATGTGTATTAAGTTACAAAATTCTGATGTGTTGAAAAATCTCGACCAGAAATTAAGTCATCTGGTTCACAAAGAAAAGTCAGAAATGAAATCATTAATCTGTGAGTATGCATGCTTGTTCTCAGATGATCCTACTAGGACAAATTTGATTGAACATTATGTTGATGTGGGAGATGCCACACCAATCAAGCAGCATCCTTACCGAGTTAACCCTAGAAAACGACAACATCTCAGGGATGAGGTTCGGTACATGTTAGAAAATGACTTAATAGAACCTAGTAATAGTGAATGGTCTTCCCCTTGTATATTGGTCCCCAAGCCAGACGGTGGGTACAGATTTTGTACTGATTACCGAAAGGTGAATGCGGTCACAAGAACGGATTCCTATCCGATACCCCGTATCGATGATTGTATTGATAGGATTGGGAAAGCTACGTATGTGTCAAAGTTTGACTTACTAAAGGGGTACTGGGAGATACCACTCACTGAGAGGGCTCGGAAAATCTCGGCATTCGTGACGCCAGATGGGTTATTTCAGTATAAGGTTATGCCGTTTCGTATGAAAAATTCACCGATGATCTTTCAACGCTTAGTAAATAACCTTACGTCAGACTTAGAAAATTGTGAAGTATATGTTGATGACCCTATTGTGTACAGCAACTCGTGGGATGAACATGTACAACATGTTAAGGCATTATTTGACAAGCTTGCCAAAGCTAATTTGACTGTCAATTTGGTCAAAAGTGAGATTGCTTGTGCCCAGGTGATATACTTAGGGCATTTGGTTGGTCAGGGTAACGTTAGACCAATTAAGGCCAAAGTTGAGGGCATTGACAAATTCCCTGCCCCAACTGATAAAAGGCAGCTCATGCGCTTCCTAGGCATGGCTGGTTACTACAGACGTTTTTGTCCAAATTTCTCTGACATCGCTGCACCATTGACAAAATTATTAAAGAAAAATGAAAAGTTTGATTGGACGGATAATTGCCAAGCAGTATTTGAATTATTGAAAAAGGCACTAATGAGTTCACCAGTGTTGATTGCTCCAGATTTTGAAAAGCAATTTAAGTTGGCAGTAGATGCCAGTGACAATGGCATAGGAGCAGTTTTGCTTCAAGCTGATGAGCATGGTGTTGATCATCCTGTTTGTAGTTATTCTAAGAAATTTGACAAACACCAGAAAAATTATTCAACAATTGAAAAAGAGACATTAGCTTTGATACTTGGTCTTCAACACTTTGATGTTTATTTGGGAACTACTAGTTTCCCTATCACTGTATAAACTGATCATAACCCTTTGGCATTTTTATCTAAGATGAAGAATAAGAATCAAAGATTGATGAGGTGGAGTTTATTTCTGCAATCATATAATGTAGATATTAAGCACATTAAAGGGAAAGACAATGTTGTACCAGACTCTTTGTCAAGAATTTGATCTGATGCAGTATGCAGTGTTGAAAATTTCACTGTAAGTTTTGAAATTTTGTGTTAAAGGCATTGTCTGGTGGCATTTTGTAGGGGTCTTATGTGAAAGATAAAAAATTTTCATTACATGTCATCCAAACCCCATATCACAACTCCATTCCTAACTCAAGATATCTCTTCCTAAAGATTGGTTACTTTTAATAAGAAATACCTCCAAGTTTCCTCAAGGTCACAAAACGTGATCCAAAGTGGGCAAATTGCCTCAGATTCCTTTTGTTGTTCTTAGTAATTGGCTACCTTGTTTGTCCTTGAAATTTGATACCGTTGGAATGTTTAGATGTTTTCCCGTGTAGATATAGTGAAAAACTGTTCCATACTTATGGTGCAGCAAATAAAGTTGTGGAATATTCAATACAGTGATATCAACATTATAAAGAAATACAAAAACTACATCAAATCCATTTGCCCAGATGACATCACGGATTTCCCATCATGCACTGGGAAAACTGAAAATGTAGTATTTCTTCAAAAATTTGTATCTTCCAAATGCAAGATGCTATTGAGATGGGGTTTTCACTGCCTAAGACAGAAAATTTTTCTGCTTTTTTGAAAGCATCAAATTTGGTCACCAGACCATGCTTTTAACTACAGCACAATGTGTATTGATGATGTTACTGTATTCATGTATCATCACCTTGCAAGACAAGTTGTATGTTATGATTATACCTTCCATTGAATATTGGACTACATACTGTACATACTGTAGTTATTACTGTAAAGTTATACATTGTAAATATTGTAACTTAAGTTTTGTCCGAGACGTCCAAAACTCTTTCAAGGGGGGGGGGGAGTGTTACAAGACGACCCGTCAGGAACACCAGACTGAATCCGTCGACGAGCGAATGGAAAGCTCCAGAGAATTCAACTTCAACGCAGCCTTTCTAGAATTGTCTAGAAGTGAGAACTGTTTACGTAATGTGCCAATTATAGCAGCGGCCTGGCGACACTTCTAAGAAACAGTGCTACTACTGTGCATACAAGGAACGTTCTCGTAGTTGCTTGACTGTGTGCACTGGAAGTTTCTATTAAGGAACGTTCTCGTAATTGCTCGACTGTGTGTACTGGAAGTTTCCATTAAATTCTGGAGATTTCTCGATTGAAAGCCTAGCGTATAAAAGACAGTTCAACAACTGTTATAGGAGAGAGATATCATGATACTTCATCGAGATCAGACGCTGTCATACTGCTGTTGAGAAGTTATTCTCTGATCGAATCACCTGAAGCCAGCCACTGACACTGTACACTTGTGATAAATTGCCTTACGCCGTTTCTACACTGTGTATTGAGATCGTTATCATCCATCATCGCCTAGCCTTGTCATTATTTGCTCGTGGAACCAGTTCCTACGTTACAGCACGCTGCAGGTCTACTACTGTACCATCGTCGACGTGCATGCACTACCAACCCTTGGACAAGACCAGAATAACATTAAGTAAAGGATTGTTAGTAAATCTAATTAATTATTGTAAATTTAAGTAAGATAAGGAGATCGTAAATAACATTAAGTTGTTGAATTTTAATCTCGTTCTTCTGTGATCTTTCGCTGTTATTGGTTTGACTTGCGACCACAAGCCGTAAAAGTATTTATCTGTGATCACCATAACAATAAGAGATACAAAATAAAAACAAATAAACACTGTATGTCCTAAAAACAATACATACTTTGATGTAATACAATATTTTCGAATTCTCCAATGTTTAAAAACAAGGGAAATTCGTGGGATATCAATTTTAGAAGATATGATCACACTGACTACCTGTAACATGCGACACTTGCGGGTCCAAATTGGGCCCCACGAGAGACAACTCTCCCAGAATTTTTATCTCTACTTTGCCTCATGGTACAGACTCGGCGGTTTAAGCACCAAAAGATCATACACTGAACAGATTATATCAATGGTATTTTAAGGTTTATGTGGGTGAAATTTGCTAAAGTATGGAATACATGTCTTTATTCAAATATTGGCAAATTTTGACCAAAAATGAGGGTCCGTCCCCCATTATCCCTGTAGAAGAAAGCTATGTCCTAACCACCCAACATTACCATTTTCCTACGCCTCAGTACATCTAAAAAGCACTCCGGAATGCTTGGGGTTATGGCTAGCTGCTTCCTCTAAGATATTTGCAATTTTTTCTTTCAAAAATAGGTCAAGGCTACCCCAATTTTAATATTTTGGTCCCAAAAGACGAAGATTTCCAAACATCCTAGGAAAACAACCCTACCTCTTAGAGCAAAAGTGATTGCAGTTTTGAACTCTTCACAAAATTCAACAATCAGTTTTGTTTTATTTACTATCAGTTTTTCTTTATTAGTTAATCAAAGGCGTATACTGCCATCTACATATCCACTAATAAAGTCAAAAACCCAAAACACCCTTGTGCTGCTTTCACACTATGCCTGTAGACCTACAATATCTATAGGAGCCCTTTACAATATGTTCGGCACCCCACAACTAATTACTGTACAGAGCCTGTGTGTTGCCTTGGCAACACTCCATTCACAGCGCTCAAGTTCACCCACTCATGTTTGTAGGTCACTACAGAAATGTCTGCATGCCTTGTACTGTGTGTGTAAGGTTAGCCGGGGGTTATTTGATAGCTTTTAGTGTGTGTGCTGTCAGAAGAATCTGGTCAGACTTTTAGGATCGATTATACCAGTCATGTCACGCTCACAATATGTCGGATGGAGACAAATTTGGAATCATTGGAGAGAGAATTGTGTGAAAATGTCATAAAAACTTCATAACACCCTTTCATTCCCCAAAAGACAGTAAGAAGAAAAAACAAAGAAAAACAGTCATAAGAAACGACTTCACCCGCAAAACTTGCATATTATTGAGTAAAAATGACCTCATCGAAATTTGCATCTTTTAAGCTTACAATTGAGATTGAGGTCTTTTTTTTTGAAAATATTCTCTAAAATTAGGTTAAAGCTTTATTGAAAATATTCTCTTAAACTAGGTTAAATGATGCATCAAGTTTAATTGTCAACAAAGTGCATTTTTGAAAAACCTCCCTAGTGTTAAAGAGTTTTAATTGACTGAATTAACATTTCGTAAGTTGTGGCATTCTAGTCTTTTTGTGTCCCTCCCTCCCACCTAAATATAGCTAATCCACATTGATCATACTTACTCAAAACTTCTTGAATAGCAATTTTTTCATCATCTGCAGTACTGAAGGTGTCCTTCCCTCCATGTGAGCAAATAAAAAGCACAAAACAGTCGTAGCTACCGTGATCCATTGCAGCTGTTTCTCGTATCAAACTTATCGTCGCTTGCAATTTCAAGTTGTGCTTTTCTATAATTTCAAAACCAAGCTTCTTGAATATTTTCTCCAGATTGACTAAAACATGAAATTAAGAGACATTAATTAAATTAATTAGACCTCACCCAACCCATTTACCCTCTGAGATGAAAGAAAAAAGAAATGATACTTCTACAGGTTTTCGAAATTGTGTTCGGGTGTTGGCAATGAAAACTGGTTTGGGTCTTGGCATACATCTAGTATAAAATAAAAATAGATAGAGCAATCAGTACAATTAAGAAAGAAAAATTTCTAGAGTATGTGCACACCAATGGCATGTAAACTGGCACAGCTATAAGGTTTTTCAGTAAGCAACGGTTCTATAAAACCAGACTTGTAGTTTGCGTACTTCGTTATGAGTGCGAGTACAGTTCTATTGTCTCTGGTTGGCACAACGAGAGAAAATGTCTCTTCCATGGGTACGCGCACAAAACTTTTATTAGTGGTAATGCCTAACTTTCACAATCAGTGAGAACCATGGCAAATCAAGTACAGGCAAATATGCCAAAGCGTTCGTGCCGCTAGATATCAATAGGCTCGTTTAGCCAAAGTTCCCCGGGAAAAGGCCATTTTCCCTGGTGAAAAATATAAACGTCTTATGTCTCCTGATGGCTAAATGGTCCTATTGAATTTTAGCTTCATGTTAGTGCGAGTACATACTCAATTCAAGTCTGTAAAGCATTGTAAAGCATATGGTGAAATTGATGGTAATTATTGTAAAGACGTCATCCATGTATACTTCGAAATCAAGTTGTTACAGATGATAACGACAGGTCCCACAACAGCCCAGTAAAATTCAACATTTTTGATGAAAATACCAGTTAAAAGAAAACAGTCGACCAAGATTTAATTTAAGATGAGCATACACGAATGAGATTGTCACATGTCCATTAGCAATACTTCCAGAATTCCACTTGTCTTTGTCTCCATTTTAACGAATGTGAGCACATGACGCTTAAAAAAGTTGTTTACGGGGCCTGGGATCCAATCTGGGGACAGTTGAAATTTCTCCCTTCACTAAAAGGAGGTTGTAACATGGGAAATTTAGCCATTCCCTTTCTACCAGAAGTCTTACCAAGGGCATTTGCTATAGAAAAAATTAAAGACTATTAATAAGAGAAGCTTGATGGGAAATTTGATAATATAGGGAAAACTTGCAATGTTAAATGAAAAAAAAAATCACAAAAAAGTCTTAAAATGATATTTTGACGTGTTTCGTACGCGCCTATGTAGGAAGCCTATCATTGTCTGGTTATCAATTTTACTGGAAATCGAAGTAAAATTATCGTTTCAAAGCCGCACTCAAACCCTACCATTACCTATACATCCCACAAGTCCTCCCGTCATCAATCTCACAGGCATTTAATCTTACTTCAACCATTAAAAAAGAACGTGGATTGTGATTTGTGTGGTCTTATGTGTCCGACCATACAATAAGGTCATTTCAAAACGATTAAATGTTGCACTATGAGTCAACTGTCTTTAAGCTTTCTTGAGTTGAGTTTTTTAGCCCTGATATCCCACTAAAAGGATTAAATGTAATGAAAAAGAAATGTAATAAAAAAAAGTTAAAAAAATCTAAGACGTCTGGAAAGCGTTATTGTAGGAAGCGCTTTTTTCGCACACACATACATTCATCCGACGTAGCAAATTAGTCTAACTTTGACTTAATGTAGGAAACTCTATGGATATTGGTCCAAAGCTGTGAGCATCCCATACCATCATCCATTTTTCCCATCCACAACCCCCCGAGTCACCAGAACGATGGGCTTTAATCTACCTTAAGCAACTATGAAAACAACTATAGTCAGTTCGTGATTTTTGAGGTTTCATCAGTACGCACTCAGTATCATTTGAAGATCAGTAAATTCTTCACGCTAATGCTCACAAGTCTGTAAATACCTCAGAGCTCCGAGAGACGTGATGCCGTGGAAGCCATCTGCACATTACTCGTTCAGCTCAAACAGGAGTTCCTACTGAGCCGCACGTAATTAAACCATTCCATAACTTGTTGACAATATACCATCCAATGCATTTCATTGCAAGTTCCTTCTAATACAAATAAATAAGCTGGCTCTATTTTTTGTGTTAGTATCATGTTTCACTTGGGTGGGGAATACTAGGGAAATATCCCACAGACAGGAAAATTATTTTTATTGCAAAGTAAACGCACTAATGAAGCTTTTTGTGCGTAAAATAAATGGGAAGATTCTTGCTTTAGATAATGGCAACCACTAAAATGTACGCTAGCTCTAGCTAGTTTCAGTCACATTAAACATATTGGCTTATCCAAAACTTATTACTTTGTGCATAGTGTGGACGTGCAGCGTATGTATGAAGGACGAGTAGCGCCTGGAGGGTGAGCCCCGGAAGTACATTCCACTTTGTGGGGATCCTTAAATTTTCATTCCAACGTCCAGCATTTTTGAAACAGTTTTGAAGGAATTTGAGCATTAAATAGCAGGGAATGGTCACCCTTCAAAGACTAATTAACTTCAACTTTGCTTAAAAACTTATAGGGGGAATAGTCTCTTGCCCCCATGTGCCCTGTGTGCCATAGTATACTGCATGCATGACTATATCATGAAACTGCATTCGGATATTCTATTCACTATTAAGACATTAAGCAACACTAAGTAATTTCAAACCTTGAAATGTATTTGTTACTTAATTGAATATGCAGGTGTCTCAAGGTTTATTAATAGGTGTACCTTTGTCACTTTCATTTCCAATCCTTTCGTTCGACTGCTCAAATTTGTCGTAAGTGAGGAGCAGACATATTCCTCGAGTTGTACTACTCATTTCATAATAAGGAAGCAACCTGGATGTTGGTGCGTCAGTTTCATCTCGAGACTCTGCTTCTTTAGACCTTTCACGAGAAACTGCATGAGAGGCTGTAAGAAATGTTTATCATGTTCATATGAACAAAGAACTAAACTATGCCTCAACTGACTATTTTTGCTTAATAACCTAGATGCAGGATCTGTGCCTTCTTTGCAAAGAGAACATTTTCATTTCCTGAGGTTCATTGTATTTCGGTAAAGTGATAAATATTTGTAATCAATCATTATAATATATGAAAGAGTTGTATGGAAAACCCAATTTTTCTCAGCGCTGTCCGGGCTGACTGCCATCGCCATAAACTTAAGAGATGGTTGGGAAAAATTCATACCGACTTGGTCACAAGACAGTTTACTTTTCAGCTGAAGAATATTACTCATTTTCTGAAACCCAACACGTCACCTGTATTTAAGTTGTTCTTGTGTTCTATCATTACAAAACGTATTTGCATCAAAACACAACAACAACATAAAACGCTTTTCCAGCGTTGGCAACAAGGAGTGGAAACGGACGATTCTCCACGAAGTCAAAAGTACAACAACGACCCAATTACTTTTGTTTTGAAGGGTTGAGATTTTGTCATTGGTAATTCAGGTATATCCCTCCACAGTCCAAAAAGAAACTTTCATTCCAACTTTGTTCTACTTTTATACTGTCTATGCTTGCCGCATCACTAAAAGAAGCCTGTTAAGTGGTAGAATAGATTGTTGTTCAGCCGTCAACAGACCTACTAAGCCTCACGCTACTCTAGGGAGTCACACGCATTTGGAATCACTCTCGCGTGTCTCACACACCCACGTCAGATAAGCATCCTAATTATTTGACATTTTTCATCATCGTCGGTCACAGTTACAACCATCTTCTGGTTGAACTTGCTTTCTAACGTGATTGCTCCCGCCTATTTTATTTTTCTTGCAGGCTCTGGCCATGATGAAGCATATCCTAGATAGCACAAAGCACTGGTGTTATGTTGGACCAATGTTGGCAACAGTTGGCAACGTTTGGCATTATGTTGTGTAGGCAACTAAAGGCAGGGCCAACATTTCGCCAACCATATGCAGCCAATAATTGTAAAATTACATGTATTGCTAACATTTGACCAACATTTATAGGCCAATTGTAGGGCATCATACATTTAACCAACACTGAACCAACTTCAAGAGGCCAACTGTTGGATGCGTTACATTTAACCAACATTGAACCACTTTCATGAAACCAACCGTTGGGCAGTATGTGTTCAACCAACATTGAACCACTTTTTAGGGACCAACTGTTGGACATCATATATTGAACCAACATTGGGCCAACACTTAAAACTAATGAAATTATAATAATATATATATTTATATTTATATGTATATATTATTAACCAAGTCCGCGTGTTGGATCCTCATAGTAAAAATAGGTATACACGTATTCTCCAAGTAAATACAAGAAAATGTGCGAAAATATAGAAAGCCTTTCAAATCCAACTGATTTATTAATGCTCAGGATACTTCGACACTTTCCTGGTGTCTTTATCAACTATAAATAAATAAATAAATAAATATATATATATATATATATATATATATATATATATATATATATATATATATATAGGCCATAAACAGTGATACCGAAATAAAACAGTATATGGGAGACTTTATGTATAGACTTATCAAAACAGTAAATCGAGGTTCAAAATTCATCACCTGGCACTTTGTCTGTGATATTATCATGTTAAATATAAAACAAAAACAGCGTATGTGGATTGAAAAAGTTAAATAGAAAGTCATCCCTCAACTGATGTGCCTAATCTGAAGAGCACTTCAAAGTCGGCCTACAACCTATGGTTGACTCAACCTCAATGCTGGTTATGGGTTGCTAAACGCTGGCATTGGTTTCGGCTGGCACATGGTAAGCGGCCCAACACTGGCCCAACGATAGACCACCAGAAAAATACTAAGCTGGTCATTTTGGGTATCAAGCCAACCTCATAATTCCTTTAATAACAGATATTATCTAATCACAATATTTTGCAAAACGTGTACTTACACTGTGGGAATTTTTGCTAAGACAATTTGAGAAAAATGTTTAAAATGCTGTGAAATTCTGTTGGAACACCAGATTTACATACCTTTCATCTAAATGGAGCATTCCGAATTTTTCAAAGGAGATTTGTGTTTATCACTTAATGTAGGTCTAATTTAAATAAATTGTGGCTGGCAATCGTGAATTCTTGCAAAATATCATGTTTCTCAGTTGTACAATACAACATAAAGGAGGAGAAATTGAAAAATCATGGAGAAAATTGTATTATTAATCGTTAATGATAACAAACAAGTCTCACTGAAAATATAATTGTTAAACCAAACCCATTCGTTTTATACATGATCACGACGGCGGAGCTCCCAGGGTGGGACCTGGTCTATTCAGCCAGTCATAGTTTGTCTCTTGGGGACGTTGTTACTCCTTCAGGGAGCAGAACTCCTTCGGGAGTATGTTTGGTTTTCGCCCCTGGCTCTTCGCCAGAGAGTCAGGGGACTTTGGGAAAAAAGTTCTATTCAGCCAGTCTAGAACGGGACCACTGTCCGGTGGGTCAGTTCAGTCATAGTTTGTCCCTTGGGGACGTATAGCTCCTTCAGGGAGAAGGAATCCTTCGGGAGTATTGTTTGGTTTTCGCCCCTGGCTCTTCGCCAGAGAGTCAGGGGACTTTTGGAAAAAAGTGGCTCAGCCGGTCTATTCAGCCAGTCTAGAACGAGACTTCGCACGTCAGGTTGGTCGGTAGTTCTTGTTAAGTAAGTTGTCCCCCTGGGGACGTATAGCTCCTTAAGGGAGCAGAACTAGTTCGGGAGTATTGTTTGGGTTTCGCCCCTGGCTCTTCGCCAGAGAGTCAGGGGACTTTTGGTTCAGGTCTTCGGCGAGGGCAGACGTGCTTTTGTTTGGCTCTCGCCGTTTGCTCGTGCTGAATTTGGTGCCAGCACTGTTAGCTATACTACTGTATATATCACGGTTGCGTACAAATCCTTACAGCGTGGGTGTGTTGTCTCGTATAGGCGAGGGCCTGGTCGTGTTTGTTTCTGCCTGGTTTATCTGTTTACTTAAAGTTCGGAGGTTTTCTTTGTGTTTACTACGTGGCCTAGTGCCACACTCACTCCCTGCTATGCCCGGAAGTCGGGATAGCAGCATCGTTAAATTACAGTTTGAGTCGGGGGTGAACGTTACACCCTCCCAAGTGTTTTCTTTGTTAAAGGAGAATGGGGTAGAAGTTAAAGAAATAGAGATGTTGCTGGCGCTTGCGGCCCGCAACACGTACGAACTAAAGTTCAGGTCAGATGCTGCCCGAATGCAGGGCGTGTCTTGCCTCAAAGGGCTAGAAGGGCTCACTGTCACCCCATATGATCGCTCTGTGGTGGTGACGGTGCTGTAGCTAAACTTTGAGGTTGAACAGAGCCTAGTTGCGAGGGTTCTGAGTCAATACATAACTGTCTCCGATATGCGGCGGGTCACCTACAATGAAGGTGAGTTGAAGGGCATACTGAACGGAAAGAGACAGTTCCGTATGGTACTGAAGAGGGAAATACCGTCCTTCTTCTTCATAGGGGGTTCCAAAGCCCACAGAAGATACTTTGGGCAGCCCCGCACCTGTTTTCAGTGTGGAGAGGAGGGGGCACGAAGCCAAGTCGCGTCCTAATAGACGTAGCGGCAGATGCCGGCAGGTGGGGCACGACAAGGCCGAGCGTCCCAATGAGGTGCGGTGCAACCTTTGTGGGGAGGAGGGACATGTCTCTGGTGCATGCCCCGAATCGTATTCTGTCCATGCTAGTGAGGATATGGGGCAGGCACCTGAGCCCTCGCAACTAGGCCCGGAATATTCCACTCAGGAATTGGAGGAGGTGGCGCACGAGGTGGAATACGACTTCCTCGCCTCCAAGCAGTGTGAGAGGGGCACTGGGACTCCTGGGGCAGACTCTCCGCCATCCTTAGCAATGGCATCGAGGGAGGCTGGAATCATGACAGTAGAGGAGGACCTCCATCTCTCCTCAGACTCTGAGTCTGTTTCTGCCATGTCGGATGATGGGGAGCCTGCCTTAGAGCCTCCTCCCAAGGATCCACCTTCGGGGGAGGGTTGGTTTGGTTTGTGTGTGTGTGTGTGTGGGGGGGGGGGTCAGAGTTAGCACTAAAGAGGTCGGCATCTGGCGAGGTGTCAGACCGGGGTATCCATCGTTCTGGGACGCCCGTACCGAGCCCACGGATTAAAAAGATGAAGTCCCAGCAAGAGCTTTTACAGTGAATGGTTTTGATTTTTGGTCACGCCGGTCCCGGTTTTCTTTGGAGTTTTCTGTTCTGTTCTTGTGTCCATGCACGCCACAAATTTTGTTTGATAGCTCAATGTAAATGGGTTTGCTTTTGTTCCACATTAGGTCCGGTCCGGCTACAAGCATGTGAAAAGCACATCACATTGTTGATATTGTAAATAGTGGGTTGGCCACATGGAAATTCTGTCCTGGTGTATATAGTTGCCTTTGTGTTCCATGTCATGTCCGATATTTTGTTCCGACGGTGTTTGTTTTCGATCGTGCCGTGTACGTTAAAGGAAAATAAAAGAGGGCGGCCATTGATGGGTGTAGTGGTGGTTTCTCTTCATTAGTATTAACAAAGACTCTTCCGTTCTCTAAGCAGCGTGTGGATAGTTTTTGGTATTGTGTTTGTCATCCGACGGGTTTTGTTTTGTTTTTGTTTTCGGTCGTGTCTGTTTCGAAACACGTTAAAGGCAAATAATATACTTTTGTAAAAAAGTGGCTAGCATTAGTAATGCTGCTAGCTTTTAAATTTGTAGAAGGTTACTTCTGTCAACATTCATTATGGGTGTCCACAATGAGCAATTAATAAAATTAATAAAGAGAAGTTTTGGAAAGCGAGGCAAAATTTCGTTGGTGCAACATTGTGCCAACCATTCTTTGCACTGTTGGATATGAAAATGGTGAAATGTTGGCGAAATGTCATTAGCCCAACGTTGAAAACTGCCAAATGTGTACCGGCTAGACCGCTGGCCAAATGTTTGGCAGCTAACAGTTGACACCACTTATTACACCAACGTTAACCAAATGTTGGAACCAACAGTTGGGTAAATTATTTGCCAACGTTGGCCCAGTGGCATAACCTTTGGTGGGCAAAATGTTGACCCTTACTCAAAATCCATATCTGGCTTTATATCTGGAAATATCTGGTTGATTAAAGACTTTATATGGCCATATAAAGCCAGATATAACTTGATAAAACTGTGATCCAGATATGTATATAAAGTTTGATATGGCCATATAAAGCCAGATATAACTTGATAAAATGGTGATCCAGATATGTATATAAAGTTTGATATGGCCATATCAAGCCAGATATAACTTGATTAAAACATAACCCAGATATGCATATTAAGTTTGATATGGCCAAATAAAGCCAGATATAGCTTGATATAACCGTGATCCAGATATGAATATAAAGTTTGATATGGCCATATAAAGCCAGATATAACTTGATAAAATGGTGATCCAGATATGTATATAAAGTTTGATATGGCCATATAAAGCCAGATATAACTTGATTAAAACATAACCCAGATATGCATATTCAGTTTGATATGGCCATATAAAGCCAGATATAACTTGATATAATCGTGATCCTGATATGTATAGAAAGTTTGATATGGCCATATAAAGCCAGATATAACTTGATAAAACTGTGATCCAGATATGTATATTAAGTTTGATATGGCCATATAAAGCCAGATATAACTTGATATAATCATGATCCAGATATGTAAATAAAGTTTTATATGGCCATATCAAGCCAGATATAACTTGATATGCTAGATATGCAAATGAGCATTTTGTTAGTTTGTTTTATTATTTATTTGATTTGATTCTTGGATTATGCTTGTTACAAACTAAGACATGTTTTGGATACAGCATCACCTTCCCAGACATTGCAGTTATTCAGTGGCTACACTTCTGTTAATACCGCAGTGTACTAAGTGAACTTAGGCAAATGATTTGCATATTTGGGCGGAGCTTGTATCTAAACCTACATTTTTCATGATTTAGGAAGTTGAAAGTAAAATATGCACCACGCAGTAAACAAAATTTAGAGTCAAATACGTAATTAAGTTTAAAATAAGAAGCCCATATCACTGTGATTACATAAAATAGGAAATTTCAAGGCATTTTTCTGTTCACTGTTATGAAATAAGTTGAATTTATGTACTTAAGTCAATTCAACCTAATACTTACATTAAATTCTAATTCATGGAGCACTTAAACATTGTTTTCTGGTGTTCAAAGTCTCCATGAGGAGTGTGGACTATAAGTCCTAACTATGATTCATAACTAGAGCAGATCTGTGCCATATAAAGGCTTGATCCAGATAGAACTTTATCTGGCCATATATGGTTTAGACTGGTTCTGGTTTAGATCTGTGTTATATCTGCCTAACTTTTTATCCGATCTGATATAAATTCCATATCTGGTGCAGATATGGGCCAGATATAAATTTCCATATATGGGCCATATAAAGAGTGAGCCATATAAAGTTTTATATGGGTCATATATGGCACAGATATGGGCCAGATATAAATCTCTTTATATGTGGCATATATGGATTTTCCATATATGGGCCAGAAATGGAGTGGCCATATATAGGGCATATCTGGGTCATATAAAAGTGAAACTTTACCTGGGCCATATATGGCCATATATGGCCTTTATATTATATCAAGTTGTATCTGCCCAATTCTTGTACAAGCCAGATATGAATTCCATATCTGGCCCAGATATGGGCCAGATATGAAATCCCATATCTGGGCCATATATGGATTTTGAGTAAGGGGACACAATATTAAATTGATTGTAGGCCCAACCTTTTCCCGATGAGCACCCGACCATTCATATAATATAAGCCCAACCGTTTGGCCAACCAATTTTCCAGTGTCGGCCTAGCGTTATTGTGCCATCTGAGATATATTCATATACACATGGTATAGCCTTTAAATGTGCATACACAGGTACATTGTGTATTGTTGCATTTGTTTTCAATTATTCCATTGGCCGAAAAAAACGGACCGATAAATCAATCAGCTTTACCTTAAAGTTACCGGTGTAGTTGATAGTAATATTTTTAAGCAAGTTTTAAGCACACTGGCACAACGGCATTGACAGGTCTGCATAAAATTGGCTACAACCTGTATTCTGTTGAAGTGCTAAGAATTCTATTGGCTCGTTGTAGGACGCATTGCGTAATTTAGATACACTGTTGATAGTGAATGTGACTGTCTCAATACTGACACCCCTCGTGCAATCGCACAATACCCAACTGCGCTCAATAATCACGCAGCATATCGCTTGTCTCACCTGAATCTAGTCGACCACTCAAATCCTGCAATTTTTCGGCCAAATCTGTTCTGCCTGCTTTTCTCAAAGCATTATCCATTTTTTGGTATGTAGCGCCTCTACCACAATCACTTTTCCATCTTAACAACATTTCCATGCTTGCCTTTTCCTGATTTCGAGGATTTCTTTCCTCAACAGATTCTATCGTTTCTTCTTTCATTTCTAAATATCTAGCTACGTCCATCCAGCACCGGGTGAGAGACTTTGACAGGACCTGGGAGTAAGTACAAAAGTAGAAAGAAGGTTATCACTTCCCTTAAGGCTCCAAATTTGTAGTTTTATCCCGCTTTCAATCTAATTCACTGTTCAAGCACCCCTTTTAGTAATTTGCATGGCCCAATGCCAATGGCTAACTGCACACTACTGGACGCTTCCCGAACCGTCTAATAAACCCAGTCTGTGTACACCCCGTTTTGTGTGCACCTCCGTGTTTTTTGGGACCCTTCCCTATTGACCCATTCTCTTATGCAATGTGTAGGAGCCGATACAGTTTGACCTGTTCTTGTTAGTATGCCCCTGTACTGTAGTAAAAATGCGAGGGTTGTCAGTCTGGAGAAATAGAGCTCGCCCTTTAGGGCTCAATTTCCCGTACCTAAACACCCCAGTTAAGTACGCGCCTCTCCATTCTTTCAGTCTTCCAACAGAATTCCCCACCTCCAAAAAATTTCCAGGCCTGCAAGTAGTTTCATTGCCCACGCATATTTTCTGCTAAGTATACTACAGTGTGCGTCTGAAAAGTTCATGGATCTACACCTTGTTCTATAAATTAGAATGCAATCACCAAGTGATTCTAAATACCGGATTATTACAAAATATCAAACTTGAAGCGGGAGTACAAATTATTAGGACAATGAGTACAACGATCGGAGTAATTGAGTGTGAGTTCGTGAGCACAAAGGGCGTCGCGAACTCCCAACTTAACCTGACTACCGATCATGGTGCTACAACGAAGTAGCTTCAACATCCCATCAAGTTGAAATCTGATCAATTTTAAATTTGGTGGTAGGTACCTAGATGGAAACTGTGCATGAATCATTGATGACATCATAGCTCAAAGGTCAGATATCAAAGGTCAAATGATCTAAAATTTGTTTATAGCTATCATATATGCATCAGTACTTTGGAAAATTAGCCACATAATATGCAGAAAATGATGAGAAGTATACTCAAATTAAGCTGTTTGGTTGTTAAGGGTGGCCAATAGCCAAATGTAGGTAAAATACTAAATTAGCCTAAATTTTAAGAGAAAAAATGTGTCGCGAACTCCTCCTAACCGTGAGTCCGACCAAGTTCAACTTGGTGGGTAGGTACCTGACCGTAAAACTTGTGCATGAATAATTGATGAAGTCGTAGATCAAAGGTAATTTAACCTAAATATTGGATTCTAGCCATCAGTTGCCATGATTTCGTTGGAAGGTCATTTACCACAAGGTATTTAGAAAATGCGACAGAGATAAGCCACTTGTCTTCTTTTGAAGAGGAGGGGGATTCGTCTCTGCATGGACTCGTACACTCAAGACAAAAAAGAGGCTGAAACAAATTTACAGCAGATGATGGAACTGTCTCTTGGTTTTCCTTTCTTCGCTCTAAAAAACATTATCATAAGAATGTCTTGGCTGGCAGAGGGACTACAATTGTGTAGCAAATTGTGGTTTTGTAGTTCTCGAAATCATAGGTCGGTAAGGGTTCTGTACGAACACCTTATTTTAACGCAATCTTATCCACACCGGCCGTGGAACATACAATAACGATCGCTACAACAAGATGTTGCTCTCTGTTATTAAAAATAAAAACCTTCATGATTTAAATGTGAGTTTAAAACACAAACCTGTAAATGTTCCCTAGAAACTTGGGTCCCGGTCCTGGAATTGCTACTCTTTCTCTCTGTCATACTTGTGGTGGAAGTCGGTGATGTATCTTTAAGTTCGGATCTAAAATCATCATCATCATTGGAAGGAAGGAAAAATCATAGAAAGAAAATTTGTATAAAAGTAAACTTTGTTAACAGGTGCAACACTCAGTAATGCGCGGCAGTATTAGTAAGCATTTAGATAATGGGAATAATACCACCAAAAGTACCCTAAATCTTTTGGGTATGTGTCTCATTTTTCTACTATTGGTTAATCTTAACTAAGCTGCAAGTGTATGCAATAATTTTTTCAAACCATGGGCCTGACCCAGTTTTATCCAGAGCGCAAATAATCATGCATTTCTTCACACCCGGATGCTTTCATTCTGTTACATTGCTTGCTTTGAGAAGCATATGGCAGCATTTTGTTAATAGATGTTTCAGGCGTAGCTATGTTTCATTGACAAGCAAATTTACTTGCCAAGACATGTTTCAACTAGTCTTTTCTTCCATTTTTTGATAGACAATTATTTCCACTTAGATTATATTACTACTAAACCAGCCTTAAGTCTCCATCTAGCCTATTTGTGAGTTCACTCTTTGGGATTAGGAGACAGACCTGAAGGCTAGGTTGTGCTGTAAACGGGACTTTTGGGCAAGGTCTAGTCATGCAAATTAAGTTGCTCTAGTATACCGGGAGGCTGTTTGCCACACCTCATTCAGCTACCTCACGGCCTACAGAAGTCAGACCTTTTCAGGTCTGCCTCTGAGCTAGGGACATGCCATTGGGAGTTTCTTCTCCGCAAAGACTCAACCCTTGATCTGGAAGACTCGAGTTGTCGGGATCTAGCTCTGCTGCAGCCTTACCTCATGTATCACGAAATCACGGTAAGAAGTTTCATTCGTTTTTTCACTTAATTTAAACTTGGTGACCAACGTGATTACAGTGCACTGGATAAAATGGCCGATGCAAGAATTTCTATCGTAATTTTATTAGGCCTACATTAAGAAAATATAGATTTAGAGTTAGTGACCTGCCTACAGAGAGAAAAAAATTACAGTACTTCCCTGTTTTACTACTAGTATTTACACTTTACCACTTTTTACATCTAACGTTAATACTTTTCATCATGGCTAGTGATGACGAGTCTGCAGACGGTAACGCAACAGCTAACAGGTCAATTGCTGCTATCAGTTTAAAGTTGCCACCATTTTGGCCACAAGATCCGGTACTTGGTTTGCACAAGTTGAGGCACAATTTGCGACTAGGGCGGCAAATTCTCAAGTATGCCTAAGTCATTGCTTCTCTTTCTGCAGACGTCGCTCAAAAAATTAGAGACTTACTGCTTAGCCTTCCCGAAAAGATTAGTACTGTGTAACTAGGAAGAGCTGATCAAAAGAACATGATCAGAATTTGCGCAAAGGTGCCTGCACCAACTTTTGATTTCTGATTGACTTCTGAAGAGTTAGTTCATAAGAACCCATCCCAATTCCTAAGACGAATGAAGCAATGATTAGGTGACAGTTATTCTAACAGCATATGTCACAGATTGTACAGCTCATTTTATCCTCTTCTGCTGATAGTGCTGACTTAAAGGAATGAGCATAAATTGGTGATAGAATTATAGCCGCATACATAACACAACCTTACAAATAAGGTAACAGATACTCGATTTAGTATCCAAAGGTACCAAAACCCTATTGGCAGTACTGGCAGTTCCAAACACGCAAGAAGAATTTTGTACACTATTAAGCCTGTACCCAGAAATAACTAAACGTAATTATCAGAAAGAATCATCACCATAACATAATGTTACCCCCAGCATTTGTATACAGTCACATTTCGTGTGTGCCCGGCCTGGGCGCCTTGCATCAGACAAATTCAAGATAGCAAAAGCAGAATTTAACCACATGCTAGAGTTAGAAATCATCAGGCCCCCGAAGAAGTTGGTAATCACCTTTGCATATGGTCTCTTGAAAGAATTCTAATGACTGGAGACCTTGTGACAACTATCGCGCACTTAACAATATGACTATTCCAGACAATCTATTCCCCATGTACATGATTTTACATCTGTGTTACAAGGAGAACTTACCACCGGATACCTATTGAACCTGATGATATTCCTTAGACCTCTATTACGACACCCCTTGGGCTTTATAAGTTCGTACGAATGCCGTTTGAATTGAGAAACTCATCGCACAGCTTTCATAGGCTCATTAACCAAGTTTGCAAGGTCTTTACGTCTTCCAAGTATATATAGGCGATTTATCAGTGGCAAGCAAGAATACTGATAACCAACATCGACACCTCAAATTAAGTTTTGACGGGCTGGGAGAATTATGTGTAGTAATGAATCAAATAAAGTGTCAGCTTAGAGTAGATTCTCCAGAGCTCCTTGTTGTTTCAGTTGTCAGCATTCACTTTAGTTAAGTCTGCTTTGGCAGAAGCTACCCTTTCTACTACACCCACAAGCTGGTGCTCCACATTGTATAGTGACTTATGCTTCAAATGTTGCAATACTGCTTTCTGTACTTCAGCCAAACGTCAACAAATTGATGATAACTATCTCATTTTTGAACCGATTACAGTCAGCAGAGACTAGATACAGCACATTTGGTCATGACTTTTTGGCTGTCTAAGTATCAATCAGACATTGTCGGCATACTTCAGGAGGCCAAGACTTTTTCATTTTAACCGACCACAAGCCGCCGATATCTCCTTCATTTTTTGCAACCCAGAACGTTACCTCCTGGAAGAATCTTGCCTGGTGTTCGTTCAGAAATTGAAACAAACCTTGGTTGCAGTAAAAGCTAACCTTGGTTGCAGTAGTAGAAGTGTTTTGCCTTATTTAATGGGTTCCTGAAGAATTTATTGTACCAATGAAGAAAATAATTAACTTAGATCCTGGTAATTCTGAGGACTGCTTCAGAAGGAGAATGTCAGTGCCATTGGATGTACAAGTGAAATGCTGGTTAATGTTGAAGTAGTTGTTGTTGGGACCCACAACAGAAAGAAACCAGTAACCATTTTTTATAAAAAAAGGAGGTGGAATAAGATTCCAAAGATGGAAGGTGGGATGAAATCACATGATAGTGATTTATGTATCTAATCGCCTTTTATTTGAGATCATATCATAATGTGGGCGTCTGCGTGTTATTGGCTGTATGTGCATTTGTGATACCTAATTTTCCTTTTAATGTAGTGTTAGAGAAATTAGTTGGGCATAAGTTGCATATTGCCAATGTAAGATGGCTCAGGTCTATTTCTGATTACCAGTGTTACAATTAGATCTGTAAGCAATGTGATACTAACACTGGCCCCAAGCAGCAGGTTCTTACTAAAAACTTAGTCAGGCTCAGAAAACCTGAAAAACCTGTACATGTTAGTAAGCACTTCAGCCTAAATTGTTTACCAGATTACTGGGGAATTTCCAGCCTATATTGTACTAATCTTTACTAATGGAAGGGGGGAATGCTGGAATGGAACCAATGATTATTTGTAATTTCAATTTTACGGGGCGGCCCTGCCCGTATACAGCTGATCTGAATTTGACTGGCTTGCTACTTCTTTGAACAAGTGTCCCTTTAGTGAGAGACGGATAATTGAATTCAACTTGAGAGTTATTAAATTTGAGCTAAATTTGAAAATCATACCTTTCGTGATTATTGTTCTCATTCTGGTACTGAACATGTGAGTATCTTTTCACTTTTTAAAGTTATCACATCTTAGGATGTTATGTTCACCTTGGGCTTAAATGGGAAAATATAGTTTCTACTTTAGTAGAGACTTTCACTCTAAAATCATGTCAAAGTGCCCACCATACCCAACCAATTATCCAGTACTTCTGTGTAATCAAGAATTCACGACAAAGGAGTATTATTATAGGTGAATTTATTTTCAGAATTTCACTTTTGCTTGATAAATTTAATAAAAACTCTTTCAAATTTTAGAGAGTATTAGAGGACACGGCGAATACACCGACGTATTAATTCACGAGATAATAAAAATGTCACAATGGTTTATCGGTGCTTGCTACCGGAGTTATGGTGACAGATTAAAGTATGGTAGAGTAAGGAATAGAAACCGCTGCCTAGTGTGTGCTCTTGAATGTAGAGAATCAAGCTACATGGCAGGCTGAGTTCACATAGATAACAGTTCAGAATGAAACTTAAAAAAATGCATGCCAGAATGACCACTGCTAATTAAAATCAGAAGGGTGATTGTTAAAATATTTCTTTATGAACGTTGGAAATTTTCATTAGCCAGTTTCTGTTAATTGAGGTAACTTGCAGGCTTATTATCATTACTGTGTTTTGTACATGGTTAAGTTATTATCGGACTGGTTACTTAGAAGTATTACTATATAGTAAATATTGTATGACGGTCTGCGACGTGTTTTAATCATGTTAATGTAATTTAACCTTCAAGCCTCGTTGTCTCGTGTTTTTTATTTAGTTTTCAATGGAATAACATTTGCAATTTTACTAACTCATTTTCTTGTAGCTTTGCAAATTCTTTCAGACTTGATATTTGTTACTAAGTATCTTCGTCTGATAGTAGGTGCTAAATCTACATTCCAGAAATGTTGTGTTGTTTCTCATCCTTCATTAGTTGTGCTGCAATCTAGTCTTTACATATGTCATGTCAAGTATGAGACATATCCATCATTGCTATCTTTAGATTTGGTTTTAACAAGCAAAGCGTCACAAAACACATTAACATACACACGCACACACACATACACTCGCCAGCTTGATTGCATAAAATACTTTCGCCTTCGGCAAGGAATGACAAAGCTAATGTTCTGTAGAACAAAAGATTATATATGCCTATTGATGATGATGGATATCCACCAAATGAAAAGACCTTTAGTAAATGAAAACACTTTATTAAAGTTTGTAGCCCGGGGTCCCCGTGAATGAAAATATTTAGCCCCCTTTAAATTAAGAAATTGCCTCTTCCTCAATCCATGTGAGTGTATCTTGCCTCCCTGACAAAATAGCGCACCCTTTCGAAGATATCTCGCTCCTCCAGTACCTTGTCTAACTACGGGCCTTCTTTTGTTGTTTATTATCCTTGCACTCTATGAACTCTGTATGAAATAGTGTTAACATAAATAATGATATTATAATTCTTTTACTAAAAGTAGAGACAAATTATTCCGTAATATGCATGAAACAGAATCATTCTAATCATCAACACGTGTCCAGCGTGGACATGATCTAGTGACCAAATGGCACAAGTTGAATGGCACCCGCCAACGTCCTCGGGTCCAGAACTAGGGAACGTGGGGAACATTGGAACACCAAAGATATGTTCTTGTTTAAAGAACAATGTTACTAAACGGAAATATGCATGGTGTGTACCTACCTATGTACATAAGACTACGTTTTATTAACAACCAGGGTCTGGAGAAAATTCAGAAATGGGTGAAGTCGCAAGAGCCCAAACAATTTCGACCAACTTGTTAGACAAAATCTGCCTAAATGTCACTGCCCCACATAGAGGGGTACATTGAGACACCATATCGCACACAATGAGACTTCCAGTTTCCCATGTAAATTAATTCATAAAGGAATTGACAAACTTAAAGTGCATCTAAGGTTAGAACCCATCTCGAGGTAAGCTCAAATTTCAGAGTAACAACTGTACAGTGAGGGACAGAGGCTTTTTCTCACTATGACCTATACGCCAATATCATACCTTCTCTGCACCCCATAGTACGTTTTACATTAAGAGCCTCCTACCAGCGTTGGGCCAGGTTCACCTATCCTGAATCCAAGGCATTTGTGATCCCAGTAGCCCTAATTAAGGCCCATCTTCAAGTCCAGCCCAGATCTACTTTTTGGAAGATTGAATGTGTTCTACACAGTGTAATGTTGTTTTATATCTCCTTTAATTGTGCTAATATTTACCTATTTTTTATGGTTCCAAACTTCTTTAACCATCTCATTCCCTTCCCCCCTTCTCCCTTTTTAAGTAGTTTTTGAACTTAGACTAAGGTAATGCATGGTCCCTTTGCAAACATCCTTTACTGTTCGAAGCTGTTGCAAATGTTTTGCACATGTATTCTTAGAATTTTGTGTTCAATCACTGCATCTACATGCTATAAACTTATATACACATTTGTACAGGGCCGACATTTTATAATATAATATATAATTATATATATATATGTATATATATATATATGTATGTATGTATGTATGTATGTATGTATGTATGTATGTATGTATGTATGTATGTATGTATGTATGTATGTATGTATGTATGTATGTATGTATGTATGTATGTATGTATGTATGTATGTATGTATGTATGTATGTATGTATGTATGTATGTATGTATGTATGTATGTATGTATGTATGTATGTATGTATGTATGTATGTATGTATGTATGTATGTATGTATATATATATATATATATATATATATATAGTAGGTCGAAGTTAGGTAGATCGAACGTGGAATAAGTAGGTTGAAAGTTGTGTTTGGTGTTCGATCATGAAGTTGAAATCAATCCCACGTGCTGGCATAGCCTTTTCACACTCACATGGATTGAGGAAGAGGCAATTTCTTAATTTAAAGGGGGCTAAATATTTTCATTCACGGGGACCCCGGGCTACAAACTTTAATAAAGTGTTTTCATTTACTAAAGGTCTTTTCATTTGGTGGATATCCATCATCATCAATAGGCATATATAATCTTTTGTTCTACAGAACATTAGCTTTGTGTGAAAAGGCTATGCCAGCACGTGGGATTGATTTCAACTTCATGATCGAACACCAAACACAACTTTCGACCTACTTATTCCACGTTCGATCTACCTAACTTCGACCTACTGATTATTCATTACCCCGCTTGGGGATTTACCATGGTAACAGGAGAGAAAAAGTGAGTGCGGCAGTATTTGTACCTTGTTCTACGTCTAAAACCACGAGTGTCACAATGGCCAAGTGGTTAAGGCGCTCGCCCGGTACGCGAGAGACCCGGGTTCAATTCCTGGTTGTGACTTGATTTTTCTCTCTGAATTTATTTCTTCCCTTGTGTGAAAAGGCTATGCCAGCACGTGGGATTGATTTCAACTTCATGATCGAACACCAAACACAACTTTCGACCTATATAGATATATATATATATATATATATATATATATATATATATATATATATATATATATATATATATATATATATATATATATATATATTACAGACAAAGAATTCACCCCTCCCGGCACAAAGTGCATTGTTCGTCCTCCTCCTCTTGACTGCGATACACCCAATGTGGTTTACTTACTCTTTTGTAATATATGCAACAAAGGAAACTATGTTGGGCAGACAAGCAATAAATTCAGATTTAGATTCAATAAGCATAAGAAGACTATTCAGGATAAATCTGTTAATTTCCCCGTTGCTAAACATTTCTGTGGTGAACCGAATCATTCCATTTCAAATCTAAAGTGTATTTTGCTCGGTTCAAATTACCAATCTGTCAACGAACGCCTCAAATCTGAGAGCAAGTGGCCAAGCTGCCAAGGTTAACTAAACCTGCTTGTCTATCATTTGTTTTGGTTTGTACTTGTTTTACCGTTAAGTTTTGAAAAATGCTGTAATTTTTCACTTTCCATTTTGTGCTGAGGAAGGACACAGGAGTGTCCGAAATATACGCTGTTTTTATCGTATCTGTTCTCTTGTTATGTCATCTTTGGAATGTGTTTTATTTAGGGAATAAAGTCAATGGTGCCCATGTCTCTACATCAGATTCGAACAGGCTATGACGTCACGCATATGGGCTGAGATATATATATATATTATATATATATATATATATATATATATATAAAAATAGGTATACACGTATTCTCATAGTAAATACAAGAAAATGTGCGAAAATATAGAGTGCCTTTCAAATCAAACTGATTCATTAATGCTCAGGATATTTCGACACCTTCCTGGTGTCTTTATCAACTGTATAATAAATTGAATATAAACATCAAACAATGAAACTGCGCCTTGAGTGGGCAAAGCGTCTACTTAGTTAAGCGTTTACGGTGCTATACTGCGCGCTCTTGACGTACATCGTGAAATGCGCCAACTCCGTCAATAAGCTAGTTACCGTGACGCCAGTGCGTATACACGGCGGTTATATAGGAGGTATACTTGGTGAATACAATGGTTGCTAAGTTGTACAAATTTATTACGTGACATGACGTCACAGAAACGAAGAACTGAATTTAAATCCTAACTATTTTACAATCTGTACAAAGAAAAATGAATAACTCCACAAATTTGTATGGTGATCCTTTAAATAATAGTACCTTGGAGCAAGTTGCCATGGTTAGCTACGAAAGATAAATCTTTGTTAAGACCATTAACATTGCATTTTAACTTTAATATTAATTTTATCTCAGCAGTTTTCCTGTGGTCGGAGGATTTGAAATTTCCTGCAATAATTGCAAACTTGAGGTGTTGAAAGGAGTGGTCAGGGCCGTCAGGCCTGTTAAAATGTGTGGCAACGGGAAAACCCTTCAGATTTTTGCGAATGCTGAATCTATGATTACTAAATCTGAGTCGAAACTTAGTCCCAGACTCACCGACATAAATACCTTCGGGACATTTGCTGCAAATAAGGATATAAGTAACATTTTCAGAGTCATTTTGATATATATATATATATATATATATATATATATATATATATATATATATATATGTATATATACATACATATATATATATATATATATATATATATAATATATATATATATATATATATATATATATATCTATATATATATATATATATATATATATATATATATATATATATATATATATATATATATATATATATATATATATATATATATATATATATGAACATACCTTCCCCAGGACACTGGCATGTCAATCACATTTCAGAGCATACTCTTTGAATTTAAGGAACGACAAAATAATAAAAGTCAAATGCAATCCTGAAAACTCAAATCCAGCTCTGAGTATAGTGTTTAATGGAGCCTGTTGACTTGTCATGATACTTTTCAACCACTGTCTGGCATCATACCAATGACACTGGGCAGTAAAAACGACACTGTACAGTTGCAGTTGTATCAACATACAAACAACTGTAGTACAAGTCAAATTTGTACAGTACATGAACATGAACTTTGCCTTAACTTTGTGATGTTATTGTGCAGACTGGTTGTTAATCCCTGAATAAGATTTGAACGGCTAATAATATACTGAAATGTTGTTTACACAATCTCGAGCAGGATATTTGGAAAATTTCAAAAGCCACTTACCTGCAAGCAAGAGATAATGGTAGACCGAAGAACTGACGGAACAGTATTAACAGTACTGAACAGTTCTATTAGCGAGTGCTGAAAGCGCCTGCAGAGTTATAAGGAAGTGAAATCCTCAGTCAGATCACTGAACTGAGCCACGAATGGAATTTCCCTTTCCTGTTTTAAAACGCCTGACGTCATCAAAATTGCAAATATAATTATCTCAAACAAGTCATTTATAAATCCAAATTCAACCGTTAAAATACCTTCATTGCAGTACATAGAACCATCAATTTGAGCCGAAAATACTTGTTTAAGTTATATTACAACAATTTTGTTATCGGTTGAAGTCTGAATGGGTGAATTTGGATTTCCAAACTGGTGAAATTTGATGTGATGCAATTCCGAAAATTAGGGGTTTTATGAAAGACAATTACATCGGCACGGCAAGTTTCAATGCACGGCAGTTTCAATGTGAATGCAAAGTTTCATTTGTCACTTAATAACATAATTCAGCAATGTACGAAATCTATTCAGGCCCGTAGACAGACAATGTACTGAAGGGGGAAAGTAGCTTCCAGTGGGATATTTTTGGGGCGAGATACTTATGGTAGAATGCGTTAAGGCAATGGTAATTCTAATTTTTCTAGGAGGCATACTTCCATCAAATTAAGCCAAAACCACTTGTTGAGGTGGTATTAATACAACTTTGTTATCTGTTGAAGTAAAAATGCTTCGCTCCCTACTCTTGGCTACGGCCCGGGTCGGGCTTGAAACTTCTGAATACATTTAGGTGTTCACAAAGTTTTGAGCAGATCTAAACGTCACTATGCATTAGCGAGGCTACACTACGTAAAAAGCCCACTTCCCCTATTGACCGACTGAGAGAATAGCTTACATACAAGTATTTAACACCTTGACTTCATCTAGTCTATATTTACATGCCCAGCTGGGCTAGAGTCGGGCCCCAACTTGGCCCCTACTGGGCTAAGTGCTGGGCCCAAGCTTGGTCTATTCCGTGTTTGTCAGGTGTTCCCCAACTGGGTTATCCCAGCTGGTCTGAAGTCGGGCCTCAGATGCCCCCCCCCCCCCAACTGGGCTAGCCTAGCTGGGGTGTAGGTGGGTCTCACTATTGGCCCAACTGGGCTAGCCCAGTAAAGCCGGAGGCGGATCCCAGCTGGGTTAAGGCTTCAAATTGGCTTGTCCAGTTGGACTAAATGTGGGCATAAAATGGGCTAGGGCGTTTCATGGCCTATCCCGATTGGGTATAATGTTGGCTATGATTAGGTTGTGAATGTATCCCAGAATTTGCATAATGCCAGGTTGTCTATACTTTTCCATCGTTGTGTCCATTTTATTCAGGTCCACCCTTAAGAGACTATGGTGACTGATGCATGGACACACCTGCAAATACTGTTTTGACACAAATTTGTGAGAAAAGGTTCAACTTGGAAAGCCTCATGGATCTGCATGTAAACTTTGTGTCTTAGCTGTTAAAAACCGAATAGCATATCTCGGAAACAGCATATTTGGTTCACGGTTCTCTCATGCGTTACATTAAGTAGCCATGCATTGATCTCCCCCTTGAAAAATATAACACAAGTGTGCTACACTACTGTCAACAAGATAAGTACTCCCGTACACTTCAGATGAACAGTTTGTTACATTCCATTTCTCATTCCATTGTCAGTCAGTTATACCGTGCAACATTATCTTTCAAACCACCGAGTTAGGAAGCTTGTCAACATGATAAAAGTTGTTCTTTAAACAAAGTATTAATAAAATAGAATTCAACTAAGTATACGTCCATACAAAAATGTTCTAAAACTTATGGCAGCACTCATACGTCTTCCGAAAGTGGCACTGTAAATTTCTGCCTCCAGCAGCGTGCACATCTGTCGTTACAATTTTCAGTCCTGAAGAACAAGCATCTTCAAGTGTCCGATCAAGCAACCTGTAACGTATCCAACCGTTGAACATAGCTGGTCTATATAAAATAAATTTGAACTTGATCATCGATCTCCGTGAATGGCTACAAGCCTTGCTGTTTTTTACCTCTCTGATCACTGTTCTTGTGCACAAAATGCAAAATACACTGTGTACTTACTAACACATAAAGTAGACTGTTTACACAGCCTGCAAGATAGTACACATTTGAAAAGCTGTACAAAAGGCTTCACTACTTTGTCTAGTCAAGTTGAATGCATATTAGTGTACGGGCCTATACCTGTATACTGTATAATGGAAATACACTGAAAATCCTCATGTAAGAAGAATGAATAGCAGCAAGTTGGAAACCTGTTTTACTTAAGACTCTTACCCTTTTACAGAGAAAGGTTAAACATTAACTATGATACAATTCATGAAGTAAATGGTTCCATGGCCAACTTGAAAAGGATTTAATGACCGGGAAGGGTATGCAACCAAATAAATCAGTAAGGCTGCAGACTTAAAAGCCAGTGGCGTAACCAGCTTTTCGAATCAGAGGGGAGGGGTAAAGAATACTAATTTTTGGTTAGGTAGGTAGAAGAGGAGAGTAGGCTATGTTGTCTAAGAGGAGGGTATGTTGCAAACAAACCTGAAGCTCCCCCCCCCCCCGGCTACTTTGCTGCCTTCTATTTGGGAAAAGATTTTACGCAAACGAACGTGCGTTAGTTAGTTAGATAGATGGGATTTAACGACACATCAACACAAATGTGTTATGTAGTGTCAGCTAGATAAGAAAGGTAAAACTAAAAAAGAAAAAGAACGTGCGAAGAGTCCACAGAACAGTCTTGGACTTTGACGAAATTTTCCTTTCCTGCATTGACCATTATAAAAGGGTACCTAAGGCTGGCAGACACCATATGTATAGGGCCTCCGGGAAGCTCTGGATTATTTTAAAATAGGGCAATGGCATGATTGTTATTACCTGACATCCAAATGATACTATAGAGTATTACGCCGAGCACTTTACAACTATCGTATTTTTACCAATCTTGAACGAAAATCCAGACGAACAGATTCCAGCAACGGGGAAAAAGAGGGAGGGCGGAGAGTATAGGTGAAAAATGTATAACAAAAAATACGTACTTTCAACCTTCAACATAATGCTGAGATTGAAAGATCCCAAAATATTGATGCGAGGCCCCTATATACAGAGACTGGAGATTAACCTCTTTTCAGAAAAGTGTAGTGATAAGAATAGATTCATGTATTATTACCTTAATAATGGTTATTATGTGGAGTACAATTCAATTCAATTCATTTCTCATACGTACAACAATCACCATTAAGTACGATTTCTTTGACAAAACCTCAGGCTGTATTCAGGCTCCTCAACGAAACACTTTCAGTTCCCCAACAAACCTATAGGCCAATCAAAAGGCCGGTATTTTACCTGGAAATTTTTAAACAGCTGCCAGCTTTTGCTGCCGTATACAGTTGGTATCGGAAGATATTGATAATATAAGAGCAACATTGATGTGAGGTTTGGAGCGCGCAAAATTTTTTATAGTTTACGAAGGATTTTGGAAAATTCTGATAGTTTGAGAACCATTTGTGATAGAAACTAATTACAACAGATCCATCACCTGGTCGAAAGCACACCTCCGCACCCTACCCCCTACAGAAGTCTAAAGCTTTTTGGGATCATTTTAAAATTCTCAGAATTTTTTTCAGAAATCGATTAGGGGCACGGGCTCCCATGCCCTCGTCCTATCGCCACTGGGCGTATTCGGGAGACTCAACACTAGGAGTGGCTGCCTTAGGTGTATTTATTTTGCTTCCCTTTTTCTATTCCTACTTCTTTCTTCCTTCTCTTCTCTCTCATTTTCCTCTTTTCCTTCTCCTTCATTTCCCTTTTTCTCTCCTCCCTCTTCCCGATTTTGCCTCTTGATTTTTCAGGGGGGGGGGCTCTGTCCCCTGCCCCTACCGGCTACGCCACTGTTAAAAGGCCGTCAAAAGCCCAGTCATAGCCCAGATACCGCAACATGTTCATATTTATTTCAATTTTTTTTTTTAAGATAAAATGTCCAGGACATTTACTTACTGAAGCAAAAAGTTTATCAACTCAATAAAAAGGAATTTTCGAGAACTTGCCTACGGTCCCTATCTGGGAACCAGCTGTGCTCAGCATATTGGGTAAGCTCAGCTTTAGCCAGGCTAGAGCCCGTTAAAATGACCTAAATTTTAAGATTAACTTAGCTGTAATTACACGTGCCTGTTCAACCTAAAAGTACCTTAAAAGCACCTTAGGTCTTTAACCTAAAATACCAAAGCTGAAAAAAATCCACAGGAATTTTAGAAGAGTGAGAAAGATCATACTGGAATGTTTTTCCCCAGATGGGCTCCAACCGGGTCACATCTGGGCTCAACTGGTTTGGGAAGCCCGTCAATATGCCAGCCCTAGCCCAATTTCAAAACCATGTGTTATTTTTTTCAAGAAAACTCCCATCGGTAGGATCATTTTCTGAAACAGCAAGTTTTTCAGTCGAGGGCTTTTATTTCCAAACTTGCCCAACTGGGCACCAACTGGGCTAACTCTGGGCTCCAAATCGTGGGTTAGCCCAGGAAAAGCCCAGCTAAAACCCAGAGAACTCTGAAAACAATTTTGGACAAAAGGTAACAGAAATAACGGGAAAATGTTTTTAACATTCCCACAGAGCCATACGCAAGTCTGGCTAGTCCAAAGCACCAATATCGCAATTACATCGGTCAGCCCACCTACAGTAAGCTTAGCTTTACCAGCTAAAGCCTAGCTGGGGCGCTGGGGCCCAGCTGGGCGTGTTGGCTGGGCCACATTAACGCTTTACCAGCCTGTATTTCAGTAAGGATGGTATTGATCAAGCTTAGATACCTAGATGAGGGGTGGAACTGGGACTTGGTGGAGCAAAGCAAAGACATAAAGGATCACATGTACATTGTCTTGTGGGTACTAGAAACTACATTTTCTGTGATATATTTTTGCCTGTCAAAACTGTCCCTAAAGGATACTGTACCAGGCCAAGCCAAGTATGACTGGAAAACAAACAGATCGAGTTACAGCTGTTCATGGTGTTACGGCTAGGTACAATACACAGGACCGAAACAGCGAAAAGGTGCGGAAGAATGAGATTAAGATTCTAAACTGATTATTATTTAACCCCCTTTGCCTTAATTTCTAGAAAATACATTAAAACTTTCGCTAACGCCTATATTTAAAATACTTAATCTGTATAAATATCTCTAGTCTTAGCTGACTGTAGTTATAGTACCCTCGTCGTTTTAGGCTTACGGTAGACCTTGGTCAACGCGGTAGGGTGTACTCGTAGAATTGGGGCGTGACTAGAATTTGTTGGCGATTATTTCTCTCTTTTAAAGTGATATGACCTGTTCAAGAAAAGGGAAATACATACGGCCGAATATTTTTCTTTATTTGTCAATACACTAACAATACTATTCATGGATGAAGTTGTTTATGTAGTGACTGAAAATGGTAGTGTGAATGGCAAAATATAAAGAAACAGTGGGGAAAACAGTCAAAATCTGCAGACTATTTTGAAAAAAAAACCCGTCCTCATTACAAATAGCTCAAACCACGCCTACCACAACACTATATGAATATTCAATGGATCACGCAGCTGTTTGTACCGAAGTACTTTGCATGGGATTATATTCCCTCGGTTATTCATGCATTAGCTGGGAAAAGAGTGATTTTGAAGGTTGTATACTGCACAGCACACTTGAGGTTTTGAGAAAAGGCGCCTGTTTCATCATACTATATACCCGTGTTAGTGAATTTCATCCCTAACAGTATTCAAGAAGACACTTACATACTAACGCTTGTAACGGTAACCAGTTGAACCTTTATACACTTGCTTACTTACCCGCATCCTACGTCTTTGTCCTTGAGCGGTAGGCTAGGTCTACATATCAAACAATCTACGGAAACTGGATAGCGATACACTAATTGACGAAAAATTTGTCGAGTTGTACAAGTAGATGTCGATAACTAGCAAGGGTACTAACCTGAAGTATGATGGTAGTAGTCGTAAAATTGTATGGCTCGATTCGATTTCCTCTGTGAGCAATGTGTTATTTCCCTCAGTCAACTTCGATTGTTTTAGATGGTTTCTCCAAGAGCTTCCAACATGTAAAAGAATTTGTGTCTGTTGCATCAGAACTTCCTGGTTGAATCATGGAAGTACTACCTCGGAATCAAGACAACTCTGTACATTTTAGCTGGTAAACGTTACAGGGAAAGAATGTCCAGGTAGCTACATGGTATTATTCGTCGGAGGTAGTACTCACATATTATATCGATGGCCAGTATCGTGGGTAAATTGAGTTAGATTTACTCGTATTCTCTTAAGTCTGCCTTTAGAATCATGCAAAAAACACTCTGCGATGATCACGAAGCTCACAAACTGCACAAATTTTACTGACCTTTCCCTTCTAGGTAGCAACCCTTGCTGATACTTATATTAGTCCCAAGTTGTGGTGTCATCGAGTAGCTCACGAGGGCTGTAGTTTGTTCCGAAATTGGTCGGGTGGGCTTCAACACAAATTTTTCCTACCAGCTCCATGGTACTATAGGCCTACAGTCAGTTTTCAAGTACTTAATTAGCTATAGCGCGAATATCATGTGTTCAGTGTTCGTTTGCTGGCATATATGTGGGCACCTTTTGTTGTGCTGCCTTTTGCATATTCATATATTAGAGTACTCCCATTCGTTTGTTCACCCAGGAGTGGGATTGAATGGAATAAAGATTGTGTGCAAACGTTTTTGATTTTCATAGTTTTTGTCGTTCTTTTTATGATAATTGAAACAATATTTGGAACAACTACTTCTGTGAGGGACCTCTATTTATCTTTATTGTTCGGATGGACTGCTTAAACGTTATTCCAACACTTTGGACAAGGCAGTGTTATGTATTCCCCTTTCTTAAACAGGTAATATCACTTTAACCGTTCAAGGATAGTAAGACTCAATCAGGACCTCTCGAACGAGCAGGTAGTTTACCACTGAGCAAGAATGCAGGAACAGTTTCTACGACAGCGGTATGTTACAGTTTCTGAGCTGTATGGTCGATATCTCTCTAAGTATATACAGTGAATAATAACGTCACTCTGGCTTGTTTTTAATGTCTCTCTCTGTCCTGTTATTGTGAGTGTTTCCGTTTATATTTATCATCAATTATTCCAGAGATTTTTCCCTTAGTAAGTTCCAGCATGTTCTCCTCAAACAACGCATTCATTGAAGAAAACTTCCCCGAAAAAAAGAACCTAGAGGCTATCATCGCTTAAATTAGAATTTCGAGGTAATCAGTCCTTTCCACAAGGAAATTGAAGGTTCTCGAAGTAGATGTACAGCAGTTCCGGAAGGATCTCGAACCGTTCATGCGAACAGATCTAACCAGGTCGAAGATCCCTTTAGCTTTCTTTTGTTAAACTTTTGGATTTCAGAAACGGTAGCAACAACTCTTTCATGTTTAGGCCTGACAGTCATATTTTGTGAATTGAGCGCAAACCCGAGAAATGTTAAGATGTTTCTTGGTTCTAAAACAGATTTATCTGGGTGTGCAATGAAACCTAATTTTTAGAGAAGGTGCAGCTCTGGACTAACAGCATAGAGGCAATCAGGATTGGAGCTGGCCTGAATGTAAAAATCATCAATATAAGCAAGGCAAGAAATTCCTAATTTACGTAGTTCTGACAAAACAGGTTTAAGTAGTTTTGTGAATATGCGAGGTGCTATATTGATAGACTTTTTCTTTGTAGAAGTCTCAGAAATCATATCTCTTGTTCGGTTACATTTGTAGAAGGTCCCAAACTGGTTTGTTACAATGAGTGGTTTGCAACAACTCTACAATTTCTGGACTTTGGTATTTGTTACACTTTTCTACGCAGGCTTAAGTCTTGCTTTGCAAATATTCGACACGAGTGTCGCTACTTTATCTTGGACTTAAGGTCCATTTGCTGCAGCCAAATTAAGATCTGATGTGATTTCATCAGACACCTGGTCACCAACATCTAATGAAATAACGTCAGGCTCCTCAGTGCTACAGCACAATTAGGTTTGAATATTCTTACTAAATCAAATTCTTCTGAGACCTGATTTTCTCCCAAAGGGGAAGCATGCACAGCCTCCTCGTTTGTTGGAGTTGGTGAATCATCTACCTGACGACTTGGAGGCTCAGCATTTACAGCCGGAACTAATTTGTCAGATAAAAGTTTAATTTGTGACGGCATTTGTAGAAGCATAGATTTGTAGTCAGTATTAACTTTAGATGTACCTTCTCCTGATGGAGATGATATTACCATGGCTTGGTTTTGCTGAGAGGCATTGGGAAATGCATGCACTTCCCCTTCTTCATAATCTAGTAGGTCCATAGGCCTATCTGCTTGACTTGCCGCAGATATGTACAATTTTAAACAAACAACAAGCTTGATATTGCGTTATTGTGGCCAATAGCACTTAAGAGAACAATTAAATAACGTTCTGCTTAGGCTATACACTGTAACCAAGTAAGCACATGTTTCTCAACAGTTTTGGAGGAACAGTTTTGTCACCGCTATGAAGATGTACATAGCCTATGTTAATGTACAATTTGTTCACAAGAGTGAAAAAACCCAATCTCTACCCAGCTGAATACTGGGAGTAGTGATAATTGCCTGACACTAAAAAGCAAAATACTTTCTGTGTCCTGAATACTTGCTATATTAACACCACATGCCAAGCAAAATACTGGCAGTGTTGACCTCATGTCAGAAATGACAGTATCCTAAGCCTTGGCCGGGCCTGTGTAAAAACCAAGTACGCCTAAGATTGGCAAGGTCAAGCAAGTACAGGAAGACTCTACACAGCACAGGTATGGAAAATTATACTTACACAAGCGCTGTTCTCACTAGACGAACGTGAATCCACGTGCGTTAGAATAGTAAAACTGTTTTCTGTTTGTGTGTTAAAATATTTCGGCTACATAACAAGAGTGGAACATATTTCAGCTACATAACAAGAGCGGAATCAATGTAACAGTACGCATGAAAAGCCACAGCTTGATCAATGCAAGTGTACCGTGAATAAAAGAGTTAGGAAAATGCTTTTCACGCAATGCATCAGGGGAAGGGTGAATGGTCAAGTGAACCACTTACCTTGACGAAATGTTGTCATGATACAGCTGACCTTGTGACCACACCGGAAGTACTGAATTACCCAACTCGTCTATTCACGTTACACACACGGTAGCATACAAGTAAGTATGGCGCAGTACAGTAGAGTCTTAAAAGGACTCATACAAGTAATAGAACAAACACAACCCCGGCATGGCTAATTTACAGAGATTTCTGCAAAATACATCCGTTCTCTACAAATCCAAAGCAAGCAGTGATTTTGGCTATCCAATTATGCAATCTCATGGAGTTCCGTAATGAATGGAATAGTCGAGGTAGAATCTCGAACGTTCATGCGAACAGTTCTAACCAGGTCGAAGATCCCTGGAGCTTTCTTTCGTCAGGGCGCAAATCCCGGGGACAAGGGGGCATTCGCCTCTTAGTGAAAAAAGTGGGGGAACGAAACCGTAATCCCTCCCTCCCCAATGTGAACAACAATACTCAAATTTTTTCAGTGCTTGGTCATTTTTCTTTACAAAAATTCAGGATATATGGCTAATAGCACTTTGCCTAATAACTCTGGAACACGGCTTCCAATAAATACAATTATACAGCGGACATCGAATCTAGATGTCTATGGATCGAAGCCGTATGATATTCCATCTCTATATAACACCTCTCCTTCTTCCCCATGTCTGTCTTACATCCACTGTCTTTGTCTAGATCTTTAGCAATTAGCACGAAGAGGGACATAACATAAAGTTTGAGTAACGAAGTGTCAACAGTTGTTTTTGCTGTTTGTTGCTTTTCAACGGCAACACTGCAATGGTAGCCGGAGATACCCGGAGAGTGCAAGCACTCAATTGTGTTCCCACAGTGACATCATCCAGCAACTTGTGTAAATGCTTTTCTAACTAGGTGGCTTTCGACTGTCCAATTAGGATTCTGCATCACTGTATCCTTGTAATATAATAACACTGCAAAGGATTATCATAGACAAAAGGAGTAAGATGGATTTCATTAAAAAGAATAGTAACATGAAATGAAGCATTTTGCATTGTAGTAATCATGTCTTCCCTTATTATTAAAAATTTCAGAATGCGCACGTACCCATGACGGCCCGTTGTTGTCAGAACCTGTTAAAAATACTGCTCCTCCCCTACTCCCTCAAAGACATGCATGAAAAGTCAGCCCGCAGAAGATGGGAAAGAAGAAAAGGGAAAGGAAAAAGTGGAAGTGACTTCTCCATATCAAACAGTCATAAGTGTACGATCAGGGGAGGAAGGAGGCATATCTCCCCCATCAGGCAAAAATGGATTCATTCAGGCAAAGAGAGACAGACAAAATGATAAATCAAGACAAATAAGTAATAAAAGTAGAACTTCGTTCAAAATTTAATATTCGGGAACTAATTGACTTTGCCACCCAGGTCGCGAAAAGGAGGCAACGTATGCCTATCCCAATAGTCACCCGAAAAAGTAAAAATAAACGACTATTCGCCGCACTGGTAATTTGTCTTAGAAAATTTATTAAGTGTAGCTCCTCGTTCTCGAATGTGACTGGTACTAATGTAGCTTACCGATGAGACTATTTGACATTTCGTGTTTCGGAGCAAATTTGGCCAGGTGAGCCACAGAAAGTTACAAATTTGCTAAGTGTGAACCCAACTTTGCAGAATCAAAACCGTGACATTAATTTACATCAAAGGCTGAGCCATTATGTAGGGCTGAAACTTTCCATACGAGCACACAAGCTAACAAAAACACGGGTTATAGTCACGGCAGCTTGTAAGTGGAGTATCTGTATTCTATGTATGTTCTCAAAGAGAA
This sequence comes from Holothuria leucospilota, assembly GCA_029531755.1. NCBI lineage: Eukaryota > Metazoa > Echinodermata > Holothuroidea > Aspidochirotida > Holothuriidae > Holothuria > Holothuria leucospilota. The sequence continues at coordinate 19,839,272 of CM055983.1, forward strand.
CCATTTAGAGTTGATCATCCATTAACTAAGCTAATTTCTGGTCGTCTCGGATAACTATTGAAATTTGTCCCTGCCTTTTTACATTTAAAACATATCGCAGCCCTTGCAAAACGTTTATCCAGTGAAGCACATCAGTAATATTAACTTTGTGCTCAAACTGGCCCTTCTTACAAGTCTCAAATGTACTAAAACCCAAGAGCATTACACTGGAAAATTTCCCTTCGAAACAGGTTTCGTGAGGCTTCTAAAATACTAAAACCTAAGAACTTCTAGGGGCTTCGCCCCTGGACCCCATCAGGTACCCTAAAGGCGGGCTCCTGGACCCCACCCATTTTTGGGGTTCGCGTTTCACGCTCACGGTGAACGCTACGCGTGCACAGTTTCTTGTTCACGCTTACATCATATGCATTTTCACCCCCAATCTCAAACGGAGATTTGCACCACTGCCGTGGTCATTCAATTAGTTACACACCAAGGGTTTTGTGGATCGTATGCGCAGTGAAGTGTATCTCGTGTGATTTGTAATAGCGTACTAAATGTGATGAATGGTTGATCACTAAGTATTGTTGACTTTTGTGACTATAAAATCTAGTGATGGAGAGACCCAAGGGAAGGGAAGTTACAGAATTCAGTTTGGGCTATTCGGCTAAAGTCGGTTGTTACCTCTAGGCTACCAAAGGAGCATGCCTACAGGGCATGTGCTCCAGGATGGGACCTAATGGGGGTGCAGGAACATAAGCTCTTTCGAAAAAAAATGATTGAGGAGGATGACATACTGTAGTCTCTTTGCCTGTTTGGGTATATATGGCAATGTCAGCTGAAATAACAACCGTTGTCATCGTAACAATTAATTTTCCCAAGTTACTAGTCTCAGAGTCTAACCCAAGGTGGGAACCCCGAGGTGACCGGAAGTCCATGACAGAGGAAGGGTCAAAACGTGTTTGTGTGTGTGACTGTGTGGGCGTGTTTTGTTTGTGTGTGTGTGTGTGCGTGTGTGTGTGTGTGTGTCCAGTCTCTTTTGTTAATATCTCCTAAACGAAGATACCGATTTTCTTCAAACATGGTGGGAAGATACCGTAGGTGGAATACTGAGGTACAGTATTTAAGGAGCCAAATACACAGTCACCGACCAAACATGAGAGGTTGACTGTACAGCACCCGCTGCATTTGGGATTTATTTACTCAAACCATCCCTACGCTACTCATGGTGTGAAGATTGACCGCACTTATCTCGCCTTGGATCTCTGACCAGGCTGATCCAAATGTGTGTCGCCTCCCTACAGATAACTGCTCTATTGAAGTATGTGTAGGCCTAGCAACTGTACAGTAGGATGGCGGCTGCACAATCCGCTCACTCGCAGCTTTATTGAAAAGAAGGTCCGTGGGATTTGAGATCATTCACAGCCCTGCACTGTAAAACCCAATTTGTTGGGATAACTTATCAGACTTGAAGTAACTTGCTGCCATGGACCTTTTAAAGTTCAGTCAACTGAGTTTCTCTTAATAATGAGATGCATAATCTGAGAAAGATCCTCCTCTTTTTTTCTTTCCCTGACTCTCTGGCGAAGAGCGAAGGGGCGAAACTCAAACTTTACTCGCGGAGGAGGTTTTCTCCCCCGAGTCTACGTCCCCGAAAGGACAACAAAACTTAACTGACCCTGTGAGGTACTTTTCAAAAGTCCCTTCGACTCTCTGGCGAAGAGCTAAGGGGCGAAACCAAATATTACTCCCGAAGGAGTTTTGTTCCCAAAATTAGCTACGTCCCCAAGGGACAACAAATATAGGAGGCGGTTTTACGTGCTGAAAACCGGACACGACCAGACCGGCGAAAGGACTACATATGGCCAACAACCAAAGAACCAAAGACTATAACAACCCCCCACAACACAAAACCACCAACACCGCTCCCGAATAGCCACAGACACCCGAAACGAAAAGACAACACCAGACTAAACTACCAGAAACTGCCCAGAAGGGCCACATCCCTGAAGGGAAAACTAATGGACCACCTTATTTACAAACTATTTACAGTTTATGTACACAGGAGGTTCTTTTTATTTTCCTTTAACGTGTTTCGGAACTGACACGATCGAAAACAAAACCAAACAAAACCCGACGGATGACAAACATAATAACAAAACTATTCGCACGCCGCAAAGGAAACGAAAGAGTCTTTGTTACCTCTAATAAGCAGAAACCACTACCACACCTATCACCAACGACCGCCCCCAACACCAACACCCGCCGCCAACCACCGTCCCAACCCCACAACAAACCCCCAAACCGTCCAACAAACACAAATCAAAACCACCCTAAATCCACCGCAAGCCCACCGGTAACATTTAACCGCCCGAAGGAAACAACACGCCCGAAGGCAACAGCACGTAAAAAGCACTGGGCAAATACAGGTGCAATTTACCCAAGGGTGCCCCGGAGGGAGTTGTGGCAAAGAGTAACCTCACTATTCCCACGTTTAAACAAACTCCACAACCGGGGTACACAAGAGGTTCTTTTTCAAAAGTCCCTTAAACTCTCTGGCGAAGAACCAGGGGCGAAAACCAAACAATACTCCCGAAGGAGTTCTGCTCCCTTAGGGAGCTATACGTCCCCAAGGGACACCTTACTTAACGAGAACTACTGAACAACCTGACGTGCGAAGCCTCCGTCGTTCTAGACTGGCTGAATAGAACGGCCTCCGGTAATGAGCTCCGCGTCTTGATCACGGATACCCCTGCGCCAGGTTCGTGTGCTTTTTAAGTGCATAGAAACGGACACTTGTAAAACAGAAAGACCCAAAACCGGACCGGCAAAAACACAACCATGAACTATTTACAACAATTTACAAATTTATCTTACATCAAGGTAAAAAACAAAATTTCAGGCTGTGGCTAATTTCTACGAATCCCCACCCAACCCACCACACAGGACTATTTACAAAAAGGAAAACAATATTTACAGGTTAACCCCACCACACAGGACTATTTACAAATAGGAACGTCGCTCTTGGCAACGAAGGTAGTCAGCTTCAACCCTAAGCCTAACTTCTGTCCTCACCGATGCAAGAACGACGTCCACACGCCTCCCCTCTCCCCTAAATACAATATTACATCGATCTCTCCATAAGTCCAGCTTTATGGAGGCCGAAACAAAGGTGAGTATCACACGAACACTTGTATTGCGCAAGCTTTTTAAGTACATAGGCCTAGAGACAGGTTACCTTCATAGCAGGTGTCGATTATGTACTCCTCTTTGACGTACATACTCTTGGCATTACGAGCGCAGTCAATATAGGTGCAGGAGTGCTTTTTAAGTGCATAGAAACGGACACTGTCAAACAGAAAGACCCCAAACCGGACCGGCAAAAACATAACCATAAACTACTATTTACAACTATTTACATTCTTATCTTACATTAAGCTAGCAAAACAAAATTTCTGTGACTAATATATACGACATTCCCAGCCCACCCACCACGCAGGACTATTTCCAGGTAAGAAAAGACTGACAGTGTAGGTTAAACCTCTAATTTCCTGTGCGGAAAACAATATTTACAGGTTAACCAACTCCCTGCCCGCCCTCATTTTAACAAGTGGACCCCACCGAATGCCGAACGTCGCCCTTGGAAAACGAACGTAGTCAGCTCCAACCCTAAGCCTAACCTCTGTCCTCACCGACGCAAGGACGACATCCGCAGGCCTCCCCTCCCCCCTAAACACAATATTGCATCGGTCTCTCCACAAGGCCAGCTTAATGGAGGCCGAAACAAAGGAGAGTATGCCGCGAACACTTGTATTGCATGGCGAGAGTGATAAACCATACAAAGCGTAGTCCTGACCGACCGCCCTGGTGTTGCTAAACGTGAGACGATCAGCCAGGACTTGAAACCACTCTCAAAGGAGGGCCACAAAGCCACACTACCAAAACACATGTGGCACACTCTCCCACTCAGTACATCCAGTGCGGGGGCAAATGCCATCTCCGAGACGCCACCGAAGGCGTTTGAGATTAGTTACGATGGCGTCATGTGCGATTCGCCACAGCAGGTCTCGCCGACGGTTATCTAGTGACCTGCTGTGAACCACACGCCATACTTCCGGTCCTGACGCGTAGTTCCTGGATTGGACCTGGCCAACCAAGTCATCAAAGATGGCCCGGTACTGGTCCCCCGCACTGGACTGCAAAACGTCCCCTACAGTTGACATAATACGTAGTGTTTCCCTCATTTGACAGTATGCCTTCATTGGCCTCCAACTGTGAGGTACACTGTTGCTAAACAGGGAAGGAAAGAACCCTCGGAATGATAATCCCCCCCCCCCTCCCCAATAACGGACAAAGTACATGCCAAGTCCATCCCACAGAACCTGTCGAAACTAAGAACGAGTCCCCTAGTATTGACGGACTACCATGCGAGTTTTATAAAGTCTTTTTTGATCTGTTAGGTCCTGATCTTGTCCAACTGTATAATACTGTTTTTGATGAAGAAAGTGAGTCGCAGCGCACCGCTAAGTTCACTCTCCTTCCCAAGAAAGGGACCCCCTTGATCCTGGAAACCGGAGGCCGATGAGCTTCCTTACAATAGACTATAAACTTGTGGCTGGGTTCTCCAAGTAAGACTTTCTAGGGTGATGTCTTTAGTGGTGGGTGGGTTTCAAACGTGTGCCATTCCTTGTCGCATCATTCACTACAATCTCCTTTTAATCAGGGATACCATCGATTACATTAAGGTGAAGGGAGGGTCTTGTGCTCTGATTTCTCTGGATCAGCACAAAGCTTTCGATAAGGTCAATTGGGCTTTTCTGCTGCAGGTGTTAAGGAGGATGGAATTTAGGCCTTCCTTCTGCAAATGGGTACAGATTCTTTATCGTAACATTTGTAGTCGTATTATTGTCAATGATTTGATGTCTGAAAAGGTTGTGATCAACAGGGGGTTTACCAGGGTGTGACCTCGGTCCCCTCTCTAGTGTGTCCTTTTTATCGAACCCCTAGCTAGGTTTATCGCCCGTCATAGAGGCATAAGTGGTCTCACTCTGTTAAAGTTCTGCAGTATGCAGACGATGCCACTTGCATTGCAAGTTGTCACAGGGACGTAAAGGAGCTCTTTACTGTAGTGTAGTTGTTTGAGAAGGCGTCGGGAGCCTCCCTCAATCTTTTCAAACCTGTGGGCTTAAGTTGGGTGAATTCGTGGGACGGAAGCTCCCTGCCAATATTCAGTGAAGCGATGTTTGTATTAATATTACAGGGGTGGTGTTTGGGTCTTCTTACTCTGTGAATAGTAATCGGCAGACAAAATTGGAGAAAGCTGAATCCCGTTTACGGGATTGGGGAGGGAGACCCCTCACAGTGACCGGGAAAGTATGGGTTCTTAATGCGGTCGTCTTCCCGCTTTTCTACTTTTTGGCTCCTATATTCCCTGTGCTCGACTACGTTGTGAGTCAAGTTGAAAAATTGGCGTTTAATTTTTTTGTGGTCGGGTAAGACAGGGTTAGTTGTCTGGAAGGTTCTTGTCCTTAGGAAGGAAGAGGGTGGTTTGGGATTGGATGATTTGAATATTAAGTAACAGGCATTGTTTGTTATGCCTATACTCAAAATCTTTGCAGTTATACCACATGTAGCATGTTATTATTTAATATAAATAGGGTATTTCATTGCCAAGCCTTTGAGGTCGTTTTTTCCGGAGTTATGGTGTAACTCTAAGCCCAATGGCGATGAGTGTTCGGTGTCATTCTGTCGATGGTCTGTCCCTTGGGTCCTTCACTACACATGGGCGTTAATCCTGGGGGGACGGGGGGACAAGTCCTCCCACATTTCGATGGGTGGGGGACACAATATCCAATGTCCCCCCACGTTTGCTCAAAAGAGTAGTTGCCGTGGCTCTATTTGACTGGCTTTTTGAGTGGCATGTAAGTTTGTTGGGCAATTGTTAAGTTCTGGAACTATTCTGATCACAACATTCTCCGAAAACAGACATACATCTCCAAACACCTGAAGGGGCCTCGCATATGGGGTCATTCAATCAGTGGCGTACGCAGAGGGGAGGGCCATTCAGCCATGCCCCCCTCACTGATTCCGATTTTTTTTTTAAATTCCTAAAATTATGTAAATTTTTTAACACAAATTTAACTTCAAAAGGTAGCATATTTGGCACCAGATTGCATGTAAGGACACCAAATTTTTCAAAAATTTTCAAAGGGGAGGGGGACACCCTATTGGACCATGGCCTTCCTCAGTGATGCCTATTTTTTAGTTCCTAAAAATACGTAAATTTTTTAACACAAACTTTTCTTTAAAAGGTAACACATGTGGCACCAGATTGCATGTAAGGACACCTAATTTTTCAAAAAAGTTCAAAGGGGGAGGGGGCACCCCTCCCCTTAGACCCCTCCCCCATACCGGCGGTCACACAACATACTGCATCCCCCCCTTGAAAGAAATCCTGGGTACGCCACTGCATTCAGTACAATTTGTAGCATGATGTGGAAGTTGAAAGTACGTTGTTGCCGTTAAACATTTTTCAAAAATTTTTACCGAGCGCTTCGCCAAAGCCATTATCGGTATAGATGGTGACTGTTAATGCACTTACGACTAAAAACCATCCTGAAAACGCCCTTGCCAGTCCTTCTCACCTTTGCTACACTACGATCAGCTCCAAAAATATCCCAGAGATAGCACCGTTTTGCATCTAGGCAAACTTAAATAAACAAAAATTTCTCAAAGGGGAGGGGACGCCCCCTCCCCTTTGACCCCTCCCCAGGACGACACATTTATGTAGTGACAAAGGAGGGATCCCCTCTGCTCTATACACGCAGAGTACATAAAAAGATGAAACTTACGCCCCGCCACTGTAGTTAGTAAAAACATCCAGCCAGTCGGAAAAATTAGAATTCACTAAATTATGGACATTTTCCAGCCGTATACGATCAGCTCCAAAAATTTCCCAAACACAGCACCGTTTTGCATCTAGGCAAACTTAAATAAACAAAAATTTCTCAAAACGCGCCCCCTCCCCTTTGACCCCTCCCCAGGACGACACATTTATGTAGTGACAAAGGAGGGATCCCCACTGTTGTATACAAAACGAGGAGCGCATAAACAAAGACAGTGCAAATTTACACGCCTCCACTCAGTTGGAAGAAACATTCCGATACTGGAATTTAATTTAAGACCATCAAAAACATTCCACGCAGACAATTTTTCCATATTCATCGAATTTATTCCGTAACATCTGTGGCCCACTTCAAATCAGTACATCTTCAAATACATCTGAAACTGTGTCCACAACTAATGTCCTCAATCATTCATGTCTGTGTCTGGTGACTGAATGAAGAAACACAAGCAATATATTAATGAAGATAGGAATAACAGAGAATAAACACTTATCTTAAATCACTTAACAATTACAAATATTACAATAGTTTGATTATATTTAATTAGCAAGTGATTATTCTTACTTTTACTTCACGAAATCATTAGCAATATACTCACATGAACCTTTGATGGTCTTACATCTAATCAGCTTGAAGATCAAATAACGATTAACGATCAAAAACAATAAATCATTTCAAATTACATGCGTTTAAATTAAAGAGAAAATCAAACAACGCGCAATGTGCGCTCACGCTTACGACGCTATTGTGAGGTCATTTACATCAAGAAAATAAAACAACGCGCAACGTGCGCACAAGCTCACGATACCATTGTGACGTCATTTACACTGTTGTATACAAAACGAGGAGCGCATAAACAAAGACAGTGCAAATTTACACGCCTCCACTCAGTTGGAAGAAACATCCAGCCAGTCGGAATTTGGGACTTTCTCACCCCAAACATATCACCCTAGCAACGGGCCTGGTCGGGTCCATGATCTCCGACAATGATCCACGCTGCGAAGCATAGTTTCAGCTATTTTGGGACATGGTGAAAATAACATCTTGAAGTAATTCCGTGGACTCCGTGTATTTCACCTGGCAGATCATCTATGATGGTCATGTTAACTTTGAAATGATAATTCTTATTAGAATAGGGCGTCAGTCATCATAAGGGGGGGGGGGGGGAGGAGGAGGAAATGGCCTATAGGAAGACCCCCCCTCTTCAAAAAAAAGGGATTGGTTTGTGCTTAGTCATGTATGTCCCCCCGCCCCCCCCCCCACATGTGATTACGGATTGACCCCCTGTCACTACAACATTCATTGCTGGCCGTTTGGGTGGTGATGGGTCACCCCGTCAATTGTTAGGAGGTTCCCTTCCAGACCCAGGGTTTTTATCTGGAAGTCGTTCTTTTCCCCACTTCTTGAGACTAAACTAGTTGATTTCCAGTGGCTTTTAGCCCATTCCGTTTTAGTAACTGGCGAGAAAGTTAGGAGTTGGAAGAGGAGGAGAGGGATATATCTTTTGGGAAGGTCTGCATACTGTAATGCAGAGCGCTTGAGGAGGTGGAAGTTGAATAGGGATTATGTTTAGTTCTCGGTTGTAGAGCTGTGGAGACAACTTCCCACATTTTCTGGGACTGTCCACGGATCTCTAAAATCCTGTCCTGGATCAAGAATCTGGACAATGTTTTAGCCGAGGCAACATTTTTCCAAGAACCTGTTTATGTTAGGAGTTGCAAGGGGCTACCTTTTACAGAATTTGGTATGTTTTATGTGTTACGAAATGGTTCGTATGGAGGTATCGTTGTATGCTTGTATATGAATCTCGCCATGTTCAGATCTGTGAAATCAAAAGGTCAATTTCTAATTGTATTAAATTCAGGATTCAAGCCGACTTTAATCGGTTGTCTGAGGCCTCTTTCAAGGAAACTTGGCTTAAAGGGGGAAGTATTGTTACACTTCGTCGAGGGGCCTTACAGTATTAAAAGCTGCTTTGACTAATCCTGTTCTCTTTAGCTTCTAGCCTTTTGATTTTTTGACGCTGGGCCACAGGCGGTCTGGTTTACTTCGCATCTAGGGGCTTTTTAAGTACATAGAAACAGGCACTGAGGAACAAAGAACCCAAACCGGAGCAAAACGCAACCGACAACCGACAACCACCAACTTCGCATGTAGGGTCTACTTAGTTCGTGTTCACTGAATGTTCATCCCCTACAGACCTTCTCTTCTTGGTTGTAATCATAGGGTACTCGTCGTGTATATATGATGTAACTATCTCGTTTTAGCTGCTGTTTTCCTTCGTTTTGATGGATTAATTCTGAATTCGAGCTTTTAGTTGAAGAGTTTGTCTCAGGGATGATCACTACTAGCTTCTGGCTAGTGCAAAGCGTATGGTATACCTGTTTTGTGCGGTAAATTTCCAAAGTGGCATCCGTTTGTTTAGAAATGAGTACAGTCCACAGCCTAAGAAAAGGGATCGAAATTGTTTGTTTTGACTTGCAATCTTTGTGTTTTGGTGGCACATTACCTGTATGTTCTCTATACATATGATGTTAATACCTCGTTTATCCTGTTCTTTATGCCTTTTGATTCAAACGAAATTGAATGAAAAGTATCTGTTCCTTTTATCTTGCTTTTACGTTTACGAGAGAAAATAAAATTGAGAGAATAAAAGCCTAAAATAGTTTTTAGTGACGTAATCTTTTTACAACCAATCAGTGATGTGGACGAAAATCTGTAGTAAGCAGAGTTATGTTCACTGCGGTAAACTTTTGTATCATTGGAGATGGGTCTCTTTGGACTGCCTGGTTACCTGGCGCAGGAGTATCCGTGATCACGACGGCGGAACTCCCGGATTTTAAACTGTATGACGTTAAACTGCATCCAGGTACGTGCGGCGTCTGTTCTATTCAGCCAGTTTAGAGCAGGGCCACACATGTTTGTCGCCGGCCTGCTTAGCAGGGATACTCACCTGGCGCGACCTGTTCTATTCAGCCAGTCTAGAACGGGACCACAGTCAGGTGGTGTCAGTTAAGTCAAAGTTTGTCCCTTGGGGACGTTGTTACTCCTTCGGGGAGAAGAACTCCTTCGGGAGTATTTCGCCCCTGGCTCTTCGCCAGAGAGTCAGGGGACTTTTGGAAAAAAGCATGTTTGTCCTCTAGAGGACGTATTGTCCATTTGGGACGTAGCTCCATAAGGGAGCAGAACTCCTTCGGGAGTATTGTTTGGTTTCGCCCCTTGGCTCTTCGCCAGAGTGTCGAGGGGACTTTTGAAAAAGATTTTAAACTGCATGCGGTTGTGGAGTTTGATTAAACGTGGGAGTAATGAGGTTACCCTTTGCCACAACTGCCTCCGGGGCACCCTTGGGCAAGGTGCACCTGTATTTGCCCCGGTGCTTTTCAAGTGCTGTTGCCATCGGGCGTAGTGTTGCCTTCGGGCTTAGTGTTGCCTTCGGGCGTGGTGTTGCCTTCGGGCGTGGTGTTGCCCTCGGGCGTGGTGTTGCCTTTGGGTGTGTGGTGGATTTGGGTGTGTGGTCTTTGTGGGACTTTGTTTTTGGGTTGTTTGTGGTGGTTGGGCTGGGGTGTTGTTTTTGGTTTGGCTGCAGTGGCAGTACTAAATCTCAGTAGTAACAAAGACTCTTTTGTTGCATGGTATGTGTAGTCTGTTTGACATTGTGTTCGTGATCCGTCAGGGTTTTTCTTTGGGTTTGGGATTATCCTTTAGTTTGTCAGTGCCTGTTTCTACGTACTTAAAAAGCTCAGGTGGGACCTGTTCTCTTCAGCCAGTCTAGAACGGGACCACTGTCGGGTGGTGTCAGTTAAGTCAAAGTTTGTCCCTTGGGGACGTTGTTACTCCTTCAGGGAGCAGAACTCCTTCGGGAGTATTGTTTGGTTTTCGCCCCTGGCACTTCGCCAGAGAGTCAGGGGACATTTGGAAAAAAGCCCAGTAGGACCTGTTCTATTCAGCCAGTCTAGAACGGGAGCACTGTCGGGTGGTGTCAGTTAAGTCAAAGTTTGTCCCTTGGGGATGTTGTTACTCCTTCAGTGAGCAGAACTCCTTCGGGAGTATTGTCACAGCTAACACAAAAACGTTTTCTAAACGTTCTTAAAACGTAACCACTTACGTTTGCAAAACGTTTCTTACTACGTTTTTAGCACGTGTTTTTCTGGACTTTTCATACGTTTTTAAAACGTTTTTTCGAGACGTTTTAGAAACGTTTCTTAGATGTAAACGACGTTAATAAAACCTTTGCCTGATATAATACCGACGTGTGGAAACGTATCAGACACGTAGAGAAAACTGATATGTACGGAAAACGTCCGGTACCGTACATAGTAGAATCGTGCGGGACGTTTAGAAAACGTTTAAGGGACTAAGAAAACACCCAGGACATTCAGAGAACGTTTTAAGGACGTATGACAAATACCCAGGACGTCTAGAGAACATGACAGAGATGTGCAAAAATGTGTCGGAGAAATTCTGAGAAATCTTTTGCATAATAATATAATTCGTAGAAATGGTCCATTTGTGTTGTGAATGAACTTTATATATTAATAATTAATGTAAACAGGACGGTTTAACTGAATGTAAAAATGAATACAATATAGAGTTCTTATCAAGCCTAGCACACAGAAACTAGGGATGGTAAGTCTGCGGCTGTGTGTTAGCACAGATACACAGCAATGTTAAATACAAAATTAGCAAATCCAAATAAAGCAAGGCTTACAGTAGTTTGCAATTGCATGTTACAGGAAAGTGAATTAAACTAAGTTTAAAAAATCTTGGATGAAATAAAGAATGTAACTTTTATCGAGGTGCGTGAATAACATTTCTTAGAAAAAGCTACAGTAAAATGCTGTGAAAAATAGAAATCTCAAATAACAAACTTAAAGATTGCTTTGCTAGAAGACATGAAAGCAATAATACTTCTTATAAACTTAAAACTTTATGATGTTGCTATTGCATAAACCAATAAAACAACCTGGGTAGAAAAGTACAGTTGTCTCAATGAAACAGAAAAGCAAAATCATATGTAAAGTAGAATACAAGTTGGGTGAATGTTTGGTACTGTATACGACAGGAATCAAAATATTATGTGACACTTTGATATCAACAAGAAACCGCTGTTCTCATACTGTACTTATGATGGCAACTAATTACAGTACAGTAAGTGGTAATGTAGGCCTATGTTAAGATGCCTGTACAATTGTTGCTAGACCATAAGTTATTCTTAGATTTATCATTTACAATTAGCAATTGAATTTCAACCGCACAGTCAACTGGCAATGATTACACTGGATTGAAAGGAAGCAGTACAAATTGAGATTCTTTGGAACTTATATGAAAAGTCATAACAGAAAAGAAAGAGGAAGCTTTTAAAATTGTCTCCTGTTTTTCAAAGTACTACATGGCCAGATGCTAAATCAAGGTATGAATGACGAACATGTAATAATTAAATTAATTGGGACATCAAAGCCCAAGTCTCAAAAAAAAAGAAAGAAAAACGTAAATCTGTCATATTTGATCGCCACATAATACACACTGTAGTACCACATACTGTAAACATGTAAAGAATCATTTATAACATTCCCCAGGCAAGACTGATGGACAAAAAGTGGCAAGTTTTACAGCAACTTACAGAATTTAAGTTACACCACCCACACACTTACAGTATATGCATAATTAAACCAAACCCAATAGAGACCATACAATGCAGATTTTCTCATATGTGGGTCATTTGACCCATAAGGAATTGGCTACGCGATCTCGCGTATGCTGAAGAATCTGATACATACTTACATGATGTTTCAATTTAAGCAGAATGTTGGTGGTTCAAAAATAGTTGCCAAGGAGGCAATTTACAGTATGTCAAGGCTGAACAACTTTCAGTTATCAAAGGCGGTAGATTTCGACACAATCTCTCAATTTCCCCATTAGAAAGGAAGGTTTTGCTTTTGTCCAAGGTACAGTAAAAAGTCATATGCATCATTCACTTCACATACATAAAAGAGAAGTGTAGGCTCATTGCTACACGGGTGAGGGCGCAATCCCATGAACACGTTACAAACACCAAAAAAATAAACAACTGCATTTACTTTACTCTTCCAATCTGTTTCTCTCTAACATCAATTTAAACCTTATAAACGAAGAAATGATTGCAGTCGCGGTAACGTAGATACGTACGGTTCACTGTGAGCATAAATATAAACAAATGTAAATATCAACCACATCAAAATTCGAAACGTACAAAAATAGTAACTCTATCAAATAGGAAAATACATGCGATCTGTAAAAAAAGGTATACAGAATATACATTGAACTTTGATTTCGCAAGAATAGCACTAATGCACCTGAATTGACAATACATACTTTATGTTACAAGCATTAATGGGTGCGGCTTCAGTTCGCCAAACTTCGTAATACGAAAATAGTAAATAGCACTTGCGAAACAAACTAGCTTGTGCAAATGTACAAACCTCAAAAATAATTACTAAATGATAAGAAACTGTTTAAGATTTACCAAATGAAGAAAACAAAATAATTACCAGCTGTTGCGTCCCTCGGGGTTACGATTTATGGCTCTAGATAGCCTGACTTCTAGCAATGCGAGCAGATGTACAAATGATCTTACACTCGTTAAGTATAAGGGAGAGCCGCGCCTAAATGGACCCGTTTGCTTCACACCTGACCGAGTCTATACAATTATTACCTGAGAGGTCGCAACCTCTTCTCTCGTACTATGAGCAAAGTTCAAGCTATGTACGGTTACCTTAACCTGCCACAACAAGAGGGCTTGTCCACAATGTAAAAAATTAATTTCACACTTTTCCAAATAAAAATCAAAGTTTGGCCATCGTTAAAAAGCATTTTACTAAAAAAAAAAAGCACAAGTTATTTTCCATTTTCCAATTAAAAGCAAAGTTTGTCCATGGTAAAGAAAATATTTTATGAAAAATTATGTGCATCAGTCTTCTCACATTTTCCAAATCAAGCACAAGATTTTGTTCATGACAAAATACATACACATAGTATTCCTTCAATAAGCTTTGTTTATGATGCAAGAATTGCCACAGCGACTTTCCAGTTTCTACAGATTCCACAATGTATGAAAGGTTAACTATAGAAAGTCGTCCTATAATTCTTCTTCCCTGCATTGCATTCCATGCAAAGGGTATGATCAGTTCGACTCATCTCAACCCCGTCCTGGTACAGGCACTCTACCCTGTGTTTCAGAAACAATGTTGAACTCCAGTTCGACTGTTTATTACTGCACAAACTACTTTAAAAGACCTGTACTGTACTTTAGGAAAACAGTCAACATTTCTTTTGTAAATGGAGATGGTCCATACTCCATAGCCATCTGCAGGGAACTTCTTAAAATGCGGTGCATTCAACATGTTCTACAGTACCCTGTATATAGTTTCTCCTCTATCTGCTTCATGTCACAGTACATCATCTGCAGTATTTCAATACTGTAGCTTTTCTAGTCTTTGTAGTCATTCACTCCACAGCAATGAAATCGAAAAGTACAGGGTACATGGACTTGCTAATGACTTGGGTTCTGAATTTCACACATGAATTCAATTTGGTCAATCAGGAAAAACGTTTATGGAAGCACAAAACAACAAGGAGACTCGACTTGCATATAGTACTGTACGAGCAATTTGCTGTCTCAGAAATGTTGTGTAAGCAATTCAGAGACAACAACAGCACAATTTAGCAAAATATCTGTGAAAAGCTTCAATACTGTCTCTGCATCTTCAAAAACTGCTACAAAAATCAATCTGTTGGTGCTGGTTATCACTATCACCTTGAGCACTTACAGTCACAGTGCATACTTATTTCTGCTAAATAACAGTCTGGAATTAAATACTGTATCACAAATTATCCACGCAACTCCACCAAAGCTGTGCAGATCGAGCTTTACCATCCATCATGTCTTCCTGTAAATGTAAATGAAAAAAATAACATTGAAAGCATATAGCCTAGTACTTGAAATGCTGTACTCTGCATCTGACTTGGTAGGAGCAATTAGTAAGAGCGGAGGTGATAATCAAAAAATTAGTAAAATATTGGGTGGTGTGTTAGTGCAATGGGTACCTTCTAGCGACTCTGATCCAAAGAAAGACGTAATCTCACGCAGTGAAATAAAACACTAAAATTCTAGGACAAAACTCATTTCATTCTAAAATAAGGTAAATGCAACCAAATTTGTTCCTTGAGGGCCCCGGAATCTGGATTCAACTCGATGGGTTGGACCGTTCTTATTTTTAAGTACATACTGTAAACTGTACTCTGAATCTCTGTATGAAAAGTGTACCTCATAGTTGGAAGTCAACGAAGGCATAATTTCAGATGAGGGAAACACTACGTATTATGTCAACTGTAGGGGACGTTTCGCAGTCCATTGCGGGGGACCAGTACCGGGCCATCTTTGATGACTTGGTTGGTAAGGTCTAACTCAGGGACTATCCGTTGGGGCCGGAAGTGTGGCGTGTGATTCACAGCAGGTCACTGGATTACCGCCGGCGAAACCTGCTGTGGCGTATCGCACACGACGCCATCGTAACTAATCTCAAGCGCCTTCGGTGGCGTCTTGGAGATGGCATTTGCCCCCGCACTGGATGCAGTAAGTGGGAGAGTGTGCCTCATGTGTTTTGGCATTGTGGCTTTGTCGCCCTCCTGTGGGAGTGGTTTCAAGCCCTGGCTGATCGTCTCACGTTTCGTAGCACCTGGGCGGTTGATCAGGACTGCGCTTTGTATGGTCTATCACCCCCGCCGTGAAATACAAGTACCTTTGTTTCGGTCTCCATTAAGCTGGCCTTATGGAGAGACCGATACAATATTGTGTTTAGGGGGAAGGGAGGCCTGCGGATGTCGTCCTTGCGTTGTTGAGGACAGAGATTAGGTTTAGGGTTGAAGCTGACTTATGTTCGTTTGCCAAGGGCGACCGACGTTCAGCAGGCAGTGGGGTCCACCTGTTGAAATGACTGCGGGCCGGGTGTTGGTTGGCCTGTAAATATTGTTTTCCGCACAGGAAATTGCAAGTTTGACCTACACTGTCAGTTTTGTCCTACCCGGGCGGCATTAGCCGCTCGACCGTTGATCGGGGCTGCAGTGTAGATGTTGTTTTCCTATCTGTTGGTGGTCCTGTGAGGTGGGTGGGCTGGGAGTGTCGTATGTGTTGGCCACAGAGATTTTGTTTTGATAGCTTAAAGTTTGTAAATAGTTGTAAATAGTTCATGGTTGTGTTTTTGTCCGGTCCGGTTTTGGGTCTTTCTGTTTGACAGTGTCCGTTTCTATGCACTTAAAATGCTGGAGGTTTGGTTTTCGCCCCTGGCTATTCGCTTGAGAGTTGAGGGGACATTTGAAAAAAAGCTGGAGGCCCGCGAAGGCGCCTGGGTCCGACGGTATCCCAGTGGAATTCTACAAACGTTTCTGGGGTACCGGCGGACACGATCTTCGTAATGTATTCGCCTCTGTCTTCCTTGCTGGCTCATTGAGTCCCTCGCAGTGCACAGGCGTTATAACATTGTTGCCAAAGTCTGGAGACCCCCTAGAACCTAAAAACAAGCGCCCGATTACCTTGTTAAATGTAGATTACAAGATTCTGGCGAAAGCCCTTTGCAACAGGCTAGGCACGGTCATGCTGGATCTTGTAGGTTCTTTCCAGACATGTGCGGTGCTGGGACACAGTATTCAGCAGGACCTCTGGATGATGCGGGACTTGGTTGAATATGTGATGGACCGTGATCTTTCATGTGCGCTTGTCTCCCTCGATCAGGAGAAGACCTTCGACTTGGTTGATCACGGATTCCTCTTTAAAATCTTGAAGAAGTTTAGTTTGAATCCAGTTTTTGTTAAATGGATCTCTCTACTGTATACTGTATAATAGTCGGGTTATCGTTAATGACCTACTGTCGGACCCCTTCACAGTTCAACGTGGAGTACGGCAGGGGTGTCCCCTGTCACCTCTACTCTATGTATTGTTTAGTGAATCACTTGCAAGAGCCTTCCAAGTTGAACCTTCGTTTCGACCATTTCACATACCCGGTGGAGCTGAAGTCAAGTGCCTCCAGTATGCTGACGACGTCACATGCGTAGTCTGCGACCTCGCTTCTTTCAGAGCCCTTACTGGCACGCTGCTGTCTACCTTCATAGAGCGACAGGTGCCAGACTGAACCCCCCAAGACCAAAGGACTCCGTCCGATCCGGTTTGGACTTTGTTCGGATTTCTGTTCTCGTTCGTGTCCGTTTCTACGCACGTAAAAAGAAAACGGATTCCTCTTTAAAGCATTAATGAAGTTTAAGTTTAAGCCCAAATTTTGTTAAATGGGTAACCTTGCTGTATAATAGTGTATATAGTCAGGTTGTTGTTAATGGTCTACCGTCAGACCATTGCAGGGTCCAACGTGGGATGCGGCAGGGGTGCCCTCTGTCGTCCATACTTTATGTGTTATTCAGTGAATCTCTCGCTAGAGCCTTACAAGTAGAGCCTTTGTTCCGACCTTTTCACATACCCGGTGGAGCCGGTCAAGTGCCTCCAGTACCCCGATGACGTCACATGTGTAGTCTCCGACCTACTCCGTCTAGGCAAGTGGCGGTCGAAGTCCCTCGCCTTGGCAACATCGTGGGTTGACGACGCCATCAAAATCAATGGCCTATGGTTTGCTTATCGTTAAGCAGAGTTACTTAACTTAATTGCTAAGACAGTGGGTAAAGGAATCACGAAATGAATCGAATTGCTCCTCCCATATGAGAAGTGTTTCATGTGCAGAAAAACCTAAAATGAAGTTTTAAGTGGCGTAACATTTGCACAATCAAGCAGGGATGTGGACGAAAATCTGTAGTGAGCAGAGTTGTGTTCACTGCGGTAAAATTTTATATCATTGAGGGTGGGTCTTCTTGGACTGCCTAATTAGAACATAGCTACCTGGCCGAGGAGTGTCCATGACGTACTACGGAGGCGAACCTAGGTAAGTGGCGGTCGAAACAACTGCCCTTCGCGGCATCATGGGTAGACGACGCCATAAAAATCAATGGCATATGGTTTGGTTATGGTTCACCCGAGTCACTTACCTGGAACGAGAAAGTGGACCTGGTGGAAGCTAGGTTGAAGGACTTCAGCGGTGGCTACATTAATCTGTTGGGGAAGGTAACTATTATCCTTTGGGGCCGGAAGTGTGGCGTGTGGTTCACAGCAGGTCACTCGATTACCGTCGGCGAGACCTGCTGTGGCGTATCGCACACGACGCCATCGTAACTAATCTCACGCGTCTTCGGTGGCGTCTCGGAGATGGCATTTGCCCCCGCACTGGATGCAGTAAGTGGGAGAGTGTGCTCCATGTGTTTTAGCAGTGTGGCTTTGTGGCCCTCCTGTGGGAGTGGTTTCAAGCCCTGGCTGATCGCCTCTGGTTTTGTAGCACCTGGCCGAGGGTCGGTCAGGACTGCGCTTTGTATGGTCTATCACCCCCGCCGTAAAATACAAGTGTTCGCGGCTTACTCACCTTTGTTTTGGCCTCCATTGAGCTGGCCTTGTGGAGAGACCGATGCAATATTGTGTTGGGGGGGGGGGGGAGGCCTGCGGATGTCGTCCTTGCGTCGGTGAGGACAGAGATTAGGTTTAGGGTTGAAGCTGACTACGTTCGTTTGCCAAGGGCGACGTCCGGCAGACAGTGGGGCCCACTTGTTTGTAAATAGTCCTGCGTGGAGGGTGGGCTGGGAGTGTAGTTTATATTAGCCACAGAAATTTTGTTTTGCTAGCTTAATGTAAGATAAGTTTGTAAATAGTTCATGGTTGTGTTTTTGCCGGTCCGGCTTTCGGTCATTCTTTTTGAGAGTGTCCGTTTCTATGCACTAAAAAGGCACACGGACCTCTTGTCTGGCGCAAGAGTATCAGTGATCACGACGGGGGTGTCCCCTCACCTGGCGCAGGAACATCCGTGATTGCGGAGGCCATCCGTGGTCGCGGAGTCTGCCTGGCGCTGGGGGATATACACTACCACCCGACCCGAGCTGTAAATAGTTTGTAAATTGTGTAATGTTTGTAAATTCTGTAAATAGTTTTTGTCTTAATTTTTAACGTCATTTCCGGACTTTTTTGGGACTTTGTCCCCGCCGTGTCCGTTTCCAAGCACATAAAAAGCGCGAACCCCTTCTCCGTTTTTAAGCACGTAAAAAACACCTCTTCTTATTTGGTTTTTCCTGGGTTCTTCGCCAGAGAGTCGAGGGGACTTTTGAAAGAGCTTCCAGACCTTTTGACCATGATCTTGTGAAGTATCTCTTCTATTCAGCCATTCAATATCGATGTGCCTGATGTGGAACTCATTTTGGATGAGGCATGGAGCGTAAAAGTTAAGTATGTACTAAACAGGTTATTAAGTATGATATTTCATTTTGGACCGAATGTGGTGAGACTCGAAACCCTAATGAAAGTTCGCCATTCGTTGGAGCTGATCCTAACAGGAACTAAGATTGTCTGCAGTGGGGAAGTAAGTGAAAGTTACATAGTCTTAGCATTATTTCAATTTGTGAGGATCATTCTTTGTCCTTAGGCTAAAGCACACCCTATCTTTAGAGTGACTACTTAAATTCTCCTGTTGTAAAATTTTGTTGAAAGTTATGGACAAACGCTGCCTTCCGCTAAAGGAACATCCTCACTCCCCCAAACACATTAGCAGTAATATCCCTGAACTTTGTAACTGGTCAATTCATTTTGACTGGGGTAAGGTGGGGTTAGACTTACATGATTTTACATATACTAGTGCCCTTCAAATTGTGTCCATGTTATGTTATACACTGATTAAAATAGAGATGAAATGCAAAATAAGAAGAACGTGTTTTATTTACTTTGCCGCGATCCTCTAATAGTGATGATTTGGCCATCGAAGTCGACATCTTTACATTTTAAAGTTACAAGTGTGCGACAAACTGTAATTACGTGAGTGGAACCTGGACCCCACCAGTTATGGGTTTTGCTTTTTGAGGTTTGTGATTCGCGTGTTGGGCTCGCCGTACCGACTACGCGTTTACATTTTGGCCCCGGCTTACAAAGATGTTCCTCCGCCACTGTCCAAACCCGACCATTCAGTTGACCACCTTACCGAAAAATCCTGGATACGCCACTGCAACCGTTGGCACTACTACTTCTATCATCTGTTTTTCGATACTGCGATATCAATTAGTAGATCTAAATCATTTGATAGAGTGATAGGTTTAAACAATTTTTCCTATTCCTGGATATCACTTAAGAATACCTTACTATAGATTTAGACCAATTGGAATATTTGCTTTGATATTCTTTATTACCACTCCAGTATGGTAAGCTAGGTCAAAACTTTACAAATATGAGGGGTACACCATGAGGAAGGGTAATGCAGTCACCAGCAGGAAATAACATGATGTGAGAAAATAGTGGAGGGGCCTGACAAAAACATGGCTTATCGAGGTCACGCCACCTTGAGAACTAAAGAAATTGAACAAAATAATAATCCAACGAAAAAGACTGACAAAACATACATTTCTAAAGCAAGCATGTACTCACGTACATACATACGAGCTAACATATACATATAAACATAAATACATAAATATTAAAATACGATAAAAATAAATATTTAAACCCACTGTATATGAAATATCTTCTCAAGTATTTCTTTAATGGTTGAATTGAACTTGCATTTTAGTATCACAGCGAACTGTGTTTTTCACGCTCTGGAGTTAGACGTGATCATAATGCAATAGGTTTGTAACACCACAAAAGATTCTTGTCGAATTTAACAGAAAATTTATTTTTCATTTTAATATAACAGATTCTTAGCATAAATGTGTATTCAGTCACTTTCATGCTTTTCAAGCATGCCTTGCCTTTAGAAGGAAGTCCGTATGCATAATTTTAGGAGATATTTTAAGGGTGACTTCGGGATGAATTGAGTAACAGCTTCCTTTAGAGAGTTCTAACCCTACCCTTGCAAGAAAATAAGGTCTCGCCTAGGAATCAAATAGGCCTTATTAGTCAGCCACGTATTTTTGCCATCATAATGTAGTTACTTGCATAGCTGGTGTGCGCTTTGACATTTGGAATGCCTAACAACCCCCACCAGTTGACCGCGATCCACTCATGTTAGACATAAAGGTGAAGGACCAGTCGAATACTCGAAACCTCAGAAACCGTGGAAATCCTGGCATCAAGATGGTTGCGAAAATATTTTCTTCTGCCATCTTTAAAACACGGAAACCGGGAAAGTTTACAGCCTGTCAATTTGAAGGTATTATTAAGTGGAAATTAAGATTGCGGTTGCTTCTGTACGTGCACAAGTACGCCTCAGTCATGTATAGCATATTCATGGGCTATTAGTAAATTATTATGAGATAGTTTATATGATTACTGGAAATGAATGTTAAAGCTGCACATTGAGTTGGTTCATGAAATTCACCAAATTTTTGCCAAACCTGTTAAGTTTTCTTCACATACTAATGACAAATGGTCAAACTTAAACAATCCCAACATCTTGCTTACAAATAAATGTTTCATAAGTGAGTAATAAACAATTCAATTCGGTTTTCAAAAATTTGTGACTAGATACTTTTTCAAATTATGCACACAACCGTTACAAGCCAGAATACGAAAAATTCAAATTTTAGCTTTATGCGTAACTATTGGATTTGAAACTTGACTAATTATGCTAATTGTAATCATTGTCATGTGGTAATTCCCTTCAACACGCTTGTTGAGTTATCGATATCAACTCAATATGCCCCTTTAAAGAGTTCAATACACTTCGCAATGAGTGTTAATGAAAGTTCCAGGTATATGTAACACGTGGAAATATATCTCCGAGGTTTTCGCGGTTTCCGCCTTTTCGACTTCGTCACAAATCCTGGTCCAAAACAAGGAAAAACTGAAAAATTCGCATTTGTTAAGTTGAAAGTTTTATTAAATGAAAATATAAATAGGTGTATATTTCATCACGAACACAATCTTATTTCACACGTAGGACCCCTCTTAAATAAAATAAGGGGGCGGGGGCCTGAGCACTTTTTCGGACAATTTTATGTGCTTTGGGTGTAAGCTGCAGTTCCCCAGGCCCTCCCCCATCCTACGACTTTATTCACACGTCTGAGCAACTGAGGTGGTAACTTATTAAAGATTGGAAGCTCCCGTATCATATTTAAGCGATGTTGGAAAATGCGATGACCGTTACATGGAAATTTAAATGCCAAATTTTCTGACCTTAGAATAAACCATGGTGGTACTGGGATTGTTTTGGCTCCGTACGGCGCCTCTGTGTAAGGACCACTGAAACAGATGGGAGCTGGATCTGCATCTTAGCTTATGTGTCGTACTCTTCCTTAACGCCTTTGAAAGATGATCGTGCTAACGTACTAAAAGCCCACGCCATTGTCTTTTGGAAATATATTTATTGGTATAGCAAATGTACTAATGAAGAATTTCATGGGTTTCGGTAGATATTTTCAATCAGTTGTAGTTGTAACAGTGTGAATAAGCTAAGAAGAGTCGGTCCATTGAAGGTATTGGCACTTTTCGTGGATTTCAGAAATATCAGCCGTTAGGGTTTTCTCATACAGTGGCAATACTTTGAAAATAGTTGACCTCGTAGGGACAACGTTTATAGTAACCATATTCCGTATGCGGGACTATTCAATGAAAATATTAAGCGCTCCCATGATGAAACTTGGATACTTTAAATATCGCTTGAGAACTTAGGAACTTGAAGATGTTAGGGTGAGACTTGAAGAGAAATAACTTAGAATCCAACTTGGCGTGTAGAAATATGACATACAACTGATTTGAGTTGAGAAGAAAAATGGCTTTTTTGCAACTCCAACATTTACAGGAACCAAGGGAGTCGATTTAATTTTTAAAGTGGGGGAGGGCATGTGACCTAAAACAGGCTGCTGTACTGGTGGGGAGTCTAGGAGGAGGGGCCCAGATGCAAAATGGTGCCAACTGTTTCAGCTAGTGTTTTATGGTTGCTGTGAAAATAATATGGTTTCGAAAATGTAGGTTGCAGAATGAAATGAAATCAGGAGCGTAGCAAGGCCCTCTGGAGCCCATGGACAAGGAGCAGTGAGGGGCCTAAAACCAATGGTATCACATTCCCAATTGCATAAGCCCTGTCCGGCCTTCTATGCACATATTTACAAATTATCAAATACACAACGTATGATACTATGTGCGATACTTTTTGCTGTTGTCTATTGACTCAATAAAGTCATATAAAGTGTAAAGTGTGTTAAAACATAAATGTAAACCATGCATAAAATGATAATGCATCATGGCCGGGTTCAAAACCACAAATTTCTTTTTGTTGATCTTGGTTGGGGGCCCCTGGACATCGTCCACCTAGTCCATCGGCTTGCTAAGTCCCTGTATAAAGCAATAGCAAAAATTTTGCTAAAGATAACGAGCATTCTAATGGAACAATATATCAGTTAAAACATCTTAAAGCTATTATACACAACCATTTGCACGTACTTTAACTGTTCATCTGGGCTACATGTTGTGACTCACATACTTCAACAACTTCATTTCTTCAATTTTGTCTTCTCTCAGGACACTTTGGCACAAAAATAGGTGCAACTAGTCTTTGTGTACATGACAAATAATCACATAGCTGAGTCAAAATTGAAGCATAAGTAGTACAGAGCCACGTTTTCATCCTCCTGAAGGACCTAAAGGACCTTTCCGCTGAACATGAGCTGGCTGGAGAAATAAGAGCTAGTCGCAAAAGCTGCCCCACATGAGGGAACATTATCATTATTCTAGTAAAAAATAAGTTGAAGAAACATTAAAATATGGAATAAAATATGATTTGATTCGTCAAGCTTACCGTTAACTTCTAGCTGGTCTAATATGCGTAGTATAGGGTGGGCTTGCCAAGCAAAAGTATCGGCCGACACCGTTATTGAATAACGATAATTAGTCCAACACCAGGAAACCCAGTGACAACAAATTTTAGCAAATAATGTAAATGCGTGTAGATTACTTCGGAGTAAACTGAATGATGTTAGAGTAGCATTCCTTAGGAGTGCTATTTCTGTATCCTGTTGACAATTGTAATGGAAGACATCTTCCATGACCTACATGTAGTTTTTTGGTTATCTCTAGTTTCAGGTCACAAAGATTGATTGGGAGGGGAACGAATGTGTTAGCGTGTGCTCCACTCATAACAGTGGGCGACATGTCCCCCGCCCCCCCCCCCAATCGACGCCCATGATAGGAACTAGGTTTTGTCTGCCTTCAAAATTTTATATATCGAATGTATTGAATATATTGAATATTTAAATGTGATGAAACACATTTATTCTAACGGAAACTTGTTTTCTTAGTAAACTAAACATTTTTTATCGACAAGCGCCTTCAGTTTCAACTTAGTAGGCTTGATTTACAAATCACGGATATTACAATGAGCATGGTGAATTGTGAATTAAATCCACAAAGGTTAAATAATTGTCTAGTTTAGTCTAACATAAAAATGCAAACTTCTTTTTTACAAATGATTAAAACTTCTTTTACTGAAACATAGTAAGACGCTTCATATGGTTTTACATAACAATGTTAAACTAGCTTATAAATAACATGTCATAATTTCTTGTGAGCATTCGTACAAAAGAATAGACCATGGAAGTAGTACTTCCATGAATAGACCAACTTAAAGACTTGATATACAAACATTCCCTAATTATGATCCAGTAATTCTGTGGCAGGGAAGTTGTACAAGATATATTGAAACGACTTCCCGTCAGTTAATTGCAAATGTTTTCTTATTATTATGCGCTTGTGGACATTAAAGAGGTGCTATTAGTGTCACGTGTACTTAATCAATTCTGGAACTAAACGATGAATTACGCTGTATTTAATATATTTATTTGCCTGAAGAGCTATGACAGGGGTGTGCTAATGATTTCTTTGTTAAAAAATGCTGCTAAACCTTTGCCTTCATTCTTCATACATCTACTAAGTTGTGCCGATCAAAGATGCCAGCACTCGCTTAAAATGTTATGTTGATGTGATTGACATATTTTCTGTTTCCGTAAGTACAATGTGCTTTTGGTTAGCTCTTTAGGAATTCGTTTCTATGTTATTGCAGCCATATTTCTACCTAAGAAAAATATAGTTTCGAAGTTGCGGTTAACTTTTAACGATTGATAACACCGGTGTGCAATATAAAGATCAACGTGGGTACCATTGCATTGCTAAAGTTTATCGCACTGTAACAGCTTCTTTAGCTTTTACTTTTGGAAGCACACCGGGTAAGTGTCAACGTTCACTAAAATCTAAAACTTAAAAAACTATTTGTATGGAGTTACAACGCATTCTTGCAATCATTATTCCGTGTATATTGTATGAGCATATTGCCTTTTGTCACTTTCGATAATTTCACATCGCTTCTGAGGAAGCTTGGAGTTCGTTAATCGTTGTTTACCTGTAGTTCCAACGTTTTCATCCAACGGATCTTTAGCTTCGGAGTAGTAAAGTCCAGTCGGTTCCAACTCTAGTTCAGAGTCATGTTCAGGTCCATAAGTGTGGACAATTACAGGAAGGTCTGGATGTTTTTCTGTCGCAGCCTCTTCCAACACTTGTATGGAGTCACTTTGAGGTCCTTGGGTGTGGCAAATTTCACCATTATCAGTTTGTACTACTGTAGCACCACCCGAATTATGATATACCTGAAATACGAGCAAATCCTTGAATGTATAAATATTTTTTTAATGAATATAGATAAATGAAGACTACCTGTTTTAGTACTCGATGAAGGGGTGACGACAATTTTATCCCTTTGTATTATTGAGCTTTTTAATTATAAACTACTCACCACAACGTGTGTTTGATTGCAACATCCCAATCCAATACACGCAAATGAAGCTCCAATGATACTACATAGCAAACCAAGGCCACAGATGGCAATCAAAATGGAATGGATGGCAACCTAAACAAGATGCAGATAAATAAACAAACGTTTACCCCTATTTATCTTTATAACTCAGAAAATGGTATTACTACGAACGTTAAGAAGTAAGTAGAGAAAATATGACGAATAATCCCTAAAAAGATCCTATTTTCTTACCAACGGTCTACTGCTCAATAGAAATGAGTGTATTAATAAATAAGAACAAATGGTGAAAGTGATAGTTACAACCAGCTTTTACGTTCTATTTTATGCCACCGTTGTTCAAAGAATTAATATATCACTTAAGTAACAAGTGCGCACTATCGTCCATTGTGCCTTGTAATTACTGTTTTCTCACTAACATTTTTGACAACGTTCACGCATGTAATTACTTGCTCAACGGACCTCAATGACATTTTTACGTGCTCTACTTTACACACATTTGTCACATTTTATCTGGCCTTAAATATGACGAAAATATTGTTACCGCCTGGGTATATTTCTCATAGTAACCGCATGCTGCAATGGCGATAGATGAAAGCACGATGCCTGCAACTGACACGACAGACGTAAAAATTGAAAACGCCATATGAAGAGAAGTCTGTGTGTAAAACATCAAACAAGAGCCAAGATGGATTTTGAACTAGGTGAACAGTGGATGTTAGGAACCTTATTTCGAAACAAAGAAATGTTCAAATCATTTCTTGGAACGAATGTAGAAAATGAGAATTGAACCTTAGATTCACTACTTGCACACTAATAAAGAAACAGAAAATAAACCACAGGCTGTACTGTTATTAAAACCCAATAGTCAACAGACTAGAAAACACAAACGTATTTGTAAATTACCAGAAAGGTGTGCTTCGTGCTGTATGTACCGATGATGGCTGTGATGATATAAATCTATTAAAATATAAACAAAATATATCCTGTTGATAAAAATGTATCGAGAGAAAGGTCTTAATCTAGTACCCAATATATTTTGATACATATGGTAGCCATAAAACAGGTCTGTTTGCTTAATAAAAGTTATAATATAGAGTACTGATTCAAATGATTATTGATTCGTTTCAAGATTGGAATAGTCAAATACATTAAACAATCGTTACCCTTTAGCAGCGAACATAATAGAAAAACTAACTCCTTACACAAATCAAAGTATTTCTTCCATCAGTATAACCACACGATGTTTAAATTTCACCAGTCAATAATTCTCTCACCCCTTAAAGCTACCAAATGACTCCTAATTTTTTATCATCTTTCGACGGATCTATTGGACATTTTTCTCATAAAAAGCCTGCTATACTATTAAAACAACAGTGTTGGTTCATAACACGCCAGAACTTCTAGGGACTCCTCGAGAAAACTCAATCGAAAATGAATGACCCTTTAACTAAATTTTAAGTAATTTTCTAAGGTTACCATACAGATATATGATCCCGAAAATAATCGGTAGATACTTCATGGTTTCCTTAGCCTTTGTTACAGGTGCCCGAAATGGATTGTTTCCTAATTGAGACAAACTTCTAAAGGGAAAGTGGCAACTTCGCTATTTGTGCGTTGTCCTTAAAAATCTTTGGAAGGGTCATAGTATAGTTTTAATTGGAAAGCAACTTTACTATTATTATGTCACTTTGATGGACATAGAAAGCCAATGACATCTTGTTTTCTTGTTTAAGTTTTCTTTCTGTGTCTCATTAACCGATTAACTTTGGGTTGCATGCCATAATTAGTTAAAGAATGAGGGCTTTCAATCACCCCGTAAGGAGAATATATTTGTACCTACCGTACCACACCAAATACCCACAGCTGACTTATCTATTCCAAGACATTCCTGCCGACTTTCAAAACTAAGAACTATTGTTAAAGTCAGTACTCCACAAATGCCAGACACGGCGCCGAATAGTAATTGCACAAATGAAATCAACTTTCGACATCTCTTCCCAAATTCTATGTCTTTATCAGTCATTTTTCCTGGAAGGTATACATTTACTTGTTGATCAGCTGCAGTAGTTGGTAAAGAATCCTGTATTTGACGGAAGTAATACAACTAAATAACTGACGTTTTGCACGCACAAGTAATGAATAGTAGGTGTGATCTTTGCGTGATGGAACACTTGAATTTGTTTCTTGTTGGCTTTAAAACTGTTGCAGAGACAAGGTATCATAGGAACTGTTGCATTTATTGTTGGAATTTTCTTTGAAACCTCACACAAACAATGAAATAGACCGGGCAAAATATTTTTTCAATTGAAATGTATTGCAATAGAATTTTTCAGCACAGTTTTTTGTAAGGTCCCCAAAACAATACACTAAGTCCTACATAATCATACCCTTACAAAAAAAGTGTGTCATGCCACATGTGAACACACATAATTACGTGTGGCAGAGAATATGAAAATTCATAAGGAAAAAAGTGTGGTTATGCGTGGTGACACATGTGGTATTGGAACCAATCTGACACACAGGACCACGCTTTTCCCTGCATGATTGTTACACCTTGAAATCTGGGTCAAAATGGGGAAAGCTGTGTCAAGTTGACACATGTGGCAAACCACGGCAAAATGTGGCAAACTAGGCCAGTGAACGAAATCGAAGTATTGAATTTACTTTACTCAGCACCACACTTCTCCACACATCTCCACACTTTGTCTTCTTCACCCCAGTTTGCCTCCTATTACATGTGCCAAAGCGTGATTTTCGGTTTTCCACACATTGCCTTATGTCCAAACTGTGAAAATGCTGGTCCATGCATGACACTTTGGAAAAGTGTGTCAACTATTTATTAATGACACACATTGTCAAGCAAAAATTCACAGAAATTTCACGCCTCTCCCCACCCCGCCATAGTTTTGCACAGTTCGACACAATATTTCACGTGTGGTATTGGAACTTTTGGAATTGGAATTTTTTTGTAAGGGTAATAAGGAAAGTATGCCTCATTTTCATAAATCCAAAATGCCCGCTAAATGTCAATACTTTGCCTTTATTATGCCTTGAAGATGTATAATTTCATATTTGGTATATGGATTTATCATATAAAGAGGAAGAACCTATTGGGTTTGGTGGAGATCAACGGTCATTTGAGGTCATCAGAGGTCAGAAACCGAAAACCTTGTAAACACAATATCTCAAGGTAGACAGCATGGATGCTTTTTATACTTACAAAGTTGATGTGTTATGGTCAATAAAAGAAACATATTGCTTTTGGTATAGGTCAAAGGTCATCCTGCGGTCACAGGAGGTAAACCTACGAAAACCTTGTAAATTGCTGGGTACCACGTTATCTCAGGATAGGAGTGATGGAAACGTTTCACTTTTAGGATATACATTTGTCATATTGCGAAAAAGAAGACTATCATTTTAGCGGGGTCAACTGAAAACCCTGTAAACATGATGTTTTAAGATAGGAATGATATACACTTTTCATACTCATCATATAGATTTGTCACAATGCCACTAGCAATGGGGTTCTTTCTCTTAATATGATAAATCTAATGCCAAGTTTGAAAATTATCCATCATTCGTAGCATAATTTATGGCAAAATATTGACATTGGGGGTTGTTTTGGATTAATGCAAATTAGGCACACTTCCCCTGTTATGATTATAAAGTTTAGTATTTTGTTTTGGGGACCTTACAAAGAAGCTTTGTACCGAATGAAGTTCTTTAGCAATTTGTTTCAACTGAAAGTTTTAAGTGAAACCATATTTTACCCGGTCTATTTCATTGCATTTAGTGAAAAATGGCCATAAAAATGAACGCCTGATCCTTTCAAAGGCATTTTTAGTGACATTTTATTAGGATCCCATGTGAAAGGAGAAAAATCTGTTTCGGTCCTTCAAACTCGGTAGAAATACCCTATTCCTTTGTAATGATATCCAAGTTCGAAGATTACTATTGGTTAATTTGTGAAAAATACCTCCAACTTTCCACAAGTTAACAGAACGTGACACTAAGTGGACATATTGCTCGGAGTCTTTTCTTATCAGACATTATTTTCTGCCCTGTTTAGCCTTACACTGTATGTCGTTTGAAGAAATGTTTACATATTTTTCAGTAAATCTTTGAATAGGTACCAGGTGTGGGCTTGTGAGTTAAAGGAAACAAAGTAATTAAGTGTTTGAAAGAAGGAACTCAACATAATATTAAGAATGAATAAAGATATGGCTGATCACTATAGTGTCGCAATGACATCCAGGGTTTCCTGTCATGCACTGCATCTAGAAAAACTAAAATTTCTTTAAATATTAAAATCTCAAAGTAACAAACGTGGACACCGACTAATTCCTTTAAAAGTGCATTGCAAATTGTATGCCATCACTCACTTAATTTATGTAATCATGCACAGTACATTTTCCAGTTTCTTTAAAATATTAGTTCGCTACCAACAGGGAGTTGTTAGGAAGGAGAAACAACGTTCTATAGTATAGACTCTTTGAAGCAATGTTCGTTTCCGAAAGTTATCTTGCCTTTCTTCCCAAAATTCTTGCCTCAATACCTAGATCAACTAGGATCAGTGATGCATTGTCAAAATGACAATGAGAAGACAAACCTCTTACGTTGAAGTCGTTAACTTTTCGTTGCTAGCCGTCATGCAAAATGTGAAATTTTATCTTTTCGTCGTTATTCGTTACAATAAGTTCATTTTATTTAAAATCAGCTACGAATTTCTTTACAACTTACTTTTGGAATACATTTCCGAATGATGGGACGATTTGCTAAAAACTAATAAAAATGTATAGGCTTGAAAAATGTTTAACGCGTAAAAATCGTGGGACACAATTGAATTACATTATTTAAACGTTTGTTGCCAGTCGTTTTACTGAAAGTCCTGATTAAATCTTGTCCATTGGCGGAAACAAACCTTACTGCAAAGCATGTATAGACAATGGCCTTTGTCTCGGGATTACTTGCAAAAGAAAGGGAGAGATCATCATTAAAAGGGTTTAGTCAACAGAAACTTAAAAACAGGAACAAAGAGACCTGTTAATCAAACGGCAGTGCCTGAAAGGCTTAAATCATTTTCAAGTACATATTGTCTGACAGATTTGGCTGTTGTATCTCCTTCCTAACAACTCCCTGCTACCATTCCATACTTTTATGATTTGTTTCTTTTACCCTTTTTTCTTTGATATTGGCAAAGGCAAAAATTTTAAGACTTTTTCAATGGCAAATTCGATTCTCAATTTAATCATTACCCTGCATTTTTTCAGTAATGTTCTTTACTAACGGAGTTTCAGCAAATACATTGGTTGACTGTTAACTACACAATACAGTTTCTTAATCTTTCCGGATATAATTTTATTATGAAAAAATTCAAAAACTGTAAATGTGGTCGCCAGACGATAGCGAGCTATCTGTCACTTAACAATGCAAATAAATAATACTTACATCTCCCCCTTCCAGTCTCATTTTGTCTTGTTTTTTCAAAGGTCATGCAGTTTGTCTGAAAGGGATCGATATATTCGCAGAAACGAAATTCACTAT
The DNA here is from genome assembly GCA_029531755.1 of Holothuria leucospilota. Taxonomy (NCBI): domain Eukaryota; kingdom Metazoa; phylum Echinodermata; class Holothuroidea; order Aspidochirotida; family Holothuriidae; genus Holothuria; species Holothuria leucospilota. Next base: position 19,870,542 of record CM055983.1, read on the forward strand.
CGTACTTACAAAATTTCACAGTTTTGAATGAGTTTGACACATTGCATTACATAGGGTTAGAAAACTAATCTAAACTTCGTAGTAAAAATCCACAAATTAAAATATTCTCCTAAACAGAACGCAAAGGTATTTGACAGATCAGTTTTTCGTTCTATCCTATGATTTTAACAAATCTGCATAACTTTTTTGGTTGAAAGTAGCATGCTAAGTAAAGTATAACCTCGAGTTGATGTTAGTGGATTAAAACTTTAACATGAAAAATTCTAAAAAGCATATAAATAGTCGTAACAAAGTTATTCTAGCTTTCACAATGAACAAAAATTTATAAAACACTTTCGTTGTACTCCGACGTCAAGCATTGCTTAGCAAAAAATACAAAAAATATTCGACAGTGGTGGAGTGTTGGGAACGCCTTACCCATCTTAACAGGTTCAAAGGTTATATCACTGGTTGGTTCTAAACATGCAAGAATCTACTTTCAGCATTCGATTTGAAAAAGATGGCCTAAGAGTTTTAGAAATTTTTTCCCAAATCTAGACTGAGGGGACAGAACTTTCACTAGTACTATCACATAGGAGGTCCCTGTTTTCGAGTCCCGGTGGAATAGACGAGCTTTGGATACCGTAAAATGTACTTACGTATTTACCGTATGGGTTAATTGATATAACGTTTCAGTAACCATTGACACTATGGATGTAAGGCAGAAAACATGAGGTACATGACCTGCTCAAACTTTTTAGGGCTTCGGTCAAATTCTATTCTTAGAATGTGCAATAATAGTATTGTATTCCACTCTCCTTAAAAGTCCAAAAGCCATGACAAAGAACTCTTGAAGTTCAACTTTTAAGGGGAATCACCTACTAGTAACATGTAACTACATCTATAATTGCAAACAAATACGTGGAGGCAGATTACGATTTCGTCGCAGAGAACCAAAGGAGTGTGTGTCAACCCTATTTAAACGTTTTTTTTAAATATCACCTGTCTTTTAGTATAACCTGGCATGATTCACAGCTAGTAGATAATCTTGCACGCTGTGTTGGAAACAAGACCGGAAAGATTCTCTCCAATCTTGAGCTTTCCTGGGTTCTTGACATCCCGACAAAAAAAAAAATCATGTGAAATGTCTATTTCTTGGTTTCTCTATTCTTTATAGAAATAAAAGTCTGGTAAAAATTGCTCTCATCATAGGCAGGTACACTTTGTTAGAAGCATTGCTGATTCAGAACCCCAGACTTAGCCGTACAATAAGCCGTACGTAGGGGAATCTCCCGAAAGAAACCAGCATCAGACTTCCAAAGCGAAATGACAAACTATTTGGGGCGTAGAGTAGCAGATAAACTTTTTACCACAATGCCCCCAGAAACCCCTGTAAGGTCTATACACCGATTCTTTAGTTTGGGATCCCATGATTTAGGAACAGCGCACTTGATGAAGCTTCCTTTAGGACAAAGTCATCGTGTACAACGTATACAAAAATCGATGGTGTGGCCTCAGCGCTTTCCAGGAGGAAAAGTTTGGGAGAACTTAGCCCTTGTGCGCCATCGCTAATGTTAAAACTGACTGAAAAAAAAAATAAATTTGGGGAAAAGTGAACTAAATCACCAGCGATATCAATGCTAAGAAGAATGTATACACTATTCATTGATATTCTATCAACCATGCCATCCTCTTGTAGTAACTTCGCTCCGTATTCACTCTTGAGGTAAATTTCAACAGAAGGAACACACAATATTGTAAATAATTTTCTTTCTAAAAGTCCCCCAGGCTGAATGGTGAATTGCAAAACACAATCATTAACCCCAATCCAGTAAGGCTGTCAACGAAATAGCTTCTTTTCAAAGATTCTTCGACACGTTATCTCTCTTGAATAGCTGGGATTCCGTTTTGTATTTCGCTTGAGTTGGTAGCAATTGGCTACTAGAAGCTTACGTAATCTGTCAAAGCAATTTTCGTAAGTGTGGACATCTTGTTAAAGAGACTGGCACGTGAGCCTTCATTTCCCATACTGACCTTTAGAGCTTGATGTGGATTTACATTTCAAACTATTGCACTCGTTGTTGCAGGTCTGGCCATTTAAAAGTCTTGAAACTGGTTTCCTACTAACCATATAAGCTCATACAAGTAAGTGCATAACCATTTGCCATATTAACAGCCCTCAGTAATTCACTCACTGTTCTATCGGACGAATGTGTCGTGTTGTCCTTTTAAACTCAGTCGCAAAATTGTATAGCTACAATAAAATTATTCCCCATAATTTTATCACAAAAGTTACCAGAGGCTTAATTGGCAACTTTCTGATGTCATGAAGTCCTCACCAATGATCTGGGACGACGGCCATCTGTCAAATAATTCCTTTAAATTCCAAGTATGTTTGGTTCATCGCTTTTGCTTAGCATTCCTTTATTTGTAGCTATACACCTCTGGGATTAGCTAATGCGTTTATTTTGATTTTAAGTAGAACCTACAATTAATTCAAAAAAAAAAAAAAAAAAAAAAAACTACACTTTTCCTAAAACAACCGCAAGAAAGGTGATACAATAGTTTTCTTTGCCAGACTTTCGAGTTGGGCGAAAACTGGAAGACATCATCTTCATCTAAAAAAGACAGCTTTTGTTTTCCCAAATAAAACAAAGATAGCAGTGGGTGCCTCACTTGAGTTTATTCTTTCTACTGAAGTTACTTTTTTTCAGTTTGCCCACGTTCCCTTTCTTTCAATTAAAATTTAAGTTTGCGACCTAAGGATCCAAAAGCAATTTTTGTCGCAGAGAAAACTTCGAGCTAAACCGACTGGTCCCCCACCCCCTTCAAAAATAAAATGTTTGTTGTTACAATTACAAGAAAGGGGAAAATAAGTAATAAGAATGGGCGCCCAAACTCAACACAAGAGTAATAATTTTGACTTTGCCTGGCTAGAGAAGGTACAGACAAAGCGAAGAATCAGCAAAGTATACAGGTAAGTCAAAAAAATAAAAAATAAAATAAAAAAAAAATAAATAAAACTAATTTAAGCGCACATGTAGGAGCCACCAAAGGATGGCTGTCGTTAGTGTTGTGGTCACTGTTTATCCGGAGTTGAACTGGTTGTAGAACCAAAAGAGACCTGACCACTCAGAAACGGCGGTGGAAGGCGGTGGTACTAGAACAGTCGAAAAGGGTGAGCAAAGCTGTTAAAAGAATCTTGTTAATGGGAATCTAGTTAATTAGCTAATTAACTAATTAGCTAATTAATATTTCTTGAAGAGGCATGGCAAGAGTTCATCGAGGTGAGGTTGGAAGTTGCATGAAACAGGAAGCTTACTGATTTCCTGGGCAGTCTGGCTCCTGGCTCAGGATTAGCAGTGATGTAATCCCGAAAAGGCCACGTGACTGTTTAAAGTGAACTTGTATTGAATTCACCCACGTAACTTACATAGTATTCGTACAATTGAACAGTTCGACTACGTAATGTGAGATATTACCATAACTTTGTGCAATATAACAATACATTCAAGTTCACACTATTAGCTAAACTTGAAAAAGCTGGGAGCTGTACCTGCACTCCCATTAGTTACTCTACTGACAGTTATAACTAGTAAATATTTGAAAATTATGTTACTGAATACTTACATATCGAAAAAGAAAAAGTCTGAAACCTATCAAGTGTAGTCATACCATGTCTCTTCTCTTCTCGTTTTGCTCAACTAGACCTTCGTGTGACTAATGTCCTGACAAACATGGATGATCAAAACTTAAAATCGTCTTCAAGTGTAGGTGTTTAAAAGATGTCTGGTTCAATAAACGTCTGTAAGCTTCGTTTTTAAACAAACGTGTCTTACTTTAGCTACTCATAGCATATCGGAACTATTTCAGGCAAAACGCTTCCTGCTTTATCACGAAATTCTCTGTGCAGCACGCCTCATTTTTTTCCCACGAGGTTATGGGCAAATTTCATTTTCAAAATTTTTCAAATTTGTTTCAAAATCATGGTTAGGGTTATGGTTAGGGTTAGGGTTAAGTGGGCTGGGGTTATTTAGCCTGTTCTTTCAAAATTCTGTGTCAGAATTACAAGAAAAGGGTCGAAAAGCTGTTATTTCGGGATAAGGGGTGTGGCCTATTTCCAAGAAGCTGATTGGTCCATTGGCATGATTTGACCATAACCTCGTGGGAAAAAAAATTGCGCGTGCAGCACAGCCTGCTTTGCGGTTTCAAATTTCACGGCACTTCAACGGGAGCTCTGTGAAAGAGTTTATTGTACTGTCCATGACGTCATGGACAGTACCCTAGGCACGCTTCTCATTTTCGAGAAGCAGTTCTTTCGTTCAATGTTTCTTGATTCTCATTGAGTGCTTTGTTCTACCATTGAGCTCATTATGTAGAGTGAATCATGTAGATGGGAACGATACTTCTTGGTCACTTTTGGTTGGAGTGGGGCTGAGCATGATTGGTTTTTATTTTAGCATTTTTGTATTTTATTGTTTTGTTAAGAATGGCTTGAGTAAGTCAAACTACCTAAACAGTAGTAGGCCTACAGTATATTGTGGCACATGGTCGTACTGTCGAATTTCGCACACAGTAGGCCTACTCTACGCACGCTTCTTATGTCGTAAAACCAGGGAGCTGCCATTGACACACACACACTGTACGGCTATAAGTGCTGTCGCGTTTGCTGATTGGTCGATTGCTTAGAGTATGTAGGCACGGTCAATCACGAAAGGTGAGATTTCTTCTGTCTTGAAGCATTTTGAAGCAAGAAATGAAGCTTGCAGCCTACTATAAGTCCATTGTGATGATATCTGCGGAGAAGTACAGCTATAGGCTTATTTGTTTAGACGTGAAATATTTTTGAATACTTCCCACAAGACCTTGAGAGTAGCCTACCATTTCCTGCATGCAAAGCCCAAAATTTGTGCTTCTCGAAGTCAAACAGTAAAAGCAAAGTGATCTGTCACTCAAATTTCGGTGCATGAAGAGGATTTAATTATCTTCAAGTACATACATAGTCGGGTAGATATAGGGTTTGACCCTAAAAAAATTCCTACAAGTGAGTTTTATGCAGTTTGGTATTAGTTGAGGTGTATAATGTACCCAGGAAAAAATCCACCAAAATCCACCCATGGAAAGGGCCGAAATTAGGTCAAATCCAAAATGGCGGCTTTTTAAACCCTTTTTTCCTACTTAATGTCAAAAAGGTGTATGTAATGTGGGTTTTATTGGCAATTTTATGCGTAAAAATGTTTCTATGACTATCTCCGACTAAATGTTTCAAGTTCCCTTGCAAAAACACAATGATGACGTCACAATGACGTCGATAAAATCTTTCCATTCAAGGTTTGAATGCCTTCGTGTAATGGTTTTATTATAAAAGCTGCAGAAAAGAGACGTGTAACTTGCGTTCTTTAAAGGGTTTATGTAAAATTGAATGATCCTTGTGAAATTTTTAGTGCTGAAGCTTAGAGTGTTCAGAAGTTAAAGCCTTCAGAAAAGTATTGCGCAATACCATGTTCTCAGGAAGAAAGGTGCAAGCGCCATTCCGTCATATTTTGAAAGCTGATATCTTTTCACAGGAATTAGATCAATGGCTGAAAATTCGTATGTGGCATGATGTACAGTTGTATAAAAAGAATTTGATGTCAAAGCGGCATTACTTATCTCATTTTTGAAAACCTGGGCACTTGAAAATGTTATTTTTTACTTCTAAATGTAATTTTTTTTAATTTTATAAATTTGCAGGCCTTTTATTAATTGTTAGATGGCCCTCATAATTTATATAACTTTAACATTATTCCAGGTCTATAAGCGAGAGAAAGCATAACCATTCAATGCCTTTAATTATTAAATGCTGAGGTACAAAACTGGTTGCCTTAAAATGTTTCAGCTAAGGGACATGGGAAGGGCAAAAAACGACTAAAACTGTCCTGAACGTGACCTTTAAAGTTAACCTATTCCTTATGGAACCCAAGTGTTTTAATTATTAAAGTAAAAATTTTAGTAGCTTTTTTCGGATTTGAAATCCTCTTATGACGTTCCGATACCAAACTTTTTGTTCAGATCTTTGTATTCCAACTTGAAATGCAATATAAAAGAGTATAAGTTTCATTTTTTTAACTGTTTTGGTCTAAATATTAACTTTTAATCCCTTAGAGTCCACTCGTAGTGTTATTAATTTTTTTAGGCCATAACTGTTTCTTAAATCTCATTTTCATGACTATTTGACTGATAATTTTTAGAGTCATTATTTAGACTTTTCATTCGATTAAAGTGACATTTTTATCAGCTAAATGTTCACTTAAAAATCACAATTATGACTTGTGAAGGCACTTTCTAACTTTTAAAGCTAAAACTTCCGTTTTACATTTCCAAACAAAAAGGTGAGTCAAACTAATAAAATAAAAATGGTAATTAAAAAGTCAAAATTATGTAACTGAAACTTATTATTTCATTTTAAAGTCAACATTATGAGGTCAGAAGTCCTTATAATGGGAATAAAAGAGGCAAATACATGTGACCCTAATAGTCAAAATAATGAAATTAAAAGTCAAGACAATATGATTTAGGACAAAAGTTTGACTTTTTCAAGTCAAATTGATAACAGTAAGGGTAAGATTTTAGGTCACATTCTGTACTCCAAAAGTAAAAGTACGACATTATTGGTCAACTTTATGAGATTTTAGATTAAAATAATGACAATCAAGGTTACACGTTGGAATTTGAAAGTAAAAATTGTAAGATAACTGTCAAGATATTGAGGTTGTAAGTCAAAATTGTGAACATTATAGGCAAAGTTATGACATTAGAAGTTAAAAATGTTTTTAAAGGCATTACTTGACCCCCTAAAAATCCATTTTATGCCAGTTTGATTTTTTGTTCCCTTCCCATATACCTATGCTACCTATATTGATACCTATGTTGAACTCCAGCTACTTAATAATGGCTGGAAATGTTGTAAGGTGAATGATCTTACCCACGCTTACAGGCCTATATAAACCTACAGTAGCAATATGTGGCTATATTTCGAAGGCCCTCTGACATTTGGTCAAGGGCCATGGAACGGATCGGAAATTTAGAAAAACATATTTTAGGACTGAAAAATTACAACTTCAAAGACCCGTATATTCACACTAGAGTAAATTATTGCAGGTTTGACTCAAAATTCTGTTAATATAGTAGTAAATCTCTTCACATGTGAATTTTCAGTTATGTATCTTATTCCTGTAAAATGATATCATCCTGCAAAATTACTAAATACTTCGCAGACAGCTTTCATAATGAAAGTGAATGCGCCATACTTTTCTGAGGTCTATACTCCTTGAAGGACCTAGGCTTGAAAAGTATGTCACTGCTATCATCCAGTTGTATAAACATTGTGGACCTGTGTTTATATCAAAGACTGTGGCTGCAGTGTATTCATGTGTGATGCTGGCCTTGTACGTCAGGGGCGTGTTATAGAATTTAGACCTGCAACTGATATGCTCCCTTTTTATCCAATCTGATTCTACATGATAATAGCTCCAGTTAGATGGCAAACACTATAGCTTATACTTAAAATCTTATCTGTGAGTTATCTCGTGGTTAAAAATCCAAAATTGCCAAACTACAGAGCATCCAGCATATTCTGAAACTAGATATCTATATGTGTCATTTTCATTAAAACGTTTGCACTAGTTGATACCCTACTTCACGTTTCTGATTTAACCTTGGCAAGTTTCACCGAAATAAATGAGCCATCGTTTGGTCACTTGCTTGCAGGGGCCCACCAAGGATGGGGGAGGGGTATGCTACTTACTTGCCCACCGTCCGTTCCTGCTTAAAGAAATACAGTTTACAGGAGCAATGTGCCAAAATACTTCCCCCATTTCTGCTTGCCGACCACGACCATTAAGTGTACAATCCCATTAAATAGACTTTTGATATAATTGGAAAGGGCTTCAATGAATAAACCCTTAAGGACATAGAGTTTGCCAAGGTTTCGTCAGCAATGACACTAATTTATTCAGGACTCAAGAAGTTTATTTGACTGTCAATGTGTTGCTCTCATGTCCAACCCTGCCAAAACTGATTGAAATCCTTGCTACATAAATTGGGAGGGTGGGGGCTGGGTGGGTACATTTTGTCTCAAATCCACCCAAGTAGGTACAAGGCTACCTCAGTAACGTACAGTGTGAAAGGAGCAAAGAGCAAATCCACCACTATAGCAATTGCACTTATAGAGTATGCGTTGAGATGGCACACTCAAATATTTCACTACTCTAAGAAAAATACCGTATAACTTCACCAGCTTAATTCAGGGCAGCTCGGGAGGGGGACTGAAGCCCCACATAATTTTCAGTTTGACGATGTTTTCTCTGAAAATGTCCAAAATAGCAGCCTACCCTTAAAAATGTCAAAATTCAGGAGTGAATTGTCCAACCACCAATCTTAGAAACTCTTGATGGCAGGTACTGCAATTGTAGAGCTTAACTATTAAATGTGACTGCATTGTGTAGGTTATACACTGCTAATTTGATTATAAAAGGGTGCGACCAAAGCGATGAGCAGCTTAACCTGTAGGCTAAAGAGTATCTTTTAATAAAGCTTTACTGCACTTACCATGACTGCTTTGCCCATTAATTGCACATGTGATAGCCTATTGTTAGAGCCTAGGGTAAACTCTACGGGGATAGGCTCATAACTTATACACCACAAACAGCGATGCTACCACTTGAACTGACTAGAGACTTATTTCAATGGAAAAGCACAGCTTCATGACAATCAATTGTGTGAAAATGGGAACATCCGAATATCCAACAATTAACAACCCTAAATCAGGTTACTAAGCAGTCACTGCCGTGTTGGATTGAACATTACATAGTTCTGGTTGTAACGTTCTTGAAAACAGGCAAGGACAAACAAGGGGTGACCAGTACCAGATTGGAGCAGGGGGCATGGCCCCATCGGGGAAGGCTGACTTCGAGGAACTTTCCCAATTTTGTCAGGGAGCCTTTATAGGTACGATAGAATATGTAATCCCGAAGACGTCCACCCCCCCCCGACAACTTACTTGAATTTCCTCTCATGTACAGCAGGTTGTACGATAGTCCCCCCCCCCCAATTTTTCAGACTTTCATTCCTGAAACCCCAAACTTTCAGATTCTTTCAAAAGAAACCAAATATTTTGGGCTCGCTTCAGGACTGAGCCAAAAATTTTGCTTTCAATATCCTCCCGGCAACCCATCGCCCTTTTCAAGTCTTAAGACCGCCCCTCCCGCCAAAGAGTTTAGGCCCCTCTAGAGCCAATCCTGGGGCCATGCACCCCTGGACAAACCTGTTGAAGGACCAAACCCACAATTTGTTTCTCTCTGCAGTGCGCTCTGCCACTTGCTAGCTTACTACATTGTAAAAATGCTTAAGTAAAAATACTACCCCTGGAAACCTAAATGCAAGAAATCAAGAAGACTTTTTATTTTGCATGAATTCTAGTAGTAGGCAAAGAACAGTCGTTTTGGGTGGTTTTGGGGACTTAAGTGTAAGATCATGGATGAATTATGAAAGCTTCAGGTCTACAGTAGTACTGTTGGTCAATTTAATCGTAAAAACATCATGCCAAACAAAATTTTAGTACAGCAAAACTTCCTGTAATCAGCAAAAAGTGTTATTTTAGCTGCATTTATCGTTACAATGACGTAAAAACGGCCATTTTGGAAATGACCTATTTAAATAAAGATCTCGTGAACCGATTTTGGTGGATTTTTGATATGTTGTTCCCCACATCCAAATCTACCAAAAACCACTGAAATCTCACTTGTAGGAATTTTTTGGGGTTAAGGTATATTTTGTCACAAATCTACCCGACTAACAGGCCTATTGTCCGACGGATTTGGTTGATCTTTCTCACATCTTCACTGTGCCAACACTGAAAATTGAAAGAGCGATATTCTAAAGCTAGCACAGTGGCGTAGCCACGGGGAGGGTTTTGGGGATTGAAACCCCCCATGACCCAACCTTGAAAAATATAATTGCAAAAACAGATGATCACTATAAACTTTATTACATTTGAGGCCCAAACATTGCACCATTTTGCATCTGGAGACCTAAAATAGCCGTTTTTCTCCCTCCCCTTAGACCTTTCCCTCATGTCGTACTCCAAAACCCTCCCCATGACACAATCCTGGCTACGCTACTGAGCTAGCATAACCACTGAGGATCGTTTCAAAATACCAGCACTGAAACAATCATGGGCAGTAAGTGGTTACGATTTTTGTAACCACATTTTCTAGTTCCCCTGTGCATTGTTCTGAACGAACATCGCGTGTGTTAAAAAAAAGCCGGTGACGTCACCTGACCGTACGCGCTATTCCGAACAAAAGACAACATTGTGCCACAAAGTCGATTTGGTTTTGTTTTGTAATTTCGCGGTGAGTTCCTATTGTGCCAAAATTTGGTACCTATGTTTGTGAATATTTATACTTTCAGATTCCGTTCGGACTAGCATTTTAGCAGACTGCAATACAAAGTTACGGCAGTTTAAACGAGTAAAAATACTCCAAAGTTCGAAGACTAGCCCCATTGAAAAATCGTGAAAACTCACTTTTTTATTCAAATTTCGCAGTGTTCCTAAAACACTTTTAGAAAAACTTACTATTGGTCGGAAGAACACAAATTAAACATTCAAATTCCGTGCAAACTAGAATGATAGGGTGAACGAACGATTTTTGGTAACCAAATATATGCCAAAAATGACACTTGCGCTATACAGGTAAGGATGAGTTCGGAGAGCCGGGAGCGCTATGTTCCGATATGCATGAACGTTTCACCAGTTTTTATCGAGCTGAGGGTCACTTCCTTGAAAAATTGTAGTGATCATGTTTAACATTCAAAACTAGGAAAAGTAGAAGGAAGGTACACAGTTGCAGTGTAATTTCACAACTGTAGAAGCCATAAATCATGGACACAACAATTTAAGTAATAGTCCTACACTGCAGAAAACGAAACATTTTATTTGCAATCTTACTTTTATTTGTTTGCCTCTGTTGTATTCCATTCTATTTCAATTTTCTGATGTGATCATTCCCACAGATGCTGTACTCAATAATCAGAACTTGAGTTACAGAGATGAAATGGTTTTCCTTACCTTGTATATTCAATAAATAATCTGCTTTATGAATCGGCCTGATTAATGGAATGTTCAACCGGACACAACGAGATCCTTCTGCCAGCCTCGCGACTCTTTTCCAGGTCCTCTACCGCAAGCTTTTGTGATCTTTTAAAAGAAGAGGGCGCTCTCCTAGATCACTATGGTGGCAAAAAGAAAAAAAACCTGAAAGAGGGGTTACTTTTGTAGAAAGTAATTTAAAGGTGTAAATTGCGACTCGTCTTAGTGGCGCTCACAGCCTAAAATGTCAAAGGAAAAGCAAAGGGCCTTTAAACCTGCCAGATAAGAACGTTTACGTATACTTTACAAACACCATTCATACTATCGAATTCTTTACAGGCTATGTTTTAGTTAAATCCCTCTAAAAGATAATCTGCAAAGGTAATTATAAATAACTGGATTTATTCATATACTAACTCGAACTTTGTTGAAGAATCAGTAGTGTTCTCTAAAATATGATGTTAGAAACGGGTATGTAGAAGGCCACAATATTTCGGCAGAGGCTTATGTTATCGCTAGCCTCGATATTCAAATTGAGTATCATATGTACAAAATACTTGTAACCATAGCTCTTTAGAATACTTTAACGTGATTCAGTTGATCATGGAGCTGGAAAATAATGACGTCTGAAACTTTGTTCCTCTGGTACGCAATCCTGCTTAGCATTTAAAGGGAAAATACATTCACAACGATTTGTATAACTATACCCTGATATCTTAGTTCATGGATGGCTCTTTTCAATAATGTGACAATATCTTTGCTACTTAATTGTTAATTTCATGCAGAATAACACTTGCTTTACCTTTTATATTGCAGTATTTATGTTCTGACACATCATATATTATGACAAAGCAAGTTACTCATGTAAAATTTAGATGATTGTAAGTTCCAGCGATGACCCGACTCAGGAAAAAAGTCTATTCTAAGTGTGGGTCTTATACACTTTTCCATTCAAACTGGGAAAAACCATTAAACACCATTCAAAGTATTTATAATGACCATTTCAAAACATTTTTCTTTAATTTAAAACCAGTTGGAGCCATGCAAATCCACTCAACTCCATTCAAAGTTGAATGTGTTGTGGGAGAAAAGCTGACAGGATTTTAATTCTGAGAAGAAAGCGTAGTGGTAAGTTACTACTGAACTTTATGTTAGTGTTCTCTGTAGGATAAGGCCTATAGGTTGACAATAAGCTGAAAGGTTTTTCTCATACGCAAGTGGGTACATTTAGTACAATTAACGTTAACAAACCTCAATTGAGCACAGTAAGGGTAAAGAAGGGGTTATGATTTCTCTCTGGTATACTTGTATTGAAAATATGGGAGCACTTCTCAAATATGAGCTCATAACTAAATTTAGAAGTCAGATTCCTACTTATGTACACGTACATTATTTAATACACTAGCCAAAGGATTAGGAAGGAATCCCTTCACTAATATTCTGGTCACTAATAAAGAATATGACCTTAAGCGGTGGATCCAAACGTCTCAAGTTTGTGCAGACTTTTTCATCGAAATGGTTTGAAGTGAGATGACACACCAACAATATTATCTTATGAACTATCATAGAAAAGGCACTGATTGCAATTGGTTTGCTAACCATTTTGAAGCGTTCAACAACCCCTTATAATTGCTTTGTCGATATTATAGTGCTACAGTCCCGAATTCAAGCTAAAGTTTCGTTATCACGGTGCTTGATTGTTCAGTCATATACACGAATGACTAAAATATTTCCCTTGGCAATGTTTAACGCAATTTTTTGTCAGTTGAAGTTCCACATGAAACACACCAGGATTCTAGACACAGTGCACGGTCAAAGGGCAGTAGCATATCGTACAAACACGGGTAGGAAAATGGAGACAGGAGCCCTGTGATGATGTCGATGGTGCACTTACGTTATTTTTCAAGATTATAATTAACAACTATCACCAATTATCGCAAATATTTAAGTTAATCCATACTTTGAGGAAAAGATGGTCTTCAATCGTCCCTTCAGATAAGTAGCAAGTAAATCATTGTTCTAAAAAGGAGGGACGGATAACAACCTTGTAATCCCACATCAATGCTAAGACTTCACATGTGTGGGAATATCCAGATAGAGTATGTATTTTTGTGAGTGATAACTTCCAGAGACAGTAGAAAAAAGGTGACACTGGAGACTCCTAGGTGTTCTAAATTTCTTCCCAAGTTTTATGAGCTTGAACAGGTCTGAATGGTCTATACTACAGGGCTGTCAATTCTCACGCATTCAGCGTGAGAGTCACGCATTTCGATGCAATCCCACGCTCTCAGAATGAAGCATCAGTTTCTCACGCAATGTCTCAATATGGTGTGAAAAAATCCCACTCATAACGCAAACGATGTGTCGGGTGTCGGTGAAACGCCAGCTATCACGCTACCTGAGTTTCTTCTCCAACTGATCAAAGACTGCAGTAAGTTGACAGTGTAGTATATTGCTAATAAATAGTAACATAACTATAGTTCCAAGGGAACGAATTATTCCCTCATTTATAATGATTTTCATCGGGTTTCGTTCCACCTCGATTATCAAGATACATTTACAGTCGATTTTAGGCTGTCAGCAATACATACCAATTTTTCGTAGGCCTTTTTATAATGTGAACAAATGTCTCCTTAAAAATTTCCAGGAATATGAAACATCTGATAACTCCCAATTCTCAGAATTCCTAGGCTGGACATGCAGTAATGAGGCACGCAAATTGCCATTTCCTGCAATCTAGGGGTATTTTTGGCAAAAAGTCCTCCTGCCGGGACGCTCGGTGCGAACCGATGGTCGCGCTCCGCTTGAGTAGTCTCCAAGCGAATCTCACTCTCATGAGTCACTAGTCTCCCAGCAAATCTCACTCTCACCAAGTCACTAAAAGTTGACAGTAAAATACCATAAGAAAAGTTTTGTTTGTCTTTCATTTATTCCATTTCTTATTAGAATAAATAAAAATGATCCCACTATGGTATTTATCTTTTTTGATTACCCTTCCTAGGGCTCATGGTGTATGAGGCCAGAGGCGAGCAAAATAATATAATATAAATTCTCGAAAACTATTTTCACTTCCAAAGATAACAAATTTAACATCAGATCGCATGTATAAGGACACTAAATAAACCCCTCCCATACACCCATACACCCATCCTAGGACGACGACTACATAATTTTCGGCATTTTTTTAATACTTAATCAGATTTGGGTTAGCTCGTCCCCCCCCCCCCAATATTAGTGCTTCCGCCGCCGCTGGAAAGACCATATTACTTATGTTACTAAAAAGTTCTAACAAGTATTGGAATTATGAGCTGTCTGCCCTCTACAATGCATAGTTCAGTTAGTTAGTTAGATGAGGTTTAACGGCCCAGTTTCCAACCAACTGGTTCAAGTCGAGCCGGCCACAGCCTTTTTATTATTTGTGGCTCATAGGCTTGTTTTCCCTTACTCTATTGCTTATGCGGAGCATCACGCACAACGACAAAAGGTTCCATTTTTAAAGTCTTTGGTATGACTCGACCTGGGAATCGAACCTGGGACTCCCTTGTGAGAGGCGGATGCTCTACCACTAGACCAAACAGGACAATCATATTACTCTCCACAACTCTCCCATCTTTCCTTTTTGTCTTACTGGGCTATCCTTTGGGGTTCTACCATAGTTAATATACACATCCCTGGTTGGGTAACTCGGCGCACTGCACCGTCGATGCTGAGATACTGATTTTCAGTAGTCACGTGACGCTAACCGTGCACAAGGCTGGTTGATTAGCTCTACTACACGTGCGTAGGCTACTCGTAGGACAAGGCGTGACATACACTACTATGGAAGTACTACCTACCTACCTCCGAAGTGGTCCTTCTGTAGCACTACTTGTGAAACTTTATCAAACGGTAATTATGAAAATTTTTTGTAAAAGTTTGGTTTTGTTACTGTTCAGTCTTAAAACCTCCAAACGGTATTTGCAGCTAGAGTTACCACTATAGTTAGTAGCCTACATACTACATTACCAACTTTACCGATAAAACTTCGGCTGCAATTGTCAAGAGACCAAAATAGGGAAATCTTAACTTTTCAGGGCTAAAAATAGCACGATTAGTGGAAAATTAGGGAAATTAGTAAATTTTCATCTAAATGTAGCCTTATAGCCAACTCAATCGATCGTACGGTCGCGTTATTCGCTACGACTTGTGTATGAATTGAATGCACCGTACCACATGCACAGTGAAAGTTGCCCTTGTATTTCCACGTTCGTTGCAGCTACTCGTACGCCGCATTGTATGCATATCTCACTGCGGCGAGGTGTCGGCGTGCGAACTACCAGAGTCTCCCGGTAAAACGGGGGAAAAAGTTGGCATGAGGTCTGTTGTCAATTTGAGAACGACCCACTTTCTCTCTAAAGAGTGGAATTCAGTGCTTATATCAAGTATATCATGACAGGGTATTTTCCCTAAAAATATAATAGTTAACCGACTTGGTAACGTCAGATGGTGAACCGCCTACCCCCTTTTACTTACACACGTGATAGTATTTAGCTAACGCTACACATCAGGGGCGTCAATCCGTATTCAAATGTGGGTTGGGGGGGGGGGACGGGGGACATACATGACTTAGCACAAACCAATCCCTTTGGTTTTGAAGAGGGGGGTCTTCCTATAGGCCCTTTCCTTCCCCTTATGAACACTGACGTTGTCCTATTCTAATAGGAATTAGCATTTCAAAGTTAACATGACCATTACAGATGATCTGCCAGGTGAAATAAACGGAGTCAGGGGCGTAGTGAAGGTGTTTTCTGGGGGGGGGGGGGTGTAGGACTATGTTTTGCCGACAAATCTGGTAATGCGTAGCGCGGAAACGAGCTTTAGCCTGCAGGTGGGGTCCAGGGGGCGCAGCCCCCGGAAGCTCTGAGGTTTAAGTATATCTCTGGGTGAAAAATAAAGTTTCAGGATGGATATATTTTGGTTTATAATGCATCATACAAACTAGATCCCCACTAATCTGAATGTATTAGGCTATTCCTCTCGTCAGGCCGCTATAGTTTTAAGCGGTTTGGGTCCAGAGGCCCGACAGTGCTTTATCTAGGACGTTTTTTCAATGCGACATTTACTGATCTGTGGCCTGGGGGAGGGGGTTCCCCTCCCCTTTGGAAATGTTTGGAATTTGTAAGGTGCCTAGATTGCAAATGGTGCAATATTTAACTGGATTTCTGCCCTAATGAGAAACCTCAAAATTTACACCAGGGTAGAATTTGCTTTGTCAGATTTTTTGTGTAGGGGCTGGCTAAAACACTGGGCCCGCCTAAGGACCCCTAGTGGATTCCGGAGGGCGAAGCCCCCGGAAGCTCTGAGGTTTAAGTATATCTTTGGGTGAAAAATTAAGTCTCAGGATGGATATATTTTGTTTCATAATGCATCATCAAATTCAAAGATTCCCATTAATTTTAATGTATTAGGCTATGAGGGATAATCACTCTCGTCAGGCCACTATAGTTTTAAGCGGTTGGGATAAAAAGGCCCGCCAGTGTGTTTAGCCTGGACGTTTTCTCAATGCGACATTTACTGATCTGTGACCTGGGGGAGGGGTCTAAGGGGAGGGGAGTCCCCCTCCCCTTTGAGAAATTTTGTTAATTTAAGGCTGCTTAGGTGCAAAACGGTGCTATCTTTGGGATATTTTTGGAGCTGTTCGTACATGGCTGGAAAACGTCCATTATTTAGTGAATTTTAATTTTTCCGACTGGCTGGATGTTTTTACTAACTGCAGTGGCGGCGCGTAAATTGCACCTTTTTTATTCACCCTGCGTCTGTATACAGCAGTGGGATCCTTCCTTTGTCACTATATAAAGGTGTCATCCTGGGGGAGGGGTCTAAGGAGAAGGTTATCCCCATCCCCTTTGAAATGTTTTGAAAAATAAGGTGTCCTTACATGCAATCTGGTGTCACATATGTTACCTTTTAAAGTAAAATTTGTGTTAAAAAATTTACGTATTTGTAGGAACTTAAAAAAATCGGAATCAGTGAGAGGGACATGGCCCAATGGGGTGTCCCCCTCCCCTTTGAAAAATTTTGAAAAATATGGTGTCCTTAGATGCAATCTGGTGCCAAATATGTTACCTTTTGGAGTAAATTTGTGTTAAAAAACTTACGATTTTTTCGAAACTTAAAAAAAAATCGGAATCAGTGAGGGTGGGCATGGCCGAATGGCCCTCCCCTCTGCCACTGATTAAATGATCCCATATTGATGCGAGGCCCCTACAGATGTTTGGAGATGTATGTTTGTTTTCAGAAAGTGTTGTGATAAGAATAGTTCCATGTATAATTACCTTTTTTAATGGTCATGAGAAGGAGTGCAAACCGTGACGCATGCGCGCGAGGCGCGCCGAAAATTTTTCATTAAATAAGATTTCCCTGACGAAATCTACATTCAGAATCTGCATCGAGACACTTAATAATTGCCCAACAAACCTACATGCCACTCAAAAAGCCAGTCAGATAGAGCCACGAGACTACTCTTTTACGCAAATGTGGGGGGACATTTGATATTGTGTCCCCCACCCATCGAAATGTGGGTGGAACTTGTCCCCCCGTCCCCCCGTCCCCCCGTCCCCCCAGGATTGACGCCCATGCTACACATCAATGAAAAATTGCAGATTAAGGTAGTCTAATTCTACTCAAACAAGAAACGTAGGGGTTGTTGGCCATGATTTCCTTCGCTTATTTGAACGTTTACAAATATTTACTGATCCGGAAGCTTCCTGAAACCCTTTCAACCCTTGAATCAACTTCAATTTATTTCCAAGAATGACTGAACAACGCAACACTCAAAGTAGTCATATCGTTTACTCGACCGATCTTGTGCACGGTCAATGTCACGTGATGCACTTTTCTGCACGTCTCAACATAGCTACTCGGCTCGTACTTGGTGTGTATAGGGTGTACGTAAAGTTTCCCATCCAGGGATGTGTATATTAACTATGGTTGTACGTATCTGTCTGAGCTAAAGCCATTGTTTATCCTTCAAAACAAGAGTTATACATCATATTTTGAATACATATTGTAACGCTCGGGCCGACCTCTGGCCAAGGTCGTGAGGGGCGTTTGGGGAGCACTGGCGGAGCCCTACGGAGCGGCTCTCCGGGTTAATCCATTGGCTTAGGTATTCCTTTAGTTACTGTAGTAATAGTAGGATTAGCCGCACGCTGCATAGACCATTGTTTGCCGTTAGGCGGATTATCCGCCGTCACACATGTTACGGTAATATTCATTGCGTAACAGTATGTCGTGCAATCGTAAAATTCGTTCACGTGGGATGGGTGCAGATGTTTCCAGGTAATTTCCTATTACGAATTTAAAATGTATTTCGTTCTCTATGGGATTACCGGAGTTTGGGAAAGCTGTACTCTTTTAGGGACAATTTAACGTCAAAGAAAATCATTGCAAGTTTATGTAAATTAGATCCCGTATATAAGGATGTTCTCAAAGGAAACAGGACACACCTTAATGTAGTTTCTTAGCAGCAAGGTCCTGAGTACTTTTCGGTATATTGGCAGGCTTATGCCCTGAAGCCAGGACCGTGTGAAGCAGGCCTCTGAAGTTGTATTTCATCGTTTTTCTTTTACTTCTCACCGTATTTCATCGTTTTTCTATTACTTCTTGGTGCATTTGAGAGCTGATTTATTTATCCTTGTTTTTAAGACGAAGAAGTCCATATACGTTTATTTGATAGCCAGTTACGGTAATACACCGTTTTATACTTACTTGGATTGTTTGGGTAATTTTTACTTGTGTTTGACTCCGCGCTATTTCGCCGACCTTGTGGCCAGTCATAATACCACATCTAAGACCAAGAATTCCACCCTGCAAGTCACAACACTACCGAAGAGAACCTTACCTCCCCCCAAAATCGTTACAATATTATCTTTACAGTACTCTCCACATTTTAAAAAAAATAAAATTTCTGTCATTTTACAGAATTAATTGGTATTAATGAAGTATTTTTGTATACAAGTTTTTATAGCTACTTACTGGACATTTTTATAATTACTTTAGGGTATGTTTTGAGGCAAGCCCACCTCATCTTACACTGAAAAAAAACTAAAGAGCTAAAAACAACACTTAGAGAGCTATTTTATAGCACTTTCCAAGAGCCCTATGAGGGACTGCACGTGTGGTGCTAAATAAGCACCTATACCGGTGCTGATTTTTCAGCACCTCGAAGGTGTTGACACATTTTTATTCCTATTTTGATGAATTTAGTTTTTTTTTTCCAAAAGTCCCCTGACTCTCTGGCGAAGAGCCAGGGGCGAAAACCAAACAATACTCCCGAAGGAGTTCTGCTCCCCGAAGGAGTAACAACGTCCCCAAGGGACAAACATTGACTTAATTGATGAATTTAGTGACAACTTTTCACACTGGGGCATTACATCGATATTTATAATAAATAGGTCAGTAGAAACTATTTATAGTCTGTTTTACCATTCTTATATAGTAATTAATAATTGTTTAAAAAAGGCTAGAATTTATACCATTTAATCGACCGTAACATTTCCAAGCAGGGAGAAATTAGTAGTTCTTAATTCCTAACAAAATGAAAGACGCAAATACATTTATTGTCGAATATGGAATCGTTTTAGAGAAAATTTTCTCAATAAATTAGCCTCGCCCACCAAACCAGAATATTCCATTATTCTAAGAAGTTCTATGGGTGCTGTGTATTAGCACCACAAACAGCACTTCAAGTGCTGATTGAACATCAGCACCCGTTAGGTGCTACCATTTTAGCACTTCAGTTTTTTAGGTGTAGTTAAGCTGACGACCTGACTACACTTCTTTACAGACTTTAGTCTTCCCCTCAATGTTTTCGTTAAATTGTTCCCGATTTGTCGAATTCCCTTTCTTCTCCTGAAAGTGAACTTTCTTTGCTACACAGTTGCAATGGAAATTTGAAATGCTTTTTTACAAACAGCATCCGATGATACCGTCTTTACGTTAATGCACTTCTTCCTTTCTGTGTTGCAGTGTTTTACTTTCTATTTGTTTGATTTTCTGGAATGTTGAACTTGTATTCTCTTTTTTCTGTGGAAGGGGTATCATGTTCATAAGCTTCGCCCAGCTTCTTGTGGGTACTTCAGGTCCGTCGCTTGATGTATGTATTTAATCTAAATGCAAATGACCCAAATAAATTTGACGAAACTGAAAGAAAGAAAAAAAACCTGAACTGACCCACGTGAACAGAACTTACCTGCGATTTGATTTGGCTCGGACATGTTTAATCCATGACATAGAATTGTCAAACTGTAAAATATATGTCCCTTCCCAGCAGCTAACTTGGACAAAAACTAGGTTTGTGACATTGTTAGCCGAGTGAAGCTGTTCGGTTTAGCCTTAAAACAGACTTATATCAAACATGCTTAAATAGGCTAGTATATTCACGCAAAGTAAATTTTACATGCAACATGCACTTTTTCTTGGCAGCAGTTGCCAATGCTTCTCTCACCTGTTTTTTTTCATACTTGGATATCATTTGGTAGATGGATATCATTTGATAGAATGTTAGTTTACCCTTTTCCTGAAAACTACCTAAAGATTACTTTAAGGCAAATTTGCGCAAAATAAAATATTTTTTGGATACTCTTTATTCCCTTTCTAGTAATATAGGCTAGTATAAAAACTTAACAATATAAAATTTACAGTATGTGGAACGATAACACAGTTCACAGCAAGAAAGACATGTGACAAAGATGCGGAGGTGACCTGACAAAAGCTTGGCTTATCGAGATGAGACCCCTTCAGAACAAAAGAAATTGGAAAAATAATAACCTAATAAAAGAGACCTACAAAACAATGCATGTATTAATGCTCACATCCATATACATCAGAACAAATTATGCAAACTAACATAAATAAATAATACCTATTAAATTTTTCTTCAGTAATTCAGTAAATGGTTGCTTGAATTCGTGTCTTTAATATCACACGGAATTGTGTTCATGACGGTATGGGGTGCACAAGTCCACTAGACATGATAATACAAAAGCTCTGGAACAATATAATAGGATCTTCTCAAGCGGAACAGATAAAACTTATGCATATGGCATCACAGAACAGAAAGTGCGCCCTTTCATGGAGGCTTCGCTTATCATTGCAACTTGACCAATAAATGCAGACAAATGATTTGTGTACCCGTCGGATACGCGCGTAAGTCTACCTTGCGCGCGTTCGAAGTCTACGTCGTGAGCGCCATGTTCTTCATTCTTTACCCTCCAAAATGACGTCAATGCATAAGGTCTATACTTTTCATTTCAATATAGCCCACTCGTCGTAACACAAGTAAGCATCCAGTCACTTTCTTATTTCTGTATCGTTTTTGCCTGGCAAGGAACAGTGCTCATGCCTAAGTTTTCAAACGTATAAAGAGGGTGTCTGGGGGATCGTGGGAGTAACAGCCCCCTTTTAGGAAGGTCAACCCCTTCCCTTCCAGTAAAATAGGGTCGTGTCAGGAAGTCAAATATTTTAAGTTTATCTTAGTAATTTTTATTGCCATAATATTGGGGTCAATTGCCTAGTTTATGTGCTGTGGACAATTTGAATGACTGATTTCCAAGTACCGGGGTCCACTAATGCTATACAAGGAAATGTAGAATCAGTCGAAAACGAGGAAACTCGGAGTCGCGGAAAACGTTGAAACGCGATAATTTTTTTCAGGAAGTTTCCACTGTTTTCGAGCTTTCGACCTGACAATATGGCCAGCTTTAAAACACGGAAACAGAAAAGTTAGCAAGTTAGTTCGATTTGAAGGTATTATATGGTAAATAGGACCATCAGTTCGTACACAAGCACATCTCAATCATTTATCTTATGTCTATAAGCTATCATTTTAAAGGATTGGCAGTTTCCGTATCATTAATGCGATATTTTTCATCAGTGTTGGAAATGAATATGAAAGCATTTAGTACTCATCCCAGTGAGTGTTAATGACAATTCCAGGTATATCAATCACGTAAAAATTTATTTTCGCAGTCATCTCGTTTCAGCCTTTCACAACCTGGCTACATGGCCAGGTCGAAAACAAGGAAAAGCTAAAGATTTTATGAAATGATAATAAACATAGGTCTGTATATCATCACGTACACAAACATATCATAAGTGTAAGCGTATAGGATCTTTTTCAAGGGAGTGGGGTGGGGCTCAGCAATTTTGAGCGAAATGTAATGCCCTTTGGCTGGGGCTGCACTCCATCAGCCCCTTTCCCATCCCAGCCTGTATGTTCCCACGTCTGAGCAATGTGCCGTTCACTCTGAGGCTATAAATACTTCATTAGAAAAATCTGACCTTGAAACTGGGCGTCATGAATTGGCCGATAGCGTCACGACTTGGCCGATTGTTTTAAGATAGAAAACTGCAAATAACAAACTGACCTTGGTCTTTCTACCAGGTATTCACAGTCCGAACAAAGACTAAGGGTGTACCTCATTGCTGAAGTAATCAAAAAATAATGCTCGTCTGCAAAGATAAGGACGCTCTTCGTTAATTTCCAAACATGGAGTACCTATTTGATATGGTTTTTGTCTAAAACATCAATAATTTGACAGATTATTGAATGTTATTTGACAAATTGTTGAATTTTATTTTCTTGCATAATTTCACTAAATCTGAACCGATTTTCATGGTTCAAGATTTGTTTAGCGACTGAATCTGATTCTAGTCACATCATACGTGGAGATACAAATCGATCCTTAAAAATTTTTTGAAGATTGATGCCCAGTTTCTTGATGTTAACCACAAAAATACGTCACTACACCGTTGGATTCGGAAACCAAGGTCAAAGTGTGAATGTCCACAGTTCAAGCCGACGAAATCTGTAATGTAAAGATTGAAAGCTGTCGTAGCACATTAATGCAATATTTTAAGGCGGTTCATACTTCCAAATTTTTCACGCGCTATAAAGCTATACGTACCATATACGATTATCCCTTGCATAACTCAGAGTTGAACAGTGTTCAACTTTTACAGCTTATATATAGCGTTATGATGAAGTACGAACCGTAATTTACTGTGACTGTTGGAAACGAATTTCAAAGCATTTAGTACACGTCACGGAAAGTTCATGAATATTCGAAGTACGAGTTAACATAATGCAATGAGCGTCAACCTTTCAGGATGCGAAATGATCTCCCACATTGACTAACATCTCATTGATGCATGTTTAACGAGGAATCTTAGAGATAAATTTGTGCAATTTGCGACAATCTAGTGTGTTTTGCAATTTTGAGTCAAAATATTCTGACCATAGACCCAACCATAATGTTACTGAAGTAGTTTTGGCTCCGTACAGCGCCTTCTTGTAAGCCGCTGCCAGTGATGGGAGTTGTATCTGCACCTAAGCTTATGAGTTTTACTCTTCCACAACACCTTCCAAAGGTAGCCATACTGAAACCAGTTCTTTTGCAAAAATATCCGTTGGTACCGAAAACATCATACAGAAGAAACCATAAGGGTTTTCTCATACAGTGAAAATACTACCAAAATAGGCTTCGTCAAGGAGACAAATGCTGCAGCAACCACATGCCATATTTGGGAATACTGAATAGACCTTTTAGGCCTACGGTTACTTGGGACTTAATGTGAAGAAAAATGACTAAAAACTTACCTGAGTTGAGAAAAAACGGTTTGTTTGCAACTCCGACATTTACAGGAACTAAGTTTTGTCTACCTTTAAAATTTCGTGTTAGATACCTATTTGTTCTGATGAAACACTGTGAAACCATTTAGTTTCACGGAAAATGTAATTTTTTTCCAAATCAAGTGAACACATTCTTATCAACAAGCAGCTTCAATTTTAACTAATATGATGAGGATATTTGTAGCATGTTTTACAAATCAAGGATGTTACATTCCGCGTGGTGAATTGTAACTTCATTAAATCCACGTAGTCTAAATTTTGTTTATTGTAGTCTTGCATAAAATAAAATGCAAACTACCTGTGTAAAAATGATGACGACTTCGTTTACTGAAACATTGTAAGACGTTTTATATAGTTTTACGTGACAATGTTACTTGGGCTTGTGTATCACGTGTAACACAGATTGTGACATTTAATGTGGGCCTAAAGTGTACACCAACTTGAACATTATAAACAAACATTCCTAATGATATTCTACTATGTGGCAGAAAAGGTGTTTAAAGTGTATAAGAATTATTGAACTAATTGCAATCACTGATTTTAAACGTTACTTGTTTTAAACGTTTTCTTATTTTTACGGGATTGCACAAAGATAAAAAGTGCTATTTGTGTTATACCATCGAAATGTGAAAAGCAATTTCACTTACTATGTCTTTCTGGAAGTACGAGAGAAGTACTTTTTGTATTCTCCTCTTACTTGAATATTGTTTGAACAAAGTTTCCCATCAGTGACTTCCTTAAATTACGTCTCACTTAATACATGATTTTTGAGCAATGTCACGTGTATTCAATCAATTCTGGAACTAAACTATGAAACACGTTACATTCAATATATTGTTTTATTTGGAGCCGTGACAAGAATATGCTAATGACTTCGTCGTTCCGAGAGAATGCTGCTAATTCTTTGCTTTCAGTTTTCAAATTTCTTCTAAGTAATGCCGATTCAAAGCCGCAAGCACTCATAGGAACCGGTGTGGTGATGAGAGCCTAACCATATTTCCGATTCCCTTAGGTGCAATGCCCCGATGGCTAGCTGTTTGTGAACTTCTATACTATTACAATTATATTTCTACTGTTGCTACCTTAGACAAACATAAATGCCAAGGACGTGGTTAAATTAGAAAGATTGATTTAATCGGGTTGCGATATGAAGATCAATGTTAGTACCATTGCATAGCAAAAGTGTATCGCATTGTTACAGTTTGTTTAACTTCGGCATGTTCCTTTTTGAGGGCACTCCAGGTTAGTGTAAATGCTCACTAACATCCAGAACGTGGAAAACTATGTATTAAGTGACAACGCATTCCTGCATTTATGAATCCGTGTATATTGTATGAGCAGATTGCCTTTTTCAGGTCGATGACTTCACATCGCTCTTGAAGAACCTGGGTGTTTGTTAATCCTAGTTTACCCTTGGTTTCAATGTTTTCCCCCAATGGATCTATAGCTTCGGAGTAGTATAGGCCAATCTGATTCAATTCTAGATGAGGTCCACATGTGTAACGAATAACAGGTTGTACTCCTGTAGCACCACCCGAATGATAATGTATCAAAAAACTGGCAAACTCTTGAATGAGTAAATATTTTATTGATGTGGGGATGAGAAAATTTTATCAATTTGTTTTACTGAGCTTTTTCATTATAACTACGTGCCACAGTAAGTGTTTAATTGCAACACCCCAATCTAATACACGCAAATGATGCTTCAATGATATTACATAACAATCCAAGTCTTTTAACTAAGAGGTATCGTAATCACGAACTCGGATAAGAAATACCTTGAGAAAACATGAACAACCATAAGGAAGTTTTTAGTTCCTCATCAACGCCCTACTGCTCAATTAAAATGAGTATATGAATAAAAAGTAACGTATGATGAAAGTCATAATTAAAAACCACTTTACGTTCTATTTCATGCCACCGCTTATCAAAGGATGAGAAGGTCACTTTAGTAACAAGAATGGTAGGCACAATATCCTCCCAGGGAGTTGCCACTAGAGGCAGCTCCCTGATATAAGTAATGTTTTCTTCTCTTGGGTTCTTGACAAAGTTAACGCATGTTATATGCTCAAGGGACCTCACTGAATATTTGTTTTGGACTTGTTTTTTAAGCTCTGCAAGCAAAATTTAATAATTGTAATCTGGCATTTAATTTGGCAAAATATTTTTAACGCCTCTATTTCTCATAGTAACCGATATTGCAATTGCGATAGGTGAGAGCGTAATGCCTGCAACTGACACGACAGACGTAAAAATCGAAAACTTCGTAAAGGGAAGCCTGTTTAAAAAGACATCAGACAAGAACCAAGTCTAGTTTTGGAATACGTGAATAGTGCATGTTAGGCAAAGAACTTATTTTGAAACAAAACAATGTTGAAATTCTTTATTTGCAACAGAATGAATAAAATAACAAAGGAACTCTTAGTATAATCAAAGATGTTAGTATATTTCATTCATAAGAGTGATGCCGATAATACAATGTATGCAGTGTTAGTTCTTCTTACGTGATCGAGAGTACGTAAGATAAGTATAGAACAAGATTTAATAACAAAAGTTTTTAAATATACAGGTCGACACAGAATCCCTTTGTATTCTTTTGTAAGCGTTTACGACTAAAATGTTGCCCAATTACATTCTAATTGTTATGGTTTCCTCCAACAAAGTTCACTATACGAAACTGGAATTACTGATCACATTATTAGTCCTGTGCATTTACGACTTAATTTATACTTCCTTTTTTGAAGAATTATTGATCTCTCTATATCATTTCGTTACCATCGTTTTCTCACAGTCTTTGAATAATACAATTAGGATTTCGAACTATCACCTGAAAGTGCTTCTCCGAGATATTACATGAAATACGCTGATTAGAAAGGGCACATTGTGTTCAACTTACATAGTCTTTTTCAATTAAAAGACGTTTTGGTGGTGTGGCGTGGCGTGGCAGCATCATTGGTAATACAGTGGCTCTATAATTATAATTTTAGCAACACTGTAACCCCACTGATACCATCTTCTGAAAATCAGCCCCTCTTAGAGAAACTTATGTCCTTATACATAGGTTTTACATGATACTTCTAAAATGTGATGGAATATAATTTATTAGTTCATTAAAAACTATTACCCGGTATATGCATGCCTAGCAGACACATATTAATCATTTAAGTTAAGCCTAAATTAATCTTGTAATGTTTACCTTAAATGCACAGTCTTCTTGCTCAAACGTCTACAAACAGTAAGAGATATCTCGTTTGTCAATTGTACTGTTAAACCAAGAAGCCCAGCGGCTGAGTGGTTCCTTGCAGAAAAGGGATGCTTTGTCGTAATGAGGTTCGTTCCTCAAATGCGTACCTTTACCGATATCAATTTTTACATTGTTTTCAGAATTTGACCTCTGCTGACCTGAACCCCCCAAAAATGAACAAAAAAGTGACCTAGGAGGGACTCGAACCCGGGACGTTTGTGTGAGGAACCGAGCACTATTTTACTAGGTCATCAAAGAACTCATATATAAATATATGGTATTTCTGATCAACCTATAGTCACATCATCCTTTTACACGTGTTCATAATTCGGAAATTTCAATCAGAATTTTTACTGTAACAGTTATGCATGTGCAAAAATAAATGTAGTTTTCTGTAATTTTATCTTTGGCATCATACTAAATTTCAGCCCTAGAACTCCTTAGGCAACAAAACGCGGGATTTGATATGGAGATACCGCCCACTGTCTATTTAGTGAACGAGAATTTCGTAGTTTCATATACGATGACCTTAGATTACCTTCGATCTCAAAGAAACCGACAGGGTTCTCTCTCTCTCTTTAAGTGACAAATCGATATACCAGTTATGAAAAGTATCTACCATTCCTGTCTAGAAATATCGTACTTTTCAAGATTCTAGGGTTGTGAGCTCTGATGACCTCAAATGACCTCTGACACCACTGAAAACGGTAGCATTCTTCCTCTCAATATGATAAATTTTGTAAAATTGTAAAATTTTTATGAAAACGGTCCATCCTTGCTATCTTCAGATATCATGATTGCAAGCACTTTTTATGAATTCCGTAAATTTCCTCAAACAACCTCAGATAACCTTTGATCTGTACCAAAACCAATAGGTTCATTTTCTGATTACAACGCATCCACATGCCCAAGTATAAAAAGTATCCATGTTTGCACCTAGAAATATCGTGTTTACAATATTTCCAGCTTGTGACCTCCGGTGACCTCACACAACCTTTGACCTGCAAAAACAATAGGGTCCTTCCTCTCATATTATAGTTCTATATACCAGGTATGAGAAGTATCCGTCATTGCTATCTTGAGATACCTTGCGTACAAGCCAAGCGTCACATACACACATTTATACATACACGCACTCACACGCACTCACACGCACTCACACGCACTCACACGTATACACTCGCCAGCGTGATTGCATAGATCCCTTTCGCATTTGGCAAGGAACCACAAACATGTACCTCTCCAGTTGTTTTGAGGTATGGTTTGAGTGAATGACAATTGTTTAAGATGGAAATGAAAAGTTCGACTTATCTCAAAATGAGAGTATTTATGTCATATTTTACCTGTGATAGCAGTGGCGGATCCAGGATTTGGCAGAAGGGGGGGCCCAGGTCATAGTGGTTTGTATAAAAGTCCGATCTGGGGGAGGGATCTAAGGGGGGGGGGGGCGGTGCGCCAGTGGTGGTGCCAGGGTATTTTGATAGGAGGTAAAGTATGTGATGAGTGATCACCGAACTGGGGGAGGGGTCTAAGGGGAGGGGGTGTCCCCTCCCCTTTGAGAAATTTTTGTTAATTTAAGGTTGCTCAGATGCAAAATGGTGATGTCTTTGGTATATTTTTTGGACTGATCATACATGACTGGAAAGTGTTCATAATTCAGTCAATTTTTGTTTTTGGTTGGGTGGAAGATGCTTTTCTGGGGAGGGGTCTAAGGGGAGGGGTGTCCCCTCCCCTTGAAGAAAATTTTTGTTAATTAAAGATTGCTTAGATGCAAAATGGTGATGTCTTTAGTATATTTTTCAAACTGATCATATATGGCTGGAAAATGCTCATAATTTAGTGAAATTTAAATTTTGGTTGGTTGAAAGAAGAGAGTAAGTTGCCTTTGTTGTCCACATATTAGGATGGCAGTTTCCCGAATTGAAGTCTCCTTTTCCCTTATATTACCCTAAATTCGAAGTATATTTCATTAAAGTAAATTACAAAGCTTAAAGGAGATGCTAACGTTGCAGCAAATTATAGTTAACTTAAGAGCCTGAGGTTGTTGAAAATATTCCTCTAAATATTAAAGAATTCTGAATTTCCCTTGAAAGTAGAAGCAGTGTTCCCAATGATGTGGGCCCGGCCGGTAATAGACTGAAGTTAGCAGTCCAATGCAGCGCTCATGAGTAACCCCTTGCAATGCCCGGAAAACGTTATTGTGACCAATATAAGCCAAAATGTTATCAGCCGGAGGTCAGTAACAGAATATTAACATAAGACTGATTTTCTGAAGTAGAAATTTAAATAATGAACAAATTTGAATTTCACTCTGACACATCACAAAGGCCTATTTAATTGGAAATAGGGCCTAGTCATTTGTTGAAAAAAACTTCAAAAATTTTTGGAAGGGGGGGCCCGGGCCCCCTGGGCCCCCTGGCCCCCCCTAAATCCGCCCATGGATAGTGCAGATTGACGTGTTTAAAAAGCCTTCTTTGAAAGTGTGGGATAATTTACAATTGGTTAGAATGTAGGCAATGAAAGACTCAAGAGCCACCTACATGAGTCGCTTCGGACCTTTCTTTCCGAAGCTGACACTGACGTGTTGACGTAATAGGTCTTTAAATATACCACTCGAAGTTGAAGGTCAGTTGCCTTAAAATGAATAGGTACCTGCTACATGACATTGAATGAGACCTCTCCGAAGCTCCATGTTGTAACAATTACTGCCACACTCTAAACTACGAGAGCCCACCTGAGTGGCTGTGTTACCACTTTTGCCCAAAACCAGCTACCTATTTGCGGTCTACATGACGTATTTAATTACTAGGTAACACTACAGGGCTTCCGGAGAAGTTCATATAATATTAACTTGCAATAAGATGAAAACGAGAAGACATATTCAACTTTATGATAGACGAATTTCTACAACTCTCTTGCTGTTGTCTACTCAACTCTTGTGCAAGTAACTCTCCGTCTACACGCACATTACAGTATATATGGACTCTAAAATTTTACAATAATGTTCATTCAAATTCCGAGGTGACTTTCGAATTTATTTACAACCGAGTAGCGGAAAATTGGTGAGTTTCCACCTACGGCTACACAAAATGCTATAGCTCCACGGCTTACTACAAAGGAACTAATCAGTTCAAAATTGGATTTCTAGCTTAATGTATGCAGTAATAGATGTTCACTTACAATCTCAACCACTTATACAATATAAAATGATAGAGAAAATGTAATATACTGTACAATCAGCCCATTCAGTCATGGTAACCTTTTAGGGGTGATAATTTTCATACGGTCTGCACTTAAAGGCTTCTTAAAACTTTAAGATCTCTTCCTGCCTGCTGAAGTTTCCATTGTTATGACCAGCTTTCACACTTTTCCAAGTTTTCCTAGCTTTTCAATGTTCCTGAAATTCGTGGGTCATTCTAAATCAGTTGATATGGAAATAAATTACTTAGAAACTTAACTCATTTACTCTCTCTTGGTGTGTGCATTTTTCTTGAATAGTGACAGATATAGTTCTTAAATCAAAACAGTACCTTAAAATCTCATAACTCCTTGAGTGAAATCATGTTTATACCGCACAATAACTGATATTCATTTGTCTTTACCAAAGGTTAGTGGTATGGATGGTATAGGATTACACACAGTGTTTACACAAATCTAAAAATGAGACAACTATTTTTGAATGACACGAAGTGCATGACTGTCCCCTGACCCCGTCAATAAACTAAACAGCTGTAGAACTTGGTGTTGCTTCAAAGCAAAAATAATAAAAAGTCATGAGTATGAATCTCTTATAGATATCGAAATGCATTGGATATGCACAAGGCAAACCATGCAGGTCACATTTTTTACGAAATTTTGAGTAATAAGATATCCACACCTTTGTATACCTTTCATGTCACCCCCTTTTCATTCCAGGTGCATATTTGTGAAAGGAATGCAAAACAACAATTCACTGTTACTTAAGAAAATCGAAATTTCGCCCTTTTCATGTAACGACAAAAACACCCATTCTGTTCCAATGTTGAGAGACTATAATTTGATAATAGTGTAAGTGAAACGCACATGGTACAGACGATACCTATTGCGTATATACAGTTTGAGAATACGTCTGGTCTTTACATATGGTAAAATATTCATCGACGTCATTGCTAACAGGTTCTTCGGCTACTGAATAGTAGTGAGTACTTTGTATTTGTTCAGTTTGTTGGTTGACAGGAGTTACAGGAGAGAGAGGCAGTTCTGTTTGGGCACCATCATAATGGTAGTGTATCTGAAAGGAAATTTTTCGTAATTTTTGTAGCTTATTTTGCCAAAAAGAGAACGGCAGTAATACCGGTTCAAACATTAGTCTAGTAGAACAGTTGCGGATAGTTGAACTCTTCATCTAGAGGCGTATTGCAAGACATTTTTTTAAAGAGGCGGGAGGAGTTTGACCTGAAAATGTTCAATTATGACATGGACTTTAACCACACATTTTTGAACTGCAACTACAACTTTCTCTCAGGGATGACCCGGACTGCTAAACCAGTGGTCGTAAGCCAGTATGCAGCTATTTCAATCTCTCATCAGAAAAAATGTCTACACAAACCTTCTTAATACATGGGCTTTTAACCCGGTTCTACTCAGCCGAGTAGCTGCGGGCTGTGTGTGAAAGCCCCCTCCCCCCCAAAAAAAACCTGTTTGTGCTCTAATAAATGTGTAATAATTAAGAAAAAAACACATTTTGCGCAAGTTATGAAATCAACCAATAACTTGAAAAATGCCTATAATTGTACTGTCCATGACGTCATGGACAGTACCTTAGGCACGCTTCTCATTTTCGAGAAGCAGTTCTTTCGTTCAATGTTTCTTGATTCTCATTGAGTGCTTTGTTCTACCATTGAGCTCATTATGTAGAGTGAATCATGTAGATGGGAACGAGACTTCTTGGTCACTTTTGGTTGGAATGGGGCTGAGCATGATTGGTTTGTGCTTCTCAAAGTCAAACGGTAAAAGCAAAGTGATTTGTCACTCAAACTTCGGTACATGAAGAGGATTTAATTATCTTCAAGTACATATAGGCCTATTGTCTGACGGATTTGGTCGAGTCAGGGAGCTGGAAGACATCTCTTCCAGCTCCCTCGTCGAGCTTTTTCCGCACATCTTAACTGTGCCCAGGGAGGTGGCTGTGCCAACACTGAAAATTGTAAGGGCGATATTCTAAAGCTAGCATAACCACTGAGGACGTTTCTAAATACCAGCACAGAAACAATCATGGACAGTAAGTGGTTACGATTTTCGTAACCACATTTTCTAGTTTGTACTGTCGTTCAGTACGCATACAATAATGTAGTTTGCAATTTGACGATGAAACGAACGTCACGACTACAAATTTTGATGTGACATTGTCTAGTCTTGATCCATCCTGTCTTTCGGCCGGGTGGTTGCTTTACTGAAAACATGGTAACCATACACTGATTTTACTCTTCAATGAATTAGGAACTAATAACATCATTGCATATTCATTTTTGCAAAAGTAGGCCCTGATTATTATTTGCTGGCTTTCCATTTCGCAGTTGTCAACTAAAACTATAGAGATAAATGTTCATCTTTCTCTGTTGTACTGTCTGACTGATATATGCCATTTTCAACTACATAGGTCGTACTCATTACTGTAGGTTAATGCCTCAATAACGTGTTAGTTTTTACGTAACAGTCAAGGAACGGAAGTTTGAAGCAAACTCTGATCTTTACTTTAAGTAAACAATCAATTTCAATTTTATTCAGGCTGCATGCTTGTTCATATTCGACAGAAATATCCCAAGTTATTCTTCACTCTTCCATGTTCCCCAATAAGTATCAACAGTAATTTTATCGGTATAATAATGATTTTGATTTCAATTTGTTACTGCGTATATTATATAATTTCGAGAGAACAAATTTAACCTCAGTTGCTATGGCAATGATATCGTGTCTGGAATTCAGTGAGTGCCGTTCAGTTGAAGAAAGTTACCACTCCTCTTTCTACCTCCACTGAATAGAATATAAAGCTCGACTAGTTACAACTGATATTGTATTCGCCTGTTTAACGTACCTTAAGCGTATTCTCTTCAAGATTTCAATTATTGATCTATCCGTTTCTGGAAAATGTGTCTGCTCACTTCATGTATCAAGGAAAATATCGGACATAATTTTTGAACATAAATTCAGTTAAAACGATGAAATATATAGCACCTGATTGCATCTAAGAAAACCTAACCATTCAAGGAGGGGATCACCCCTCCCGTTAGACCTCTTTCCCAGGACGAAGACAAACGCCGTAACAACCCATTTGATACCTAGGCCTCCTAAAATTTCATCCAGCTATGCCCCTGGTTCTACCCTTCCTGTCGTACAAAAGAAAACAATCTGGGATTTTTTTTTTAGTTTTATATCACACATGGCGTCTTTTTCTTATTAGAGCAGGGATGAAAAACTAGCTGTTAGAAGCTAAGTGAAGGTCTGGCACTGGTAGTGTGAGAAAGCTTGTTGAGGTGTCAGTTGCGTGATAGATGCGATTAACCATGTTTTAGCTACTTATTGT
Source organism: Holothuria leucospilota (assembly GCA_029531755.1). Taxonomy (NCBI): domain Eukaryota; kingdom Metazoa; phylum Echinodermata; class Holothuroidea; order Aspidochirotida; family Holothuriidae; genus Holothuria; species Holothuria leucospilota. The sequence continues at coordinate 19,904,131 of CM055983.1, forward strand.
GAAGTTCTTAAATAAAAAAGGGGTACTAAACACATTTCCGTCAATGCCCATATTTTCATTTATCATTGCGTATTTTCAGTTAATAATCGTCAAATTGGTTGTTTCTGCACACCGAAACTATGCCTGTCGATTACTCACCACGGTTGGTGCTTGTTTGCAACAATCCGATCCGTAACAAGAAAAACCGGCTCCAACAATAGAAGCAATTATTCCCGTACCACAAGCTGCGACTAAAGTAGAATAAAACCATTTCTGTTCAAAAGGAATGCAAAATATTGTTAACTGGGTTTGCTTCAAAGACTTACACTGCAAAAGGATAACAGAATTTCAAAATCATGCGACTTTTTTCGATCATACAATTTTTAACTCCAAAGAAGTATTAGAAAATCCCTGTTAATAAAAGCAACGTCGTAACACTGCTATTTTGGTGAAAGCGAATAGTTTGCCAAGATTCATTTCTCACGGGAACAATATCATCTCACGTTGAGATGAAGATTTTATTAATCCATGATTACGATAATTTCTAGATTGCATAGGTAACTGTCTATTACGAAACAAATACTGAGTTAAAATCAGGGTAAGTTCTTATTTATAAGAAAAACTCACACATGCATATATTTCAGATGTTATTCAAAATTTTATTCATAATTGGTCTAAATTTTATTTCAGAAGTTCACAATATGATTCTAACATGTAAGATTAATTTACCGTTAGTGTAGTTTCGCCATTATAGGCACAACCTGACAGTACCAAGGCCGATAGGATGATACCTACAGCTGACGTTACACTCGTAAAAATACAAAATGCCAAATACAGAGTAATCTGTTAATAAAAATATGAAAAAGGACTAGAAATGTAATTATTGTTTGGAGACGAGATTGTAAAATCATAATAATCATAATACTTTTTGATTATATATATATATATATATATATATATATATATATATATATATATATATATATATATATATATATATATATATATATATATATATATATATATATATATATATATATATATATATATATATATATATATATACATACCTTCTCAAAGGGTGATTTCCTACAACCTATTCTTAAATGTTATTTAACCTGCAAATCAGTGCATCTCGGAGGGCGATATTTTGCCACATAGACTAAAGATCTATGGATCATTGTCAAGTTTCGCCAAGTTCCAACTTGTATTTATCAAAGATATCAAAGCCTTTCAGCCTTCTTTTTGTATCAAAGGCAATGTCGATTTGGATCGCAAGTCTTTATATTTTTCCTATCCTCCACTAGCGAGAGTAATTCAAGTCAAACTTTTTCAAAGTATTTAAAAGGTGAAAGTTTCTTCCTTTCAGTGGAGTTGTCAAACGTTTCCATTTATAGGGTAAGTATGGGGTAAGTAATAAATATATTTACACACACACACATGCATATATATGTTGATTGCCTTGCCTGCTAAAAGTGTTCAATACACAAGTTCCCAGCTTGATGCTGCTAGAAACGATTTACTTTCATATTATGACTATTAACTTAGGGGTACTATTATTAGATCTAGAGTAAGGTGGGTTGAGAAGGGGGAAAAGAACACTAAGTATTTTTTGAACTTAGAAAAACGAAATAAGCAATTTAACCATATTCGTCGACTCAAATGCCTGAACGTGGCCGTCTCATAGATGACGCAGGTGATATTTTGAAGGAAATTCGTTATTTTTATAGTTCTTTATACAGTTCCTATAACACCTCGGTGGGTTCTTTTCTCGTTCGTCTAGATCACCCCGAATTAAGTAATGATGAATCTAAGTTTTGTGATGGTGTAATCACTCTGGAAGAGTGTTCTTCTGCCCTTAAATTTTTAAATAATGATAGAGTTCCTGAAAGTGATGGCTTAGCGACTAATTTGTATAACATTTTTGGCATTTGAATTGTCATCTTCTGGTTGACTCAATCAATTATGGTTATAATCAAGGTTCCCTCTACCCTGAACAGACACAAGGAGTCATTTCAATTATTATTCGATTCGAGGCTGTGAGGCTGTAGCATGTGGACGTACCGAAGTTTGGCTAGTAGATATTTCCAAGTTGTGATAATATTCTCCTCCTTCCGTGAGAACATTTTCTCTTTCTGGTGAGCCTTCATTGTCCTATTCTTGTAACTAAGGAGAAAAGGGACCAGGTAGACTGCCTGGGAGTAAAAATAAGAAAAAAGGAGTGGCAAATTCTTCCCAGCCTAGACTGTCACCTAGCCAGCTTAGGCCTACTGTAAGCCTATCTAATCTGCTTCGACTGTAGCGGAAGACTCGGACGATGACGTGTCACCCAGAACAGGGCTGCACAGCCTAGACATAGCTATACAAAATATCACTGCGGGACTTAGTGAACTTAGAAAAGAATTTGCTTAAGCCGTTGAGGAACACAGCAAGCTTATCTCTTTCCTTCGTAAGGACAACGAGTGTTTAACTGAAAAACTAATCAATTTAGAGAAACGTCAGGAGGAACTCTCAAAACAACTTAACAAACATGAACGCATCTCAAGAAGAAGCAACTTTCGAATTGAGGGAGTTAAGCAAGAAAGAGGCATAGACTGTCTTAAAACTGTAGCAGATATTCTTCCTAACATGGGTCTACCGGACCCCAGATTGAAGGGGCCTACCAGGACGGCAGAGGAGCTGAGGGGCGTCATAGACACAGTTTGGTAAAGATGTCTTTTATCAAGATAAGGCTAGAGTAATGAAAGCGGCGAGAAGGGCGTTGGCCGGTAAAGCTTTCTATATCATAGACGACTTAACTAAGTTGGATTTACAGGAGAATCTGCGGTGGAAAACCAAGTAAATAAGCGCTACCAGAAAGGAACGCGACCTCGTTTTGCAGGAGGGGTGCTGACGGTAAGCCCTACAACTTAAGTTAATCATTATGTGGCCGAGGCGTTCATTTTGAAGTTTCTGGGTTTTTCATGAAGGAGGATTGTACGGTTATCGATCAGTATTATTTTTACTTTATGTAGTCATTCTTCGGGTAGTGTACAGTTGTGAATCTTGTTCGACCATTTTATCGTTTTTCTTTGGGAAGTGACATATGCCCCCTATTGGAGCCACGTTGGGCTGTTGTTGTTTGTTTATTCCTTTGGACTGATGTTTATTTTCTTTTTAAAACCTTCTGTGGGTATGAAATATTTGATTCTTGCAATGCATGTTAATTCTATCTCTACTGTCACTTTGATTGCGTTTGATCATTGCTATTTCTCTTTGTCATTCTTGAGCTGGCACCCACCTTAAGCTTTGTGACACACAACGGGAGAGGTCTATCAAAAATAGAGAAGACGTTTGCCATTGTGCCATTGTGCTTGATGTTCAGCATAAGCAATGGAGTAGGAAAAACAAGCCAGTGAGCCACAACTAAAAAAAATGCCCTGTTCGGCCCGACTTAAACCAAATGGTTAGAAACTGAGCCGAAAACCTCCTCTAACTCTGACTCGCATTCCTACATCGTAAATAAGTATGATGTGTGCCTATTACGAGAAACTCATAGCTGCATCCAAGATGAAATTTACTGAAAAAACGAATGGGGTGGCACAGTAATATTTTGCCATGGATCTAAGGAAACTCTTGGTGTTTGCCTACTTATTAAACCCTCTTTCGCTGTTTCTATGCACAAGGAATTTATTCATGCTTACGGTAGGTGTATCATTCTTGATGTCGAGATCAATAACAGTATTTTTATGTCGGTGGGGGTCTATGGGCCAAACATTGATACCCCTGCATTTTACACTGAGCTTTGTGATAAGATGTATAGTTTCTTATGTCAAAATTATTTGTTATGGCGGGCGACATTCATTTTGTATTTTCATTGGAATTGGATAAAACGGGAGGCCAGACAAAAGCTGATTTCAAAGCCCTGGATCAATGTTTGTCTTTGATGTCAGTCTACAGTTTTATATATATTTGGCGTGAGATGTTTGGTAAACATTTGGTACACTTGGAGTTCGAACATAACTCCAGGCATGCATTGCAGACTAGATTATTTTTTCATTTCTCATCACCTGAGATATTCAGTTCATTCTGTAAATTTTTCGCCTGGGTTACAGTCTGATCATTGCTTTTGCATTCTTGTAATAGCTCCTGTTCAAATGGCCAGCGGCCCAGAAATTTGGAAATTTAATAATTGTCTTATAGATGATACGATTTATGTATCCAATATGAATAGTTGTGCTACTGGCTCTTTGAGAGAAGATAACTCTGTCGTATCTTGGGACTTTGTAAAATGTAAAATTCGTAAAGTTTTGATGGTTTATTCTAAGGAAAAGACCAAGCTAAGGCATTTTGGGGAATATCAATTACTAACGATTATATCGACTTTGAAAAACAAGTATTTTTTTAACTCGTCTGCTTTTGTCAGTTCCCAGCTAAAGAAAACAAATTTTGATCTCTTCGGTTATTATGATTTCAAGCTACGTGGTACTATCATTAGGTCAAAGGCAAGGTGGGTAGAAGATGGTGAGAAGAATAGAAAATATTTCTTTTAAATCTTGAAAGGAGAAACAAGCCACTCAATACCATAACTACTCTTGAAAATAATACGGGTAGTGTACTTGATCATCATAGAGGTATTTGGGATGAAATTTTCAATATCTGTTCAAACTTATACAGTTCCCATTCTTGCCCCACTGAAACGTCTTTCAATACTCTCCAGGATTTTGACTCAATTCCGGGTTGTAACCTAACTGTTTGTGAAAGGGAACTTACATTAGAAGAATGTTCTGCGGTTTTGCGTTCTATGACAAATAATAAATCTCCAGTCTCTGATGGTCTGTCAAACCAATTTTTACAAAACATTTTGGCACTTAATAGGTACTCATGTAGTTTCAAGTTTGAATTATGCATTTCGTTTAGGTTTCCTCGCGACCGAACAGTCTCGTGGTGTAATCTCCTTAATTTTAAAGCCTGGAAAGGAATTCAATAAACTGAAAAAAATTATCTTCTAATTACTTTAAATAACACAGATTACAAAATTGGAGCCAACTCAAATCTTGTATTGCTTCCCTTATAGGGTCTACTCAAACTGGTTTCTTTAGAGGCCGCTTTATTGGAGAAAATATGAGATATGTTTTACACCAAATTGATGATACGAATGATAACAATATTCCGGGGTTCTTGCTTTTTGTTGATTTAAAAAAACATTCGATAAATTAGACTGGGCTTTTATTCAAAAGACTCTTACTTATTTTGGCTTTGGTGGGTCTCTGTGTTGTACAATAATAGCAATGCTTGCGTTATTGATGGCGGCTTCTGAACTGGTTACTTTGATATAAGTAGAAGGGTCAGGCAGGGTTACCCCATCAGCCCCTATTTGTTTATTCTATGTTCTGAACTATCCATGAGAGTTTCACATAATGAGAAAATTGACGGTTCTGTGTGGGAAGATCCGATGATACGGTTTTTCTTTTGAATAGCTCTATAATTTCGTTACGGGGAACAGTTGATTTTTCAGAAGTGCCAGGGTTGACTCTTTACGATACCAAATCTGTCCTGTTTCCTCTGAGTCCCTATGTAAAAGATTGTCCGTTTACTTCTTTTGTGAATTTGTTGTAAGCAGTGGTCCCGTTACTTACTTGGGCATTTTGTACCAATAACAGACTGGACCTTTTTCGACTTAACTGCACTCCGAAGTTATCTCGACTGAAATCGTGTCAACTCCATGGTCTTTTAGAGATATGACCCCAATAGGTCGTAATATCATAGTAAAGTCAGTTGCCCTTTTCCACCTTGTGTATTCATTCCTGGTCCTACCTAATCCCCCACCGCATGTAATTTTGTTAAAGAACTGGAAAGAATTATTTTTTATTTTATTTGGAGTGTACGCCCTGATAGATTAAAAAAGTGCAGTGATAAACCATATTGAAGACGGTGGCTTAAAGGTAACGCATAGAAATAGCTTTATAAAGTCTTTAAAATGTTCTTGGGTGCGTCGTTACCTTTGTGAAAATGCGAGTCCATGGAAATTAAGTTTTGAGATATCTCATGGATCTCGTCTCTTTTTCCAATGTAATTGTACTAAGACCGATGTTAAATATGTAAAGAACATGTTTCTTCGTTAAGTTGTAGAAGCATGTTGTGATGTTACTTTTGCTACACCTGAACTAAATTTTGGAAATGAGTACATTTGGAATAACTCCTATATGAAAAGTTGATAGTAAAACTGTATTTTATAGTAATTTATATCACAAATTTTCTCTTAGAGATGGAAAGAAGATTCCTCAACACGCAATTCTTTTTCTCAAAACACAATACTTTTTTGGTTTTCATCAAAAAGATTACAGCCGGTATAATTTTTTAATTTTACACTTGAAGTTCTAAGTTTATGTTTTCTAAAGGAGAAAGATTCAGTTAGATAAGGAAATATTCCTTTATAAATTTAAGTTTGCTGTAAGGGTTCTGCAGCACTGTAAGAAACACAAGCTTTATGAAGATGTAATGAGGACTTTTATACTTGATTAAAATATTTGTATATATTTACAAAATGATTACAACATGTAAATTGAAAGATTTTGAACAAAGACCAAATATACAGGTGGTACCCAGGAAAGTCTCAATAAACTCTCGTTTCACAAGTAATGGAATAATTTATACCACCAAATTAGGTATAAACGTCAAAGGCAGGGACGTTTAACATCTACATTAAGAGATTTCTAACTCTTACCAGAAATTGCTTGTTAGTGCTGCATTTTCCAAGCACAGCTGTAATGATGGAGATCTATGAAGAATGATGTAAAATTACGTAAACAAATGTTTAAGAAAACACAGAAATGATTTTTTTTGTACGCGTCCAAAAGAAAGGACTAAGTACTCCACAAAATTGCATGTCCAAAACTGAGTCACGTGAAATTGAACATAATTCCTAATTAGCAAATAATACCTTCCCACGTAGGCTATGGCGTCACATAGGTAAAATCACGTAGTACACTCTAAATGCAAAAGAGTGAAATTCACTCCAAAAGAGACTGTAGTTTGGGACCACTCCTAGTAAGAGTAAAGAGGGCCGTAGCTAGGGTCATATGTTTTGGGGGGTGTGAAGGTCCCAAATTCCGACTGGATGGATATTTTTTCCAACTGAATGGTGGCGCGTAAATTGCACCATTTTTTATGCGCCCTGCGTTTACATACAGCAGTGGGGATCCTCCTTTTGTCACTACATAAAGGTGCCGTCGTGGGGGAGGGGTCTAAGGGGAGGGGTTGACCCCTCCCTTTGAGAAATTTTTGTTAATTTAAGGTTGCTTAGATACAAAATGGAGCTATCTTTGGGATATTTTGGAGCTGATCATATATGGCTAGAAAATGTCCATAATTAAACGAATTCTAATTTTTCCGACTGGTTTGATTCTTTTCCAAATGAGTGGCAGCACGTAAATTGCACTTTCGTTTTTATGGACGTTACTTTTGTATGATACAGCAGTGGGGATCCTTCCTTTGTCACTTCATAAAGGTGCCGTCCTGGGGGAGGGGCCTAAGGGGAGCCCTCTAAGAAATTTTTGTTAAGGTAAGATTGCTTAGATGCAAAATGGTATCTTCGGATACTTTTGGAACTGATCATATATGGATGGAAAATGTCCATAATTTAGTGAGTACTAAGATTTGGTTAGGTGAAAGTAGAAAATATGTTGTCTAAGAGAAGAATACGTTGTAAGCAAACCTCCTGAAGCCCCCAATTTAATGCCTTCTATTCTGGCATCTAATGCTAACGTATACCTGTATAGGCCTCCTGGAAGCTCTGGATCAATTATATAAAATGGGGCAATGAGTAATGCTTATTACCTGGCATCTAAATAATAATATAGAGTATGACGCCAAGCACTTTACATCTATCGTATTTTTACTACTTTTGAACGAAAATCCAGACGAACAGCTTCCAGCAATGGGGAATGGGCGGGAGGGAGAGTATAGGTGCAGAAAAATGGTACTAGACCTCCCAGACAGGTAAAGCAAAAGGGGTTTAGGACTAACAAGCGCGTTTTCAGAATGTACACATAGTTTGTGCTATAAAAGTTCACTAGTACGTTGTGCTTATAATGTTCATAAGTGATACAAAGTGGATTGCTAGAATTGCGCGCGAAGCGCGCCGAAATTTGGGGTATACTTTAATGCCAAAATGAAAAACCTGCACGCAGGCTCAGGGATGGCGCTTTGATTTGCCGACATGGGGGGAAGCACCCTGAATGGGGGCCATCTACTCTAAGACCCGACAGATGTGAAGGCTGGGTTGCCGAACTCAAAATTTAAGGCGAGCGAAGCGCCGAAAACTTTGGGGTTATATTGAATTTTCACTAAGGAAAGTTGTAAAAGTTTGGGCTTTTATTGAAGAATCTGGACAAAACCAAGAACTTTTTTCGGGTGACTGCATGGTCGTCGTCGGGGATTTCATTCTTCATCTTACCCTTTAAGGATCTCTTACGAAACGGAAAGATCTTTTCTTACAAAATATGTTTGCCACGATGGCGAGGCTGAAGAAAGAATCTTCCAAAAGTAGGAAAAAGAGGAAAGAACCTCGCAACGATGCATTGTTGTGTTTCTCTAGAATCACGCCTACACGGAAGAACGACATTTGTGGAAACGTTGAAATCCAATATATTTGAAACGGGGGCGTTACCACTAGATAGAACTATAGATGAAAGCGCGCGTAGCGCGCGAAATTTTTTTGAAGTTATAGAAAGAATCGTTACAGAACTTACTGGCTACGGGCCTGATAAATAAACGTTTGGAATATTTTCTGAGTATATCTATGTCTTCAAGAATATTAGTCTATATAAAATTTGCGCCATTTTGAGGGGCTCGGAAAAATTTGGGGAGGGGGGACTAAAGCGCCGTAGCTCCCATAGAACTGTGTATGGTATATTTACCTTAATGTTCATGAGATTGATTGTAAATCGTGATGCATGCGCGCGAAGCGCGCCCAAATTTTCATTAAATAAGATTTCAATAATAAAACCTGCATTCAGAATCTGCATCGAGATACTTTCAATTGCCCAAGAAACCAACATGCCACTCAAAAAGCCAGTCTTTTACCTGGTAATTTGTAAACAGCTTTCAACTTCTGCTGTTGTGCTTCTCCGAAAGTTGCTGTCGGAAGATATTGATAATAAGAAAGCACTGAGGTAGGGTTTAAAGCGCGCGGAGCGCTCAAAAACTTTGAGAGTTTGAGAAGAATTTGGAAAAAAAAGGACAGCTTTGATTTGATTTTACGTGAGGAAAATAACGTTTGGTGTTATTCTCACTTGGTCTAGTTGGAAAATATATACAAAGTTGACACAGGCTGAGTCGGAAAAATGTGCTAGACTGAGTTATCAGAAATTCCAACTGGCATTCCAGATTTTCCGACTATCGTCGCTCTGACGAACTTTGGGGGGGGGGGGTGAGACACCCCCCACACCCCCCGGTCTCGACGGCCCTGAGAGTAAATTTCACTCGGGGTGGAGTGAAAATTCACTCCAAATAGAGCGATACTTCACTCGCATGGAATGATATATCACTCTACTTCTAGTGAATTTTCACTCCACCCCGAGTGAAATTTACTCTTACTAGGTGTGGTCCCTAACTACAGTCTCTTTTGGAGTGAATTCACTCTTTTGCATTCAGAGTGTATTACTTCATCAGGACTCGAAGTGACCTAAAGGTCATGGGCAGAGGCAATTCAGGGGCACCCTGCACCCACAACTCTCTAACCTATTGTGGTTTGAAACCTCATGGTCCCCTGAGCACGAAAAGCAGTAAGAACGGTTACTGTTCCTAGTTTATCTTATTTAAAATGGCCGCAAAATAATATGGCGGGAATATTACGAATGTTTGGTATAAAATAATAATTAGAAAACAATCTTAGAAATATTTTTGACGTAACAGCTCTTAATATTTTTTCATATTTTATGATGAATAATTAAAAAGGTTCATTTTGAAATTTTTCTGGTAAAATCCGAGGTGACGAAAAAAATGAACGCCAAAATGAATTTAATATTTTCATAATTATCTATGTAAAAACATTGCAAAATACCACAGTTCCATTCTTAATGATGTAATTTAATATTTTATTATCAAAGCTGGATTTATAAAACCTCCGTACAAGAGTTCATGTCAGCCAAAATGATGAAAAAGCACTCAGGAAGTAAAAATAACATGGTATGAATTCTCCACAAAATATGTAAATAATTTAAAATAATCCAAAGAATAACAGAAAATAATAATTAAAAATATATTCAATCAAAAGCCGTAACTTCTTTTCAGAAAGGTTTATTTAAAAATTAAAGCGTGGCTTCTGATATTTTATGAAGGAGCTCAGGCTAATCAAGATGGTGGACACGACAAATCGACCCGAACATTCTGATAATATATAAAAATAATGAGACAATAATCATCCAAAATACTTTGACATATAGTTGGTCTTATATCTGGCAATATGTATTGCAAAGTAATCAAAGTTACTCGTCAGAACATTTTTGTTGGGATTCACGTCAAGCAAGATGGCGAAAAAAGTAAAATGACGGCCAGTGTAATAATTACTATACATTGTAATAAGGAAAATAATCTTAGAAAGTGTATTTGACCCAGTTTTTATAAGAACCTGACCATATTCTTTTATCATTATTCGAAACGTATTTCGGAAATATTCTTAGGATCTAGGTGAAGTAAGATGGCGGAAATAGCAAAATGGCCGCCCATATAATCATTAAAATATATTAAGATAATGAGACAATATTTATGTAAATTATATTTCACACAGTCTTCTTTGATTTATCACCATATATAACGCAAAATAATCAAAACTTGTTTTTATGACATTTTTGTTGGTATCCAAACCACCCAAGATAGCGGAAAAAGCAAAACGGCCGAAAACGTAATTGTTACACTTGTAAAAATAAGGAAAATAATCATTACAATTATTGCTGACACAGTTGTTCCGATGAGTTCCAAAATCAAGTTTTGATTATTCAATATTCATCATAAAAAATAATCAAATGTTAAGAGTAGTTGGGTCTAAAATTTTGAGAGATTGTTTTCTTTTTTTTTATACAAAATATTCATAATTTTGTCGCCATTTTTTTTTTTGGCAACCATTTCGAATGAGATGCTTCCAAAATGTTTAGTGTAACACTCCACTTGATTTCGTGTTCAGGGGACCGTAAGGTTTCAAAACATGTTGGGTTGGAGAGTTGTGGGGGAAGGGTACCCGTGAAGTGCCTCTGCCCATGAACTATAAGCCATTTCGAGTTCTGATGAATTAACATAACGTGATTTATCCATGTAACGTCTAAGCTAGGTACCATTGCATTTTTAATAAAATTATTTGCGAATTTGGTATCATGTTTCTATTTATCGGTAAAACATTTGTAAGCAATGAAAAAAAACCTGAACCCCTGAGGAGAAACAGGTCCTCAAAATTAGGATTGGTGGACATTTTGGTGTAAGCTAATTACTCGAAAGCCCGAACATGAGTGACAAGAGGCATTAAAATATACTCGTAATGCCGATCCATTGATATCAAAGTTTCTTTGATTAGACAAAGGCTTATTTTTGTCTTATTTTAGGCAGCCAAATTAGGATAATTGGAAAACAGAAATTAGTACAACATGTTTATGCCAATTACTCCTTGAGTCGTGGCAATGTACACTGTTCGTTTGATGTATCGAATTTATTAAACACAATGTAAGGACAAAACTTTATTTGGAAGACCGACCATCGAATTTGGATTAAACGAATTAAATACTTGACTAGTCAAAGCAAATTCCATCACTATCGAGAGTCTGTTATCGTAAGTGCTTTTAGGATTTTCGACACGAATGCTTTACATCAGCGCTTCTCAACGGGTGGGCCGCGAAGCTCTCCCAGGTGGGCCGCGAGATCCGCCATAAAAAAATAAAAAAAATAAAGAAAAAATAATGTACTTTTTGTAAGGTAGACCTCAGAAAAATTTTGAGAGTCAAAGTGGTCCTCGAGTTAAAAATGGCTGAGAAGCGCTGCTTTACATGATTCAAACAGTCATGCTACCGATAACCGGAATGAATTTTCAAGCTTGAAAGGACGAGCTTACGTGAGGGTTTCTCCTGATACTAATTTGGGGCAATGTTTATGTATTAGAACTCATTAGGTGATAAATTCGGACATTTTCTACAGAGTTACAAGGGATCTATACGTTTTCTTTCAACATAAAACAAGGAACCAGCCGCTGTGTACAGCCAAAAGTTACTTATTTCCTAGCTCTTCTATCACTTTTTGATTCCTTGCCGAAGGAGACAGAAATCTATGCAATCACGCTGGCTAATTATGCATGGGTGTATGTGCGTGTGTAGCCGATGTGTGTTTGTGACGCTTGGCTTATGTATAAACACGATATCTGAAGATAGCAATGATGGATACTTTTTTATATTTGGAATATACAAAAATCGTAATAAGAGGAAGATCCCTATTGTTTTCAGTGGGTCAAAGGTCAAGTGAGGTCACCAGAGGTCATAAGCCGGAAACATTGTACCAAGATATTTCTTGATATGAAGCATGGATGTTTTCATACTTGGCATATAGATGTGTTGTAGTCAGAAGATGAACCCCATCAATTTTAGTAGAGTTGAAAGGATATCTGAGGTCACAGGAGGTAAAAATACGAAATTCTTAAAAACTGCTTGTAAACATGATATCTCAAGAGAGCAATGTTGGACACATTTTATACTTGGTTTATAACTTTATCACATTACGAGAAAGAATTATATTGTTTTCAGTGTAAGTCAGGGTCATTTGAGGTCATCAGAGGTCAAAGACCGAACATCTTCAGAAAACACGATATTTCAAGAGAGGGATGATGAATACTTTTCATACTTGGTATACAGATTTGGTACTTTAAGAGAGAGAACCCTATGGGTTTGTGGAAGGTCGCAGGTCATCTGAGATCATCAAGAGTTGGAACTGCGAAAACCTCGTAAACAAAATAAACAGTGGTCGGTACCTCCAAATTGTGTCCGGCATTTCGTGACCAACGAAAAGTTAGGGCTGATTTTTTCTACCATTCCTAAGATAACATTAAAGAAAACAACATATATTTTTCAAGCATATCTGTTCCAGTAATAATTCTTATTTGAATAACCTAAGTATGAACACGTGTAAAGGATGATGTGACTATAGTGTCATATAATACCCCCTCTTTGCATCCTCTCCTTTGAAGATAACGCCTATTTCCTTTCAAACCTCAAGTATGTTTACCTCCTATCATGATTCATAAACAGGAAGTTGCTCTTTGAACAATCCTTCTTTGATCACAGTCAGTTTTGCACTCAGCCGTAAATGATTGCAGACTTCCTCTCGTCCGGTTCTCACGAGAAACTTCTGCTTCCGGCTCAGACATTACGTAATCAAACTCACCTTGCACAGGCGTGTCTAAAGTTTGTTCATTACAGCTTTGATTGGCCACTTCCAGAAAGTAACTTGTAAATATTTATACTTTATTGTCTTAAGACTCGAAGTGACCAATGAGTATCACAGTAATGATTGACCACCACGTGCAGGATTCTGGAGTCTACCTTTAAGAGTTTCACTTTAGGGATCTCTAAGAAAGTTGAATTCTGACTTTCAAAGAGAGAAGATCTAATTTTCAGTTACCTTTGTTACAAGAAGTGTTTTTCTGTTCACAATTTTAATAATCATGTTTCATTGAAAGAAGCCGTTAATAAAAAGATGTAACCAGGACTTCGACTTCTCGAATTTTTCTTCTGGTGAATTAATTTCTACCGAGGCAGAACAGCTAGTCGAGGCATGGCGCGAACCCAACACAACAATAGCATTATTAGAAATACCATATGTTTAAAGAGTTTTTTGATGGCGTGGTGGAATTGTGCTCGGTTTCTCACACAGACGGCCTGGGTTCGAGTTCCTCCTTAGTCACTTTCTTTTGTTCATTTTTTGTTATTCAATTTGTGGTAGGGCTCGAAGGTCTTGTAAGGTCAGCAAAGGTCAAATTGTGAAAACACTGTAAAAATTATATATTCAAGAGGTGTAAATTTGAAGGATGATCCTCAGCGCAACGAAGCACCCTCTTTCGGCAAGGAATCACTAAGCCTTTGGCCTTTTTGGTTAAAAGAAAGGAAGACGAGAGCTTTGTATAAGAGACGTCATGACGTTCTGTTGAAATACTTACCCCTCCACACCAAATTCCTACAGATGCCTTGTGGAAATCACCGCAATCATGGGGATCAATGGGACGTAAGGTGGTAAGAATCAACAGACCCATCAGAAGGGACACCCACCCCATTATCAGCTGCACAATTGAAATAAACTTCCGTCCTTTCGTAGCAAAGTCTCTGACATCAGCCGTCGACTGCCCTGAAGCAATGTTCTGCAACCTTGATTCCTCTATCGAGATCGGGAACGGATTCTGTAGGGATTGCATCTGTTTGGATAAATATACTAGTAGAACAGTATACTTTCATTGTGATATATATTTAGGGATGAGAAGTTTAAATGATTTTCACGGTATGACCTTTGACCGCCAACAAATACAATAAGTTCATTCTCCCTTGTATGGCGAATCTTTATTATTAAGTATTCAAAATATACGCACACACTTACCAGCGTAGTTGTAAACATTTTTTCCCCTTCGGAAAGGTATCAACAAGGGTAGTTATTACAGTTTTTATCCATTCATAAAAAGTGATCATATTTGCAGCCAGTTTGCATGGTGCTAGGTGATTACCAAAGTTTCCTACTCAAAAAAAGCAATAATAAGCAAGTGCATACAAATTAAAGCACTGATAAGGGATGCCCCGGTGCAGCTCGACAATCTTTCAAAAGCAAAGAGGATTTTCCCCCAGGAAATTGTCTTTTGAATGAAAGTATTTTGTGAATGATGAGTATAACATTCAAACAATCAGTGCCTTATTTCTACATGGCATGACTTACTTGCATTCTCATTTTTGATTCCTTGCCAAAGGCAGAAAGAATCTTTGTTATCACGCTGGAGAGTGTATATACTTGTGTTGGCAACGCTTGGCTTGTAAACACGACATCTCAAGAAAATAATGACAGATACTGCTCATATTTGGCATATAGATTTAATTAAGGAAGATCCTATGGCCTTTTTGTAGAGGTCAAAGGTCATGTAGAGTCACCGGTAGTCTTAAACTGAAAACCTTGAAAACACGAAGTCTCCAGGTGGGAAACATGGATAAATTTTACACTTGGCTTATGAACGCTCCATACCCAGAACATAGACCGTATTGTTTGGGTAGAGGTCAAGGGTTATCTGAGGTCACCGCAGGTGAAAACATGGAAATTATTAAAACTAAATATTAAAGGGGGACTATACGGTTTTCAGTCGAGGCCAAAGTTCATTTGAGGCCTCAGAGGGAGCCCGAGAGATACCCGATGTCACAAGACAGGGATTACGAATACTTTTCATACTTGGTGTATGTCTTTGTCATTTTAAGAGAGAGTAAACCTAAGGGTTTTGTTGGAGGTCAAACGTGATTTGAGTTGACCAGAGATGAGACTATGGAAACCTCGTAACCTAAATAGGAAGTGGGCGGTAGTTCCACTTGTGCCCTTTAGTGACAACCGACCGCAAAGCTAGGGCTGATATTTTGCACCATTCCAAAGATAAAATTGTAAAGAACAACATAAATTTTTCACATGCATACCGTAACTGACACAGACATTGGCAATTCTAATTTTATTCACCTAAAAATGAACACGTGTGAAGGATGCTATGACTATAAGAAACTGGAAATACCAAACTTGTAACGAGAAAGTTTTTTTATGGTGTTGTGGAAAGTGCTGGGTTTCTCACACAGATGGCCCGCGTTCATGTCCCTTCCTGGATAATTCTTTTTCATGTTTCTTTTAATTTTGTTCCTGAGTTTTAGATGAAGCTCAAAGGTCATATGAGGTCACCAGAGGTCAAATTAAATGAGCATGTGATAGGTTAAGAATGCAGGAAATCTTTCTCTAAACACAAATTTGCAGTCACTTTTTATTTCTCACATGAATAGGTCAGGTGCGGAGCGTGGACTTCCATTACATGGAAAACCCCCAGAGTGTCTTCAGTAGTTCTTTTGCAGTGTTCATTTTACATATTTAAAAGTGCTGCAATTTAAACATTAAATTGTTGGTACCTGAGGTTTATAAAAATGTAAAGGACACAAGTCGGTGCGAAAAGAGATATTCTTGTAGAAGGTCTTTATGAAATTTAGATCATCACAATAAAGGTAACATTTTATATTTTAAATAGTGGGCACAAATAAGTCGTCGACTAAGACACAACTCAGAGGACGAGCACAAACAATGTTGTCATGACTAAAACACGTGTTTGAGAGCACAGAAAGGCTGGAATGTTGTTGTATAATATCGCTGTCAAGCATTTTTCAAATTGAAAATCAGCAATTTTGACTTTTAAAATGGGAACAACAAAATCAAATAGATGCAGGTACCCGTATTTATGGAGAAAACCAATTCAACAGTGTTGTAGTTGAGACCAGCATATTTAAGACCGAGACCGAGACCAGGGGGTGTCGAGACCGAGACCCAGACCAGGAAAGAAATTCGAGACCGAGACCGAGACCGAGACCAACAAGGTCCGAGACCGGAACCAACTGTATATATTGTACAGGGAAATGAAACAAACTGTCCAACTTTCTTAATATTTTTTTACCTGACTTTATTACCTTATACTCCCAAAACGACCTATATAGTACCAAGAGTGCGTCACTCACTGATATGTACACCTGTTTTCTACTATCATATGCCAAATATAGTTAACATAATTAATAACTTACCATAATCATGTATTTTTCTAATGTGGCCCTTCTCTGTAAATCGGAGTCAGTTAGTGCTACAAGTGTTCAGTGTTGATGAACTTGGTGCCAATGTATCATAGTGAGCTTGACCAACCCACAGAAAAATGAGTCACAGAACTGTACTAAGTGCCAACCTTTCCTTCGGACCAGGATAAACGATGGTAACCATAGGCTAAAAGATTATTGTACTGTCCATGACGTCATGGACAGTACCTTAGGCACGCTTCTCATTTTCGAGAAGCAGTTCTTTCGTTCAATGTTTCTTGATTCTCATTGAGTGCTTTGTTCTACCATTGAGCTCATTATGTAGAGTGAATCATGTAGATGGGAACGAGACTTCTTGGTCTCTTTTGGTTGGAATGGGGCTGAGCATGATTGGTTTTTATTTTAGCAGTTTTGTATTTTATTGTTTTGTTAAGAATGGCTTGAGTAAGTCAAACTACCTAAACAGTAGTAGGCCTACAGTATATTGTGGAACATGGTCGTACTGTCGTATTTCGCACACAATAGGCCTACTCTACGCACGCTTCTTATGTCGTAAAACCAGGGAGCTGCCATTGACACACACACTGTACGGCTGTAAGTGCTGTCGCGCTTGCTGATTGGTCGATTGCTTAGAGTATGTCGGCTAGGGAAGGTCAATCACGAAAGGTGAGATTGTTTTGAAGCAAGAAATGAAGCTTGCAGCCTACTACAAGTCCATTGTGATGATATCTGCGGAGAAGTACAGCTATAGGCTAATTTGTTTAGACATGAAATATTTTTGAATACTTCCCACAAGACCTTGAGAGTAGGCCTACCATTTCCTGCATGCAAAGCCCAAAATTTGTGCTTCTCGAAGTAAAACAGTAAAAGCAAAGTGATCTGTCACTCAAATTTCGGTGCATCAAGTTAAGAGGATTTAATTATCTTCAAGTACATATAGGCCTATTGTCTGACGGATTTGGTCCATCTTTCTCACATCTTCACTGTGCCAACACTGAAAATTGAAAGACCAATATTCTAAAGCTAGCACAGTGGCGTAGCCACGGGGAGGGTTTGGGGGGTTGAAACCCCCCATGACCCAACCTTGAAAAATATAATTGCAAAAACACATGATCACTATAAACTTTATTACATTTGAGGCACAAACATTGCACCATTTTGCATCTGGAGACCTAAAATAGCCGTTTTTCTCCCGCCCCTTAGACCTTTCCCTCATTTCGTACTCCAAAACCCTCCCCAGGCCTGGCTACGCTTCTGAGCTAGCATAACCACTGAGGACGTTTCAAAATACCAGCACAGAAACAATCATGGACAGTAAGTGGTTACGATTTTCGTAACCACATTTTCTAGTTATCAATAACTTTTTGAATGATTCTGAATTTGCATTTATGAATCGCCTTGCGGGCCGGACAAAATTGTCTCGAGGCCTGCATACGGCATGCGGGCCTGAGGTTCCCCCACCCCTGACTTAAAATATTTATATATGGATGTAGAGAAAAGTTCAGAAATCACAAAGCAAACATAGAAGATGTATTGTACCAGCGTAAGAATGAGATGATTTATTCAAGTGCTTTACAAGATTCTCAGAAGAAACTTGACATATCCATGAAAGTTCCTAAAAACTCCTTGAAAAGTCCATTCAATTCTGAAAATCAATAAAGGAAACCCTTACTTAAGCATCAGTAAACTTGCCCTCAATATGAAGGATAAATGACTTTGTAGCTATGAAACATTTTCTGGTCCCGTATGCCTACAAAAAACACTTACGAATCTGCCGGGCAATCACATCTTATCAACAGAACTCGGTTCTTTAACAACTGGTCAGCAGATGCAGACCATTTAAACTTCATGTTAGCAGATTTTCTCCGGTTAGCAGTAAAACAGAATGATGCAGACAGATTATTAGTTTCACAACATTGTGCGGCTGACATTTTCTAGTCGATCACTGCTCAACTATACGGAACTGGTGGCGCTATGCTAAAACATGATAAGATGCATTAGAATCTTACCATGGAACTGGTATATTAGTTTATTCTATTTTCAATAGCTTAATGATCATTATTAGCCAGATATGGTAAATATGGTCATGAAAAGGCCAACAGGCAATCCCGAAGAGTTAGAAATGGATAGCACTGAACAAACACTGAGAAGGGATTTCAACACACACACACAGTGAACACTGCTTTGTGCAGTACCAGACTGCCACTGTTCTGATTGTACTGAGTAACCTTACCTGTGTTCAATGCACTACTATCCCCATTGACTAAGTTCAGTTAAAGACCACTCACTAGCTCACAGAGGGAAGTTCAACCCATATTAGATACACTGTATGGACTCGCTGGATGAACGATTTTTTCTCAGTGAATTATATTTTCAATGAAAGAAAATGAACTTAAAAAATAGTTTGATGTAAATGAGTTTATTTAAAAAAATGAAAAAAAAAAAAAAAAAAAGAACGAAGCGAGACCGGAAAAAATTCCGAGACCGCAAGGGTCCGAGACCGAGACCACAGGGTGTCGAGACCGAGACCGGGAAAAACTACTACATCCCTGCAATTCAACACCGTGGTGTGTTTCTGCGGTGCAAAGAAACGTTCAAGGGTGCCACGTAGGGTCTGAACGACATGTATGGTATTGAAATAAGTTCAAAGATTGCTGCCCTCTGTAAAACTCGACCTTTCAGGGACTTGGAGCTGATTTAGTTACCCAGACCAGGGAGCTGTTACGTTACACAGGTTCTTATCTACGACAAGCCTTTGTCCTAGCGCGGTGGTAGGTCGGTGGGTTCAAAATTTTACGGCAAGCGCTATCTAAATTATTTATTTTGATAGGTGCAAGTCCGTACAACATCCCATTGTTTAACAAACTATATGAATGTAAAGCTCCTATCAGGTCGCTGGAGCTAAGGCGTACCCAACGATTGCAATTGAAGAGCCGTATAGAACTTGGAAGCCGACCTACTGTTGCCGCGAAGAGAAAATAATTATTTCAGCATTATTAGTAGCACAATATCCACTGGGACGAAGCTTTGAATAAATTTCAGACGTTCCCTCTGGAGGTCGGTTGATGGGGAAAATGTTGAAGCTGAGATGTGTAACGCGTTTTTTTTTTGAATGGTCCGCCTAAGGTCCTGCAGTTTGATTATCTGACGATGCGATCCAAGTTTGGTAGAAGTTAATTGTTATACTCACTGTCAATGTTGGCCAAATTGCCCATACAATATGAACTTACTTTTACTTACTTTCAAATGAAGATTGCGTGAAGATTTCCTGGGGTATATACTTTCCAGTAGCAAATTGTCAATCAAACATTAAAGTAACGTTCTCGCTTTAAGCCGCGGTCAGACTACAACGAATTCGGATCGGATTCCGATCCGATTTTTGTGAGTTTTTATTAAAATCTTCTCCATTTCGGGTCAGAAAGAGCCCAAAATTTGCCAACCAGTGTAAATATATGATTTGCATCAGAGGTCTATGAAAATGAAATGTTAACTGATTTTCTTTTCGTGACGTCACATCGACGGACAGCTTTTATCGGACACGCGTAGTCCGATAAAAGCTGTCTTTCGATGTGACGTCACGAAATAATTCGTTTAAATTAGGTATGCCCCCTCAGGAAATGAGAAATGTAATAAACCCAGATGCCTTGTATGTCAACACATTGATACTTCACCCAACATAATTCATAATGCCACTGGCACGGTACTGAAACCTGGAAAATTCAACTGCGACTCACATAATGTTGTTTACATGCTTTATTGCACTCTATGTCCCCTCGCTACATACATTGGAGAAACTAGCACAAGTTTTAGACTCCGCTTCAATAACCATAAGCACAGCATACGCAGAAACATCACTGGCTTTCCCGTAGCAGAACACTTCAATCTCCCTAATCACAGCTTATCCCACCTAAAATGTAGCATTTTGTTTGGCCACTTTAGAACAGCCCAAGAGAGAAGCAAGCGCGAAATAAAGACAATCCTCCAACTCGAAACACACACTACTGGTCTAAATAGAGATCTTTCTTTTATGAGCACTCATGCACAAATTGCCCCTGATGTATATAACCTTTAAGTTTTTCCCGTTACTTTGTATTCACAACTGAAGAAGAGCTTTTGACTGCTTGAAATATTTTGTGTTTTCGTTTGTAATATATCAGTTGGCGTGTATGTATCTGTTTTTCCGGAGTTTTCTTTCTTTTCTATCTATGTTGCCAACACACGCTAACCAATATGACATATATATATATAAATATATATATATATATATGTATATATATATATATATGTATATATATATATATATATATATATATATATATACATATTCAAAGTTAGAATGTGTAGGTCGAAAGGTAAACAGTAGTACATTCGATCGAATGTGCTACTGTTTACCTTTCGACATATATATATATATATATATATATATACATATACATATACATACATATATATATATATATATATATATATATATATAAATATACCGTAATATTTTAGTCCGTGTGTTGGATTCAATGAGTAGGACATGATAAAAAATAGAGTGTGATTTTGTGCTTACTGAATAATTTATTTTTCGCTCTCCTCTAGGGGCTTGGTCAAGTGTCTTTTGAAATCCATCCGTTACGTACAGATTTGAGATGCGCAACTCAGCGCCTACATAACCAGAAAGCCCAAAGGCTTAGTGATTCTTTGCCGAATGGGGATGCCTTTTTACATTGAGGTTTATCCCTCAAATTTATCTTTCTCGACTATTCTATTTTACGATGTTTTAACAATTTGTCCTCTGCTGACCTCACATGACCTTTACACCCCACCAAATATAACAAAAAGAAAAAAGGAAGTGTCTTAAAAGGGATTCGAGGCCGGGCTGTCTGTACGAGAAACCGAACATTTCCACTACGCCATGAACAAAGTCGTTATATGAATGGTAGCCTATTTCTAATCATGCTATGTCCACAACATCCTTCACACGTATTCATAATTAGGTACTTAAAATTGTAATTATTACTGGAGTAATTACGCTGTTAATAGTGTTATTCTTAGGCCCAGATAATACAATGCCCAAACAGCCGCCATTATTTGTACTATATTTTAATGAAAAGGGTCATCGTCTGTGACCTGGGAAGTACGTTTAGCCCAAACTTGTCTATATGCTATGGACTATACGCACTAATGAACGGGGGGCGCTTTGCTTAGGTAATTGCTTCCCACCCAAGCGTGATAATAAAATACACCAAGTGACCTTTAATTCATCCTCGCAGTCCCAAGAAAGATGTTGATGAGGGCGCCAAAATAGACCTGCTTCCTTCCGGGATGATTGTCAACATGAACAATAAAAACAGTCTATGCAGATCCCATTAGCTCCCAAAAACTGTTTCTCAAAATATTGAAAAGAGCCTCCTAGTTAACATAATTTAAAAACAAACCTGTCAGTGGGAATCAATGGCTCTAGAGTTTGCAGGCACACTCATATATATAATAACTCGAAGGACTTTTAAATGTACTGGATATGCTACTGCTTTCGATACCTAAACCACACATAAAGTGGCTAGTATTTACCTCTTGAACCATTCATACTGCTGTACACTTATACATAATTCTGGAATCATATCTGATGGGCGTTTTTTTTTTTTTTTTTTGCCTTCCTCCAAGCCTTGCTACTCCGTAAATGCAGCGTGGTCATCTGACCCTGCATGTTATGTCATAGAAATGCTTCTTTCTGTACTTTTTTGATTCTCAAATGCCAGGAAATCACATCTAATTAAGTTTCTTTTATTTTTCTTGAAAAAGGTACTCTAGAGAGCCGTCTTGGTCATTTCTAACAATGTACTTAGTTACTGGCTATTGCAAAGCGGTCACATAATGATAAAAGATTTCATGAAAACGTATGGTTCTTTGTATTCTTACCTTGATTTTCAAATGCCAAAAATGTACATCTAACAGTGATTAGATTCCCAAATTTTGACCTCCCCTTTAAGTGTTTCCTTCTTTTGACTCCAGTAGATTTAATCTACCATCACAACGTGAGTTCCTTTCTTCATACCAGAAGACTACGTCCTCCTACTCGTTCGTTGGACCGCAAGAGAGTTTTATAAAATGAGCGATGTATTCACATTAACAAGATTGCAATCTGTATCATGAAACATGACTGGAAAGGGAAACGTACAGTATAGAATTAGAATGCAAACAAGACAATGCTTTTGTTGATGCTTCTACACAGTGAGTTTGGAATGAATGATTATGAGAGACATTTGACATCGTTTAAACAGTGGCTTTACATACTAGAGGTAGTCAGGGTGAGACCTGACTTTTTGGGCCATGAGTACTTTTGGCCTTTTGACCACTTCCATTGGTAAATGAATAGACTGACAGAAATGATGCCCCACTCATAAGGGTTTTCTGAATACACTGGGACTACAAATTTACATTCTTGCTGAAAAGTCACAATGCTTATGCTACCAAATCCTTGCCAGAGAACAGGAGCACAACTGAAAGGCGAGCATATTTTTTGTATATTTTTAATAATTTGATTATGATATTGCTAGTAACTCATGAGATTTTAATGTAGAAAATGTGTAGATGCAACTTACAGGGCATTGGAAGTGCCATTTTCAGCAATCTGGGAGGCATTTTCTTGTAAAAAACACGCTTTTGTCTACAAGCTTCACCTCCTACTTAGCAAATTCGTGGCAACATGCCTGCCAGATAACAGCGGTGGGAAAACATGAATATGCAACAGTGATGCCACACCCTTCCCACATTGTAGGGGAACAGCCACATAAGTGATAAATGACCTGTTGGAATGATATGGGGGTGCTTCCTGTCTCCCTTGCTGTGACGCTGATTGAAGGGGGAAGGGGGGCGAAGCCCCCACACCCCGGAAAAATTTTCGCCCTCAAGAAGATAAAAAATTATCATTGCCTTAATGCATGTTAGTATGTCTCGCTTCCCCCTAAAAAATGTTTTCATCCCTCTTCAGTACCTTGTCTGGCTACGGGGCTGATTCAGGGATATAGACTTCGACAGTTGGAATTCTCTGGATTCAAATCCACGTTGAATTTAGCCCCTACATTCACCAAGTCCTCTGCTACACCAATCCGTGCAAACCATACTATCATCAATAATTCTCCACCCACCCGCTCACATGCTCACTCAGCATTTAAAGGGGATTTTTCATGATCCCAGACAGTTCCAATTCTCCCAACTATGCATCTTCTAGTTCCTCCCATAACTGTATGAAGCTCTTCCTTGTGCACGACTAAACCTGTTTTATTGCTTAAAGCCATGTCCTGGTGAGCATACAAGGCTATAAAATGTGATAAAAGCACTCTCTCTGCCTTGTGTGGAATGTGAGCTACACTGCATCTTTCAAATTTTCAAACTTTGATGTCAATCAAAGAGCAGTCACCAACTGAGAATTTTGATATACCCACACTAAAAATATACTTTGGGGTGATGACTGCCTGTCTTTAAATCGACGGGCCATTATTCTGACATAAGTAATCCAGTGGTGGTACGGGGGTAGCTAGGCTGACCAGTTGAAATGAACTTACGAAATTTGAAGAGACAATAAGCCGTTTGATAGAAATATCGTAGGCTAGGTCGCAACTTTTTATCCTGCTTGCCTTTTATTAGACTATTTGAACTGTGGATTGCTAAGATGATATTTAAGAGTAAAGAATGTTGTATCAAGCTTCAACTTACACAGCCTGGAAACTTGTCGCTCAAAGCAATAAAGGAAGCATTTTGTCCAAAACAGTATTCTTATTACGCTGTATGTGCCAACGGATAGTGACGCTCCGCTCTGTTAAAGTCACGACAAACCACCTTCTCCCCACCTAAACACTTTTCAACATAAATTTGCATCAAGTTATCTGACATGATCTTATTTGGTACCCGCTCTGTCAGTCTGGATTGAGAAAATTAAAAATTAATGGTTAAATTGCGATACTTGTGACCTTCTATTGAGTGCGCATTCAATGTCATTTATAGATAGGTAAGTGTTCAGTTTATGTCCACTATTTTGAAAATACCCTCAGCGCTTCGATCCTGGGCTACGCCTCATTTATTCCATTTTGCCCTGCCATGCTGTGCCCTGAACCCGGGGTCTTCCAACGGACCCCTAGGCACCGCAGATTTAGATGGATAGCTAACCATTTCAGAATAAAGCCCAAAGGCAAACTCATTGGTTTGCGTCTGGCTGTGGCCCGTGAGGTCTTCCCGATTAAATATGTGGGCCACCAGCGAAAATACTTGAGGACCCCCATATACGAGTTTAGAGTAGAACTATTACGAATATCATCTACACAATACTGCACATATTGCAAACACGTAGATGCCGTGTGGAGCTATACAAAAATTGCATAGGACAAGGCAAATACTTTATAATGTGACGATGGCTTAGTTGCCTAAAAGTGAATCGCAAATTCTGCCGGTCTCGAGCCCAGTCTCGAGCCCAGTCTCGGGAAATTTAGAGATGATTCACCAGTCCGGACTATACGAGACAGAGTCCGAGTCCGAGTCCTTGCCTTCCGAGTCCGAGTCACGAGTTCGAGTTCTTAAAATCGTGACTCGAGACCGGTCTCGAGTACAACAAGCACTGCTTGGTAGCGTCAGATAGTAAGCCGCCTACTCCCTCCCCCCACTTCCCCCCCACTTCCCCCCCACTTCACTTTCGGTGCTTCATCTCTCTTCAGTAGTGACAGTAGTGCTATGTAGAAGTTTCTACAACAATAAATTTATTACCTGTGCCATAGCACATTTGCCTGGCTTATATCTGATTTCTATTTACCTATGACTTTTGAAACTTGTCATCAGAGAATTGACAGCTTTAAAGATAACAGTAGTAACCTTAATTTAGCTATAGGGTATCTTTTCTGGCGTTCGTAAGAAAGATATATCAATAGAATTTACCTGGGATTCTCAATTTTTATGTTACAACTGTGAAAGGAAGTATTTGCAGAATTTGCACGTTGGAGCTCAGTTTCATATGTTCGTTTATTTATAATTAAGTAGTACTACTTTAGCGACTTTGAAATTTAAATACTTCTCTCTTTAGGGCTTTTATTTCTTGTATATTTGTAGTCATCTGGTACAGATCATTATGGAGCACATTCTAATTGCACATTTATTTTAAGATAACATGCAACTTTGCAGATTTTATTATCAAGTGTAACACTTTTGCTCTATTATGTCACTTTCGCTCTATTATGTTAACAACATCGTTACCATTTACCTAAAGATTTTAATGCATTAGTTTACAGTAATTTGGAAATAATGGCTTAACATTTTATTGTTTGTATTTTATTTTCTTCTTAATTGGTTTTTAATAAAAGACCACCTACTTTAAAATTTGACATAATGGTAATAAAAGGATCGCAGTTTCACTTTCCTCTTCGAGCTTACTCAGTTATTTCCTACTTTTCGTTTACAAATTTAGACTGAAATAACAGGAAATTTGATTTAATGTTATGAGTTCAATATGAAACTTCTTGAACCAAACATTAAAGGCATTTACTGTAAAGCAGAAACAAATTACAGCAATGTATTTAAAGGATATTGTCGGAAAAAAGTAATAACTCCGAGATTTCGTGTAATAATCTCAATGAAAGTTTACGCATAATGTGTTGCAGATGGTTACATGGCTAATCGAATTTAATGTGTTTATTGAGTCTTTTTGACTTGCGTAAATTTGTTTTTCATTTTAGTTCCTGGAAATGCCATTTGGGAATATTTATTATCAAAGACATTCTAGCTAGACTCATGAAAATTTTCAGACTGACGTGCAATTGACCGAAAATTTGCTTTTTAAGAACATATGTATTATTGATTAAGACAAATATTGTGAAAATTGATTCCACAACATGTTGCTTAAAAGAGTACGTAACAACGTTTGGGAAAAAAAATTCAGTCATTTAGAAAGAGTTGGAAAGAGTTGCAAAAATTCTTATAAGAAAATTATCTTGGTCCGCAGTTTCAAAAAATTTCCAATAATGCACTTGGATGAGAGCCACCTTGTAAATTCCAAGTATTAATGAAGGACTTTCCTTAAACATTTTAAACTTCTAGAGATACACCTCAAGACCTATTGCTGGATAATTCCATTCATATACTCTGTGTCAATCAAAGCCTTAAGCCAATTCCAACGAAGTATTGAAAGTTCTTACCTTGTCGATAAAGGAGTACGTGTTAAAGAGTTATTTATTTTTTCCCACTGTCACTCTAGTGTCATCAACAGACTGGGGAAAGAGGGAAAAGTTGATCGACACCGTTCTTGTAAAATTGAGTGACTTATACAATGTTTTTCCCTGAAATCGAAAAGGAAGGCGTTAGGCAACCTACTGGCAGAGTTATCCTCGCAATTAAAGTCCTCTACTAGCATTTCCAATTTCCAGTTCTTTTAACCTAAATTCACAGTCTGTCTTTTTGCTTATTTTGAATATCAAACTGTTTGAGCTTTATCTCATATTCGGTTGAAATGTCTGGTATTCTTTTTATTTATTGCCTGAAGCTTAGGTCTGTCTTTTTACTTATTTAGAACATTACTACTAATATCTTGTTCCGTTGAGCTATAAATACTCAGCTAGAAATTTAAGACTTGTAAACGCTTTGTTTACATGTTCTAGTTTAATAAGGTGATCCGAGATTCGATAGTTTATGGAGAATAACCGCATTGTTGTAAGTATAACACAACACAGGATATTACAGGAACACCCAGTCTCTCCCATTACAACTTTTCTAATCCGGTACTAATACAGAATGGGAGACTGGAAGTGACTTAACTACACACCATCTGGAATCGCACTACCTTTTAAGAAACTAGGAAAATACTTAGGAAAATCTTAACCACATTTTTGTGTGTGCCAGGGTTGGTAGTTGGATAATTCCAATGCGAGTGATAATTAGAAGTACAATGCTTTCATATATCAAAAGACATGCGTGTCTGAAAATTACACGACTAAAGGAATTCATGATGCATTTTGGTAACCATCATCTCGAGATATAGAGTACCGTTATTTGGCAAAATCTGGTCCATATCACGATATTCAAGTACGTTCTCAATGTTGGTGATATTTTCTCAGTTGCCGTTTTAGAAAGTAGTGTACGGTGCACCAAAAGCTGATACTTCAAAGCTTTTCTTTCAGTTACCACAACCTGATCTACAGTGTAGAAGCCATAACTTTCATTGAAAAACAATAAAATTTAAAAATATTTTAAGGCAAAACTTCTATAAAGACAAAGATTTGAAAACAAAAAACTGTAGTCTTACCATGTCTCGTTCTTCTTGTCAGTTCTGTGCTTAACTAAACTTTACTGTGACTAGAATCCAAGTAAAGTGAATGAGTGAATGATGAACGAAATTGTCTTAAACGAGACAGTCTTCTGCACAGATACTCTGGAAACGATATTTAGTTCAAAAGGCGCCTTTGTACAGTCTTCTTCAAAATAAGCCATTCGTCTGTCGTAACTTTTGAAACATAGACTTCTTAAATACGAATTAGCGGTTTCATTCGAAGTAAAGGTCACTTCCTGGAGAGATGGTTTTGTTGTTTAACATTTAAAACTAACAAAAAGGAATACGCAGAATGATGCTTATAGCCAATTATAGTCAATTACGCAGTATCATTTGCAACATTCCATAATTATATTAGCTGTATAGCACGCACAAAAGTAGAGGCTTTAGATTGCAGGAAATCACACTTTTAATTAATCTTGCATGATTTTCTATGGTGTTGCAACTACGACCTTGGACGTTAATAGGTGAGGGACAAGGGGTACATGTCCACACTTTTGAAAGTGAAGGTGATATCACATCGATTCCCTCTCCCCTACTTTTCTAGAACCCTGACAAAAATAGTTGGTACATGTTTAGTTTAATAGCTTACAAAATAAATAATCAACAAAATTAAGCTCGAAGATGATAGAATCAGCCGTTTAATGGATTGAAACGGTGGAAAATTGCCTCAATTTACACCTCAGGTGTTCTCAAATCCAAGTTTCGTCAGGGTCTCTTAAGGATGCCCCGATCCTTCGTTGGTAGGGCTTCGCGGTTTGCACTTCAATAATTTTCGAGGTTATGCCCCTCCCACTTTTGAAAAGCTGTTGACGTTCTTGACTACGACGCGCAAGTCGCCAGTACTTGGGGAATCGTAGGTATACAGTCAAATGGTGTAGATGAATGAGGAAACCGCAATCTTATAAACAAGCATTATTTAAAATGCATGGCAGGGCGGCGGGCAGGTCCTTCCCACTGCCCCTTAATGTTCAGCTGATTTGATGTATCACAGAACATAAAATCAAATGACTTTCTTTCTGAACTTAGCCATATATAGAACGAGATACGTAATTCATGGACATGACCAGCAAGCCCATTATTGTGTTTGGTCGCATTTTACGACTGTCACATGACCACATTTCTTTCGTTCGGTTTATACCACGATTTCCAGCAGCAGACGGAACAATATTTTGTGCAAAGTTATTTAAATTAGTAAAGACGTGAATGTGATGAGCACGTTAGTTAAACAATAATTTATTGATTCCTTGCCGAAGGCAGGCAAGGAATCTATGCGATGGTGATGTGTGTGTGTGTATGTGTGTAAGTGACGCTTAGTTTGTAAACACGATATCTCAAGATAGCAATGATGGACACTTTCATGTTTGGTATATATATTTTTCATGTTTAGAGAAAGAACCTTATTGTTTTTGGTGGAGGTCAAAGGTCATTTGAGGTCCCCAGAGGTTACACTGCGAAAACCTTGTAAACACAATATCTCAAGACAGCAATGGCTGGCAGTTTTTATATTTTGTATATAGATTTGTCATGTTGCGAGGAAGAACCTTATTGTTTTTGGTGGAGGTCAAAGGTCATTTGAGGTCACCAGAGGTTAAACTGCGAAAACGTTGTAAACACAATATCTCAAGACAGCAATGACTGACCCTTCTCATATTTTGTATACAAATTTGTCATGTTAAAAGAAAGAACCTTATTGTTTTTGGTCATCATTGTGGCCATTTGAGATCACCAGAGGTAAAACACCGAAAAGCTTGTAAACATGATATATCAAGATAGCAATGACGTCCACTTTTCATGTTTGGTATGTAGATTTTTTATGATGTAAGACAGAACCCTATTGTGGAGGTCAAAGGTCATCTTAGGTGACCGAAGATTAAACGGCGAAAACCTTGTAAATGGCTTGTAAACACGATATCTCAAGATAGCAATGACGGACACTTTTCGCATTTGGTATGTAGCTTTTTCATGTTGAGAGGAAGAACCCAATTGTTTTTTATGGAGGTCAAAGGTTATCTGGGGCACCGGGGGTCAAACACTGAAAAGTTTGGTTTACACAATATCTCAAGGCAGGAAGCATGGATAGGTTTCATACGTAGTATGTGGATGCGTTCTGGTGAGAAAGAGAATCTGTGCTGGGTCATCTGGTCATCTGGGGTCACCGGGGTCAAACACTGAAAATCTTGTTAACCCGCTATCTCCAGATAAGAAGCTTGGATAGATTTCATACTTGACACGTGGATGACTTATGGTTCGAGGAAGAACCCTTTTGTTTTTGGTGGAGGTCAAAGGTCATCTGGGGTCACAGAGGTCAAAAAGCAAACACTAAAGGTCAAAAAGAAAATTACCCAAGAATTCCCAAGATCGTCATCGGGGTAACCAGAGTTCAAAAAGCTCCCAAGAATTGCCAAGATCGTCATCTGGGGTCACCAGCAGTTAAAAAATGATACAGTCAAGAAAGATAAATTTGTGGGATAAATCTCAGTGCAACAAAGCATCCCCATTTGGCAAGGAATCACTAGACCTTTTGGCTATGTGGTTACAAAATAAGAGCTATTTTGTCCAAATATTTTAAAATTAAATATTAAGTAGGCTACTTTCAATATTAACATCCAGCTTATTATAACATTAAGCAGGCTACTGTTAGGGTAACTTCGCATAACTACGTCGCCATCAGAAGTATCAGTCGCTCAACGTAGTTTTCAAGTTCGGAAACTTTTCAACATTATTTGTGTTTATTAGGGTATTTCACCAGAAATGTGTATTGCAGTAACTGTAAAGTAATATAAATTTTAAGTTCCAAACCTTGAAGTGTTACTTAAGTCTAAAATTTCAAAAATAAATGTTACAAAGCTTAAAAAATGCATTCAAATGGTCCAACTACCATCTTCACAGGACATTCCTGAGCTGAGATAAAAAATGTTGAAGCTTATTCACTCAATTGAAAATGGTAGATTGCGCAATAAGTTGTGATGTCATTCTTGTACTACTCAAATTACCGTCTTTGTTTATCTTTGGATTCGGAAAGCCACTGCCTCTTTGTACCGAAATGTGATCACTGTCTTACTGTTATAGGGTGACTTGACTGTATAAGCCCTCTTTGTACAACATACTTTGCAAGGAAACAGTAAATGTTTCAAACTTATATAAATATCTTAATCTGAAAAGGAAACAAAAGCAGGTAGTGTGAGTGTACAAGAAGAACATCACAAATGAGTGTGCAATCGACTATTTCAAATTAAGTGAATAAATTTCAACTTTTTATATCTCAGCAACGGAGTAAGCTATGAAAATGGGAGTTGGATTAATGAAATTTATTATTCAACTCCGAAAATATATATTTTTTTAGTTCCAGACTTTAGATCCACATAAAGTATTTTTGCTTTTATAAAATAGAACTAATTTAGGCGTATTTTTTTTTCTGGCAATTTCTTGGAAGTAACTTCAGCTGCAGGTTAAGCGCGCCCCAGCGGGACACAATAACCCTATAGTATGCACTAACTTATATGAAGTTCTGTGGTTCGCCTACTGTAGGGACTATTGTTTGTAACTGTAAGCTGTTTAAGGTAAGCTTTTTCATAAACTGTTTATGCTTTACCTCTGTGATTTCTGTGGAAAGTTATCCTGTGAAATAATTCCGTATTCAGTGAAACCTTCGATTTTGCAAAGTCCTATAACGATAAATGAGGAATAACGTGTCCTGTTCTATACAGTATTTTTCTAACGTGAGGCCTCAATTAAACCAACATTAAAGCAAGGCTTGGCCTACAGTTCAAGAGAAGTGTTCCACCAACCTTTTTAACCTAGCCTAGGTTTTAACCTGAGTTGAAGGTGTTGAGACTTAATAAGCTGTTCGAATAACGACAGCGACAACGACAACGACAAAGATCATGGTGATGGTGATGGTGATGGTTGTGGTGGTGGTGGTAGTGGTGATGATGATGGTGATGATAATAAAGATTTAAACCCGGGCCTATCAAAATAATAATATTGCACAAAGAAAAAGGATCCCTAAGATGGAAAAAAAGGCTGGAGAAGAGATAGATCTTGAGTAATGTCATGAAATTTAAGAATGGTCGTAGCTTATTTGAATTTAACTAACAGGTTTTTCCAAAGACAAGCAGTTGAGTACTGGTAAGAACAATGAAAGAACCATGATACTTCGTAGACAATGGAGGAGATAAGAGTAGCATTTTGCAATGATGAGAGATGAGAGTAGCAAATTTGAACTAGAGCGATGACAGCGAGATCATGGAATATACTCTTGAACAAGATCTTACAAATACGCTGGAACAGAACTAAGCAGACATTTAAATGTTAGCAAAACAAGACTGAATTTTATTCGATCGACAAAAAGAAGCCAGTGAAAGTTACGAAGGGCAGGAGATATATGTTCACTGGGTTTTTGAGTGTTACTTATCTTGCAACCAAGTTCTGTATATGTTGCAATTTCTTGAGTCGACAGTCTGAAAGCCCATAGAGAAGGCCATTGCAATTATCGAGTCTTGAAGATACAAAAAGCATTAACCAGTTAACTAAAGTCTCACTGATCCTTTAATCCAAGTATTTTCTAATTTTATCAATTTGTGAAGCTCAAGAAATGCTGCTCAAAAACATTGTTGACATGTAGATCCATTGTAAGCTGACAGTCAAAAATTATCCCCAAGTTTCTTGAGCTTTGGACGTGCTCAATAGGAGCAGTGCCAATCCTCAATGATTGGATGGGAGGTACATATCGGAGGTTTAAAGATATTTGAATGTAGTTCTGTTTTGCTGTCATTTAATTTCAGGTCATTAGCAAGAGACCAAGACCTGATATCCTCCATACACGCTGGCCCATACCTGCCAACCTTTCAATTTCCAAAAGTGGGACAAACTGTCGCGATGCAACAGAAGTGCGTGTGAAGCATGCACATCGAGCGCGAAGCGCGAGACAAAAACGGGTGGGGTCCAGGGGCCCGCCTTAGGGCCCCTGGTGGGGTCCAGGGGCAATGCCCCGGTGGGGGTCCAGGGGGCGAAGCCCCCGGAAGCTCCTGGTAGTTTCAGATATGTTAGGAAGACTTTTTGAATGCTAAATTTATAAGTTTTAATGCTTACAATAACATTGAGTTTGTATTCCTGAAGCCTGGAACAAGCACAAGGGTTGGAAATTCAAGAGACCAAGAACTGCAGGCCTCAATCCCATTTGTTTTATTATGAGAACAAAAAGAATTAATGCAAAATGTGAGAAATTCCTGAACACCCGGCGTTTATATTGGCTTTCACCAAAGTAATATCACAGCAATAAACACACAAAACTTTCCCAACATCAGTGGAAGACAATGCATTTTTTTGTTTTTCCATGAAATGACCCCAACATGACCCACTAGATGACCAAGGATCTAAACTTTCTTGAACAACCTTTATGGGGCTCTTCAAGCCCCATAATATTTTTTTGATATTACCAAAAAAATATCACAAGAAATACCCCAAACTATTACTACATTTGTAGAAGCCAATACATTTTTTCTTTTTCTATAATATGACCACTAGATGACCATTGACCCAAAATTTATGAACACCCTTTTTGAGGATACTACCAAAGTTATATCACATCAATAAACACCCAAAGATATCCCTACATGATAAGGAGGTATACGACCTCTTTTGCTTTTCCATAAAACAAACCCCAGATGACCCCTAGATGACCTTTGACTCCAAATCCCTGATCATCACTGATAACCAACGATCTAGTCATCAATGTGTGTAAGTTTCATCAGAATTTGCCCAAGCATGTGTTCATGGGGATTGTGTAAAGTTTTGAGCACTTTCTCGTAACAGTGTTATATATGGGCAACATATCCTTAACTTTTAAAATAATGCAGGAAAATAAGGTAATTAATGATGCCATCTTATCAATAAATATGTCTTTTCATGCATAACTCAATGTTAGAGAACTGATAAAACTTTCTAAACACTTTGCAACAAGGGCTATTGAAAAATGTTTATAGCCCTGTGGCTATAGATCAAGCCTTCACCTCTGTAGCAGATTAACTGCAGAGACGTGTAGGTTAGGTTCTAGGTGTACATACATTACACGTTAGGCAAAGGCATAAGTGTCAAGCCTCCGTAAAGGAAGTTGCCTTGTAAGCAACAGTACTTCAAGTGAAGCTTGCGAATATGTTTTGAATAGTTGTCTGAAGGCTTTTTGCACATGCCGGTTCTTTGGCCAATAGCTGGTTCATTCTAGATACTTTCGGCGATGATCTTGTTTGATTGAAACAATGTGTATAGTGCACACTATAGCCTATGGTGAGAGCTGTAGCCAGTAGCTTGCCTGTGCTAGCTTACCAAGATTTCGGGACTAAAATCTCATCCCGTTGGAAGTCGATATCTTGCGTACGTATTCACAGGTTGCAAAAGATCTCCCTGCTAGTATTTCATGGCTTTTTACAAAAATTATCACGCCGGCCATTAATGATATGAATTATGTCTGGGTCAAGATTCGAACGGCTTCACTTTGCCATCGAAAGTTTTCAATGTACAGTACGTAAATGTACGCATGCAAGCTGTAGATATATAGAGCCGGAACGGAATATGGCTTCGCGAAAGTCTTGTAGGCTTAGGAAAATCATGCCGGAGATAATATGAAAGTTTTCACGACTAACGAAGAAGCTGATCTTGCATCATGTTGCAAAATATCTCTGCTGAGTGAAGTAAGAGCCAGTACGGTAGCACGCATGGTGGCTAGCGCCATACGTGGTTGGTACTTTTTGCAGCAATATTGCAATGAACTGAAAACATATACATCCGGGCACGTTTTAGATTGAGCAATCTCAACCACTCCCGACTTTCGCGAGTTGAAACTTTTTCGGGGTGACCACGGCGATAAAGCCCAGCCCTGCAAGCGTTCCATGTACTGCTAAACGTACGTGCAGAAAGCGGGCCTTCACTTCTGATCTGCCGTTTTGTACGAAGTAAGGCCATTGCGAAAGTACTAACGGCATTGGCTAATTATCATTATAATGGAGTCGGGAAAACTGTCGCAAGCTATATTTGTGTGCCCTTTTGAAGTTTTTTCGAATATTAGGCCCACTTGGCCTCTCTTTTTTTATTTCTTTTGGAGTGTTATGCTGTCAGCATGAAAACTGGAAAAATCGGGACGTCCCGCTCTTCATACGTTTTTGAGATCGGAAATCGGGATTGTCCCGCCAAAATCGGGACGGTTGGCAGGTCTGCACGCTTCCAGTTTTGATAGGGTGGGATAGCTGTGAAGAGATTTTGACTTGAATGCATAAATCTGAGTGTCATCTGCATAAATCATACTGTTGATACCATGGGACTGAATGATGCCTTCTAATGGGGTCGAATGCATTGTGAAGGCCAGTGGACCGATGTCAGATCCCTGAGGGACTCCTTCCATAGGAACATGTACAGTAGATTTTTTAGCAATTTATGACAACAACTTTTGGATGGTTTGTAAAGTAGGATTTGGACAAATTGAAAGCCGTGCCAGATATGTTGTAGCTGCTCTCAAGAAGCTCAAACAACAGATTTTCATCGATGGAGTAAAATCCAGCAGAATAGTCAGCTAAAAGTAAGGCAGTTTCATCACCTCTATCAACGGCAAGTAGGAGATCGATATACACATGAAGCAAGGCCGTTTCAGTGCTGTGATGAGCTCTGTAAGCACTTTGATTATATCCACTGAGATTGTTGTTGGAAAGATAACATAGATCTGCTGAAAACATGCACGTTCAATAGTTTTGGCCAGAAATTTAAGATTTGCACTGGTCTGTAATTCTTTAAGACATTTTCAAGGTACGGTTTCTTTATGATGGGTCTAATGTGCGCCGGTTTAACCGAGTCGGGAAAATGCCCAGTTTGCAATGACAAATTAAAATTATTTAATATTTCTGGAAACAGAACATTTATGGATTTCTGCAGTTATAATATTCTTGAATCTCCGTTCCCAGGTTTACTTGAAGCCCCCACTCCCCCTTCCAAAGTTGCGCAGAGAGAATGACTGTATGCCGTAAAAAGGTCAACTTTGTGAAGGGGAGCGGGGTGTCCCAACGAGTTCTGTCCAAGATTGTCTGAGTTTTAAGTGAGCGATTTACGAGAACAAATTCAATAGAAAAATGGTTAATTTTCCGAGCAGCTGTATTCAGTACACTTTTTCGGAGGCTTATAGGCCTGAGGTTTTTAGCCAAATGAAGGTATAATTTAAAATGGTTTTAATGTGTTGTTTTGTTTATTTGTTTATACTGATTTATTGTTGGTTGGCGAGATCATAATGGATAGACTGTTTCAGGTATTCGCAGGGAATGCCAGGCAGAAATGTTTACGTTCCGTAACGATGTCTATGGAAGTCATATGCGTTGCATTTTTCAGCAAATTAAAAGGAGGATGACAACACTTCTTAAGTTGTAAGACGGAAAACAAAACAATTTCTTTCATGGATAGATCAAAGAGTCTCGACCACTGCTATTGCAAACTATTGGTAAGAAGGCAAGATTTTAACTGAAAGAGCGCCACGATCTACCATGAAATGTTAAAAGCAGAACTGCAAGCCAAGCTTTTTATTACAACGATGGTAGATCGTTAATTAGGGGTGGTTTTAGACATATTTTAAAGCGAATTTGATGCCTATGACAACATTTTTTCATGTTACATGAAGCTGATGACGTATCTATTATGCCTTCTTTTAGCCGACTCAATTTCTTTACATTTTGCTTTCAAATTTGCTCTCAAAACAAATGGTAGACCGTTTGGTTAACTTAGCCTTCACCCCCGGTCTCGTCAAATTAGCATGTATGGCATATTTTCTGTATAGTTTCAGCTACTCAAATGAAAGTTACTGCGTTATAAAGGTGAAATGAATATACATTCAAGTACTTTTTAACTTATTTCTGGTAAATTACTTTAATATAAAGTAATAGGCAGGATACAACACGTACTTCTGCTGAATGTTCTTTTTGTTTGGTACCTGTTCAGACAGAGTGAGCCAAAAATACGTGACTATTGAAAATGTCTTCCTGAACGAGAGGACGCTTTGAACTTATTTAGCTACCTTCCCAAATGCTTTTAGCTTCAATAGTATTATATTAACAAGAACTTCAATATGGACTCAGAATATGCTGATTATTCTCTGTTACTGTTCTCTTATACCTAAAGAAAAGACATCTACCCTTTTGCGAATCAACGCGACGCAAAGAAACACTTTCTACCGTAGGCCGCGAGCAGTTATAACTTCTCGAATTTCTCAGACAATCTTGGACAAAACTGTTGGGACGCTTTGTTATAATATTCTTGAATCTCCGTTCCCAGGTTTACTTGAAGCCCCCACTCCCCCTTCCAAAGTTGCGCAGAGAGAATGACTGTATGCCGTGAAAAAGGTCAACTTTGTGAAGGGGAGCGGGGTGTCCCAACGAGTTTTGTCCAAGATTGTCTGAGTTTTAAGTGAGCGATTTACGAGAACAAATTCAATAGAAAAATGGTTAATTTTCCGAGCAGCTGTATTCAGTACACTTTTTCGGAGGCTTATAGGCCTGAGGTTTTTAGCCAAATGAAGGTATAATTTAAAATGGTTTTAATGTGTTGTTTTGTTTATTTGTTTATACTGATTTATTGTTGGTTGGCGAGATCATAATGGATAGACTGTTTCAGGTATTCGCAGGGAATGCCAGGCAGAAATGTTTACGTTCCGTAACGATGTCTATGGAAGTCATATGCGTTGCATTTTTCAGCAAATTAAAAGGAGGATGACAACACTTCTTAAGTTGTAAGACGGAAAACAAAACAATTTCTTTCATGGATAGATCAAAGAGTCTCGACCACTGCTATTGCAAACTATTGGTAAGAAGGCAAGATTTTAACTGAAAGAGCGCCACGATCTACCATGAAATGTTAAAAGCAGAACTGCAAGCCAAGCTTTTTATTATAATGATGGTAGATCGTTAATTAGGGGTGGTTTTAGACGAATTTTAAAGCGAATTTGGTACCTATGACAACATTTTTTCATGTTACATGAAGCTGATGACGTATCTATTATGCCTTCTTTTAGCCGACTCAATTTCTTTACATTTTGCTTTCAAATTTGCTCTCAAAACAAATGGTAGACCGTTTGGTTAACTTAGCCTTCACCCCCGGTCTCGTCAAATTAGCATGTATGGCATATTTTCTGTATAGTTTCAGCTACTCAAATGAAAGTTACTGCGTTATAAAGGTGAAATGAATATACATTCAAGTACTTTTTAACTTATTTCTGGTAAATTACTTTAATATAAAGTAATAGGCAGGATACAACACGTACTTCTGCTGAATGTTCTTTTTATTTGGTACCTGTTCAGACAGTGTGAGCCAAAAATATGTGACTATTAAAAATGTCTTCCTGAGCGAGAGGACACTTTGAACTTATTTAGCTACCTTCCCAATGCTTTTAGCTTCAATAGTATTACATTAACAAGAACTTCAATATGGACTCAGAATATGCTGATTATTCTCTGTTACTGTTCTCTTATACCTAAAGAAAAGACATCTACCCTTTTGCGAATCAACGCGACGCAAAGAAACACTTTCTACCGTAGGCCGCGAGCAGTTATAACTTCTCGAATTTCTCAGACAATCTTGGACAAAACTGTTGGGACGCTTTGTTATAATATTCTTGAATCTCCGTTCCCAGGTTTACTTGAAGCCCCCACTCCCCCTTCCAAAGTTGCGCAGAGAGAATGACTGTATGCCGTGAAAAAGGTCAACTTTGTGAAGGGGAGCGGGGTGTCCCAACGAGTTTTGTCCAAGATTGTCTGAGTTTTAAGTGAGCGATTTACGAGAACAAATTCAATAGAAAAATGGTTAATTTTCCGAGCAGCTGTATTCAGTACACTTTTTCGGAGGCTTATAGGCCTGAGGTTTTTAGCCAAATGAAGGTATAATTTAAAATGGTTTTAATGTGTTGTTTTGTTTATTTGTTTATACTGATTTATTGTTGGTTGGCGAGATCATAATGGATAGACTGTTTCAGGTATTCGCAGGGAATGCCAGGCAGAAATGTTTACGTTCCGTAACGATGTCTATGGCAGCCATATGCGTTGCATTTTTTAGCAAATTAAAAGGAGGATGACAACACTTCTTAAGTTGTAAGACGGAAAACAAAACAATTTCTTTCATGGATAGATCAAAGAGTCTCCACCACTGCTATTGCAAACTAGTGGTTAGAAGGCAAGATTTTAACTGAAAGAGCGCCACGATCTACCATGAAATGTTAAAAGTAGAACTGCAAGCCAAGCTTTTTATTAAAACGATGGTAGATCGTTAATTAGGGCTGGTTTTAGACATATTTTGAAGCGAATTTGATGCCTATGACAACATTTTTTCATGTTACATGAAGCTGATGATGTATCTATTATGCCTTCTTTTAGCCGACTCAATTTCTTTACATTTTGCTTTCAAATTTGCTCTCAAAACAAATGGTAGACCGTTTGGTTAACTTAGCCTTCACCCCTGGTCTCGTCAAATTAGCATGTATGGCATATTTTCTGTATAGTTTCAGCTACTCAAATGAAAGTTACTGCATTATAAAGGTGAAATGAATATACATTCAAGTACGTTTTAACTTATTTCTGGTAAATTACTTTAATGTAAAGTAATAGGCAGGATACAACACATACTTCTGCTGAATGTTCTTTTTGTTTGGTACCTGTTCAGACAGTGTGAGCCCAAAATACGTGACTATTGAAAATGTCCCTGAACGAGAGGACGCTTTGAACTTATTTAGCT
Organism: Holothuria leucospilota; assembly: GCA_029531755.1. Taxonomy (NCBI): domain Eukaryota; kingdom Metazoa; phylum Echinodermata; class Holothuroidea; order Aspidochirotida; family Holothuriidae; genus Holothuria; species Holothuria leucospilota. The sequence goes on from CM055983.1 coordinate 19,943,965, forward strand.
ACCTTCCCAATGCTTTTAGCTTCAATAGTATTATATTAATAAGAACCTCAATATGGACTCAGAATATGCTGATTATTCCCTGTTACTATTCTCTTATACCTAAAGATAAGACACCTACCCTTTTGCGAATCAACGCAATGCAAAGAAACACTTTCTACCGTAGGCCGCGAGCAGTTATAACTTCTCGAATTTCTCAGACAATCTTGGACAAAACTGTTGGGACGCTTTTTGATAATATTCTTGAATCTCCGTTCCCAGGTTTACTTGAATCCCCCACTCCCCCTTCCAAAGTTGCGCAGAGAGAATGACTGTATGCCGTGAAAATGGTCAACTTTGTGAAGGGGAGCGGGGTGTCCCAACGAGTTTTGTCCAAGATTGTCTGAGTTTTAAGTGAGCGATTTACGAGAACAAATTCAATAGAAAAATGGTTAATTTTCCGAGCAGCTGTATTCAGTACACTTTTTCGGAGGCTTATAGGCCTGAGGATTTTAGCCAAATGAAAGTATAATTTAAAATTGTTTTAATGTGTTGTTTTGTTTATTTGTTTATACTGATTTATTGTTGGTTGGCGAGATCATAATGGATAGACTGTTTCAGGTATTCGCAGGGAATGCCAGGCAGAAATGTTTACGTTCCGTAACGATGTCTATGGAAGTCATATGCGTTGCCTTTTTAAGCAAATTAAAAGGATGATGACAACACTTCTTAAGTTGTAAGACGGAAAACAAAACAATTTCTTTCATGGATAGATCAAAGAGTCTCGACACTGCTATTGCAAACTAATGGTAAGAAGGCAAGATTTTAACTGAAAGAGCGCCACGATCTACCATGAAATGTTAAAAGCAGAACTGCAAGCCAAGCTTTTTATTATAACGATGGTAGATCGTTAATTAGGGCTGGTTTTAGACATATTTTAAAGCGAATTTGATGCCTATGACAACATTTTTTCATGTTACATGAAGCTGATGACGTATCTATTATGCCTTCTTTTAGCCGACTCAATTTCTTTACATTTTGCTTTCAAATTTGCTCTCAAAACAAATGGTAGACCGTTTGGTTAACTTAGCCTTCACCCCCGGTCTCGTCAAATTAGCATGTATGGCATATTTTCTGTATAGTTTCAGCTACTCAAATGAAAGTTACTGCGTTATAAAGGTGAAATGAATATACATTCAAGTACTTTTTAACTTATTTCTGGTAAATTACTTTAATATAAAGTAATAGGCAGGATACAACACGTACTTCTGCTGAATGTTCTTTTTGTTTGGTACCTGTTCAGACAGAGTGAGCCAAAAATACGTGACTATTGAAAATGTCTTCCTGAACGAGAGGACGCTTTGAACTTATTTAGCTACCTTCCCAAATGCTTTTAGCTTCAATAGTATTATATTAACAAGAACTTCAATATGGACTCAGAATATGCTGATTATTCTCTGTTACTGTTCTCTTATACCTAAAGAAAAGACATCTACCCTTTTGCGAATCAACGCGACGCAAAGAAACACTTTCTACCGTAGGCCGCGAGCAGTTATAACTTCTCGAATTTCTCAGACAATCTTGGACAAAACTGTTGGGACGCTTTGTTATAATATTCTTGAATCTCCGTTCCCAGGTTTACTTGAAGCCCCCACTCCCCTTCCAAAGTTGCGCAGAGAGAATGACTGTATGCCGTGAAAATGGTCAACTTTGTGAAGGGGAGCGGGGTGTCCCAACGAGTTTTGTCCAAGATTGTCTGAGTTTTAAGTGAGCGATTTACGAGAACAAATTCAATAGAAAAATGGTTAATTTTCCGAGCAGCTGTATTCAGTACACTTTTTCGGAGGCTTATAGGCCTGAGGTTTTTAGCCAAATGAAGGTATAATTTAAAATGGTTTTAATGTGTTGTTTTGTTTATTTGTTTATACTGATTTATTGTTGGTTGGCGAGATCATAATGGATAGACTGTTTCAGGTATTCGCAGGGAATGCCAGGCAGAAATGTTTACGTTCCGTAACGATGTCTATGGCAGCCATATGCGTTGCATCTTTTAGCAAATTAAAAGGAGGATGACAACACTTCTTAAGTTGTAAGACGGAAAACAAAACAATTTCTTTCATGGATAGATCGAAGAGTCTCGACCACTGCTATTGCAAACTATTGGTAAGAAGGCAAGATTTTAACTGAAAGAGCGCCACGATCTACCATGAAATGTTAAAAGCAGAACTGCAAGCCAAGCTTTTTATTATAACGATGGTAGATCGTTAATCAGGGCTGGTTTTAGACATATTTTGAAGCGAATTTGATGCCTATGACAACATTTTTTCATGTTACATGAAGCTGATGACGTATCTATTATGCCTTCTTTTAGCCGACTCAATTTCTTTACATTTTGCTTTCAAATTTGCTCTCAAAACAAATGGTAGACCGTTTGGTTAACTTAGCCTTCACCCCCGGTCTCGTCAAATTAGCATGTATGGCATATTTTCTGTATAGTTTCAGCTACTCAAATGAAAATTACTGCGTTATAAAGGTGAAATGAATATACATTCAAGTACTTTTTAACTTATTTCTGGTAAATTACTTTAATATAAAGTAATAGGCAGGATACAACACGTACTTCTGCTGAATGTTCTTTTTGTTTGGTACCTGTTCAGACAGAGTGAGCCAAAAATACGTGACTATTGAAAATGTCTTCCTGAACGAGAGGACGCTTTGAACTTATTTAGCTACCTTCCCAATGCTTTTAGCTTCAATAGTATTATATTAACAAGAACTTCAATATGGACTCAGAATATGCTGATTATTCTCTGTTACTGTTCTCTTATACCTAAAGAAAAGACACCTACCCTTTTGCGAATCAACGCAGCGCAAAGAAACACTTTCTACCGTAAGCCGCGAGCAGTTCTAACTTCTCGAATTTCTCAGACAATCTTGGACAAAACTGTTGGGACGCTTTGTCATAATATTCTTGAATCTCCGTTCCCAGGTTTACATGAAGCCCCCGCTCCCCCTTCCAAAGTTGCGCAGAGAGAATGACTGTATGCCGTGAAAATGGTCAACTTTGTGAAGGGGAGCGGGGGTGTCCCAACGAGTTTTGTCCAAGATTGTCTGAGTTTTAAATTACGTGAGCGATTTACGAGAACAAATTCAATAGAAAAATGGTTGTTTTTCCGAGCAGCTGTATTCAGTACACTTTTACGGAGGCTTATAGGCATGAGGATTTTAGCCAAATGAAAGTATAATTTAAAATTGTTTTAATGTCTTGTTTTGTTTATTTGTTTATACTGATTTATTGTTGGTTGGCGAGATCATAATGGATAGACTGTTTCAGGTATTCGCAGGGAATGCCAGGCAGAAATGTTTACGTTCCGTAACGATGTCTATGGCAGCCATATGCGTTGCATTTTTTAGCAAATTAAAAGGAGGATGACAACTCTTCTTAAGTTGTAAGACGGAAAACAAAACAATTTCTTTCATGGATAGATCAAAGAGTCTCACTGCTATTGCAAACTAGTGGTAAGAAGGCAAGATTTTAACTGAAAGAGCGCCACGATCTACCATGAAATGTTAAAAGCAGAACTGCAAGCCAAGCTTTTTATTATAACGATGGTAGATCGTTAATTAGGGCTGGTTTTAGACATATTTTGAAGCGAATTTGATGCCTATGACAACATTTTTTCATGTTACATGAAGCTGATGACGTATCTATTATGCCTTCTTTTAGCCGACTCAATTTCTTTACATTTTGCTTTCAAATTTGCTCTCAAAACAAATGGTAGACCGTTTGGTTAACTTAGCCTTCACCCCCGGTCTCGTCAAATTAGCATGTATGGCATATTTTCTGTATAGTTTCAGCTACTCAAATGAAAGTTACTGCGTTATAAAGGTGAAATGAATATACATTCAAGTACTTTTTAACTTATTTCTGGTAAATTACTTTAATATAAAGTAATAGGCAGGATACAACACGTACTTCTGCTGAATGTTCTTTTTATTTGGTACCTGTTCAGACAGTGTGAGTCCAAAATACGTGACTATTGAAAATGTCTTCCTGAACGAGAGGACGCTTTGAACTTATTTAGCTACCTTCCCAATGCTTTTAGCTTCAATAGTATTATATTAACAAGAACTTCAATATGGACTCAGAATATGCTGATTATTCTCTGTTACTGTTCTCTTATACCTAACGAAGAGACACCTACCCTTTTGCGAATCAACGCAACGCAAAGATTGAAACACTTTCTACCGTGGGCCGCGAGCAGTTCTAACTTCTCCAATTTCTCAGACAATCTTGGACAAAACTGTTGGGACGCTTTGTCATAATATTCTTGAAATCTCCGTTTTCAGGTTTACATGAAGCCCCCACTCCCCCTTCCAAAGTTGCGCAGAGAGAATGACTGTATGCCGTTAAAATGGTCAACTTTGTGAAGGGGAGCGGGGGTGTCCCAACGAGTTTTGTCCAAGATTGTCTGAGTTTTAAGTGAGCGATTTACGAGAACAAATTCAATAGAAAATGGTTAATTTTCCGAGCAGCTGTTTTCAGTACACTTTTTCGGAGGCTTATGGGCGTGAGGATTTTAGCCAAATGAAAGTATAATTTAAAATTGTTTTAATGTGTTGTTTTGTTTATTTGTTTATACTGATTTATTGTTGGTTGGCGAGATCATAATGGATAGACTGTTTCAGGTATTCGCAGGGAATGCCAGGCAGAAATGTTTTACGTTCCGTAACGATGTCTATGGCAGCCATATGCGTTGCATTTTTTAGCAAATTAAAAGGAGGATGACAACTCTTCTTAAGCTGTAAGACGGAAAACAAAACAATTTCTTTCATGGATAGATCGAAGAGTCTCGACCACTGCTATTGCAAACTATTGGTAAGAAGGCAAGATTTTAACTGAAAGAGCGCCACGATCTACCATGAAATGTTAAAAGCAGAACTGCAAGCCAAGCTTTTTATTATAACGATGGTAGATCGTTAATTAGGGCTGGTTTTAGACATATTTTGAAGCGAATTTGATGCCTATGACAACATTTTTTCATGTTACATGAAGCTGATGACGTATCTATTATGCCTTCTTTTAGCCGACTCAATTTCTTTACATTTTGCTTTCAAATTTGCTCTCAAAACAAATGGTAGACCGTTTGGTTAACTTAGCCTTCACCCCCGGTCTCGTCAAATTAGCATGTATGGCATATTTTCTGTATAGTTTCAGCTACTCAAATGAAAGTTACTGCGTTATAAAGGTGAAATGAATATACATTCAAGTACTTTTTAACTTATTTCTGGTAAATTACTTTAATATAAAGTAATAGGCAGGATACAACACGTACTTCTGCTGAATGTTCTTTTTATTTGGTACCTGTTCAGACAGTGTGAGTCCAAAATACGTGACTATTGAAAATGTCTTCCTGAACGAGAGGACGCTTTGAACTTATTTAGCTACCTTCCCGATGCTTTTCGCTTCAATAGTATTATATTAACAAGAACTTCAATATGGACTCAGAATATGCTGATTATTCTCTGTTACTGTTCTCTTATACCTAACGAAAAGACATCTACGCTTTTGCGAATCAACGCAACGCAAAGATTGAAACACTTTCTACCGTGGGCCGCGAGCAGTTCTAACTTCTCCAATTTCTCAGACAATCTTGGACAAAACTGTTGGGACGCTTTGTCATAATATTCTTGAAATCTCCGTTTTCAGGTTTACATGAAGCCCCCACTCCCCCTTCCAAAGTTGCGCAGAGAGAATGACTGTATGCCGTTAAAATGGTCAACTTTGTGAAGGGGAGCGGGGGTGTCCCAACGAGTTTTGTCCAAGATTGTCTGAGTTTTAAGTGAGCGATTTACGAGAACAAATTCAATAGAAAAATGGTTAATTTTCCGAGCAGCTGTATTCAGTACACTTTTTCGGAGGCTTATAGGCCTGAGGATTTTAGCCAAATGAAAGTATAATTTAAAATTGTTTTAATGTGTTGTTTTGTTTATTTGTTTATACTGATTTATTGTTGGTTGGCGAGATCATAATGGATAGACTGTTTCAGGTATTCGCAGGGAATGCCAGGCAGAAATGTTTACGTTCCGTAACGATGTCTATGGCAGCCATATGCGTTGCATTTTTTAGCAAATTAAAAGGAGGATGACAACTCTTCTTAAGTTGTAAGACGGAAAACAAAACAATTTCTTTCATGGATAGATCGAAGAGTCTCGACCACTGCTATTGCAAACTATTGGTAAGAAGGCAAGATTTTAACTGAAAGAGCGCCACGATCTACCATGAAATGTTAAAAGCAGAACTGCAAGCCAAGCTTTTTATTATAACGATGGTAGATCGTTAATTAGGGCTGGTTTTAGACATATTTTGAAGCGAATTTGATGCCTATGACAACATTTTTTCATGTTACATGAAGCTGATGACGTATCTATTATGCCTTCTTTTAGCCGACTCAATTTCTTTACATTTTGCTTTCAAATTTGCTCTCAAAACAAATGGTAGACCGTTTGGTTAACTTAGCCTTCACCCCCGGTCTCGTCAAATTAGCATGTATGGCATATTTTCTGTATAGTTTCAGCTACTCAAATGAAAGTTACTGCGTTATAAAGGTGAAATGAATATACATTCAAGTACTTTTTAACTTATTTCTGGTAAATTACTTTAATATAAAGTAATAGGCAGGATACAACACGTACTTCTGCTGAATGTTCTTTTTATTTGGTACCTGTTCAGACAGTGTGAGCCCAAAATACGTGACTATTGAAAATGTCTTCCTGAACGAGAGGACGCTTTGAACTTATTTAGCTACCTTCCCAATGCTTTTAGCTTCAATAGTATTATATTAACAAGAACTTCAATATGGACTCAGAATATGCTGATTATTCTCTGTTACTGTTCTCTTATACCTAAAGAAAAGACACCTACCCTTTTGCGAATGAACGCGATGCAAAGAAACACTTTGTACCGTAGGCCGCGAGCAGTTCTAACTTCTCGAATTTCTCAGACAATCTTGGACAAAACTGTTGGGACGCTTTGTCATAATATTCTTGAATCTCCGTTCCGAGGTTTACTTGAAGCCCCCACTCCCCCTTCCAAAGTTGCGCAGAGAGAATGACTGTATGCCGTGAAAAAGGTCAACTTTGTGAAGGGGAGCGGGGTGTCCCAACGAGTTTTGTCCAAGATTGTCTGAGTTTTAAGTGAGCGATTTACGAGAACAAATTCAATAGAAAAATGGTTAATTTTCCGAGCAGCTGTATTCAGTACACTTTTTCGGAGGCTTATAGGCCTGAGGATTTTAGCCAAATGAAAGTATAATTTAAAATTGTTTTAATGTGTTGTTTTGTTTATTTGTTTATACTGATTTATTGTTGGTTGGCGAGATCATAATGGATAGACTGTTTCAGGTATTCGCAGGGAATGCCAGGCAGAAATGTTTACGTTCCGTAACGATGTCTATGGCAGCCATATGCGTTGCATTTTTAGCAAATTAAAAGGAGGATGACAACTCTTCTTAAGTTGTAAGACGGAAAACAAAACAATTTCTTTCATGGATAGATCAAAGAGTCTCACTGCTATTGCAAACTAGTGGTAAGAAGGCAAGATTTTAACTGAAAGAGCGCCACGATCTACCATGAAATGTTAAAAGCAGAACTGCAAGCCAAGCTTTTTATTATAACGATGGTAGATCGTTAATTAGGGCTGGTTTTAGACATATTTTGAAGCGAATTTGATGCCTATGACAACATTTTTTCATGTTACATGAAGCTGATGACGTATCTATTATGCCTTCTTTTAGCCGACTCAATTTCTTTACATTTTGCTTTCAAATTTGCTCTCAAAACAAATGGTATAGACCGTTTGGTTAACTTAGCCTTCACCCCCGGTCTCGTCAAATTAGCATGTATGGCATATTTTCTGTATAGTTTCAGCTACTCAAATGAAAATTACTGCGTTATAAAGGTGAAATGAATATACATTCAAGTACTTTTTAACTTATTTCTGGTAAATTACTTTAATATAAAGTAATAGGCAGGATACAACACGTACTTCTGCTGAACGTTCTTTTTATTTGGTACCTGTTCAGACAGTGTGAGCCCAAAATACGTGACTATTGAAAATGTCTTCCTGAACGAGAGGACGCTTTGAACTTATTTAGCTACCTTCCCAATGCTTTTAGCTTCAATAGTATTATATTAACAAGGACTTCAATATGGACTCAGGATATGCTGATCATTCTCTGTTACTGTTCTCTTATACCTAAAGAAAAGACACCTACCCTTTTGCGAATCAACGCAACGCAAAGAAACACTTTCTACCGTGGGCCGCGAGCAGTTATAACTTCTCGAATTTCTCAGACAATCTTGGACAAAACTGTTGGGACGCTTTGTCATAATATTCTTGAATCTCCGTTCCCAGGTTCACATGAAGCCCCCGCTCCCCCTTCCAAAGTTGCGCAGAGGGAATGACTGTATGCCGTGAAAATGGTCAACTTTGTGAAGGGGAGCGGGGTGTCCCAACGAGTTTTGTCCAAGATTGTCTGAGTTTTAAGTGAGCGATTTACGAGAACAAATTCAATAGAAAAATGGTTAATTTTCCGAGCAGCTGTATTCAGTACACTTTTTCGGAGGCTTATAGGCCTGAGGTTTTTAGCCAAATGAAGGTATAATTTAAAATGGTTTTAATGTGTTGTTTTGTTTATTTGTTTATACTGATTTATTGTTGGTTGGCGAGATCATAATGGATAGACTGTTTCAGGTATTCGCAGGGAATGCCAGGCAGAAATGTTTACGTTCCGTAACGATGTCTATGGAAGTCATATGCGTTGCATTTTTCAGCAAATTAAAAGGAGGATGACAACACTTCTTAAGTTGTAAGACGGAAAACAAAACAATTTCTTTCATGGATAGATCAAAGAGTCTCGACCACTGCTATTGCAAACTATTGGTAAGAAGGCAAGATTTTAACTGAAAGAGCGCCACGATCTACCATGAAATGTTAAAAGCAGAACTGCAAGCCAAGCTTTTTATTACAACGATGGTAGATCGTTAATTAGGGGTGGTTTTAGACATATTTTAAAGCGAATTTGATGCCTATGACAACATTTTTTCATGTTACATGAAGCTGATGACGTATCTATTATGCCTTCTTTTAGCCGACTCAATTTCTTTACATTTTGCTTTCAAATTTGCTCTCAAAACAAATGGTAGACCGTTTGGTTAACTTAGCCTTCACCCCCGGTCTCGTCAAATTAGCATGTATGGCATATTTTCTGTATAGTTTCAGCTACTCAAATGAAAATTACTGCGTTATAAAGGTGAAATGAATATACATTCAAGTACTTTTTAACTTATTTCTGGTAAATTACTTTAATATAAAGTAATAGGCAGGATACAACACGTACTTCTGCTGAATGTTCTTTTTGTTTGGTACCTGTTCAGACAGAGTGAGCCAAAAATACGTGACTATTGAAAATGTCTTCCTGAACGAGAGGACGCTTTGAACTTATTTAGCTACCTTCCCAAATGCTTTTAGCTTCAATAGTATTATATTAACAAGAACTTCAATATGGACTCAGAATATGCTGATTATTCTCTGTTACTGTTCTCTTATACCTAAAGAAAAGACATCTACCCTTTTGCGAATCAACGCGACGCAAAGAAACACTTTCTACCGTAGGCCGCGAGCAGTTATAACTTCTCGAATTTCTCAGACAATCTTGGACAAAACTGTTGGGACGCTTTGTTATAATATTCTTGAATCTCCGTTCCCAGGTTTACTTGAAGCCCCCACTCCCCCTTCCAAAGTTGCGCAGAGAGAATGACTGTATGCCGTGAAAAAGGTCAACTTTGTGAAGGGGAGCGGGGTGTCCCAACGAGTTTTGTCCAAGATTGTGGGCATTGTGAGTTTCCGAATTTCATTGAAAAGTTTGTTAGAATTACTTTAACAATTCTGTGAAGTAAAGTTTCTTTTGGCTTGTTTTAGTAGTGCATTATAAAGTCTGCATTTCTCAATGAAGATTTGCCCGTGAACTTTCAGTTTAGATGGCTACCAAAGAGCTTCAGAGAGTCGCAGTTCCCTTTCAATTATCTATGTTCATCAATGAACCAGGGTGCATTTGGTCGACACCGGGCTGTACGAGTTTGGAAAGGGGTATATTTATCAATAAACTTGACAATACATCATACTGATCTACCAACGAATCAATATCAGGGGCACGTGAAGTGTACAAGGATGATGACAAAATATCATCTTGAAATGCTGCGGTAGTGATTTGGCTAAGCTTGGGAGTCTGAATTTCAATCCACTGTGGGGGTGGATGACCGATATGAAGTGAGCAGAAAATGGCAGAATGGTCAGAATCCAAGTAATTTGATATATAAATCTCACAAAATAAAGATTTCATATTGACGTGTAATGATTAAGTCTACTGTATGACTATCGTGGTGAGTGGGTCCTGAGATGTGCTATTCCTTATTGAAAGCATGTATCATATCACGAAAAGATAAAGTGTCATGATTGCTCAAATCCTCAAAATGAAAATTAAAATCACGAGCAATCAGCACATACTCCGGTCTTGGGGAAAAGTGTTTCAACAAAACTTGAGAACTTTTTAAGAAATGTAGATGTGTTGATGTTTTCTCTTTTGTTAATTGGGGTCTGTATAGTATTATCAGGGAGTTGCTATTTAATAGCAACTCACTGATATCATCAAACGCAAAGGTCACTGGGTTTTGAGTGATATGACCAGTTCGGTGTTTTCAAAAGAGAGATGATTTCTTGATTCACAAAGCCTCAAATTGAAGCTGCTGCGAAGAAACACAAGTACCATACCCCCTATTCTATTAAAACGAGGAACATGATGTAATGTAAAATCAGGACGTGTGGCTGTTAGCTCTGCAATTGTGATTTTGTCCCGTTCATCACCTGACAGCCAAGTCTCTTTGAGACTGATGTATTTTTCACAGACGAACTACACTTTGGGACATTTGTATTTTCTTGAGCTTTACTATTCAAATAGGTAAGAAACTTCTAGATATGACTTCCAGCTCTTCTGACCCTGTTCCTAGGTAACAAGCCATTGCTTTAACTCTTATTGTGTGATTCCAAAGTGAGCTTGCTGTGACAATTCCTCGGTGCGTGCAGCTCCAGAGAAGAGCTGGTTATTGATGAAAACCACCCAGTGGTTATAAGGCCATTGTTATCCTAAACTGTAATCTCCAGATTAACACAAGGCAAATCGACACAATCACAACTTCCACAAGCACAATAAGAAACAACAATAAATGACTTGCAGTGTTGAATACCATAGCAACCTTGTGATATATGGTAGTAACTCGGATGTAGGATTGAGAGAATCCAGAAGTGAAAGAAGCTAAACAGCATCATAAAGTTCCCCATAAAATACATACACAATTTTATGAGATATGTGGTCCAAAAGGTAAATTAAGGAAAGCAAAGACTTAGATGAAAGTCCGATTGAAAAAAGCAGGGGACAACAAGTGAAAAAAAAGGAAAGATAAGAGCTGGTTAAGGCAGCGGCTTCACAGCGGTAACGGTAATGTACACGTAATGCCGATCCATTGATACCAAATTTTCTTTGAACAGAATTTTTCCGACAAGAGCTTTTTTTTTATTTTAGACAGCCTAATAAGGATAATCAGACAATACAAATCAAGACTACATATTTATGCCAATCATTCCATGAGTCGTGTCGATGTAAAATGTTCTTTTGATGCATGGACTTCTTTATTAAACACAATGTAAGGATAGAGTCATATTTGGAAGACCGACCATCGAATTTGTATTAAACAAAACTGCTTGACTGGTCAAAGCATATTTCATCACTATCGAGAGTCTGTAACCGTTCTTGCAAAGGTTCAGTTTTCATAGAAACTAGTTGGAGTGCTTTTAGGATTTTCAACCAGAATGCTTTACATGGTTCAAACAGTCATGCCACCGATCACGGGAATGAATTTTCAAGCTTGAAAGGACAAGCACACGTTAGGATTTGCTCCTGAAGTTCTTTTCTCGAGAAATGTTTATACAGTAGAACTCATAAGGGGATAAATCGGACATTTTCCGCAGAGTTACAGGGGTTCTATACATTTTCTTTCACTATCATTGATCAAGGAACAAGCTGCTGTGTGCAGCTAAAAGTTACCTAATTCCTAGCTCATTGCTCACGTTTTGGTTCCTTGTCGAAGGAGAAAGAAATCTCTGCAATCACGGTGGCTAGTTATGTGTGTGTGTGTGGGTGTGTGTGTGTGTGTGTGTGTATGGTATGTGTGTGGCCGATGTGTGTTGTGACGCTTGGCTTGTAAACACGAATTCTCAAGATAGCAATGATGGATACTTCTTGTACTCGGAAAATAGAATTATCATAATAAGGGAAAGATCGCTATTGTCTTTCGTGGAGGTCAAATGTCATGTTAGATCACCAGAGGTCATAAGCCGAAAACACTGTAAACACGATATTTGTAGGTAAGAAGCATGGATGTTTCTCACTTGGCATGTGGATCAGTTATAGTCAGAAGTTGAACCCCGTTTGCACTGGTAGAAGTCAAAGGATGTCTGAGGTCACCGGAGGTACTTATACGAAATTCTGCTTGTAAACACGGTATCTCAAGATAGCAATGATTGACACATTTTCATACTTGGTATAACTTTTCCGTATTAAGAAAAAGACGCTTATTGTGTTCCCGATCCAAGATTGATTAGTTGTATGTGTGTCCTAAACCAGAACGTGTTACCGACTTGTTGCAGACCAGTTTTCAGCCGTCGCTAACGAGTTGTAGCAGATTAAAAAATCCAATCTGCACACTAATCAGTTGGATATGTAGCCGCATTCGAGTTGCCGACTCGCCATATCTAGCCGTAATCCCGAACTCAACTAAATCGACCGCAATACAGTAGCAACAAGTTGGCACCTGTTAGAAACACTCCTGTCACCTTTGTGTAGGCTAGGAATCAGGGGCGCAAATAACAGGGGAAAGGGGCCCTGCCCCCAAGCCAAAGTATCTTGCAAAACACCATTGCCCAATTATACTAGTAAAAATCGCAACATTGGGGTAATTTAAATATACTGGATTACTTTTGCTGTGTATTGTGAGCTGTACTTTTTCGGCGAGTTCGCGCGCATCCATTATTGGCCTATACACAGTATCATTATAACTTCATTATTACTCATGACATGCATCTCCTTTTAGCTAAGACTGAACGAAAGTTATCAAAGAATTGACCACAACTTATCTCTTGTGTCAACATCAATCTCAGCTTTATCTGCCCTGCGTGCGCTCAAGCGACTAATAAGTTGTGGTTCATGGAAGTAGTACCGGTAGCATCTCTGTTTGTGTACACACTCTGTGTGTATATTACAGGTTCCCTTCATGGCATATATAGGCTAGTGAATATATGTTTTCTCTTGTTGTCAGTACTGTTATCACAGACAGTTTCAACAGGCAATGGCTATGAAACTAAACTTAACCATATTCAGGTTTGAACCAGGGAGAAATGCACATACACATCTTGCATGCAGTGCAAAATTCTCATATGGTTGTGAGGGAAGGGGCATAGGCGTAGTAGGCGGGAGAGGGGAGGCTGGGGGAGGGGGGCTGGGGAGGGGGAACTGCAGCCCCCCAACCAAAAATTTCTGTGAAAATTCGGGCAAAATGCTGAGAATTTTTCGGGCACCTACTGAAAAGAAAAATTATGCAATGATGTAGCTAAAGGATGTTAATTGTTTAAAAAACTTCCTTGGTAGTTAAAGTTCTGATTTGAAGTGCACCAGCACCTATTCCGTATTAATTCATCAGTGTGTTTTTAATGGTTGAACTTATATTATGATTAGCAGTAGTGTATTTGAGAGGCCATTTGGGCCATGCCCCACCTTCACTGATGTTGATTTTATTCTACCTAAAATATGTAAATTTTTTAACACAAATTTCACTTCAACGGTAAAATATGTGGCACCAGATTGCATGTGAGGGTACCTAATTTTTCAAAAACTTCAAAGAAAAGAGGAGGGGGTAATGCCATTTTTTTTAGTACCTAAGATACATAAATGTTTTAACACAAATTTCACTTCAAAGGTAGCACATGTGGCACCAGATTGCATGTAACGACACCTAATTTTCAAAGGAGAGGGGCGGCGTTCACCGACTTCAGCCAAAATTAAAACCAATAAAGAAGGTAGTAACACGGCAAACTATTGCATGTAATTGGCATGCGGTGAAAATTTGGGGTATATCTCTCGGGCAAGTTGGTCTAACCCCCCCCCCAAATCAACTTGGGCTCCTACGCTAAGGTGACCAGATGTCCCCGATTTTCCGGGACAGTCCCTGAATCCAGTGTTCCGTCCCTGATGGACAAGTATCCCTGAAAATGTCCCCGATTTGAACAAATGTGCTTGAAATTTCCCAAGATATTCATTGCAATGTTGTGAAAAATAATATTTTGTCGATCGTGTAGCATACTGTTTAGGCTTTCGGACGGGGGCTGAACAGCCGGCTAGCTAGTATTAGAGGCTTAGTATTCACATCAACGTCATTGAGATGTATATCGTAGCGCCCTATTACAACGTAGCTAACAAATGACAGGTATCTGCAGTCACTGAGATCGAAAGTCCTGAGCATCCTTGATTTTCTATTACTGCTGTGATAACACACATTAACTTTAGCCAATTGCACGCTAACAACGTATATTTTCCTCGCATGATGTCTGGTCTAGTACGTAGCATCCCTGATTTAAACCCCCAAAATATGGTCACCTTATCCTACGCCTATGGGAAGAGGGGGATCAATGTATTTAATATTGAACTGCCGGATGGTAACCAGCTTCTAACTTTAAGTTGAATGGCAACATTTGCTGTAGAAAGGTTGATTCCCGCTTTAGATAACATTGCTTGAAATTTATAAGGATTGTCATAGCCTAAACCTTTTTAAGTTTTCTTCCACCTTGTGTCCTTAAATTTTGATTAGCAGAAGTCCCTTTATGCTTGTGCATTTTCTGCTCAAGTTCCTGAGTAGGCCTACGTACATCAAAGTTTCAATTTCAATAACACAAATCTATTACATGATAGCTCCACGGCTGGGCATTGCAGGAAGGGGTGGCAAAATCGCGAAGGGAGCTATATTGTAGGCATACACATATAAGCACATGTATCATGCTAAAACGTATGTATACCTTAACGCATGAGATATGTACATGCATACGTCAATGTATAATATGTACAGTTTATATCTGCTGATGTTACCCACATCTTTGAGGGAGGGAGGGGGAAGGAGGAGAGAGGGGAAGTCGGCACGGCAATTGTCTGCAAAGCAATATTCGGGGAGGATGTCAAGGTGCATCTCGCCTCTTCAAAACTTTTTCTGATGCAAAATTTTACACTTAGAGATAATTTTACCCCATTCCTGTTCAATTAATATAGTTGGCAACATTTTTCCGCAAGAAGGCTATTTTCTGAAGCAGTCACTGTTTTAGGGGGTGGCCAATTTTCACCAAGGATGGACCACTCGCATAAACCCCTCATGGAGAACACTGTAAATGTAAGCATTAGTGAATAAAATAAAAATATGGAAACTACCACCTTCCAGATGTCAACTACAATTATAACACACATCTGCCAAGCAAATCCCCCCCCCCCAATTCCCATCTTGACTCGCACCAACTTGCCTTCCCTAAAAACCATTCTGCAGAAGAAATGGTAACTTATGTGTTTCTGGACAGGAACTTCTAGAACCAAGGCCATGTGCAGCACAGGGTCTGACAAGGAGGCTTAACAAGACGACCATGGGTCTGAGATTCCTTGCAAAATAAATGTCTACTGAAAACTCCTGAAAATGGCTGAAGAATCTACTACAGTCTATTGGTCTATTTTCTGGTGAGGAGGAAAGTGGGATGGTGGGTGGGTTTTGGGATGTGCAATTCCCTAATTTAATAGTTATACTTTTATATATTACTTTGGTTGGAGGAAGGATTTAAGACTGGAAGTCAGGGTGATTCAAAATGAAATATTTGAATTACAAAAATAAGTCCAGGAGAAGGCTGGGAATGCCCTAGGACTGTAATCATGTATGGTTTACCTAGTTCATACAATCTTCATAGATTAAGTATAAGGGCTCTTGCTGACCTTTGTTAATTCCCAATTCAGGAATCTGGTAAGTAGATGACATTTTTGAAAGAGGACGGAATGTCTTTAAAAGAAATAAGAAAACTATGACTATTAACCTTACAGTACTGTGGTATTTATTTGCACACTTGACAAAAGATATGGAAGCACCGTTTTCATAATAAATCCAGCATGAAAGGCTTAAGTTCATAAAAGATAGAAAATTTAAACAAAGTCATAAACTATTTAGGCTGTCATGAGGTATTGCTGAAAGAAGCTTATACTTCCAAACAGTACACTGAAAAGTAAACTATTGCATTGTACAAGAAACTTCCAAAGCACTGACTAAGATGCTCTTAAAAGTGGTTGCCAGCATTGAATAAATACAGGACCACTAGAGTGAGCCTTAGTAATTGTCAGTTTCAATTTCTTATTTATTATTATCATTATTATCTGTGCCTGAAGAACTAACAATTACTTTAGGAAATGGCTACAATCCAGGAGATAAAAGGCCTTAGCCCCCACCCCAAATTGAAGAACCTTCCGACAGCCCTGAAAAAATGTTACATAAAAATACTGTATACGTCTGAACCACTGGTTAAACTGTCAAAGAGGTTGTTAAAGAAAAAAATCACTCCCAAGGCAAGAATTTTCCGAGTTGAAAGCATGCATGATATATAAATGTCAAGGTATTCACTAGCAGAGCTTTATATCTTACAAAAAAAAGTTAATATAGAATATTCAAGACAGGTTATCTTGCTTAAAGTTTCAAAACTGAATACTGAATAATGGTGGGCAAGTTGATGTTTGATACTTCTGGGTAATAGTTATAACAAATAAAAATAAAAGAGATGCTACTTCAAAACATGTACAAATATTAATGAAAAAAAAAACTTCATACAGCCTTGATTATCCAAGCCATCACATAAAGCTGTTCTAGGCAACGGAACATCAAGTATTGCATTTTATTGGATGGCAATGGCTTTGGTTGTCACAAAACACATTCTTTTCTACAGCATAAGAAAGCAGAAAAGCACCGGGAAATAAAAACATAAGACACATCTGAAACCACTAATCCAAAAAGTAAAGTATTAATGGAGGAAATATGAATACGTAACTGTTTTAAAATTTAATGTACAAACATGAAATACAACAGTACAAGTACAAGCAAACTGGACTGTCAAACTATGAAACTACAGACTTAAATATGATGGAAATTATATTGTACTGCATCAAAAGGCAATGGCTATTTGCAAGGTGATGGTTTTGCCTTCCTTCATAGAAAAAAAATTAATGGCATAAAAAACATACATCAAAAACCGCTTACTCAGACTGTCAACAACCTTACATTACATAGCACATGAAAATTGTATGGAACTCTCACTATTGTGTTGCATACCTTTAACTTACAGTAGTTTGCTTTAAAAAAGAACGAGACATTATGGTAAGTAATCATCGACCATTTTCTTAAATACAAGTTTCACTGTTCACTGAGACTCAATAATTGCAATAATGTCAAGGATGAGAGGTACCCAACTCTTTATGATAATGAAGCACTCTTATACTGTGCATACCATATACACTGTAAAGCCTTGTAAAACAAAACCCATCCCTGAGAAATTCTCTCACTCTCTCTGAGGCAATCAGGTACAGCATCTTGTCTGAGGACACACCACACTGGGTAAGGTACAGTATGAATCAAACTGATCACCCTGGACACGTGTGTCCAAAAGCATGTACCCCCACCAATCCCATTCCTGTCACAGAAGTAGTTATGCACAAACTCTTTCAGCAAAACTTAATGGTAGATCTACAATAACAACATATGTGGTCTACAATTTGCTGCATTCCACCAACTTGCCACAGCCTTAACCTCTTAAATGTATGAGACACAATTTTTCCACAAATTTAATTAACACAACGGTATCTTTGCCAACAACTAAACCTAGAACTTCAAACAAGTATAATTAAGCTTTCTTTTACTATTGTGTGCCAAAATCTTTTTCCCTCTGGAAGCTTTCTCACTCCATTCATCAAAATTTCTCTTCTTTCTCCTTGGGGTCAGGGCTTTAAATTGCTTAAACAATCGCCTCATTCTCTCTTTACTTTCAAAGTACGTCAATTTATGTTCATTATCATTCATTGCCTTCCATTCCTTCCATACATAGTGTAAACCAGGATTGCCTGTTTTTGGAAACACTGAGTGGTTTTTTGTTTGCTTCCGTCTTTTTTTGAGGTATGTGATAAATCTAGATCTCTTTCCAAAATGTTTTGCATAGACACTCTTTTTTTTTGGTCATACCTTTTGGAAGGAGTGGTAGCAAAATTTCATACCCTTTTTGAGACAACAGTTCATTAGCTTGGATGCAGTCAAGAACATAAGAATAGTCAAGTATTTTATAGCCATTCTTATATGCATCAAAAAGGGAAATAGGCAGTTTTGAACCTTTAACAGCATTTTTGTTATACAATACTGCATACAGTTTTGGCGACAAACAACTCTTGACTGGCAACTTACGTCTTACTCGTCCTTTATGTATTTTTATCAGTTCAGTTAGCATTTCTTGTGTATAGGATTTCTTGTTTAACTTTGGTATTGAACCACACAACACAAAAGTTATATGAGAAAATGACAAGGGGACTTTCCCCGTATCCTTAGGTTTATCACAATGCAAACGTTTTTGCTTTAATTTCACTCGAACTATGTACCCTCTTACGTGTGCTTGAATTAGGGTGGCAGCAACATGCCTCTGCCTGTAAATAACAAACTGATTTCGAGCATCTTCGTACTCCTTACTTACACAACCGTAAGTAATCTCATAACAGAGGCTTCTCCACATATGGCTAAATGTAGCTAATACTGGATCCTTACCAAACTTTCCCCCATGCCTTGTAGTGTGCTGGTAATAGAAGTTATTGTGGATGTAGTTTAAATGTTCCCCACCCTCTGCCTGAAATCTTCCTATAGAACATGGCAAGGTGTTCATAAAATGATACCCATAATCAATTAACTTGACCATGTATGGGGTTAACTCAGAAGCTGTATACTTTAACCTGAATGTTTGGTAAAACAACTCTGAGTAGAATTTGAAGTTAACCTTATCTTCCTCAGTGTACCCCCAATGGTAATCATTGGGATCCAGAGAGCCTAACAACTCCGGATTAATCAAAGTTGGTTCCCTGTCTACTTTAAGAATGATGATCATATTATAGAAACTGTTCCAAATATGTGATACCAAGTCATATTCAGTAAAAGTTGCGGGAAGTTTCAGAAAATCATTAACATGTTTTGGTATACTGTTTGGTATCGAACTGCGAGAGAGAACATTGTGAAGGATATCAGATGAAAAAGGCCCTTGATTTGCTGTGGCAATTATAGCAAGAGCATCATCCTTATTAAGTTTAATAGGCTTAACATTGCCCCTGGTATCAAAGTGCACGGCAAAACAACCCTGTTTGACACCTCTTTCATTAATATTATTTTCCAGATTTGTTATTTTCTCCTCCCTGTACAAAGCACTGTCTGTCCCTAGATTGGCTTGCATATTGGAAATAACATCAGTAATGACCAAAGTGAGCAGTTTCTCGACAGAAATAGCCAAGGCATGCAGTAAACAGGGGACAACATTCCGAAGAGGCACAGCTGACAATATATTTTCTGGATGTGCCCTATCAATTCTGACTGGAAGATTGGTCCTAAACCCTGCATTTGTACTGGTTTTCTGATCTTTGTGTGTTTTTGCATAAAGGTTCCAGCCTTCCAATGAAGAGGGTGATAAATCCCCAACACCATCAAGAATATGTTCTAAGAACATCTCATCACCTGTTAGAAAAACATGATTGCCATCTCTCCGGTTACATTGAAGGAATGTATTAAGCCAATTGGAGTGCCTGTACTCTAAATTTTCCTCCAGATTATCTCTGTCATCTTTTTCATAAAAAATGGCAACTGGAAATATTTCTTTTGGCGACTGATACGAGTGACCATTAAGTGCTAGTTCATTATTGAGTAAACTGATAGAAACATATGTACTTGCCCTGCCCCCAACTTCCCTGCCATCCCCATACACTTTTATAAGTAAATGTGTACACAGCCATGGATATCTAAAACAAAGAACTTCTAATAATCTTTGTGGATCAATGCGCCACCCTGAAACTGTTCTTCTTGGCAGTAAGACAGCACGAAGTCCCTTTGTGTAAATTTTTTTCATTGCAACCTCTGCAGATCTAGAAGGAAAAATTCCAGGAAGTCTTTTCTGTAAATGCTCTGTAAGTCTGCAGCCATTAAAATTCTCTTGTATGTGAATCAACTCTTCAACACCTAATAAGCCTGCCTGAGAGATTTCATCATAAAGGCTTTTCATTTGAACAAACTTTTTACCTTCTTTTGTGCAGGGGACATGCTTCAAAATTACTTCAACCTCTTGCTTAGAGAAGTGCCCATCAAATTCCTTCCTCAATTTTTTATGAGGTTTTACAATTGACGAAAAACACTTAAGCATCACGTCTAGGTCTTTGTTAAATATGCCTTCATAAATAGATTTCATCTGTGCCTTCATTTCATGCGCAATGTGTTTCCTACCCTTTTCGGTATTGACATCACAAGTGCCACTCACATTTAACAATCCGCCCTTCTTCAACTCCTGATGACCAGAACAAACATCCCTCACTTCTTGAACAATTGTGCGTGGTCTCACACACCATCTAGCGCCTCTAACTTTTTCTGTCAAGGCACAAGCAGCATCAAGCAAAATAAAATGCCTTCGCTGACCTTTTCTGATGAAACAATCTTCTGTGAAGCCAAGTTTTTTTAGATTATTGTCAACATACCTATAACCTTCTTTATCTACATGTTTCCTTAATCCTATAATATCTAACATGTTTGGGCACTTAACATAAATTTTCCCATCCTTCTCAATAATTGGTATTTTAACAGAACCAAAATGTACATTGTCACCGTCCACAACACAATGAAGCTGAGGATGGTGTGTGTTCGAATTTAAAGTACTGCTTTGCTTAGAATGAGAAAAATCACTGGGCTCCGATGCCATACTTGCAGAATGAGAATTGGACCCTGCTGCAGAGGTGGAAAGAGAAGGTTTAGACATAGACACAGGAATGGACCTTGATACAGAACTTGACTTTGAATCAAACCTGGATTTAGAAGCACTGCTTTGATTAGAATGAAAAAAAGCATTGGACTCTGCTGCTTTACTTGACTTTTGTGCAAACTTAGACCTGGACTCTGCTGCAGAACTGGAATGAGAAAGATGTTTTGACTTAGACACAGGAATGGATCTTGATGCAGAATTCGACTTTGACTCAAACCTTGGTTTTGAGGTACTGTTTTGCTTAGAATGAGACAAAGCACTGGACTCTGCTGCTATATTAGACTTTTCTGCAGAATTAGAACTGGACTCTACTGAAGAGCTAGAATGAGATGCATAGGTGAACTTAAGTATATGAGCAGATTTTGACACAGGACTGGACTTTGACCCAGAAATGCGCGTTGGTGAAGAATTTGACTTTTCCATAGAACTGGTCTCTGAAGCAGACTGTGCAATGGATTTGCCCGATTTGTAGGTAAGCTATACAATACAACTTAATTACAACTTAATTTCCAGCAAGTCTTAATAATTAGATATATGCATAGACCAGGATTGCAGTGTGCTTTAAACAATATTATTTTTGATAGGGTTTATTACTACTTTACAAACTTTCAACATGCTCAATTAAGGGCTTTGTCACCCCCAACTCAGTAAAGAGAATTGCTGCCTATAAAGTTACTCACAAGTAGGAGTTATGTATTTTGTTAAAAAAGTTGAAAGTGTCAATGAATCAACCCAAAGCTTATCAAATTGAAATGTTTACCGAACAGAAGTACAGTATTGAAATCCTATGTGTTTAAACATAATGACTGGATCAAACAGTCCTTGAATAATACAATAGTGAGTACATATCTTGAAAGTCCAGAAATGTAGCATAACACAAAGTATAGCAAATTGAAGTGGTACTTTCTCAAGCTTCAAGGCATAAAGTACAGTATGTCTAATACTACAGGGCTCGCAATAAGCTTGAAAAAGGGCACGGCCAAAATGAGCAAAATGGCCGTCGGTCTATGTTATTTCAATGGACATTTACTGAGGGGCATCACGGCCATCAGAAAGGGCCTGATGGCCATGGCCATCGGTGCCGTCAGTTATTTCGAGCCCTGTACTGTATATGTGATAAGATACACATAAAATGATGTGAATATCTAAAATACATGTTAGTGTTACTGAATTAACAAATGTTACCAAACCACATTACATTACTGTAGTACCATTTCTTGCAAACTAAAAACAGTAAAAAAAGTTAACCAGAAAGCCAAGAGACTTACTGTACTGTTTTGATTCCTTGACTATTAAAAGCAGTTTTACAAATCAAGGATTCAAAACTGATATATAATGCCAATGATTGATGTGTCCAGTGAGATATTTCACATTCACACAACATAGTTCTATATTGTATGGTTCTTGGACAACTGGATTACTTCCTTTCCCTTCTTGAGATATCATGTAAACAAGAGAAGGGTCACAAACACACACACACACACACACACATGTACATGCACACATACATACCATCATGAATGCATAGGTTTCTCTTTTCACTAAAATGAAAGGTTATTCATGCAAGATAGATCCTCTCTATTGTATTTTGAGTGCATGCAACTATGCTTCCTGTCATTCAACATTATATTGTGCAAAACTTTGAGTTTTGAGTCTGATTAACTTTGACATTGAAAGAATCACCAGATTCATACAGAACCAATGGTGAATCTGCTGCAGTTAACAATTCTTTTTTGAAGCAATATCATTTTCCTGATAAAAAATGTTTAAACCTAGCAAATGAACCACCATCAAAGTGTCAATGCATCCAACATTCGTTAAGATACACTAGCAGAGACATGGAGACAATACATACATACACCACAGAACAGTCACTGACCATCAAATAGGCAGGAACCACTAGGCAGGAACACTCACCTCTGTCATGGGTTTTCTGTAGCAACAAAGCAGCTGGCACATCAAATTCCTCACCATCAGCAGAGACTATAACACTTTTCTTAAAAGGATCAACTTCAGTAACCTCACCAGATGAAGCCTCTCCACTTTTCCCTCGAAATGATACTTTATCACCCTGTTCTAAATTTCTTAAGATTGAAAGGGCATGCCTGTTTGCACCTTTCACTCGTTTTCTTCCAATTGCACCTACAGAGGCAAAGATAAAAACAAAATAAAGTACACCAACAGTCATCATATTTTTTTGCCACAGAAATCTTATTCTTTCGCAGTCTCATGTTTTGAAGACTGTGTTAGTTTGACATAATGCCTAAAAGCACTGCACAAGTCAAATATTTCAGTACCATACTATTCTCATTTAAAAAGAACTCAAGATGAACGAAGGTAAATACTGTGTATCAAACACACACCTCCTTTTGTAGCCATTCAAACAAATGACCAGTTCTCATACATTTGGGCTGTGCACACACTTTGCCCTAATGGGCAACATTACATTTCTCTGTTTCCCACAAGTTAAAGCAGGGAGTTGGTATTTGTCAAATAGCAACTCCCTGGTTAAAGTGACACAGGTCTGCTCTGGCAAGAAAGGCCTCACATCACCTGACATACTTGGTTCCGAAGGTTCCTTCAACACAGCTAATTTCAGGGAACTCCTACATGACTTTTCTTGAAAAAAAGTAACTCTGCCTACCTTTATGCAACACTACACACTTCTATTAAAGGGGCCCCATGCATGCAGGAAATGGAAAGGAGTCAACTCCATACGAGACAAGTGGATGGGGGATCATCAAGAACTTCTCGTACAGTAGTCAAGACTCCAGAGTGACTAGATGACAAATCGTGTCACAATTTTTAAAGCATAAATTTAGACACTGAGCCAGGAGGGTGAATCAAAGGGTTAGAGAAAGGGGGAGAATAAGGTGTGTGTTAAGAGTGCAACTGCAAGAATTCTGCGGGCAACTTACAAAATCTGACATTAAACTAAAAGCAATGTGAGGTGATCGTACACATTCATTTCATTCTAAACTGTTGATAAATGCTTTTGCTTTTTTTTTAACATGTTGTTCTCCATGATTTGTTTGATAGTGTGGTGAATTTGGTTTTCAAACTTTTAGATTAAAATTACTATTCAAGAGGTCTCGACAATAACAATGAATGTTATGAGAAGTGGTACAAACTGACAATTCCACAATGATCTAAATCTTGAGGGAGCTGACTGGAACCTAACACCACTCTGACGGCGCTAGTCTCAATCACAGGTGTGTTAGTAGCCACTGAGAGGAAAGCAAATTCAATGACACCCCAGCAAAACTTTGTTTATGAGCCCCCTCCCAGTCTCAACTTTTCAAGCTGTGAGCATATCAATACCTTCACCTGTGCTTTTTCCACAAAGGATGGGTACTGCACGTTCTAGTTCTAGTATCAACTGGGATACTTTCAGTATATGAGGGATGAGGGTGTGGTGGAGGGGTGAAGGAGAAAATCTCATACAACTGCATGAAATCTTTCTCTAGGTTCTAAAATATCTGAAAAATGAGGTATACTGTAACATGTATCCCTACTTTAAAGTATAAAGGAAGTGAAATGAAAACTCACGACATACAGTGATGTTTTAGAACATTTCCAGCATGTCTGTGAAAACAATGATTCACTGAATAAAATCTTGAATCCATACTGAAAAAAAAATGAGGTATGGATTCTCTAACGAAAGTGCAAAGCCAATATGAAGCATGGGGAAGAGGCTATGTGTAAGGCTATCAAGAGCGCTGAAGGTGTCTGTGGCAGTGTGCTGCATGCTAGGGGACAAAACTGAAAAATAGCCACCACACTGAACATCCAATCTGCCTGGTTTTAGGGCCTTGTTACTCAGAACAAAGATATTCATAGCATTTTTAAGTTCAGCTCCACTTGGACCTGCGCCTAAGATAATCCACACTGCTTTGATCACCTTCTTCTGTAAGGATAATGGTACACTATAGTGTTCACTCTTGTTACAAAATATTAGTTAAGTGATCAACTTTTATAAAATTTTGAATTAACTTCACAAGTGCCTACCTGAAGTTTTAAAAAGCCTTCCAATTGAGTCTAATTTATACAATGATATACTCTTACACTGTTTGCAATAGATGAGCACACATGTTACCTTGACTCTGGAAGCATTCCCATGTATTGCTCAAGATGAGTTAAGAACTCAAGCCCTGAATACACAAACACCTACTTTCAATTCACAGACCCACAATAGGAGAGATTCTTGTATTTCACCATTGTATGCTTTACTACAATAACTGGAATAGTTAAGTTGGTCATCTCTATGGTGAACAGTCTATCAAATAAATGAGCCTTTTCTCTTACAGCTCTTCCCCTGGTTACTGGTAATAAAGAAACCCATTGTAAAGAACAAACAAAGAAGTTGTATTAAATAGCAGGCTATTTCCTGAAGTCCCTCATTTCTTTTAGTTCAGGTCAAATGTTTGCCATAAAGTTTATCAGACAAGTGATCTTTATCACTAACAACATGTTCCCTTTTCAGGTGGAAACTAACCTCACTGTGTGTGGGAAACCACAAGGTGTGGTGGAAATTGACTAATACCTTAATCCATATCTTTGCACAGCCCTAACAAAAGGCATACACAAAAAACATGCTGATTTGTATACAGTGCATTTTTTCCCTCTTCGTGCCAAAATTCCAGATCAGATCCATGGTATACTATTACAGTATGTGTACAGTTCCTTCAAAAATGTAAACTAGAACAGCAATGCTGTTGCGTAGCTCTCACAATTTCTCTTGTCTGTTAAAAATGGGAACTCAAAAGAACCAAATTTTATCATTTATTCATCAACTTCTACATACCTCCTTACCTTGCAAAGGCAAAAGGTAAGAGAAGAGCATAATAATAAATGAACTCAAAACCCAACTGAAAAATCACAAGCACGTTTAGGCATGTAAACACTGCAACTGACACCGTTTGATGACAGATCGACAAATATCACTGCATATTTTCTAAAATCAAGAAGGCCTGTAAAGGTTACATACTTGAATTAGCAGCAAGACTGAAATTAAACTGTTATTAAACTGACTCAAAAAGCTGCTTCTGAAGTTGAACTCAAAACAGTTACAGTTTTGCAATTACTTGACTTGACCACCTCAATTGATCCAGGAACGTAATGGGATATATTCCCACAACAGGTAAAACCATTTTCCTTTCTTGTAAGCCAAACTGGCCACAGAGTTGCTTTAGATTTTTTTATCATGAATCAAGTAGCTGCTCAATGCAGGGAGTTCCCATGGAACTCCTTGCTTAATGAATCATGATAATACAATTAGTTATCCCCAAGGCATTGTGATTGCATGGGCCACAGGCAGTTGCGAGATAGCAACTGAACACACAACCAAGTACACTGCTAAAAGTGCAATGAATAAACAGCCAACTGTTCAGCAGGCATAGTGAACTCAGCCCTACAAAAATTGCTTAAAAACCAAATTTAACTTTTGTATATCAAAATGCAAATAGGCAAGTTTTAATGCTCTGTGGACAAACAATCATGTCCCAAAATTTCAGCTCAAAATCTCCACATATCAAAAGGCTGAAAACTTTTGTAGAAAAGTTGACGACATCTGCCCCATTTTATAACCTCACACATGTACTGTGTACAATGTGTGAGCTAAAAATCATGTATGCCTGAATAAATTACTAATGTCACGTACTTCCAACTCCAAAGCTAAAACAAATGTGACAAAACAAATATATCACTCAGGCAAAAAAAAAAAAAAAAAAAAAAGAAGTGTGGTACCCAGACCATTTTCGAGGGACTGTAATTTTTTACAAACTTGGCATATTGGACAAAACTTAACAGTCATATGATGAATTTTCAGCAAGGGTAGAAGGGTAGTGTGGAGCCTGCCTGAAAATGGGGTGATCTGGCAAATAGGATGGACTGACCCTAAAGAATTACTTAGTCTTCCCCTCCTGCAAAATCTAGTATAAAGTTCTAGCAACCAATATGCAGATGGATTCAGATGCCAAGATTATCACCCCAGTTCTAATCTAACAGGAGGGTGACTTGAAAATACAAAAAAAAAAAAAGATAAAAAAAAACCTGAGCGAGTGTGGCAAAAGATAAAGGGCAAGGGTACTACTGTTGGCCTATATCTTGCCAGCTTAAATATTATGGTCATACCTCTGAAACATGAAAGCTAAACGAGCTCCATGCAATTCCTGTATATTACAAGTACTGTAAGTTCACAGTTTTCAAACCATGCACGAAAATGACCACTGGATGACCACTGAGCTTAATATTCTTAACACCAGTGATGAAGCTATTATACAAAAGTTATACTACAATACAATGGTACCCAAGACTGTCACTGTATGAATTTCTTAGATACCAATGTAACTTTCATTTTTAGATGACCCCAAACTGACCCATGAATGCCCTCTGAGTCCAAACCTGCCCACTCCTGATAACCCTTTTTCCTTTTATCACTGAGTCCAAATTTCAAAAATTTGTCCAAGCATATGCTCATCAAGGGTGGCTATCCGTCTTTGAAAGGGGGGGGGGTATAGTCAGTGACACTATCTTAGTGGACTGAGTGCTGCCATCAGTTGGTGCAAAGTGTCCACTGTACAAAGAAAATTTTGCCCAAATACTCTCCCAGGATCACAGCAAATGGCCCTTTCCAGGCTTTGCAATGTGACACTATGACAACTGTCAGAAGTACAGTAATTCATAACTCAAATTCCTTACTTAAATAGACCTAATGTACAAAGTCTACAAGCCTTAAGTGTTTTACATAATTTCCAAATATGGCAGATTGATTTCATGGGGGTAAATACCGAAAAAGTGTAAGTATATCCCCCGTCCAACTCCATGGGGGATATATCCCCATCCCCTGCCCCCCCCCCCACAGGATTGCTGCTAATGGTGTTCATGGGGTGAATCTGAATTCTTTCTAACACTCTTTTGTAACAATGATATACATGGGCAATGTACTGTAGCTTAAGGTGACCAGACGTCCCCGAATCCAGCGTTCCCTTCCCAATGATCAAGTTTCCCCGAAAATGTCCCCCATTTGAACAAATGTCCTGGAAATTTGAAATTTCCCAAAATATTAATTATGTTGTAAAAAAATAATATTTTGTTTTTGTAAGACTTGAAAAACAGGATGAACTGAACCTCCATTAAAAAGATTCAAAGTTTCCCAATATGACAGGGGCGGTTCAAACTGTTTTAAGGGGCAGTAAGGACCAGGGGCAGTAAGGACCAGGGGCAGTAAGGACCAGGGGCAGTATGTCATGGCACCACTACAAGGCTACTATAGGGTAAACGCTACTAGCCTAGACCTATAAATATTAGATACAGCATCACCAAAACCAGTTCAAACCTCCCCAAGTATCAAGGACGGTTCACACCGTGTTTCAGTGGCCGTCAGTTGGTTTCTGATGTGGGCAATTACACAGTTAACCAACACAGAATTATATGCATATTTTGTTTTGTTAATTAGTTTCATTTTATTAGCAGTTTTTATAACAGGCTAACACAAATTGACATACATTTACAATTTATGGTCTCCTGAGCTTAATATTGATTAAAAAGTGCCCCCAATGGGTTAGTTATTAAGTATTGCTACATATCATCCTCACAAAATGGCAAAAAGTATGCACATGATAAACTTTCTGAAAAATAGCCATTTATATTTTGTATGTCAATGTGTTACACCCGTTATGTATGTCAATGTTCGCCCGTTATATTTTTATAGGACCTACATAGAAATATTTTTCAAAATTGAGGTAGCAAGACAAAAATTTTTATGCTATCTCTGTACATCTAAGAATTAGCCCTGAACATAATAAAACATATGAAACTAACATAGAATGGAAATTAACCCTTATGTGATGCTACCGTGTTGGTTACTGTGCAATTACCCATGTATGAATAATAACATCACATGTAAGCCAAGGCTTATTTTGTTCTTCTTGTACTGTAGGTGGAGGATCACACTTCTTATGTCTTTACCAAATGCATCCTAGGAAAACTCAGCACTAAGTAACTCGACAAAAGTACAGATGGATGACTAAGTTAATTTTCAACCCCAATGAATTTCAGGTTACAAATATCACATCTTATTGTCTTAGTCCCATATTAACAAACCATTTTTTCAACCGACAACAAAGCCTAGGAGTAACAACAAAGTTCATTGCAATACTGGTAAAATAAAAAAACATGACTTTCAACCTACATGGCATCTTGGTGGGTACTGTTACTTTCCGCCCCCCCCCCTCCGATAGTTTCTGCCCCTGACTTTCCGCCCCTAAAATTTCTGGGGTGGAAAATAACATTCGGAATCAAAGATAAACTTATAACTGTATCTACTTCTTTTTTCATTTCTGAGACAAAAAAATAATGAAATCGTGGGACTTTTTCAGAAATCACTTAGAGAAGAATGGATTGTATATGAGTATGTATAATCTACCTGCAAGTCTTAGCCTGTATGTAGAGCAGCAGCAGTTGTATGTGTATAAGAACTTATTCACATCAATGTACGTACACGTCTATATGCATGCACAGCACTGTATATACCTTAAGGTATGTGTACATTTGCGTACACACTGCAATGCACTAAGTGCTAGTGAGAAAAAAGTTAGCATAAGTATGTACTGTGTAAAAGACATCAATGTATATGGAGAGACGTTTAATGATAAGAAAATTTAGTTTTAGTTTGTCAAGCCCGCTTCCATTCTATGTCGGTACTTTCTGCCCCTCGAACAAAAATAACTTTTTAGAGACGGAAAGTATTAACTGGGCGGAAAATAACTGAATTCATACATACGTACTGTATCTGCGTACACACTGCAATGCACTTAAGTGCTAGCGAAGAAAACAAAGTCAGCATAAGTATGTACTATGGATAAAACCAGGGGTGGAAAATAACTGAATTCCATCTTGGCCATAGGCTTTAATACACTTAGGCTAAGCCCTAGGCCTTATCAAAATGTTTCATCCAGAGACTTTAACTATACCACTTGTACCTGTTCCCTTCTGTTTTATTAGCCTAGGCCTAGGCCTACTAGTATGGTGGGACCGGGATTCAGTCGCCTTCACGAATTCGAAATGCTGTACAATTGGTATGGAGTGAACGAATTCGGTCCCTGGCTTTAGTATAGGCTAGGCCTAACGTTAGGCCTAGGCACTACAGTACAAAGTACTAGCCTAGGATATCTTGATCTACTTTCAGTTTCACGGTAAAACATCTCAAATTTTTAATGTAGGCCTAAGAAGGCACAAGATGAACTGAACCACGGTTTAAGTGGTTCAAAGTTTCCAGAAATGACAGAGGCGGTTCGTACCTAGTCCGCAGTCTGCTGACCTAGTATTTGGGAAGCTTTGGGGCTTCCCATACTAGACAAAGTGTACGTGAGAACTAGGCCTAGGTACCCTAGGCTAGTTCGTACCGTGTTTAGGGGCGGTCAGTCACGGCACCGTTTCATATAACACTAGACCTGACGTTACTAGGCCTAAGTAGATAGGCCTATAGCCTTAGTACTAAGTTTCTGCTATTAGTCTAATATATGTAGGCCTATATAGCCTAGGCTGGGACTAACGTTAGTTCTACTGACTTGTTGCTAGCTGACCATCAATTTATTAAAATAATGCTCCCTTTTTCCACCCTGATCGGTGTGTGCAAAATTTTTGCAGTAAAGTTCTCACCCTGATTGGCAATAGTAGATAACATACCACTGGGCTACCATCCATACTTAAACCAAAACCTAAAGGCTTACCGAGTTCTGCTTCAAATGGATGTACCGGTTGTCGGACTTCACTGCATGGAACTTCCACGTTAAATTCTTCGGCCCAGCCGTCGAAGCCCACTATCAGCTGCCCCTCTGAGGTGATATCTTTAATGTGGCCGTTCTCCCATCGACCCAGTTCGTCCTTAGCTTGGACTTTTTGACCCACAGAAAAATCCATTGCGCCTTGCTCTTCCCTGAACTAAGTTACGCTAAGTTAAAAAGCCATAATATTTTGTTTTGGCTTCTCGAGAATACTGTTGAGACACTACCTGTGTAGCGTCTTCCTTGGCGATGAACTCTACACTGCCTATCCAGCCGGCCCCCTATAGACCTGTAGGCTAGGCCTGGCTAGGCAGGTACGGAACAGGTCACGCGTTGAGGCCACTGCATGCGGCCACGGATACGTATATCGTACGACCATAGAAATTTCTATGCGTACGACACATCTTTCATGTACAGTAGTATCGTGTAAAGCCGTACGTATACGTCAAATATATACAGTGTATATGTATAGCGCACTGTACTAGCTGAGAAGTCACAATAAATCGTCATGCGCGGAAGCTAAATATCTTCCTCTGGTGTAATAAAATTCGCAAATTAGATACCAAAAAGCGATTGTTTTTGTATAAATTATTGTAAATCTCATTCAATAATGTACATGAAAAAAGATTTCAAATCAAGGTAACTTATTTTAAACGAATTACCATCCAGCACCAATAGAGAACGGGGTGGCTCACTCTGCGGAGGAATACATAGTGACTTATTGCCTATTCATAAGCACTGATGTTCGTTCGGGGATTAATTACAGATGGAGGCACGGTGCGAGGTGAGAGAGAGACCGCAGAACGTTGAAGTCGATGACCATCACTAATTACACTTTCCCGGGTTGTGCGGGGCAATTCGGGACTGTGGGCTTATGGGCATTTGCACAGCATGCTTAAACAGTGCTTCTTGTAGATGGCCCACCTGTCTTGTTCTTCATAAATGGAGAAGTTGCATAACAGGTTACACTTGACATCTTTCGTCTTAAAAGTATAAAACGTCGAAATGAATGTTCCTATGCCGCGATGCCCTGGATTCCGATTACTGAATACCAACTCAGTTGACGGTCACTAATTTAAATTGTAACAAGCTGAACAAACGTTACTATTCAACTTGCTCAAACTTTCTGTTTTGCAATCTGTCACACTGAGTATCGTTATGAACTTCCTCTACATTTCTAACGGCAATTCTCGTGACGTCATGACAAGGTTACCCGCCCAGCGAACGTGTATTATTCCTACATCTATATTGGTTAGGGAGCTAGCCTCCTATTCATTTACACTATTGGGAACGAAAGGTTTGGTGGTCTCATTCTGTCAAGGACACAATGGGGACGAAAAAACCCAATTTCTTAAGAGCAGCATCTGGGGTCATAAGGACAGGTGGGGCGGTAATTAGCCACAAAAGTCACCCTAATTACACTTTTGAGAACAAAGTTGATATTCTGCTTTAACCACTAGTTTGAAATATGAAACTTAAGAAAAGAATTTCTTTTGCATTTGCTGCTTAACAAAAGCCCAATGTGGGGGTAAAAGCGGGTCCGAATTACACTTTTGAGAAGAAAGGTGCAGTTGATACCATGACATCCCCTTAAAACGAGAGTCCCCAAAACTCGACTTAAGAAAGAACAGTCTCCTGCATCCTAGTTTAAGAAAGGTCCAAAGTAGTTCCAATGCTCATTTCTACTGTTTTGGCAAGCTATTAACGTTCCATAGCAATACAATGCAAACCTGAAAATAAGTATGCGGAGTAACTGTTAGCCAAATGAACACATCACTTACATTACCTGCCACAAAAATATAACTCAAGAAAGGGTGGCTCATGGCATTAAAGCTTAAGAGGTACTCAAATGGTCCAACAGGGCTTTAAACAGATCTCGTGCACAGCACCAATTTATATTCGAGCCCATTATGACGTCACGTGAAGAACCTCTATAGAGCCTATGCACTGACGTCACGTGACGTCATTTTGGAAACAAAAGCAATGAAACACTGCACAATGTAGACTTTGCACGCGCCTGTAGTAGACTTGCGCCCGTATCCGATTTTTTTTTTCACAAATCAGCTGTCTGCATTTGTTGGTGTCACCGATCTTAATGTAGGACTGGATATAACACGCGCTATTGTTTAGCATGACAGCAGTGGGGAGCATGGGCGTCCGGAGGCAGGGGCAAGGGGGGCACTTCCCCCCCCCCCGAAAATCAAAAACTTGAAAAAACGAAGAAAAAATGAAGAAAAAAACGAAGAAAATATAACATCAACATTTCTTAACAGTTCACTCAGTGTGAATTTCTACTCTCAAATCAGGAATAGAATAAAAATATCAACACTCAGGCCCCCCCCCCCCCTCCTCGATTATTTTTGGTATTTTTTAAAGTTTATTTTACGATATTGCTAGTGTTTCCCCTTTTTATATGCAGTAAATAGGCCTTGGAAGTGCCATTTCCAGCGATCTGGGCAGCATTTGGGGCCAAAATTTTCTTGCGCTCCTCGCCAACCCATGGTGGCACGGAGTGCTGAGAGTCTATCTATGGGATTCGCCTCCCCCCTTGTTCTATGGGATTCGCCTCCCCCCCCCCCCATGTCAAATTCCTGGCTACACCTTTGTCAACACTGTGTGAAAGTAGTATCTACACTCTTTTCTGGGAGTAAAATATTTCCCATGAAAAAATTTGGCCCCCTTGAATTTTTTTCTGCAAACGCCCATGGTGGGGAGCCACTTTGCGCTCACAAGATGGTCCGAACTACTCCTTGACAAATCATCGCGCAACTAGCGCGTAATGGTTAACGGTACGGGATGTACACGGGCATGGAAAAATGAATAAAAAATATTGGAAATATTTCGTTAACAGAAGGAGAAAACGAAAGGTCATTGTGCAAATATTTTTTCTATTTTGTCTTCATTTTGTGTTGATAAATTTTCAGTAATAATTACTGCACAATTTTGACACGAAAAGCGAACCAAAGAGATTTTCTCCATGCATGCAATGTTTTAAGTGCACTGATGGTATGCAGGTTTAGAACACCGTGCAAGAGTATTGAAGAGGATGATTGAATGGTTGATACTGGAACCTGATACTCTGTAAATTTATGATTGTAAAGTTGTTGCAAATTGTTTCCACTAGGGACATACCTATGGAGTTAGTACCTCTTGATTGAACTTCTAGGTTCCAATATTGGATTTCGGAGTTTAAGTATGATGATTACAGGTAAAGGTAGCAAGATTATCAAACAAGGGTGGATCCCGGCGGCAGGGGTCCCCGTCGACGAAGGCTGCCCCCGGTCGGTGAAATTTTCAATTTCGTCGGGGGCCTTGATCCGTACGATAAAATGTGATCCCAATAACCTTCAGTCGCCCCGACGATCTGCTTGATTATACTCATAGGAAGGGCATATTCTTAAATAAAATCCCCGAAATTTCCTTAAAACCCCAAATTTCTCAAATTTTCAACTAATCAAGGGGGAAAGATGTTTCTCTGCTTTCCAGCACCCATGCATTTATGCCAAAACCATGCCATCACATGGCCCTCAGAGCATATACTAGTATTGAGAACTTGGACCTTAGGACAGTATGATTACGCCTAAACTGCCAGTGAGCACTGACTTCTTTACAATAATATCGTAATGCCATAGACCTATATGTTTTACCAACAAATGCTCAACGTCATCAATAGTTGGCAAAAGAACGCGCAGCCTGTTTCAAAATAATCAGACATTGCACGCCGTCCTGTCGTAACAATCGTTTTTATAATGGCTATATTTTACCCATTTTAGACTACTGCAGTATCGTATGGGGTACATGTACTCACAGTGATCTGCAAAGGCTTATACGAATGCAAAAGACAGCTGCAAGAATTATTTTAAGTGTTGGTTTTGATCAAAGATCACATGATATTTTTAATGCATTAAACATGGAAGGCCTTGACATAAGAATTCGTAAGAAGAGACTAATAATGGTTTATAAATCTCTAAATAAACTTGCTCCTACCTATATGGAAGAAATGTTTACATTTAATAGAAATGCCCATTCTCACTCTTTGAGATCAGCCACAGAAAATAAATTATACTTGTCTGGTGGCAAAACTGACTATCACAAGAAAAAATTTTCATATCTAGCTACTAAAGAATGGAATGAACTACCTATGGAGCTAAGAAATGCTACATCACTGAATATTTTTAAAAGTCAACTGCATGACCTCATATCTAATACATAGTTTTATGATTCAATGATTCTAATAGTTTTAACTGGCAATTTTAATTAATGTACTCTTTAATGGCTGTTCTTAAAGTTTAATGTTCTTATACTTTGATTTTAGAATTGTCACGTGTTTTCAAAATTTTGACCGTTTTTTAGTGTTCTAAATGTTTAATGTTGTAACTTGTTTAAATTGTTTTATTATCTGTTTTGACTCTGCTGTTCTATTCCTTTTTACGCTGTCTTGCATGCCACATGAACAAATGATGTACGTTTGCATACAGCAAACTTCAAATTTAACGTCACAGAAATACGTACGTTACATGGACGAGGGAAATTACCATGACAACCCCTGTACCGTCCTGTGAACCACACAGGCTTGGACCTGACCAACCAAATCATCAAAAATGGCCCGGTACTGGTCCCCCGCACTGGACTGCGAAACGTCCCCAACGGTTGACATAATACGTAGTGTTTCCCTCATCTGACAGTATCCCTTCATTGGCCTCCAACAGTGAGGTACACTGTTGTTAAACAAGGTAGGAAAGAACAAACAGAATGTTAATCCACCCCAATAACGGACAAAGTAGGCAAACGGCATCTGGCTGCCGACCGCACTAAAGACACATTTAGTCAGGAGAAAACGGAGCTTAGAAGGAAAGTGCACGAGGGCCAATCCCCCCTGCCTAGTGTCCTGGTACACCCCTTTTCTTCTGACCAGCTCCGTTTTCCCTGACCAAAGAAACCTAAACACAGCCCTCTTAAGTCGCACCAAGACACCCTCTGGAGCGGCCAGAACAGTGCCCGGATACCACAAGAGAGGGTAAACAAAACGATTTATAACTGTTACCTTCCCCAACAGACTAATGCAGCGATCGCCGAAGTCCTTCAACCTAGCTTCCACCAGGTCCACTTTCTCATTTCAGGTAAGTGACTCGGGTGAACCATAACCGAACCATATGCCATTGATTTTTATGGCGTCGTCTACCCAAGATGCCGCGAAGGGCAATTGTTTCGACCGCCACTTACCTAGACGGAGTCCTTTGGTCTTGGAGGGTTTCAGTCTGGCACCTGTCGCTCTTTGAAAGGTAGACAGCGTGCCAGTAAGGGCTCTGAAGGAAGCTAGGTCGGAGACTACGCACGTGACGTCGTCAGCATACTGGAGGCACTTGACTTTAGCTCTACCGGTTATGTGAAATGGTCGAAACAAAGGTTCAACTTGGAAGGCTCTTGCAAGGGATTCACTAAACAATACATAGAGTAGAGGTGACAGGGGACACCCCTGCCGTACCCCACGTTGGACTCTGAAGGGGTCCGAAGGTAGGCCATTAACGATAACCCGACTCTTTACACTATTATACAGTAAAGAGGTCCATTTAACAAAAACTGGATTCAAACAAAACTTCTTCAAGATTTTAAAGAGGAACCCGTGATCAACCATGTCGAAGACCTTCTCCTGATCGAGGGAGACAAGTGCACATGGAAGATCGCGGTCCATCACATATTCAACTAAGTCCCGCATCAACCAGGGGTTCTGCTGAATACTGTGTCCCCGCACCGCACATGTCTGGAAAGAACCTACAAGATCCGGCATGACCGTGCCTAGCCTGTTACAAAGGGCTTTCGCCAGAATCTTGTAGTCTACATTTAACAAGGTAATTGGTCCCTTGTTTTTCGGTTCTAGGGGGTCTCCAGACTTTGGAAACAATGTTATAACGCCTGTGCGCTGCGAGGGACTCAATGAGCCAGCAAGGAAGGCAGAGGTGAATACATCACGGAGATCGTGTCCGACGGTACCCCAGAAGCGTTTGTAGAATTCCACCGGGATACCGTCGGACCCAGGCGCCTTTCCGCCTTTCATCTTCGCCACCGCCTTCCAGAGCTCGTCGACAGTCAGGGGAGAACCAAGTCCATCATTCTGCTCCTTAGAGGGGGTCTTGTCAATATTATCTAAAAGGGAGTCTTGAAGGCCTTCATCGACATCTGCCCGCGTATAAAGCTGTTCATAGAAGGTCTTAAATACTTCTACGATGTCGAGAGGGTCCTTCTGTACTGTACCGTGGACGTCACGGATTGCTCTTATGCGGCGATCGATGGCATACTTTGTGACATCTCGGTAGAATTTGATAGTTGGTTTTTCCTCCGCCTCCACGCAATGCACGCGAGCACGAACGCGGGTCCCGCGCAATTTTTGATCAAGGTACTGCTGGATTGCGTGAAGTGTGGAGGTGTCCCCGTTCCTCTCCTTAGAGCAGAGTGAGAGGAACTCCTCCCTTCTTCGACGAGCTCTTGCTACACAGTACTCAACTGTAAACTGTTTGATGCGGGACTTTACGTCGTCCCACCACTCTAAATCTGTTGAGAAGGCCGGCCTCAATGTTCGCCACCCTTCGTACCTGGCTTCAAACTGTTCGCTATAGTCAGCCTCCTTTAGAATATCTGTGTTCATTTTCCAGAACCCCCTCCCTGTTGGCCATGACTCTGGAGGCTGAAAAAAGACAGTAACTGCATCATGATCCGAAATTGGACATTTCACAACTTCACAGTCACTCGGTGACAGTGCAGGTGGAGAGTACACCCGGTCCAACCTTGAGGCATCCGTGCCATCAGGGCGGTGCCAAGTGAACACGGACAAGCCGGGATGTTGTGCTCTCCAGACATCAACCATGTCGTGATTCTTTACGAACATGTCCAATCCGACGTGCCGACACCACAGCCCGAAGACGTACATGTGGACATTCGGTCAAGCTGTGTGTCGGGGACGCAGTTAAAGTCTCCGGCCAGGATACACGGAGCACTGCCAGGAACGAAGTATGGCAGGGTCATGAAAAAGTCCCTTCTGTCTGAAGGCCGATTGGGCGCATACACGTTACACAGGATAAAATTTCCCACTAGGGTGTCTTATTGTAATGCATACCAACCGGCCCTCATGATCAGAATCAACTTTTCCCACCAGGGGAGTCCACCTTGGCGAAACTAAAATAACTGAACCACAAGATGTTGTTGAACCAAAGGAAGCATGTAAACCCCCACCCCACTCAAAGGACCAGGTGTGGACATCGTCCTCATTCACAATATGGGTCTCCTGGAGGAAAACGAAGTCCACACCCAGTGTTCTGCAAAATTGGAATATCCTTGACCGCTTCCGACTGTCCCTCATGCCGTTAACATTTAGAGTCAAGAGGGACAGGGGATCAGCCATGGTGTAATGAGTGGCTACGTATCTACCTGCGACCTGACCTTTTCACTTTGTGAAATCGGTGTGGGGTCTTCCGAATGGTGAACCCCCTGGTCTAACACCCCGCCTGAGGCCGACCTCTTCAATGAAGGCTCCTCTCCCTCACACAAATCAAACCAGCCCTCCCCGGAAGGTGGATCCTTTGGAGGAGTCTGAGGTAGGCTCCCCACCATCTGACATAGCAGACTCAGAGTCTGAGGACAGCTGGAGGTCCTCCTCCACTGCCATCCTATCAGCTTCCACTGGTGTTGGTGGGGAGGATGGTGAGGAGTTCGCCTTGGGAGCCGCAGTACCCCCCTCACACTGTTTTGAGGCGAGGAAATGTTCAACTTCTTGTGCTGCCTCCTCCAATTCCTGAGTGGAATATTCTCGGCCTGCTTGCGAGGGTTCAGGTGCCTGCTCCACATCCGCACTGGCATGGGCAGAGTACGATGTGGGGCACGCACCAGAGACATGTCCCTCCTCTCCACAAAGGTTGCACTGCACCTCGTTGGGGCACTCTGCCTTGTCGTGCCACACCTGCAGGCACCTGCCACAACGTCTGTTGGGACAAGACCTGGCTTCGTGTCCCTCTTGTCCACACTTGAAACAGGTGCGGGCTGTCCGAAATACCTTATGTGGGCCTTCGAACCCCCTATGAAGAGGAAGGATGGGATGTCCCTATCCAATTCCATACGGCACTGCCTCTTTCCATTAAATATGCCGGCCAACTCGCCCGAACTATATTTGCACCATCGCATGTCAGAGGCAGTTCCGTATTGGCTCAGAATGCTCGCAACCAGGCGCTGGTCGACCTCAAAGTTCAGGTATAACACTGTCACCGCCACAGAGCGATCATATGGGGTGACAGTGATCCCCTCTACTCCCTTCAGGCAAGACACACCTTTAACACAAGCAGCATCAGACCTGAACTTTAGGTCATACGTGTTGCGGGCGGCAAGCGCCTGCAACATCTCTATCTCTTTAACCTGTATTCCGTTATTCTTCAACACAGTAAATGCCTGCGGGGGAGAGACGCTCGCCCCGACGAAAACTCTAACCTAACAATTGTGCTATCCCGACCTCCGGGCATAGCAGCTGTCTGTGTGGCTCGAGGCCACGGGATAAAGGACAAAAAAAAACCTCAGAACCAGTTTACAAAAGACAAAAAATAGGGTGAAGTAAGAAAAACACAAGCAACACAGAAACAAGGCGCGGTCGCAAACAAATGGACACGACCAGACCTACTTACCAACTACAACACAAGCACGCTATAAGGTTTTACACACATTTGCAATATATAGTACAGCTATCAGTGATACAAGCCGAGCACGGCAAAACGACGAGAGCGAAACGAAAACACGTCTGCTCCCGTCGAAGACCTGGACACCAGCAAACAATGTTTAAATGCTCCATGAAGAAATTAATGTAAGTATTGGGCTGAATTGACGTAAGTACATAAATTCAATTTATTTCATAGCAGTGAACAGAAAAATGCCTTGAAATTTCCTATTTTATGTAATCACAGTGATATGGGATTCTTATTTTAAACTTTATTACGTATTTGACTCTAAATTTTGTTTACTGCGTAGTGCATATTTTATTTTCAACTTCCTAAATCATTAAAAATGTAGGTTTAGATACAAGTTCCGCCCAAATATGCAAATCATTTCACTAAGTTCACTAAGTATACTGCCATATTAACAAAAGTGTAGCCACTAAATAACTGCAATGTTTGGGAAGGTGATGCTGTATCCAAAACATGTCTTAATTTGTAACAAGCATAATCCAAGAATCAAATCAAATAAATAATAAACAAACTAACAAAATGCTCAATTGCATATCTAGCATATCAAGTTATATCTGGCTTGATATGGCCATATAAAACTTTATTTGCATATCTGGAATTGCATTGTATCAAGTTATATCTGGCTTGATATGGCCATATAAAACTGTATTTACATATCTGGACAGACATTTCATCAAGTTTTATCTGGCTTGATATGGCCATATAAAACTGTATTTGCATATCTGGAATTGCTTTGTATCAAGTTATATCTGGCTTGATATGGCCACATAAAACTGTATTTACATATCTGGACTGGCACTTCATCAAGTTATATCTGGCTTGATATGGCCATATAAAACTGTATTTACATATCTGGACTGGCATTTCATCAAGTTATATCTGGCTTGATATGGCCATATAAAACTTTATTTGCATATCTGGAATTGCATTGTATCATGTTATATCTGGTTTGATATGGCCATATAAAACTTGATATAATGTATCAAGGCATCTAAATCTGGCTGTATATCTGGCTTGATATGGCCATATAAAGACTGTATTTAACCAGATATATCCAGATATCAATCCATGTCTGGATTTGGAGTAAGGGGTAGATCGGTGGTTGGTGTAGACCTTATTACGCATATGATGTCAGAGCAGAAAAGGTTCCTTCGTTTGGGGAAGAAGGGTGTATTATTACAAGTTACACCAACCACGGAGCTATTACGGAGCTCCATGCACCAACAAATGCAGACAGCTGATTTGTCAACCAAACGTATATGAGCGTTAGTCTACTACACGCTTGTGCGAAATCGACGCCTTTCGTGCACGTGAGCGTCATTGTTTTCCTCCAAAATACAGTCGGTCTGACGTCAATGCATAAGTTCTATATAGAGGTTGTTCACTAACGTCACAAATGCACTTGACAACAACGAAATGAAAAAAATCCATTTGAACAATAAGAAGTTTTAAGAATAACCGCCTGTTTTTTTTTTTTTTTTTTGTCTTTTCTTTACTTCTCAATCTTCTTAAATTCCCTTTGTCGTTTGTGTCCTTCTCAGAATTTTATTTTGTGTGGTTTTGGTCATAGTTGCGTAATATCTACCTTAACATTTCTTGCGTTTGCCAAATTGAATCCTTTATTTTGGTAATAGAAACTCTTTTGCTGTTTGCTTTTAAGCCTCTTTTCCTGATTCAGGGGATGAATGTGTAAGTCGGATAAAATAAGGAAAAGGGTAATCTATGACCACGCAAGAATTACACTTTCTGACTATTACTGATAACAAATATACCTTTCATTGACTATAGTTCAAAACTATTCCAAAAATTCATGCTTTCTATATACCGTACCCTTTACTTTATCTTTTCTTCAGAAGACTCGCGTTTTTCCATAAACATGTGAATATATAGGTGAACCACTTTTGGTACAGTGTTGTTAAACATCTTGCCATCAACCTTTCATTGAATAGATAAGCCTAATAGAACTGGTGTTTCGTAATCTTAAAACTATCTCATTTTCGAGACAAAATTCTTTGAACTAAATTGCAGTATGATCGCTGCACGCGTTTATCTCCAGCAATATTTTAGAGTCAGGAAAATGATAGTTCTGTGTTTCATGCAGTTCGACTTAAAGAGAGTCTCCTCAGCTATTTTTTCTGTTAAGTTTCTCGGGCGTTTAACCCATTGTGTGACCTGGGAGTAGCAAACCGTGCATCTCATCTAAGTAGATATTAAAGTAATGTCAATAAAAAAATAATCGGAAAGGTAAACGTAAGTTACGTCATTTTTAAAATTAGTATGAAGTGAAATGGTTTTGTCTATTTTTATTTCCTATAACAATTTCAGTCATTAAAAATTAACAGATTTACAGTTAGTTTATTTTCATGTATGGCAAAATTTCAACTGA
Organism: Holothuria leucospilota; assembly: GCA_029531755.1. NCBI lineage: Eukaryota > Metazoa > Echinodermata > Holothuroidea > Aspidochirotida > Holothuriidae > Holothuria > Holothuria leucospilota. The sequence continues at coordinate 19,986,052 of CM055983.1, forward strand.
AGCCTATTAAAACAGTTTAGTGTGAAAAAGAAAGAGTGTCAATCAATATTCAATTGAGGAAGTTAAAAAGAGATCTCATTTTCAAGTTTTCGTTTCAAGTTTCTTCATAGTGAGAAAGTATTATAGTTACAAGGAGAAATTAAGTGACTCGACAAAAAGATCAGTAAATCCTGTAACATAAGAAACTCAGTAGGTTTTATTCTTAGAAATGGAGGTCTATAAGGAAGGAAGAAAGGCTGTTCTGGGTCACCTTATGTACGATATAAACCGAGGGTTGTTTGCATAGTATTTACTTTTTACTCCTTGTGAATAGGAAGGGTAGAAAATCAATTTGATTGAGTTTATTTTGAGTTTTAGTGTAATGAGACTATCTCACTTAAAAGTGGGAGGGACCGGTCTAATAGACTGACACTTTGGTCACATGTAACCTGAAAAATTGATACAATGTTGAAAGAAAAATGTATCTATGGTCCAACGGTTAAAGTAAATTATAATAAAAAAGTATTTCAGTTGGATAATGGGCAATTACGACTTACCAGCATTCATATACGCATTCCTGACTTGATATCGTATGTAGGAATTGCACCATTTATATGTTTGTTACTTTATATATGCATTATAGGAGAACTGAAGTATTAGAGTAATGTTATTCTCATTACTCAATGGGCTCACTGATAACAGCAATACCTGAAATGAATCTGAAGCATTAACAGGGATGCCAAGCGTGACCCATGTGAAGGTAACTTTTCAGTTGTAGGCTTCTCTCATGCATGGGGCAAAGATGCATCACTGGAGGAAAAGTGGAGGTGATCAGCTTCTCTGCAACTAGACAAAATGCACAAAATACCCATTTGATTGGGTAATTCTCTCATTTTGTTAAAACATTTCACCCATCGTCATTTCCTATCTCCTATCCAAGTGTAATAGCATACAAAGTTCACTCTCCTACAAATTTAGCACGATCGTTTTAATGGCTGTGCAACGATTCTTACACTTGATCTCTCTAAAATTTTGACATTCTTTAAGTGACCCTATGTTCTTCCTTTGTTCTACAGATTGCTTTGTCTTTTAGCCACCCGTTATATGAAAACAGTCCTCGTTCAGACACAATTAGTGGTCAAATGGAAACTTTATTGAATTTGAGAAATTAAGACACTTAATACAAGCAATGATTGCCTGAGCACCCATGAAATGCTGTGCATTAGCACCACAGAAGAGGTAAACCAGCACTTCAGTGCTGATTCAACATCAGCACCCGTTAGGTGCTACCATTTCAGCACCTCAGTTTTTTGAGAGTACGATCGATCTTAAGCTTGGTTACATAGGACTATTGCATAAAACATCTAGCAAACTCTTTATGAAACAGATCCTGTAATCTGATAATGTAAACTTTTTAAATGGTATGAGTAGAAATGACTTACAGAAATCATAGGAACTTTTAACGTCTGCACATATAAGGCATATTGCAACTAATGCAATTAATGGTCCAAAATATAGGTCAATCACCAGCCACGGACAAATGTTCCACCTCACCTTTTTCATTTTTATGGTTGTACTAGCCAGTTGATAAACGTGAATGGATGTATAGTGACCACGTCTTTCTTAGCAAACAATCAACAAGAAATTAAGTAGTACTTGTAAGATATTATTGATTTTTGAGATCTTTGCATGCGAGGGAAACCTCAGAAGAGTTTCCAAAATGGTCCTAAAAACTTCGTCTTTTGTTTTGGTTCACATGGCAGCACGTTTAACACCGAGTCTCAACCTCTTCACTGGCCAAAAAGCTTGACAAGTTTTTTTTTCATTTAACAACAATTTCAATGGTACTTAATATTTTATCAGGGTAAATTTTATATGATATATCACAACGTCACCAGTGGCTTTTTCTTAATGACCTTTTTTGACAACCGACTGTCTGTTTCAAGTATTGATTTTTTTCATCTACGTTAAAGTAAATACAGTCTTGGAAGATCGCCTCAGGGACATTTTAAGGTTAAATTGACTGTTTTAATTGCGCCCTTAATAGATGTATTGCGGAAGGCTTTAATGGTTTGGGAAACACTGAGTTTGAAAGCAAATGTAGAATATATTCTGAGAATAAAAGAACAGCTTCCACTAGGCAACACTCTACATCATAATTTTTGCATGGGCAAGGATGGTTAAAGATGTTAAAATAATTCCATTACATTTTTCCTTGGAAGATGGTTCCACTCTTTAACTGTCAAGTTAAGGAGGCTCTTTTTGGTAACTTCAAAGAGTGATTATTAAATCTACTGCAACATTCTGTGATGTGCTGTTCCAGTCAAGCTGCGGGTTGTCTTTCAATTATTTTTCTCTTTTGTTGTTTTATTTGGCAATGAAACGTATCTAAAGCATCTTTAGACTTTCAATGGTAGCTTAGAAGAGCGAATTGATCGCTTTTACGTACTACCAATGAATGTGAAATATAATCTTAACTTTGATTTTCGAGTTGAGAAGTTTTCATATCTCAAAATATTTGTTAACAATTTATTACTCAGGGATATATTTTTGGAAGTTCGGAGAAACTTATCATCATTTCTGCGTTGAGCTATGTCATGTTTTTCCATTTTTTTAAGTGAAACGGTGTTGAAACTATTGAAAGGTATAGGAACTCCCAGTTAAATATTTAAGTTACAGAAATAAAAGGAACTCGAAGAGTCCCTTGCCCTAGACTACCAAAAAAAAAAAATGAAACATAAAAGAAAGAACAGGAGGCTGGGGAAAGTAAACCTTGTGAACTGGATAATATTGCATTTAACCAGAATGCAAAAATGAATTGTGGTTTCGATGAACAGCACTTACATGTGTAAACCCAGATAACACCAAGATGTCCCGTTTCTCTCAGTCAGTGGTTGAATGTGATTTTAATGTGCTGGAAAATCACAGTTTTTGTTCATATTTGACCTTGGGAATTCGTGGGAATTTTTGCCTTTTGGCCTATGGTGATTTCAGCTGACCTCTGACATCTGACAAAACTCATTCTGATGGATTAAGTGCAACACCATGTGAAGTATCCAAGCTTTCTTAATTAAAATAGCTTGTAAACAAGGCTTTTCAGAGTTTGACCCCAGATGACCTTTGACATCCACCATAAACTTCCTCTCACAATAAGTCATCCACATACTATGTATGAAATCTATTAAAGCTTCCTACCTTACGAAATCATGTTAACGAGTTTTAAAGAGTTTGACCCCCAGTGAACCCAGACGACCTATGACCTTCAGAAAAACGATATGGTTCCACCTCTGACCATAAGGAATATACATACTACCTATGCAATCTATTCAAGCTTCCTACCTCGAGATATCGTGTCAACAAGGTTTTCAGACTTTGACCCCCAGGAACCCGATGACCTTTGACCTCCTCCAAAAACAATGGGGTTCTTTTTCTCACCATAACGCATCTACGTGCCATGTTTGAAAACTATCCAAGCTTCTCAACTTGAGATATCATTTTAGCAAGGTTTTCAGAGTTTGATGCCTGATGACCCCGATGACCTTTAACCTCCACCAAACACAATAGGCTTCTACCTCTGACCATAATGCATCCACATGCCAAGTATGAAATCTATTCAAAGCTTTCTACCGTGAAATATCTTGTAAACAAGGTTTTCAGACTTTGACCACTGGTGACCCCAGGAGATGTTTAACCCCCAGCAAAGGCTATAGGGTTCTACCTCTGACTCTAAGGTATTAAAATACTAAGTATAATATCTATCCAAGCTTTCTTCCTTGAGATATCTTGTTAACAAGGTTTTCAGAGTTTGCCCCCGTGACCCCAAATGACTTCTGACCTCCATTAAAAACAATCGGGTTCTATTTCTTACCATAACGCATCCACATACTAAGTAGGAAATCTGTCCAAGTTTGCTAACTTGGGATATCGTGTAAACAAGGTTTTCAGAATTTGAATATCGATGAACTCGAATCACCTTTAACTTCTATTAAAAAACAATAAGATTCTTCCCCACACTATAATGCATCCACACACTACGTATGAAATCTACCCAAGCTTCCTACCTTGAGATATCGTGTAAACAAGGTTTTCAGATTTGACCTCTGTTGACCCCGAATGACCTTTGACCTCCATTAAAAACAATAAGATCTTTCCTCTTAACATAATGCATACATATTACGTAAGAAATCTATCCTAGCTTCCTACCTTGAGGTATCTTGTAAACAAGGCTTTCAGACTATGACCCCTTGTGACCCCAAATAACCTTTGACCTCCATTATAACAATTCGGTTCTTTTCTCACCATAATTGCACATACGTACTAAGTATGAAGTCTATCCAGGCTTCCTAACTTGAGATATCGTGTAAACAACGTTTTCAGAGTTTGAGCCTCGGTGACCCCGAATGACCTTTGACCTCCGTTTAAAACAATAAGGTACTTTCTCACACCATAATGCATCCACATACTATGTATGAAATCTATCCAAGCTTCCTATCCTGAGATATCGTGTAAACAAGGTTTTCAGAATTTGACCACTGGTGACCCCAAATGACCTTTGACCTCCACCAAAAACAGTAGGGTTCTTTTTCTCAGTATGGGTTATCTACCATGCAAGTGAAGAACTGTCAGAATTTCCTTTCTTGAGATATCGTGTAAACAAGAAGTATCACAAACACACATACATACGCACATCACATCACACGCACGCACACGCACAGTTGTGCTTTACATACTGTTTGAGGACCTCATTATTTTCTCTATTGTGTTTCCTTCCTTAACCCTAACTTTAACAATAGACTCTCTATTGTCAAACTTCTGAGGACATGAGAAATCTATTGTATATATTTCCTTCTAAGGTCCTGAAATCCATTGTTTAGTTCCTATACACACAAGCCATCATGACTGCAGAGGTTTCTCTTTTCATCGAAACCAAAAAATCAAGAAGAAAATAGGCTACAACTATAATAATCCCGCTCCTGCGCAGTAATTGCTATATTTTACTTGTCGCACTGTACGAATAATAAGCGGGGAGACCTGACCGTTTGGTGGGCAGACTATGGAATAATCCCCGACAATTGATCAGTCCCATTTGCTCCCAAAAAGCCATTAAATAGGTTCTGGTTCACTAAAAGAAATGTACACACTTTCCGAACCAGATTTCCAGCCATACACTAAATCAGCACTAACCTCGATGCAAGTCTTGTTCTATGGGGGTTGACTGGAATGACGCAATTTAGTTTCAAACAAGTGGTCTACGGATAGAGTGGCGCCACCAGAGGTTGGTGATTAGGTGGGCACTACAGAAGAAGAAGGCTTAAAGCCCACCCCAGATAAACCAGAAAGTCAGTGTAAATTGTGCAAATTCGTATCGGTGGGAGTTTGCACACGGAGCGAATCCTTCCTTAGTCACCTTGTACAGGAGAAGTCCTCGGGGAGGGGCTAAGGGGAAGAGAAATTTTTGTTCATTTAAGATGGCTTAGATACAAATTTTCGTACCGACCATATATTGGAAAACTTTCAACTGGGTTCTTTCTTTTGGTTGATTGTAACGGAAAGACGTGTCGTTTAATTGGAGGGGTAACAACTCCACCCCTTGAAAAAATTCTGGTCCAGGTAAGATGGCTTACAAGCAAAATGGCGGTATCTTTGACAAATCTTTGAATTAATCACATGCTTAGAAAGTATCGTAACTTAATGATGTTGTGGCTGTGGCATGACACTCGTTATAAAAAATATGTGTAACGACAAACACATGCTACGAATGTTACCATATATGCTACTAATGATATTAGATTGCTCTAAGATTCTCTATCGATGCGGGGTCCCTGCAGAGGTCGAAGATGTACTTTTTTGGAAAAGTGTTTGGGTCAGAATAATGTATTATTGCACCAATAATGGTTATCAGATATACCTTTTAAGATTTAATTTTTATACTTCCAAGGGTAAGCTCGGTAACGATGACTTAACTGTAAGTGTACAATTCTAGAAAAATATGTATGACTTTCATAGAATATTCCATTGTTTAGATTTAAAATGTTCAAATTTATTCATTTAATTTGAAATTGTCGATTGTGCAATAATTTGTGATGTTCTTCTTGTTCAACTCAAATTAACTGTCTTTGTTCCCTTTTGAAATTGAAATGTTTACATGACCAAAAAATTTAAATGTTTTTTTCATAATATGTTGTTGGGAGAGGGCTTTTGAAATCACCCTATAACTGAGACAGCAATCACACTTTGGCACAAGGTGTAATGGTGTTTGAAAAAAAGGAAATCCGAGTAGAACAAGAAAACATTACAAATTTTTGCGCAAAAGATTTTGAATTGAGTAAATAAGCTTGAATATTTTATATCTCAGCTCAGGCATGAAGCCTGCGTAGGTACGAAACGCTGCTCTGTGAGCGCGGGATTCGTGGATTTACCCTTGGAATCCAAACATAACATGCTGGATAAGGTACCAGACTCAATTGGGCAGGGGAGCAAGAGGAAAGGGGCCTGCACCTATATTGGCTGCTCTCTTGTACTCGAAAGACGTCTACGTGAAAGAGAAGTACATATTCGACACTTGCTATGAAGGTTACTGACTAGGATACTGTCTTCCCGACATCAAAATTTCAAGTGGAGGGCGCTATAATGCATAGATACCAAAGATATAGTAAGCATAGATTCAAAATTTAAAATGCTGCCCACGGAGCCCAAAAAATCGGGGCGGAAGTGCTGATCACTGTTCAGTCGTTTTGAAAGCATGCAGGAAAATGAATGTCATGCAAAACTATTAATACTTGATATTTCGAAACATTGTAAATGTAAGAAATATCACTGTCTCCCAAATACTAAATTCCACTTACAAGAAGTATATTTCTTCCTGACGGCATTTCAAACAAGTTCACTTGAACATGAACGCATAATGATTGGTTTAAAGTTCATAGACTTATTCGCCTATAGACCTTATGCATATTGACATCACACTGACGTCATTTTGGGTGAAAACAATGAGGCACACGTGCACTCACGGCGTAGATTTCGCCCCACGTGTAGTATATTTACGCGCGTATAGACCTTATGCATTGACATCACACTGACGTCGTTTTGGGTGAAAACAATGCTGCACTCGTGCACGAACAGCGTGGATTTCGCCGCACGTGTAGTAGAATTACGCGCATATACGAATGGTTGGCAAATCTGGAGCGGGATTCAATAACATTTGCGTTTAGTTCTTGCGTAATTCAACTTCATAAACACCTTTCAATTGATTTCCTGCATTCTGATTGGCAAAAAACCATTCGAGACCAGTCTCGAATCGCATTCGAGCGAGACTGGCCTTTGCTAGTTAGGAGAATTACTTTTTCATGGTGAACTGAATATCACTGTTACCACTGCACTGTGCACTAGGCTTTGTCTATGGTGTGTTACCATAGCAACATAAACCATAACATCTGAGTAACAAAACCAGTTCCTGTAAATTACTGTAGTATTACACTGTTAAGCCTAGCACCTAGCTGTAACCATTCCAAAGCATAATGATCATTTCATCCCATGAATGAATGCTAGCAAAACTATATTCATCTTCTTCTTGAATACTGGCAGTGGTATGGCAAAAAGAGCATTATAACCTTACACTATACGCCAAGGGTACATTTTGTTAACGGTCTGCCTGTTACAGATATTCCACTACTCGTTTTCCTAAGTTGGAGTGTATGGTAAAGAAAAGGGAATTTGGTCTCCGTGCTGCTAATGCCAGCATGGTATGGAACGCCAAAACGGACAAAAATGCAGTACAAAATTATGTAGTCCTAAGTCATTATGTAGGTACAAAAATAATGTCAAATAATGACATTCAACTGCATAAGTCCTTATGTGATAGTCTCAACATCGCCACATAAAGACAAAGAATATTTTACTGTCAAAATAATGACCGCCGAAACGGACATAATTCAAAAAGTCATTATGTAACATATAACACTGTCATGTAATGACATCTTGTTTCATATCTCGTTATGTGGCAATTACGAACTGTCATATAAGGACTTCCATTCTATTGCAGTTATCTGCTGCAGTAATCTGCTGCAGTTATATACTGCATCAAATGCAGTAATCCACTGCAGTCATCTGCTGCAGTAATTACTGCAGTTAATTCACAGAGTTGGCACTCTTCAACATTAAAACAATTACATCCGAAATAGCGGGGAAATTTACAGACCGTCAGTCCGGTCGATTTAATCACATGAAAAGAGACAAAAGGTCTGATGATCTGATTCTAGGTTGTGTCGTAATTGTTGAATCGGTGTTGCTGCCGGGGCCTATCCAGTACGACTGACCTACGGGGTCTGAAATAGAGGGCTCATGAATGCTCAAGTTCACTCGAAGAGAGACAAGGATGAAAACTACTCAGAATAATTGTAAATACAGTAGAATGCTGAAACACTAATGACAGCAACTTTCTCCTGTACAGGGCCCTAGACTGCAGCCCTTAAGGACCCACCCAAGATGGTAAAACTCATATGAAGAGAAAGTAGGAATTTTCTTCTTTTGATTGAACAGTTACACTCTGGGGTTGACAAAAGTTCCACTGACAGCAACTTTCTCCCGTATGTTATTCCAGACAGCAGCCCAGGACTCGACTTTTAACTTACGGTCGTCCAATCGTCTGTGACGACCAAAATTTGCACAGGACAACCAAAAGTCATCTGGTTGGTTGTCAGTCGGACGACTGATTTTCACAAAAGAAAATTAATGTAATCCCGATTTTGAAAAACATTTTTATTAAACATTGTTCAAACATTGTTTACTAGACATTTCTCTCTCTTGTACATCGGAATTTTACGTAAACAAACGTAACCTTCCAACATCTGACTTCAGTGCATTGTATGTACGTACAATTCCTGACTCGACCCATTGGCCCCTCTTCTCCTCTCTGATCGGGACCGATCTGATAAAAACTATACAACGCAATGCTTTACTAAAGTTACTCTATTTGTACCGCTGGTTCTTAATATCGTGAGTTTGAAAATCAGAATTATTTAATTTGACCATATACTTTGGCGCCATTAATGCGATGTGCAATCAGATACATTTAAAACAAGTCCTACCAGCTGTGGCTTTGGGTCAAGTGTGCCGTACTGTGTGCATCGTAACCAAAAAATAACGTTTGTCACTGCACCTTGTCTGTAAAGTACCTCAACCATGTGTTCAAATTTCTCGTTAACTGCTTTCTTGCTACTCTAATCAAAAGTCCACTGCTGTATCTACTACTGTACACATTGGCCTTCGTGATAATGACAGTAACAAGCGCAACAATGTTGCCGAAGGTCAGCTTTTCCTGTTGACCTAAAAGTCTGCAGTCAATATTTTGGTTGGGTCTGTAACTCATGTTTTTCATACGTACGTTAGAAAACAAAGAGATAGGTATAAACTGAACGCAATGAAATATGTGTTGAACTCCCGAAGTCTCTGAAAGACTAAATCTGGTACACAAAGTTAACTTTATATACTGCACAGATTTTAGTATACAAATAATGAATGTTTTGTATTTTCAATCAACGTGCTTTCCTCTTACGACATTTCCTAGACAACATTCACCTTAACTTGAACTAGTGCCATACCCCGCGCCGGCATCCCAATCCACGAGTAGCGCTTCTTTCCTTCATGTGACAATATAAATTTGCTCTTAAGGAAGAAGGATAAGTCATTTGTTTTTTACCTTTCATACTAAATATTTTTGTCCAGAAATGTTAAGAAGAATGTTTGTAAAGGAGATACAAGAAGATTTGAAAGATTAAGGTAATGTTTACAAATAACTTGAAACTTGAGGCGACTGGATATATTCTCTTTAAACTTTAAGCCAAACTCCTAAAACCATTCAGGCATCAGGCTTAGTTGAATGCTTGTTTCTGCCTCAACACAAAAATGTGTAGGCCTAGCTTATACCACTGTTTCGCACAAGGCCACATTCGCAAGAACTTGCACAACTTTTAAACGTCCGGTATTTCTTTTCGAGTAGGCCTAACCATCCAACCAATTTAGCTAGTCTATTATTCAAACACCTGATGAGGTCAGCGCCACATGTTCACGTAACGCCATAGTAGGATGTACGGTATATTCCTTATTCAGGTCATATTCCTGGTTTGAAAAGCAAAGAGCTGAGCAAACATAGTCTGACATAGTGGGGTAGCCCACGTACAGTATTCAAAAATCGATACACTGCACTTTGCGTAAACACTTCCACACGATCAAGCACGAGACGTCCTGTACATTTTTGTATGTCCAGTATTCTTTTGTACCTGTTTCATTGTACAGTCTCTCAAATGGTAACAACTGGGATTCTCGACGTATTCCGGGCCCGAACATAAGGACTTCGCCAGAATTTGTTTCAAAAAGTGCTGTTTTCATGCCTTTAATGATTGCAGAAACGAAAAAAAAAATTAACTTTTGTTCAGCACAAATTGAACTATCTATATGAAACATATTATCAAGATTGGTGCAAAACTGAAAGACAAGTAGGGAATTTTCCGTTTTCAAACAAAGCCCCCTCCCGAGGTCAAATAGCGGTCAAATTAATCGAAAAGAGTCGCAGCATACAGATATCACCTTCGCTAACATCTCTAGTAAATTTCAGCCAAATCTAAAGAAAAACAGCGAAATGTCAGGCACCTAAACGAAAATGTTATGGTGACAGACGTTTGCCGTGCACGACAGCAATAGCTCAGCTGAAAACTTTCAGCTGAGCTAAAAATCTTTCTGATGCATCTCCTGGGCCGAGATTTGAGATTTCATCCGTACAGTACCGGTAACTATGTACGGTACGATACGGCACACACTGTGCATCTCGTTATCACATACGAACGTTCGTTCTTAAGTCTGGGCTCCCAGCGATATGTTGTGCCGAAGCAGTGCACGTGACTTTGTCACGCTCCACTTTAGCAAATGGGGTATACCAAAAATGAGGATAACATTTTGCTCTTTTTTGCCATATGTTTGGAAACTTTGGACGCAAAAAATTTTGCAAATAGTTTGAAAAGCAATGAAAAATTATGAGCGACGTAAAGATAGGTATTATTTTAATATTTAAGGGAGTAAAAGGATAGAAGTAACGTGGATAGAATATTTTTTCCTGTTCACACAGCGTAAGGTATCCCTTGAAGGAATGTGTACGATGCTACAGCTGACGAAGTGAATTTTGTTTCCAAAAAAATATCTCCACTAAAAATACAAACTTTTAGGGATTGATTTGATACAGAAGAATGATATTTTGGTAAAAATATGTGCATAGCTTATGTATACATAACTATATTACCAAAATTTTCTTCTTTAGATAATGGAAGCGTGTCATCTTGATGTAAGCGATAAGTATGGAATCTAGTAACATGGAAGTCAAGCCAATTGACATAAATCTATCCGTGTATGTATTGTACGGCAACGAAATGTACTAAAATTTCCAGCACTTTCCTTCACGCTACTTCTCGGCCTTAGTTCCAAAGTTACCGAAACACACGCGCTGCGTGCAAATTGTAATTTATGGGGTGTCTTCTGACGTTCACTTATCAAGGAGATAGGCTGGGCAAATGTACAGTATAGAGCTTATGCACGTGACGTCAGCGCGTTTCAATTTGGCTTACTGGATGGAACTGCCATACGTAGTAGGTGTGTTGAAGATACGCGCTCACGATAGCACCTTAGTAACAATTGCTGTACAATGTACGCTTGGATGGAAAAATAGAGAAACGTGACGTAGGTGCATAAGCTCTATAGTACAGTTTGTTGTTTCGTTATCTGGTATGGGCGCGTCTTGATCTACTGTTAGGAACACGCATCGCGGGACTTGTGTCTGGTGTAAAGTGCAATTTAACAGATGCAAGGCACGGGAAGAAACAATTTCATTTTAACATTATCGGGAATGAGATGAAGTCCCTTTTGGAAAACCACTCTTCGAGTGAACCTGAGCATTTATGAGTCCTCTATATCAGGCCCCGTAGGCCAGTCGTACTGGATGGGACCCGGCAGCAACTCCGATTCAACAATTACGGCACAACCTAGAATCAGATCATCAGACCTTTTGTCTCCTTTCATGTGATTAAACCGACCGGGCTGACGGTCTGTAAATTTCCCCGCTATTTCGGATGTAATTGTTTTAATGTTGAAGAGCGCCAACTCTATGAATTAACTGCAGTAATTACTGCAGCATATGACTGCAGTAGATTACTGCAGCAGATAACGGCAGTAGATTACTGCAGCAGATTACTGCAGTGTATTACTGCAGTAGATGACTGTAGTATACAACTGCAGTAGACAACTGCAGCAGATAACTGCAATTGAAAGGAAGTCCTTATATGACTGTTCGTAATTGCCACATAACGAGATATGAAACAAGATGTCATTACATGACAGTGTTATATGTTACTTAATGACTTCTTGAATTATGTCCGTTTCGGCGGTCATTATTTGACAGTAAAATATTCTTTGTCTTTATGTGGCGATGTTGAGACTATCACATAAGGACTTATGCAGTTGAATGTCATTATTTGACAGTATTTTTGTACCTACATAATGACTTAGGACTACATAATTTTGCACTGCATTTTTGTCCGTTTTTGCGTATCATAGCATGGGGCCTGTGGTATATAGTAACTATGACATGCAAAGCAACGGTAAACACAGGTTTTACTGACAGTGTCAGGTTTTTACGTTTGAACCAATTCCGCTAACAGGCATAACAGCTAGCACGGTCTTTATTTCTACGCCGATCTAGGCTACTTATGAACTAATGTTGTAAATAGTTAAGCTAGGTCTAGGCCTAACGTTAGGCCTGCATATCTACATTAAAAACTTGAACACATTTTCCAAATTACCAACACTATAATCCTCTTCCACAGAGGCTAAAGACACCTTAAATCACCGTGTTAGTCATGGATCTTGAACGCAAGTGCGTTAACTTGCTGTCAAATGTCCGCATGTGGTTGTATGCTGCACACACTGACACAGTATTGCAGTACACCGTAACTGCACAGCATGTGTATGTACCGTACTGTGAACCTTTCGTGGTGTAGAACGAGAACTTCACTGTAAACAATAGCCAGCTAGAAGTTAGTTTCCTTGTTTTAATGCTCAGCCTCATCTATACAACGATGTATGATCATAATTCAGAGATAAACGATTTTACGTTAAATTAATCCAATTAAATTTCGTTCGATGAATTGAGATTCGTATCAATATGTTAAGTAAAAATATTTTCGTGGTTGTCCACTTTCTTTTGGCTTGAAGTTGTTCGCTACTATCCCAAGAAATTAAACGTGACGTCATAATAAGTCCTAAGTTAGCTGGGAGAATTAAAATTTGATCTGTAAAATTGTGTTAAAAATTCAATGTTTTTGACGATTCACAACATTTTAATGTTGAGTGTTTATAAATGGGGATAAAAGCAGGGTGCCCGGTCGTCGCCTCGGTCCGCTCAGCCTCTATGATGACGTCATCGTCGGTCTCGAACCACATTTAACTTGAAGACCGGGCACCCTCGCATTTATCCTCTAAATACTTACGAACTGCGTACGCACTTGCTTAAGTGGTATTCACGAAAACAACTTACGCAGTTCGTAAAGGTACGCAGCGTAACTGCAATCGTGTGAGCCAATCACATTGACTGTTATTGTTAAAACGACGCTCCCGGTCTTCAGTGGCTACACGCACGGTCCTACGCTCTACACAGCTATGCACAACGCGTGTTTCTTTTTGTGTTACTATGGCTATTTTGTACTAACGACAACTCTGAAACTTGCCTCTTCGGCCTCTTGGACGCTAATCTGCCGGCTACCACGCGTTAGCATGCACGCCATTGCGCCGAGGTAAAGTTGCCTTAGCAACTTCCTGAAAAGGCATACATCACAATAGCTGTATAACATACAGAGCACCAAACGCTTACCATGTAGGAAGCTTTGCGGCACATCATTGGCCAAAATGCACGTGCATATGCGCGCGCGTGGTACTTTCCGTTCGTGCGTCTTTTTGTCAAGAAGACGCGTTCGACGCGTTGTACAGATTATCTGTGCACAGGTATGGACAGTCAGTAACAAGCGCGCCTACTATGTGAACCGTCAGTGACGGTGCTATCGCGGATGTTACGCAGTCATCGCCTCTGGACACACCATACAAAATGCTGTCACACAAGCTGTACCTCAAATAGGCAGGACCACTCCTAAAACAAGGAAAGTTCGTAAAAAAAAAAACAATCTTTTGATCACACAATCATGCATGAATCATAGTGTACAGATGTCCTACTAAGTAATTACAACAAAAGCACTGATGGGCGTCAATCCTGGGGAGGGGGGCGGGGGACGGGGGATAAGTCCCCCCACATTTCGATGGCTGGGGGACACAATATCAAATGCCCCCCCCCCCACATTTGTGTAAAAGAGTAGTGTCGTGGCTCCATTTGACTGGCTTTTTGAACGGCATGTACGTTTGTTGGGCAATTGTTAAGTGTCTCGATGCAGATTCTGAATGTAGATTTCGTCAAGGAAATCTTATTTAAAGTGGGTATGACACGGCCAAAGTACGTTTCTCGGTAAATATTGTTTGGGTACAGCTTGAAATGAAGCAAATGTTTTTCCGACTCAACTGCGTCCATAAACACAGTAATACGACCTTGTGAATTCCCATTTACAGGCCAGACTCAGCCATTTGAAATCCAAAAGGGAAAAAAAAGTATGTGAGCGCGTCTCAAGATCGTGACGTCATTGGAGGCACGGTTAGTAACACTGTACCAGGCAGCTCACCCATCGTTCTACACATCGAATCATGTGCATGCTAACGCGTGTTAGCAGGTACATCATTGCAGACACCTGTGCTACGATACTATACAGCAGCGCGCGTGACCAGTGACCACATCGTGAACTATGCGTCTTTGCGCGGTGACTGCTTACCGTCACAATAGCTACGTTACTGAACAGCTCACTGAGTAAAGGCGCGCTTGTTATGGACTGTCCATACATGTTCATAGCTGTTCTGTACAGCGCCCCCGGACCGCGTTCTTTTTGCACGAAAACAAAGCTGTTTATTATATGCAGGGAAGCTAAAACACGGGCGCATATGCACGCGAACATATTGGCCAATGATATGCTTCGAAGCCCCCAACATGCTCTGTATTTTGGGCGGGTATTGTGATGTAATCCTTTTCATGAAGTTTCTAAGATATGAAACTTTCCCAAAGCGTTGCATTATTTTCACATCTAGATACGCGTCCTTACATAGCGCAGTGCGGGGTGCCGCCAATTGCGTCATAAAAGTCAGGTGACCTGTTGCGGCATTTTTCGAAATTGGATTTCTGGACGTTTTTCTTCAAATTCTATTTATGCCGAACTGCGCCGGTTTTAAAGGGGAACTATAGTGGCCATTTGACCCTTTACATATGTGTAGTATACATATAAATACTACAGATAATCTCTACCTGGTGGACCTTACATGAAACCTTTATTAAGAATAATATATTTCAAATTTCCCTCGCTTGCTGGCATGTGCGCAGACATATTCGAAAGAAGACGACTAGATATCAGCTGATTGCTGACGTACAACATGCACCTCACGATTTCCAGAGCAAAATGTTGCCAGTTCAAATAAATTTAAATAGGCCTTCTTAATTTTTCTAAGTGGTGGTTCAAAATTTCAAAATTATGTATTTTAAATCATAAAACATATAGAAAGTATAACAAAAACTTCTGTGGGATTTTTATGCCCCACAGCTGAAAATACTAAATAGTTCTTGCCCATTTATTTTTCGTAGTATTGCAAGAGGATGCTATCAAGGAATACTCTGTTTCAGTGGTTCCATTTTCCGAGCCCAGGATATCACGCTGAAGGGCTGTGTTCATGCGGTGTTTGGATAGTTCTTCATAAAGATTTCTATACGTAAATGATGATCATCTGTTTTTACTCTTATGTTACCATAAGAACTTTAAGAGATTCAACTCTTCGGTAGTAGTCATGAAAACTTAAGGAAACTCTGATCCACTGAGGGAAATTTTTGTCTAACTTATGGAAACACTATTCTCCTTAAAACACCTATACGTGTTCGCGAGGGCCTAGCATTCGTTCGAGACGAAAGTCTTGTGATATTTTCTGATTTGGTGCATATAATGAGGATTTTGCGTAGACACTGTGAAGTACGATATCGATTATTGCATATTTGGTGGAGTACTGGCCTCATTCTTTCAGCAACACCTTGAAATGTCAGTCGAGAGTTGTATTTGAGTCTGCCGGAAGCAAGCCTAACCATTCTCCGCGATGTGTTCCCATCATGGCTGCCTCGAGCTATCGGTAACAGGCACAGAATTTCTTTTTGGTTGAGTAAGCTTCAATCAGACGCATTTTGTCTGGTAAGAGACTTCTGTGTATTGTTTGAATATTTTACTTTGAATTTTACAACTTTTATTGGCAGATTGGCTGTTGAGAGTTTAGAAAAATCTATAACGTTTTGACAAGTATGATCGAATCCCTTCGGACTACGGCGATGCAGTGCAGTGGTCAGTACCATGCATGTGTGTGATATGCCATATAGAGTCAATATGGATTTCGAGCTGCACTTATAGTGTAGGGTGAAGGATTTTCTCGAACTTTTTAACTGGTTAAAAATCATACGTATCAAGTAAGAAGAAGGCTGTATGATGATATTAGATAGTAATGTACAGATTTCTGAATTTTAATGGCAAATTTAACCGTTACATTTTTTGAAAATTAAAGATAGTTTTGACGTTACCGTGAATACTGTAGGTGTGTGCTTACAAACTACACAAGCAGTTGTTGTAAAACCCGCGGCGAGGTGCAGGTGTGACATCACAGTTCCGTTGCATTGTGGGTAATTTCACAATATCATGACTGCCTACACAGTGGCGTTTAGTGAGTTTCAAAAATTTTTTTGAAAAATTCGTGTTAAATAAGATATTGAGTTATATTAGTTGTTAATGGTATCACAATGCTTGGAAAAATGTGTTCTAAATGTTGTACTTGCTTAGAAAGCTGTACAATTGTTTCCCTTTAATTGTGTGTGAGATGATACTTTTACATTACTGTACCCAATCTTGCAATACACAAAAGTTATTTTGGCCGTGTCATGCCCACTTTAATGACAAAATTTCGGCGCGCTTCGCGCGCATGCGTCCCGGTTTGCACTCCTTCTCATGACCATTAAAAAGGTAATTATACATGGAACTATTTTGATCATAACACTTTCCGAAAACAGACATACATCTCCAAACATCTGTAGGGGCCTCACATCAATATGGGATCATTCAATCAGTGGCGTGATTCCGATTTTTTTAAGTTCCTAAAAAACGTAATTTTTTTAACACAAATTTACTCCAAAAGGTAGCATATTTGGCACCAGATTGCATGTAAGGACACCAATTTTTTCAAAATTTTTCAAAGGGGAGGAGGACACCCCACATATTTTTTAGTTCCTAAAAATACGTAAATTTTTTAACACAAATTTTATTTCAAAAGGTAACATACGTGGCACCAGATTGCATGTAAGGACACCTAGTTTTTCAAAAAATTTCACCATTTTCATTTCTTAGACCCCTCCCCCAGGCCAGCGGTCACACAACATACTGCACCCCCCCCCCCTCCCTTGAGAGAAATCCTGGGTACGCCATTGCATTCAGTCTAATTTGTAGCATGATGAGGAAGGTTGAAAGTACGTTGTTGCCGTTAAACACTTTTCAAAAAATTTTACCGAGCGCTTCGCCGAAGCCATTATCGGCATTGATGGTGATTTTTACTACACTTACGACTACAAAGCATTCTGAAAACGCCGTTGATACACTTTAAAAAGAGACGTCTTTATTTTTTAACGCATTATGGCGTTTAAGAATTAGAAAACAAACAACAACAATGGATAAGCACAATATATAACTGAACGAATATTAACACATGATAAAGATAATGACGTCAATTAAAGTGCACTCCGCAAACACGTTTATATGTTATATATATATATATATATATATATATGTTAATTTTTCTTTACGAAAAACAACTTGATGTTTACAGTAATCACGAAATAAGCGCATAAACGTGTTTACGAGGCGGCGTTAAAGTGACGTCAATGTGTTAAAGTTGGCGTTTTAGACGTTTAACTTGCTTATGTATTTTACTGTTTTTTCGGTTTTATAAACGCCAAGACGCGTTTATTATCTGTTACAAAAAAGTGTTAATCATTTTTTACAGTGTAATCCTTCACACCTTTGCTACACTACGATCAGCTTCAAAAATATCCCAAAGATAGCACTATTTTGCATCTAAGCAACCTTAAATTAACAAAAATTTCTCACAGGGGAGGGCTACGCCCCCTCCCCTTAGACCCTCCCCCAGGATGACACCTTTATACAGTGACAAAGGAAGGATCCCCACTGCTGTATACAAACCCCCTCCCCCTCCCCTTAGACCCCTTCCCCAAGACGATCATCTATGATGGTCATGTTAACTTTGAAATGATAATTCTTAGGCTATTAGAATATGACAACATCAGTCATAAGGAGAGGGGGGGGGAGAGGAAAGGGCCTATAGGAAGACGCCCCCTCTTCAAAATCAAAGGGACTGGTTTGTGGTCATGTATGTCCCCCGCCCCCCCCCCCCCCCCCCACATTTGAATACGGATTGACGCCCCTGAAAGCACTAGAGACGTAATGAGAAACAAAGGATTGCTTTAGCGTCTATATAAATCAATGATTCTGCGTTACATTATTTTCACTTGTAGCTGCGCGTTTCTAGGGTAATGGAATCGACTTGAGTAAGCTACCCTACATCACGTGACCCTCCAGGTCGGCTTCAGTTTCGTCGCGTATTCCGCATTGACGTGCGTCCTCCAGTTATATAGCTCAGTGATAAGGGCCCTATTTCATAAAAGTTAGGAATATTCCTATCTTGGACTTAGGAAGAATTCATTCCTATCTCCGTGCTGAAGTTGTTCCTAAGCTTAGGAGTGATCTTTGGTAGATTTAGAAATGTTCTTACTTGATTTGAAAGGAAATTTACAGATAACAACAATGTCACCTTTGATTTTTCCCTAAATATTTGAAGGAAGGAATGATTTCAGACGAATCGTTCCTAAGCAGTTTAGGAAGTTCAACTTTAATTTTAGGAATATTCCTAACTTTTATGAAATAGAGCTAAGGTCTATATATTGGTCAGTTTCTATGGTATCTTTAAGAAGTGCACTTTTACACGCACGTTTGAATTCTTACGCGCTCACAACGAGAATCAACTAGCGCGTTTGTTTCCTGAGGGCGCAGAAATGTGCGTAAAGTATTCCGGATAATACGGTATTTCGGAATGAACGCAAGTAGCGAAGGTCAAAGGTCAAATGAGGGGAACCTGCAGGGAACGGACGAACTTTTTGCCACCGTCACTGAGTAGCTAGAGCATATACACAGCCAATGAGAGCCGCTACGCAGACACTCGGCTGATGGCGGGATGTAAACATTCAAAAATCACATGTACGTACGTGTATGTACGAGATACGCATAGTGTATATATACTGTACACATAATTGTATGATTGTGCACGTACAAAGCGTTATTGTGCAGAGACAGGTAGCTAGCTGCTACTCGACTCATAAGCCTCACAGCAGTACTCAGATTGATCACGTTATCGACGCAGTTTAGGGAAGGTTGTCATGAGTTAGGCTCACAAAATCTAGGCTATTGAGATTTATGGAAGATGATCATGTATCTACACATTTAATTTGATAATGGCGAGTAGAGAAAACGGGGACTTAAACTAACCTAGGGTACCTAGGCCTAGTTCTGACGTACACTTTGTTCCCTGAACTAGGCCTAGGCTATTGCAACACAAACTTTTGACCGCATATTACTGTCAGAGTAATATCGTCTGCGTGCGTTGCTGCAGTGATTGTTGCTATATACGCGTATGCGCGTGTATGAACGTAACTATAGCTATGGACTATGTCACAATTAAACAGCGAGTGCGTGCTATTTAGCATACAATAGTGTGAACGTCCTAGTTACACGATTTGGCAGTTTTATAGAATGTTAAAAAAACAAAACAGGATCGTTTGTGTAAATCAAAATTTTTGGTCTTTCTTGGACACTAAGTGCTAATAATCTTAGAATGAAGGGTCTTAAACATATAAGGCCCCGTAGAGGTCAATTATGTAGGAGTATACGTGAATTTGAGAAAGATCGAGACCATTCAAAATTTTTGAAGTCGCGGTAGCCCAATTTTGACAATGGGTATTTTGCTGACCTAGTATGGGAAGCCCCAAAGCTTCCCAAATACTAGGTCAGCAGACTGCGGACTAGACTTAAACTAGCTTCGCTCTAATGTTAAGTTAGTCCGTTAGTGTTTGCCACACTGAAAATGCCCGAACTCGAAACGCTACCGTTAGGCCTACCAGTTTAGAATAGAAGAAATGAGTGTGATAATGATCAATCGAAAAAAATGGTAAAGAAAATAATCTACGATTTCCCTTCACTAACCTTGTAGGCTATACTTGATGAAGTTCTCTAGCGTCACCCGACCCACACCGGCTAGTCAGTCTGCATGATATGATATGTGTGCATATGTGGGCTGCATAGTTAATAACTGCCGTATACTAGTACGCTTATAACAGATATACGTACGTACATGCCGTGCACTAGAGGTATGTGCGAGAAAAAGTACGTACGCTTCGGTAGCTATGCAGAAGACATTCCACATATGTCTGCTTACAATAGACGAGTTGGGAAATGTTTCCACGCAATGCAATATGGGAATGGGTCAAAGGTTAAGTGTACCACGCTTACAGTGTCCCAGCGCGGGTGTTGCATGCTGAGCACGCAGAGCTAAATACGTTTCCGTTGTCATGGTACACTTGACCTTGTGACCTGACCGGAAGTACCGAATTTCCCAACTCGTCTATTCCATGTATTTAAAGAAAATGTCCTGAAACAGACACTAAGTTCGATTCATTTTAGAAAATATTTCAATTTTTGCACGTTTCCAGAAAGACTTTTTATTTCTGAAATTTGTTTTAACCTTTGAAACCATTTTTAAAGCTTCTGGAATGCAGTAAGGTTCTTTTTATGAAAAGGAGATTTCCATGAAGGTAGAAATATAAAACACTGCTGAAACAATGAAAACCCTCACTTGACCTTATTTCAAAGGTCACTACGCCTGCGCTGTACGTGATTCCGAAATACCGTATAGACCTTATCAGAGAAATCCTAAGCTTTAGCTGGAAGGCGCGTGTCAATGGAAAGACGCCCATCAAATTGCGATGGAGAAGTGTCACGTGCAGCGGGAATGTAGTGTATGGGAGGTGTAGTATTTTTTATGCACCCAGATTGTGAGTACGCGTACGGTGCGTTGTTTTTCCTTAGCGTATGGAACATTGTGTCACGCTGTTGCAAATGAACGCTGGTCAAGCCTGAGGGCAGAACTGACAAATGCAACGTGCCTACAGTCACGTAGTTTATGATTTTACAAAGGTGTTCTCTCTGCTTACTGCAAACATTACGTACCCAAAGCATATGAGGAAGCATATGAGGAAGCATAATGAGGAAGCATATGATGCAAAATTGTAGTGACGATAAAAACATATTTGTGTTTGTTACTGTGCAAGAAAGGTGGGGATGATAGGCCAGTAGTGGTTGTTTTTCACTAGGTCCTACGAGATACCTTAAATGGGACCTTAAGGGGGACGCCTCCATCTTTGACCCCTCTCCCAGGACGGCATCTTTATGTAGTGACAAACAAAGGATCCCCACTGCTGTATATACACGCAGGACGCATTAGAAAGGTGCAAATTAAGCGTCACTACTCAGTTGAAAAAAAAAAAAATCCTGCCAGAATAGGCCTACACTAAATTATGGTATGTCATCAGCTCCAAAAATATCCCACAGATAGCACCATTTGCACCAGAGCAACCTTAAATTAACAAAAATTTCTACAAAGGGGACATCCCCTCCCCTTGGACCCTTCCATAGGACTTCCCCTTTATATAGTGACACGTGACAAAGAAAGAATCCCGACTGTGTATACGAAGACAGGGGCACACGCAAAAAAGCTGCAAGTTACGCAGACCTGGGGGATTAACTGAAGCGGTATTACATTATCTGTTGTTTCCCCGCCCGATCACCGAAGCCTGGCGGTGTCACTGCTCTCCCGGATACACCAACACTCTGCCATACCGAAACTGGGGCTCCGGGAAGTCCAGGACGAAATGTCAAAATCAGGAAGAAAATTGTCCTTGCCCCCCCCCATCCCTACTGGGAAAGCTAGCTACACCACTGGTTTGGCTTTCCACTGTAGTGGCTCAGGCTGGCTATTTAATATCCACGGTGATGGTAACTGATTGGTAGGACTAGGCCCTGGCTGTGCAAAGGAAAGTGGTCAGGGGTCGATCCACTAAAAGGAGAAGTGATAAGTACAGTATCTCCAGGGTTAGAAACTATCCATGTTGTCTAAACAGTTCATTACACATACTCACTATAGGGTCTAGCTTTCTATACAAATTTCTGTTCTACTTTTGTACTAAATTGGCTCGTCATGATGCTGTCTGGTTTATCATAACAGAATATTTTAAAAACTTAACTTTAAACTACATTGTTAGGGCTCAAGACTAAATATAACGATCTGAGTATGACTTTAATCTGAATCTGGAGAACTGTATCTAAGAGGTTTGTTAAAGGCCAATCAATATCTGGTAAAAATTCGGACATAAGTGTTGGAAAAACAAAGCTGTTGTTCCAGATTACCATTTTTATTGGAAGATATTTACTGACTCCTAAATATTGCATTATGATTTGAAATGGCTCTCGAAACTCTCTAACTCTAGAAATATCATCATACAGGCGTTGCGAGACACTTCGCCGCTCAGTTGTAAGTGGTGTTCTCCGTATGGTAGTACCTATGCGATCAGGTCTGCTGAGCGTGGGCAATTGTCCTTGAATGACTCACTTGAAAACTACGCGTTACGCATTCAGGAGAATAGACACAGTCGGTTACGCAAGCAGCTCTGTGGGTTTATGAGACTCAAGCCGCGGTCACACTACAACGAATTCGGATCGGATTCCGATCCGATTTTTGTGAGTTTTTATTAAAATATTCTCCATTTCGGGTCGGAAAGAACCCCAAATTTGCCAACCTGTGTAATTATATGATTTTTATCGCAGGACTACGAAAATTAAATTTATACGAATTATATCGTGACGTCACATCGACAGACAACTTTTATCGGATTACGCATGTCCAATAAACGCTATTTGTCGGTGTGACGTCACGAAAAAATCAGTTAACGTTTTATTTTTATAGACCTCTGATGCAAATCATATATTTACACTGGTTGGCAATTTTTGGGCTCTTTCTGACCAGAGCTGGAGAAAATTTTAATAAAAACTCACAAAAATCGGATCGGAATCCGATCCGAATTCGTTGCAGTGTGACCGCGGCTTAATACTTGAACCATACAATAGACGAGTTGGGAAATTAGATTTTGCTGTACCATGCCATACCACAGATCAAGTCTAAGGACATTTTCTCCCGGATCCAAAGGCTTCGAGCGGTTGTGTTTTTGTCTTTCCCATGTCTTCCACAATTCACGGTCATGCTGACTAACCTTTTCAGTCCAAGTTAAGGAGATTAACTTCTAAAAGAACTTTACATCTACCGAAATTCTCTGTGACTAGTACTTGAATTCTACAGAACGATACTTTTAAACTCGAAAATTGTAGGGTGATCATACAAAATGTCTATCTTGCACATGCAGTCTCTGTTGTGGTACATTTTCCTTCCCAGCATGCGTTGTATATCGCAGTTTCCCAACTCGTCTATTACATTCCCGTGGCACGTGACCCTTCAGCGCGCTGCATTTTGTTACTGTGGGACGCTCCTTTCAGCTAAAGCTTAGGATTTCTCTGGACCTTATGCAAATGATGTCACAAAGCAAAGATATTACAAGCATAGATTCCAAACTTAAAATGGCGCTTTGACTCCTCATGGAGGCCAAAACATCGGGGCGGAAGTGCTGATCACTGCTCAGTCGCTTTGAAATCAAACAAGCAAATGAATGTCTTACAAAAGTATTAATACTTGTTATTTCGGAATGTTGTTGACTGAAGAAGTACTACGCCGCAATAAATTCCACTTGAAAAAGAATAACTTATTTCTTCAACGCGGCATCTACGTATCTACACTTGAACATGAACGCACAATGACTGGTTTTGCGAGTTGATGAACATTCATTGGTCAGTTTCTATGGCATCTTCAAGTGACGCACTTTTATATGCGCGTTCAATTACTTACGCGCTCATAACGTGAAAGCAACTAGCGCGTTTGTTTCCAGAGCGAGCAGAACCGTGTGTCAAGTATTCCCGATAATACACAGAGAAATGTAGTCTGCGCGCATAGAACGTTTCACGCACGCTAACCTCTTTTAACAATGAAATTTTCTGTGACGCGTTCTTATTTTTGTACGCAGATCACCGAATAGAATGGTACGCATGTCATATTCACACTTCCGCCCCGATATATGCGTCTCCATGTAGAGTCACTGAGCGTAACAGTGTAGGTATAGGAGTTTGGAATCTATGCTTATAATATCTTTGTCACAAAGCTAAGAGTATTTATTGACTAGAGTCCAAGGTCAAAATGGCGGAACGTCCGACCATGGAGGCCACAGAAGGTACGAATTTGCAGTGTCTCGACCAACCAGTCGTTTCTTCCTTGCGTGTACTTTCCGTCTTACCCTTTGCTATTTATAGGGCTTGCCTGCGTATGTGGTGCACGCCGTATCGCGTATCATAATCATACAGAAATAAAGGGCATTTTTTAAATACAGGACAAGTACTTTTAATAGTGCGCGCTCAAACGTTATCAGGTTATCTGCAGCGGTTCGACGCGCTGTACGTAGCCGGTTATGTGCAGCGCATCGACGCGCTTTACATAGCCGGTTATGTGTGGCGTGTCGACGCGCTGTACATAGCCGGGTAACGTGTGTGCATGCACGCGTGCGCGTCCTTAAAACAAAAATACGCGTGTCTATGAAAGCCGAAGTACGCGCTCACGAACGCCTTCTGTTTTGCTGGTTATAGCCTACATACAAGTTATAGGAAAAGTTGCGCTCGCGTTCAAATATACTGTGCGTATATTTTGATCTTACAAGCTTGTCAGCTCAGTCACAGTCAGTGTGAAATTCTGTACGTTTGGCGTTTTAGATCTTTGGCCGAGGATTTGTAGTTAAGGAGACACGCTAAGGTAAGTGTCTATTATCTATCTATTCCAGGGTATAATAGCGACTTTTCGATTTCAGGACGGTAGACAAAGAGGACGGAACGCGCAGCAAAAAACTTGACTGCGCATGAGTAGAAGCGAGCATCGCTCCGTCCTGTTGATTTTCAGGACGGTCGTCGACCGATTTAAGCTACGTGCACACTTGTCCGGCAACGGTAACGGCAACGGCAACGGCAAACGATGCGGCAACGGCAACGGTAACGGCAATCCGATATAACTGTTCACATTGATACGGCAAAAAGTGATTACCGCACGGACGGTATAATAAGCATCTGTCAGTGCATCAGTAGACTTTCTATTGTGAGGGCTAAGCATAAACGTGAGGGGGGTTAAGTTCGGAGTGCCAAGGGAATGCGCAAGAATGTCGCTATGAGGGAATGGGGTGTCTCATAAGGATTAATTTCGTGTCCAGTTATTGCATAGGTTTAATGGGATGATTTCACTGAATCCGATAAATTTAAGGGCGTGCGAAAAGAGGCTGGGGCCTGCAGTAATCTCCTCCCCCATTTGGGCAGAAATGTTATTTTCGAGCAAAAGAGGTCAGTATGTTAATTTTTGACAAGCTTGAAATTAAATTTTCTGGTAAAAGTCCTGCAGCCCTCAAATGGAAATAGTCCATTTGTTGAATATTCTAACGTTATTTGTTCAAAACAGTACTACATACTTTCTCATTTAAATACCAATTTGATCAGCTTTTTGATCAGCTCAATTAGCTGCGATACGAGATAAATTATTCCCTTTTCACTCCCAATCTTAGTAAGATTGAAGATCTTGCTGAAAACTCAGTGGGTCAGTTGGAATTCTCAACTGTCTCACACCTCTCGGCTGCTCTATTAGTTTACTATAGCCTCCGCAAAATGATTCTTTGAGTGGGTCAGTGAAATGATAATTTCCACCCACAACCCAGTTTTATATATCACATACAAGGGTTTCTTTTTTCTGAATTTACGTGGCGACGGAGGAGCAGGGGTCGGCCGCCATAGATGCACCGTCGATTCAATGCTGTAATGTAAGTGTTCCCCTTTTTGTTATACCTGGAGATAGTTAAATGCTTCATTCTGTGGGTCACAATTTTGTTCATATCCCAAAACCTCCTTGGGCTTGCCCTACCCCCGAATTCCACAAGGGAGGAGCCCTACGGTGGGCCTCTGAACCCCAACAAGGGGACCGCCTCGCATCACCAGGACGCCTTTAGCGCCGCCTTGTCCTTCATGTTGGTATGCCCCTCTGGGGAAGCATCCCTATACCCCCCCCCCCCGTGCACTCCCACTTCGAAATCCTGACATCGCCTGACTCCTTTCCATAATTTTTGGATCCTTTTCTGTGAACGATTACTCCCATCTGAGTGGTTTCACTAAATTATTCAAAATCAATTAGACCATGCCGTAATCTGCAGAGGGAGATACACTTCACGCCTTCAAGGAGATATTTTTTCATTTGTGTATTCAATGATTGCCTGAAGAGACTTATCACATTCACAAAATAAATGGTATTTATTCTGAACCACTTCCATTTTTGAATGTCTTTATTTACATTAGCCCGTGACGATTTTGGGAGCACAGCCAGTTACGAAGCCCTCATTAAGCCTTCGTATACGCCTACATGGAAATCATAATCGATTTTAGATACATAATCGGCGATCAATGAAGGTGTCCATAAAGAATTTAAAATTTGCTATCGCTGAAGAAGTTAAGAGATTAAGATATTGGTTCCTATGACTCTCTGCGAACAGGGACGTCACTATACCGTTGGGTTGCTACACACCCAGAAATTTTTAAGGTGCGGTATGGTTGGGAAATTTTGCGGTCCGTCGGGAAAAACTAGCCACTTTCTTTTGCAATTAATTTAATCTTTCAGAAAAATCTTTTATTCGGAGCAATAGAAATGTCAGAAAGTTTTATAAATCCAGGCTGTCGGGGAAATGGTATAGTGCCTGTTGTGCATAATTGTCTGCCATGAAATAGACACAATGTCCGACACTGTGAAATAAAAGCCTTTTGGAGTGTGATGCAACTCAACCTAACTGCTCGTCGGCAGTGACTTGTAGGTGTTCGTGGTCAGTTGCGTCGGGTCGCACACGGAGTGTAGGTAAAACACGAAACACTGTCTGCGTTAATACCAGTCTATCTACTGTTTATCAATTACATATAAGGGCGGCACATTGCCTGTCTGCAACCTTCCTTTGATTTCGCAAACCCCTCTTTGAAAAAGATATAGACGACTACGATTTTATGTTTTGTTTAGTGCTTATCTATGCCATTTGCAGACAGTAAAATGCTAGTGCCCACAATCGTGTAAATGCTTTAGAGCTTCCGGGCCCTCACGGAGGGAAATTACTGAAATGGTTCCTAAGGTGGACAACTGAGCCCATGCCAAAGTCGATTTTATGCTCCTACCTTGGAAGTTACCTCGGAGCTAGTACTTCCATGACCGAATCGACCTTGCTGTTGTAGCAGATACATAAAAAAGGGTGCGTCAAGGTCAAATTGACTTTGCTCAATGTTAAACTGCGTTAGTTCCGATATTTTTTTCTTGTCCTCCCGTTATGGGATACTGAAATTTTCCATGTACTTTTTGAAAAGATTTCCTTTACCGAAGATTACGAGTTAACCGATCCTGACACATATATTTTGTCGGGAATGAAACCCTTTTTTGTCGCGAAAAGGTCCATCACCCCTTATAGATCCTTAGGGACCCCCCTCGTTTGCGAAGAAACGTTATCAGTGCGGATATGACCATCTTTTTGCAAAAAACGGAGCTGTTACAACTTCACCATTTGGGCAGTCCATAGTTTACAACTCAGTAGAAACGTGGAACCGTTTTGCAAGCTCAGTAGTCCATAGAAATAACTACCTTCGCGAACAACTCTAGTCAGGTTTTATACAGGTAGGTTACGCCGGATTTATGCCTGTACTATGTGCGAACTAGAAAGAAATTACCGGAATAAGGTTCCATGTATTTCATTAGGTCACAAGGGGAAAGAGAGGGATGAGAGGGTAAAGCAGTTGCGTAGCTAAAGGGGTGTCCCCCAGATGTTGTTAGTCAAATTGTGTCCCAAATTGTGCCCCCCCCCCAAATTGTGTCCTAATAAATGTGTAAGAATTACTGAAAAAATAAATGTGTAAAAACACATTTTGCGCACGTATGAAATCAACGAATATTTTTTGAACAGAAATTCAGTTAAAAAGATGAAAAATATAGCACCAGATTGCATCCAAGGACACCTAACCATTCGAAATGTTCTCAAAAAGGGGGACACTCCTCCCCTTAGAACCCTTCCCCAGGCCGGGGATCAATGCCGTGACCCCATTTGATACCAGGCCCCTAAAATTTCATCCTAGCTACCCTTCTGGGGGAAAAGCAGTAAATAATGTGGGGATAATGTACGCTCGTGCACCACAAGGACGGGTAGTGTGCTTTATGTGTCTGTCAGGCACCTTCGGCCTCCCCATCCCCACCCCAGAATTCTGACTTTATGCGCTTGCGAAGTATAGACCAATTTCCTCCACGGGAAACTTTGGTGACGCTAGAAACGAATAGCAAGTTTCAGCCATCTCTAGTTGACCACTCTTAATCCAGAATCTATCAGAGAACTTCGTTATCTTGAGATCAATAAAGTTAAAGAGGTTTGAACCCCTTTAAAGACTGTTTGGTCAAGAGAGCAAGTTTGTTTCTAAAAGGGATTAACTGCTGCAATTAGAGATAAGCGACACCCGGGAAAAAGCTTTTTTCTCGGGTAATATTGGCTAAAATGTCCTATTCAATTCTAGCAGCACGACGTATAAAGGTTTTCCAGAATTTGGATCTTGTCCTCTGGACTGCCTCTCTATTTGACCCGGCCCAGAAAAAAGTAAGAATCACTAGTGTTAAAGTATAAATTACATTCGCTGTAGCTCACGTTGATTTTGATATGTTAATATATAGTTGCGTGACGGGCCTGCGTAATTACCCAGCGCATTTTGAATTCTCGCAAATAAACAGTAACTCAGGCGCGTAGTTACAGGGGGGGGGGCGGCTGGGGGCCTGGGTCCCCCCAGATGTCCGCTAGGCCCCAAATTTTTTGTGTCCTAATAAAATGTGTAAGAATTAAGGGCGGCGATCAATGCCTTGCCCCACCCCCCCCCCCTTATTTGATACCTAGGCCCCCTAAAAATTTCATCCTAGCTACGCCCCTGCAGTAACTCTCATTACATTGCATAAATTACAAGCTGAATGCAACTGTTAGACTACCCGATCGAAGAAATAGCAGGTACGCTACCTCAGCGTTACATTCGTGTCAAGATGCAGACGTTTGTCCTAAGAGGGTCGCATAGGGCACACAACAAACTTGGGCAAGGCGTGATCCAACAACCTATATTTCAGCTTGTTCTTTAAACTTTCATGCAAATACGTGTCTTTGAACTAGCGTTTGCCTTCCGTGGACCTAGCGTAGATATTACCAGCACATAGGCTACTACAAAGTAGGGATAGGCCTAGGCCTACTATATTAGCTAGCCTAGTCTTCTACGTTTAGCCTAGGCCCAACGTTAGGCCCTATGTCACATTACGCTCTAACTTTACAGATAATTACAAAGCATACGGTACGTAATACTAGTAAAGCAGGAGAGTTGCTTAGCCTCGACAAGGGTTGTATACTACGTTTCATGGTCAAGGCACATTACATTCCTCTTCGCAGGTTCATGAATACCATGTGTCTTGGCCACGACGAATCACGTTAGACCTAATGTCATAAACATCCCTGTTTGAGGCTCAAGTTGCCAAGACCTTGTTACAGTACTCGTGACAAGTGAACAAGCCTAGTGAGTCGTCTAGGCCCATAGAGCAGGATATCCTGCTCTATGTCTAGGCCTAGGCTAGGCCTACATTTAAGTCCTCTTTGTTATAGGCCTATGAGCCTAGGCTACGTAACGTTTTAAAGTTATGCCTAAAGTTACGCCTATAGGTGCTATGAAGACAATGATTAGGGAATTGCCTACTTCTTGATCAACTGTTTATTAGCCTACGTTACATGATCAAGGCAGAGCAACCGCCACTCCACAAGTAGAGAGTATATTTTGTCCCTTGGCAATTCAGGATAACGTACGTTATACACAGCTCTATCGGAGGACTCAGGCTAGGCTAGGCCTATGTTGCCACCGCCTTTTAACTCACAAGCTGTAACGTTACATTTAAGCTTAGCTGCAGACCTATAATATGCAGCAGATTTCGGAGAGAATTTGGGCAAACATTAGTGATCATTTTTATAGGGCCTATTAGATGCTGCAACTTTAATGCTTAGCAAGAATGACCGCTCGGTCAAAGGCGTACATACAGTGTCTCAATGCTTGTGTCGCTAAACTACCTCTAGTACTGTCATAGGGAGCCTCACAAGAGGCCCGCTTTGAATCTTACAAACCATCTCAGATTTTCCAAAATCTTCGGAAATTCTGCGCCTTGTACAATGTACATATCGCTTTTTGTTCATCCTGGTAGTAAAAATTTAGTTGGATTACTCTAGCAGGATTCCTTCTTCACCACACCATTGAATTTTCAATAACAGCACTTTAAAACTCTGATTTTCTAGGATTTTGTATGTACAAGAGTCGCGAAGACCTCGAGGTAACTTTGTTGCTAGGGATAATTTACATGGATACCATCCGGCAACGGCAATGAATCGCTCTATGCACGATTTCAGTTTTGCCGGATGCGTGTTTCACCAAACGCCGGATAGCCGCATTGCCGTTGCCGCGTCAGTGTGAACAAACCTTCATTTTTCTACAAGAGTAAAATTTTTGCCGTTGCCGTTGCCGTTACCGTTGCCGGACAAGTGTGCACGTAGCTTTAACGTTCTGTTAGAAACAGGACGGTACAGGGGTTGCCATGGTAATTTCTCTCGTCCATAACATTTACGTGTTTTGTGACGTTAAATTTGAAGTTAGCTGTTTGCAAATTAGCCTAGGGTACCTAGGCCTAGTTCTCACGTACACTTTGTTCCCTGAACTAGGCCTAGGCTATTGCAACACAAACTTTTGACCACACATTACTGTGAGAGTAATATCGTCTGCGTGCGTTGCTGTAGCGATTGTTGCTACATACGCGTATGCGCGTGTATGAACGTAACTATAGCTATGGACTATGTCACAATTGAACAGCAATGCGTGCTATTTAGCATACAATAGTGTGAACGTCCTAGTTACACGATTTAGCAGTTTCATAGAATGTTTAAAAAACAAAACAGGATCGTTTGTGTAAATCAAAATTTTTGGTCTGTTTTTGGACACTAAGTGCAAATAAACTTAGAATGAAGGGTCTTAAACATATAAAGGACCCGTAGAGGTCAATTATGTAGGAGTATACATGAATTTGAGAAAGTTCGAGACCATTCAAAATTTTTGATGGTGCGGTAGCCCAATTTTGACAATGGGTATATTGCTGACCTAGTATGGGAAGCCCCAAAGCTTCCCAAATACTAGGTCAGCAGACTGCGGACTATTTGCAAATGTACATCGTTTGTTCATGTAGCATGGAAGCTGCTGACAAAAATGAACATGACAAACAAGAACAATGCATATCTGGAAAGCCATTTTACGAACGATTCCGTGCTAAGCCAAGGAAAGCTATCTTGAGGTAGAAACTTTCAAATTTTTGTAAAATACCTAGTAACGATGGCGCCTCTATAATCCTGTGTAGGTTCGAGGTTCGTCATTGTTACAACTTAGCGATGAGTGTGGATGCTAACAAAGCACTGCAACTTAGTTCATAAATGAGCGCGTCATTGTTTTGTTGTCATTCTACCGCACCGTCGTCTTTAAAATCGAAACGCCTTAAATGTCAGGACAGAACGCCGGGCGCGCGTGAGTTTAACCCTCCGTCCTGTTGCTCTACCGTCCTGAAATCGAAAAGTCGCTATTATCTATGTAAGACGACTAAGGCTACGTGCACACTTGTCCGGCAACGGTAACGGCAACGGCAACGGCAAACGATGCGGCAACGGCAAAAATTTTACTCTTGTAGAAAAATGAAGGTTTGTTCACACTGACACGGTAACGGCAATGCGGCTATCCGGCGTTTGGTGAAACACGCATCCGGCAAAACTGAAATCGTGCATGGAGCGATTCATTGCCGTTGCCGGATGGTATCCATGCAAATTATCCCTAGCAACAAAGTTACCTCGAAGTCTTCGCGACTCTTGTATACACAAAATCCTAGAAAATCAGAGTCATAAAGTGCTGTTATTGGAAATTCAGTGGTATGGTGAAGAAGGAATCCTGCTGGAATAATCCAAATAAAATTATACTACCAGGATAAACAAAAAACAAAATATACAAGGCGCAGAATTTCCGAAGATTTTGGAAAATCTGAGATGGTTGGTAAGAATCAAAGCGGGCCTCTGGTGGGGCTCCCTATGACAGCACTAGAGGTAGTTTAGCGACACAAGCTTTGAGACACTGTATGCAGGCCTTTGAGTTTGACCGAGTGGTCATTGCAGCTAAACAGTTAAAGTTGCAGAAACTAGTAGGCCCTATAAAAATGATCACT
The DNA here is from genome assembly GCA_029531755.1 of Holothuria leucospilota. Classification (NCBI taxonomy): domain Eukaryota; kingdom Metazoa; phylum Echinodermata; class Holothuroidea; order Aspidochirotida; family Holothuriidae; genus Holothuria; species Holothuria leucospilota. Next base: position 20,018,818 of record CM055983.1, read on the forward strand.
AACGTTTGCCCATATTCCCTCCGAGATCTACTGCATATTACAGGTTTGCAGCTAAGCTTAAATCGTGTAATGTTACAGCTTGTGAGTTAAAAATAAAGACCGTGGCAACATAGTCCTCGAGCTGTGCATACGTAGGCCTAGGATAGGCCTCATTTGCCAAAGGACAAAATATAACTCTTCTTGTGGAGTGGCGGTTGCTTTACCTTTACCATGAAACGTAGGATAATAAACAGTTGATCAAGAGCTAGGCAACTTCCTAATGCTTTCATAGCACCTAGGCCTAACGTTAGGCGTATTCTTTAAACGTTACGTTGGCTCGTATAACAAAGAGGACTTAGCCTAAATGTAGACCTAGACAAGGCTTGTTAACTCGTCACTAGTACTAGTAGTAGTAAAAAGGGTTTGGCAACTTGACCTTCAAACAGGTGATGTTCATTATGCTCAACGTTACGTGATTCTTCGTGGCCAAGACATAGGGTACTCGATGAACCTGTGAAGTGGAATGTAACGTGCCTTGACCATGTAATGTAGTACACAACCCTTATCGAGGATTAAGCAACTCTCCTGCTTTACTAGTAACACGTAGGCCTAGGCCTATACTTTATTATTATCTGTGACGTTAAAGCCTAACATTACATAGGCCTAACGTAGAAGACTAGCTATCTGCATAGAGCAGGATATAGGAACCTATATCCTGCTCTATGGCTATCTATAGGCTATACTATCCCCACTTTGCTATATGTGCTGGTATTTACGTTAGGTCCACGGAAGGCAAACGTAAGTTCAAAGCCACGTTTTTGCAAAAAAGTTTAAAGAACAAGCTGACATACAGGTTGTTGGATCTCGTCTTGTCCAGGTTTGTTGTGTGGCCTATGCAACCCTCTTTGGACTAACGTTTGCTTCTGGACACGAATGTTGAACGCCGTTGTAGCGTACGTGGTATTTCTTCGGGGAGTCTGTAACGTTTGCATTCAACTTGTTTACAGTGTAATGAAAGTTAACGTTACTGTTTATTTGCGAGAATTCAAATTGCGGTGAGTAAAGAAGTAGGCCTGTCACGCAACTATAGCAGATACAGGCTACATAATTATTACCATATCAAAATCAACGTGAGCTACAACGAATACCACTTAACACAGTGATTCTTATTTTATTTTTCTGGGAAATAGTCAAATAGAGAGGCAGGGCAGAGGGTGAGGGTCGCATTCGAGAAAACCTCTATAGACCAACGTTGCCCGAGAAGGAAATGGGTCTACAGTTCGCAAGTGCATAAAGTCAGGATTTTGTGGTCGCGATGGGGAGGCCGCAGGGGCCTGACAGGTACCTAAAGCACACTACCCATCCTTAAAAGGTCAAAAGTGTGGTTCACGAGCGTACATTATCCCCATATTCGCACTGATAACACTTTTTCGCAAACAGAGGGTCCCTATAAGGATCGATAAGGGAGGGGGGGGGGCTAGGTGCGGTTAACAAGCCGGGTAGGGTTAGAGTGTTTCAAATTTTGTTCGCTACCCGACTTTCGGTCCCGATTGCGATCCGGCTGTCAACTCCATGACTACATCGGAAATATCAACCTGTTTGATACTCGTAGAGTCACTATAGTGGAGTCGGGGAAGGGAGTCGGAGTCGCGTCGCAGTTGAGTAAAGTCGTTTTAGTGTGCAGCTGTCATCAACCCAACTCATAGGCGTAGGAAGCGGGGGGCTGGGGGCTTTAGCCCCCAGTCAAAAAATGTGGGAGGTGCCCCCAAGATCCAAGACCAAAAACCCCTTATGTCTCTTCTGTAAGAAATGTCAAAAATTTGCAGTAATTTTCCTTAAAATTTGTCCAAATGTTGCACCAAATTGCATCTGAGGACCCTAAAATACCCAAAAAATTTCCCCCTCCCCAGGCTGACGATTCGAAACAAGGTTCAGCCACCCTCCCAGTCTCGAAAAGCTTCCTACGCCTATGACCCAAATGACACCTTTTTTTTATGAATTGCCCAACAAAGGGGGGGGGGTGTTACGAAATCAGACGACGTTTGTAGAAAGGCAGTGTGCTCGCCCTCATATGTGATTGATGAACAGCAGATAGACTCATATCAATGCCGACAGTGTGTTGCGCGTTTAACCTACAATTAATCCGAGTGCGACCCGACGCAACTAAACACGAACACCTACAAGTGACACCCCCGACGAACAGTCTGGTTGAGTTGCATCACATTCCAAGACTTTTATTTCACAGTGTCGGACATGGTGTCTATTTCATGGCAGACTATTATGCATTACAGGCACTATACCATACAGCCTGGATTTATAAAATTTCCCGACCTTTCTGTTGCTCCAAATAAAAGATTTTCTGACAAATTAAATTAATTGCAAAAGAAAGTGGCCATTTTTCCCTACGGAAGGCAAAATTTTCCCGACAGGGGGTGTAGCAACCCCACACCCCACGGTATAGTGACGTCCCTGTTAGCAGAGAGTGATAGGGACCAGATATCCTAATTTCTTAACTTCTTGAGCAATTGCAAATTTAGGACTATTATGGACACCTTCAGTGATCGCCGATTCTGTATATCTGTATCTATAATCGATTACGAATAACTTTTCAATGCCTCTTTCTATGTAGGCGTATACGGTACCTCAGTGAAGGGAGTCGTAACTGGCTGTGCTCCCAAATCGTTACAGGCCAATGTTAATAAAGACATTCAAATAAAAAAGTGGTTCAAAATAAATACCATTCATTTGTGAAATATGATTAGCCTCTTCAAGCAATCATTGAATACACACATGAAAACATATCTCCTTGCAGACGTAAAGTGTATCCTTTTCTTCTACAGACCAAGGCATGGCCCAATTGATTTTTAATAATTAAGTGAAACCACTCAAATGGGAGAAATTGTTCAAAGCCAAGGACACAAAAATTAAAGGAAGGAAAAAATCAAACAAAAGTAAAGTGGAGCTTCCAAACCTTGCTTTGAAATCATTCCTATGCCCAATTGTTAATATGACAGCCCCTTGAAAATTCCTATAATGGCGTTTATCTACTGAGGTTTGGGTTCAGAACCTTAATCCCCCCCCCCCAATACACACACTCATGCGTGGTTGAAAAAACTGCAACATAATACATCAACGACATAGGCCCATCTATGATTGGGGGATCATTTTGCCCACTAGGGATAATGTGAAAAAACATGCGATTTCCCGGGTTCATTGCGAGGAACTTAAGTTATGATTAGGACTAACATTTTAAGCATTTTCACTAGCAATCACTGCAAACAACAACAATCTGCGTAAAACAGAGGAAAGGGTTCTCCAGCCCCAACCTGGATCCGTACCTTACCCTGGTTATGCGATTGATTTTGGTTTTGTGTATGAATTGCGCAAGTTGCCGGTCGGGTCACTGAAGGTGTTCCTAAAGTGACGTCATGTAGTTGATGTGAAACCCTTATTTTTGAGTTAATGACTTCCGGGCGCGAATTTTAAAATCCCAAGTACCCTCAATGGTTTAAGCCATGTGGATAATGAGAATAGTTTTGAACATCGGTTTTCTTATTAAAATAGGATACTCTTGATTCGTTGAACTTTTCGTGGCATAGTCTCTTTTAAGGGATTTTTGATGAAAATAATTTGAAGATGTCTATCGGCCGTTCGAATTAACTCCCCATGCCACCTAAGCCCAAAGTGTGAATCTTGTCGGAAGATCCCACTGAGACTCCGCATAGGCTACTTTGATTTCCCAACTATTTGATAAATTCCAAGCTGTTTCGAAATAGTAATTCAGGCCTTAAAATGGCAGATGTTTTACGACACTGAGCGACCACAAATGAAGCCTATATGGCTTATGAATTACAACTTCACGTCCGGTGGCTAACCAGATTAACAATTAAGATCAAATTTCGTTTCTTTTGAAAAGCCAGGTCAGATGGGAAAGCCCGCGTAGATTGCTCTTGGATGAAAACCCACCTTACTTTGACCCGGCCGGGGATCGAACCCCGAAGACCCCGGTTGCCAAGCTTCATCAGTTCAAATGCCACCGCCTTTATCCACTTGGCCACGGCTCCGGAAATGAAAAGTAAAACAAAGAGCAGTACAATTCCAGACATCTGGTACATCATCACAAAGAATTCTTCGTAGGACATGGCAAACAAATATCGCATAGCCTAACCGCCAGCAGTGGCGATGTCAGGATTTCGAAGTGGGAGTGCACTAGGGGGTGGGGACGCTTCGCCAGAGGGGCATACCAACATGAAGGACTGAGCGGTGCTAAAGGCATCCTTGTGATGCGAGGCGGTCCACGTGTTGGGCTCTAGGGGCCCACCATAGGGCTTCTCCCCTGTTGAATTTGGGGAGAAGGCAAACCGGTTTTCGGGTATTAACAAAATTGTGACCCACAGAATTGAAGCACTTAACTATCACCAGGTATAACAAAAATGGGAAACCTCACATTACAGCATCGAATCAAAGGTGCATCTATGGCGGTCAATCCTGGCTCTCGTCACGTAAATTTGGAAAAAAATAAACCGTTGTATGTGATATAAAGGGTTGTGGGTGCCTCAAAATTTTAATTTCACTGACCCACTCAAAGAACCCTATTTTGCTGAGGCTATAGCAAAATAACAGAGTGGCCTAGAGATGTGAGGCAGTTGAAAATTCCGACTGATCTACTGATTTTTCAGCAAGATCTTCAATCTTACTAAGACTTGGAGTGAAAAGGAAGTAATTTATCTAGTATCGCAGCTAATTGAGCTGGTCAAAACGCTGGTCAAATTGGTATTTAAATGAGAAAGTATCAGTAATGTTTTGAACAAATAACGTTAGAATATTCAACAAATGAACGCGACTATTTCCTTTTGAGGGCTGCAGCACTTTTACCAAAAAATTTAATTCGACCTTGTCAAAAATTAACACACAGGCCTATTTTGCTCGAAAATAACATTTCTGCCCAAATGGGGAGAAGCTGGCTGCAGGCTCCAGCCTTTCTTCGCGCGCCTATGAATTTAATCGGATTCAGTGAAATCATCCCATTACACCTATGCAATAACTGGACACTAAATTAATCCTTATAAGACACCCCATTCCCTCATAGCGACATTCTTGCGCATTTCCCTTGCCACTCCGAACTTAGCCCCCCCCCCCCTCACGCTTATGCTTGTCCCTCACAGTAGAAAGTCTCCTGATGCACTGACAGATGCACATTATACCGCCCGTGCGGTAATCACTTTTTGCCGTATCAATGTGAACAGTTATACCGGATTGCCGTTACCGTTGCCGTTGCCGCATCGCTTGCCGTTGCCGTTGCCGTTACCGTTGCCGGACAAGTGTGCACGTAGCTTAAAGCTTTCATTCGTTATCGTCGCCTAGGGTTTCGTAGTGAATATTGTTGCTAAGGTAACTTCTTGTTACTTTAGTGTTACATTAGCGCTGTACGCGTTAGTAATGTGTCAAACGTAGACAGAAGTTGACGTTGAGGAATGCACAGTCTATGCGTAAGCAAGGCGGCTCAGAAGGCAATTTAGTATCTCTTACCTTCGCTTTGCGGCTCTGAAAGTTGAAAATAAATCTCAGATAATGGCGGCATGCCACTAATTTGTGGCGCCAACTCTTACATAATCGAACTTAAGGTAAAATAGCGTTCCTACAACAATAAAATTACTGTTGTAAGTTAACTCTTCGGGAATTGCGAGGAAGAATATACCTCTTCTTAAGTTACGAAAAGCACCAAAAAGTTGTCGCCATGTTTCGCCCACTAACTAACTGCGCACAACGCAACGACTGACCGTCGGAGACTAAACCATTTTGTACCTTGCTCTTGCTTTCAAATCGGCCGAAATTTTGTACAGGGCATGTATTAGACATTGGCCTCTAGTCAATAAATACTCTTAGTCACAAAGGAGAAAGTGCGCCCTCCTTTGGAGGAAGATAGCGGAAAAGCGAGTATCATTGTAAGTTACACCAATAAATGCAGACAGCTGATTTGTCAACCATTCGTATACGCACGTAAGTCTACCACACGTGGGGCGAAATCAAGGCCGTTCGTGCACGTGTGCTGCATTGTTTTCACCCAGAATGACAGTGTGATGTCAATGCATGAGGTCTATACACAGAGAAATGTATTCTGCAAGTAGAGAGGTTCTTCACGTGACGCTGCGCGTTTCATTTTAGCATACTGGACGTCACTACTCATGCGCAAAAGGTAGTTTATCGATACGCGTGCACGACAATACCTTAGTTACAATTGTACAATGGACGCCTGGCCGTCAAAAGAAGGAGACGCGCAATACAATTACGTCGGTAAAGAACCAGTGCAAGCTTTAATAACGGAATTTTCTGTAACGCGTTCGTTTTTGTACGCAGATCGCCGAGTGGAACGTCGTGCATGTCAAATTTACACTACCGCCCCGATATTTGCGTCTCCATGAGGAGTCAATTTCTGTAACAGTGTAGGTACAGGAGTTTGGAATCTATGCTTATAATATCTTTGATAGATACCCAAATATGTTACAAGCATAGATTCCAATATTAAAATGGCGCGTTGACTCCACATGGGAGCCAAAATATCGGGGCCGAAGTGCTGATCACTGTTCAGTGGTTTTGAAAAACAAACAGGTAAATAAATTTCTTACAACAGTATTAACACTTGTTACTTCGAAATAGGCAACCTAAAGTATCACTCCTGAATAAATACCACTTAAAAGCCTCTCGGCATTTCACATAAATACACTTTAATATGAACGCACAGTGACTGGTTTGATATTCATGGCTTATTCTTTGGCAAGTTTCAATGGTATCTTCAAGTGACGCACTTTTATATGCTCGTTCAATTTGTTAGGCTCTGGCAACGGGAAAGCAACCAGCGCGTTCGTTTTCAGACCCTGCATCAGCATGCCGGATAATAGACCTTATGCATTGATATCACACTGACGTCATTTTGGAGGAAAGCAATGGAGCAGACGTGCACGAACGGCGTGGATTTCGCCTCACCTGGGGCCGGATTCACAAAGATTGCTTACGCACAAAAACTTGCGTAAAGCCCGGGTCCCATATATGCGATTCAACTTGCGATTCAACTTTCAACAAGTTGCGTGATTTTTCAATCAACTTTCGACGCAACTGTTGGCTGGTCCCACACGCGCAACTCTCATGCAACTTTTCATTGTTGCCTAAGCACCATACTAGGTAATTAATGTAAGTGTAGGCGCAGATCTCGGGGGCTGGAGATATATTTCAGGAATAAATCGCATTTAGCGGACTATTATTGGTGAATAAACCGCCGAGACTCCAAATGTGGCAAAATAACGGATAAGGCGAAGCCAAGTCCATTATTTTGCCAAATTTGGAGTCAAGATGTTTTATTAGACAATAATAGTCCGACAAATGTTGTTTATTCCTATTCTACCACCGAAAATGTGTGAAAAACTTCATTCTTATTAGTATTTACGTTTATTGACCGTGTGTTGTAGAAAAACAGGTCAGTGCTTAACCAATCAGAATGCAAGATACTTAATAACGGATGGCTAGGGGTGGTAGAATCACCTACATTTGACCAAGAGGAGATGGCAGATGTAATATAATACCCCAATGATAGGCCTACAGACACACTGCAAAATTACTGTGTGTCCGTCATTTGTTCAATCAGCTTTTTCCTTTGTTAAAATACATACTGAAGCTGCGCAGAGACCTGTTAATAGGATTTTACCGATACTGGTCTATCCATTGCGGACTGCTATCTTTTTCGTATGTAAGTTTATTACTTTTGAGACCTCAAAGAAAAGAATTTGCATTGATGCATGTTATGGTGGGATTCAGGGACAAAGCCCTGGTGGGGGTCCAGGGGGCGAAGCCATATCAATGAGTGAAAAATTATGTCTCAGGAAGGATATTTTTGTTTCGTAATGCATCATCAAATGCAAAGATTCCAAATGATTTTAATGTATTTTATTCCTGTCAGGCTCCAGGAACCCGCCTTAGGGCCTCTGGTGGGGTCCAGGGGCGAAGTCCCCGGACTCTCTGAGGTTTTAGCATATATGTGGGTGAAAAATTAAGTCTCAGGATGGATATATTTTGGTTCACAATGCATCATCAAATGCATAGATTCCAAATACTATTAATGCATTAGGCTATTCCTCCCGCCAGACCACTATACCTTTAAGCAGTTGGGGTCCAGGGGCCCACCTTAGAGCCCCTGGTGGGTCCAGGGGCGAAGCCTCCGGAATCTCTGAGATTTAAGCATATCTCTTGGTAAAAAATTAAGCCTCAGGATAGGTATAGTTTGGTTTAAAATACATCATCCAATGCACAAAGTTTCCAAATAATTTCAATGTATTAGGCTATTCCTCGCGTTAGGCCAATTTACTTCAGGAGCTGAGTGGGGGGCATCTGGTGGCAGAGCTGACTAGGGAAAATGTCCCCTATGCCCCCTTGGTGCCGCCACTGGGACATGTTCCCCTCAATTTTTTCATTGGGGGCATATATCAAATGCTCCCCCCCCCCCCAATATTATGAGGTACTTATACAGAAAAATAAATGTTGTTACACACATTTTCGATATGAATAATTGTGATATTAGCCTGTTAATGGCAGCTGGGGAGAACTTTTGATCAGAAACATGTGATCTTTGTCCTTGAAAATGCACCAAAGTGCTTGGTTTACCCCTGGACCCCAGTACACCTAGTATGAAGGTCCCCTGTACCCTAGCCGGAGGCGCAAATTGTTCACTCAAGCAGGTGTCCCCCCAATAATTTTAACATATCGCCGCCCCTGTGTAGAGCTCTGAGGGTCAAGAGGTTATTTGTTACAGACTAGCCTAGGCCCCTAGAACTAGTAATAAACCAGTAGGCCCCGTCTTTGACACAAATCTAAATTTGGCCTAGGTCACAAGTCGAATGTTAAGTCTAAATTATTTTTTCTTGCCATCACATTAACGATAGCCTAAACGTTAACTTTAAGCGACGTGTTAACATGCGAATGACTTTGTAATTAATCCCTAGGCCTAACTTAGGTTTCATCACACTCATGTAGGCCTACCGATCCAATCGTCAGGTTCACAACCACATGCGGTTATAACGTTATTTATTGCATACATACAATTGAACTTTATGTAATTCTTATTTGCTTTATGTACGGCATGATGCACTAACTTTAAGTGACGTTAGAACTGCAGGTGTTTACCACTAAGTTAGGGTAACATGAACGTTTATAATTTAAGTTGTAGGCCTAGGTTCTTATATCTTCCAAAGTCACTAGATACAGTAAGGTATTATACAACAGTATTAGGCCTAACGTTAGTGCTGGAACAGTACCTATTTGGCCTAGTGCTGGCTAGTTAGTATAAACCTCGACTAAGGCAGGATTACTCGCAGGGCAGGATACATCCTGCTTTAACTAGCCTGTGTAGCTAGAATAGCTTTCAAGCCTAGGCCGAGTGTATGGATGGTTATGTGCACTGTCTATACGCCTAGTATGTGCTAGGCCTAGATTGTACACTCGCCTGTACGTTGGGCACAGCGGTTGTGTATCCACACGCATCTTTCTGACACATTTTTACCTGCAAAATCAAATCCCTTTGCAATATTTTCCAGAGCTAACCGGTGTACGCTTAGATAACTGTTATCCTTTGAGTCCGTTTGGCAGAGACACTCCAAGAACGTATACTTTTTCTATAAATGCGAAGAAATTGGCTGTCTTTGCTGCCATATTTACAAACTTTGTGTTCACTTGATCTATCAAATTTCGCGGAATACGCACTGTGGCGCATGCGCAGTTGAAAAAGTTGATTGGAAAGTTGCAGCAAATAGAACATGTTCTATTTCTTTCAACTTCGATTTCAACTCGACCGAGTTGCATCGATTGTCAAGTTGATTCCCGGTCCCACTATGCAACTGGTGTGTCAACTTAGTTGAAAGTTGAATCGCAAGTTGAATCGCATATATGGGACCCGGGCTTAAGTCAGACTTACGAAGCGTATCTTGCTAAGTCGGTATTCAAGAAGAGAAAAGTTCGTAAATATTTTGCGTAACTTTACGCAAGCTTCAAGATTGTCGTAAGTACAAAAAGCCATGTAATACATGCAGAGACGCGCTGTTCCGAATGGTTGTGTACGGCGCGGGACCGCGCGTGTAACCAGAGAAGACCGTGCGCTTCGTTTTAACAATAACAGTCAACGTGATTGGCTCAAAAAGAGACAAAGCAAGATGCAACCGCACACACGATTGGCTCATGCACATGTATTGCAGTTACGCAGCGTATCTTTACGAACTGCGTAAGTTGTTTTCGTGAATACCACTTAAGAAAGTTCTTACTCAGTGCGTATTAAGTATTTTGACTTACGCAAGAACTTACGCAAATGTTAGTGAATCCCGCCCCAGTAGTAGACTTATGGGCGTATACGATTGGTTGACACATCAACTAACATTTGCGTACGTTCTTGGGGGGAATGCGTAGGTCCAAATACATGCGCACTGCGTAAGAACTTCCTTAAGTGGTATTCACGAAAATAACTTACGCAATTCGTAAAGATACGCTGCGTAACTGCAATATAAGCACATGAGCCAATCGTGTGTGCGGTTGCATCTTGATTTGTCAAACTTCCAGCCATGATCACACTGACTGTTATTAGGGAGCTTTAGATTGCACGACGCGGACGTCGGCTACGACGAAATGACGTCATGTTGTAACTATGCGCATGCGTCTACGTGAACTTTACATTGTCGGTGTTATTCTACACCGGGAGTCGCTTGTTGTGGCTTTGTGGCTAGAACGGCAACAAGAGACAACATATGACGTCATATAATTTTGTTGCCATGCCAATCGTTGCATTAGAAACTTAAAATACGCGTTGCACGCATATCATAAATTCATTCGTCGTCCATTATATCAGTTAAATAACCATAGCAATTGCTTCACAAACTCGATGAAGGTTTGCCACTCTCCAACTTTGGCCTACATAAGGAGTAAGTTTGACTTATACTTCCCGCTAAATACTGTTACCATTAACAGACCGGTTTGCGCGTCTGCTACTCAAACGAAGTTCGAATAACACCACGCGACTTTCATGCCGCGTCGTAGAAATCTAAAGGGCAATAGTTCCAAGGCGCGGACGTCAGCTCGACGACGTGAACTGTAGGTTAAAACGCCGCGTCGCCCTGCCCACGTCGTGTAATCTAAAGCTCCCTATTGTTAAAACGACGCAGACGGTTCTCTGTGGTTACACGCGCGGTCTGCGTTGTGCACAATGGTTTGGTACAGCGTGCCTCTGTGTGTGTTGCTACTTCATTTTGTACTTACGACAACTCTGAAGTTTGCGTATTCTTACGCAAAATATTTACGTACTTTTCCTTCGTGAATACCGACTAAGCAAGATACGCATCTTATCTCTGACTTACGAAAGTTTTTGTGTGTAAGTATTCTTTGTGAATCCGACCCCAGCTGTCTGCATTGATTGGTGTACTTTGCGATGATACGCGCATTTCCTCTATTTTCCTTTAAACGAGGGAGCACTTTCTCCTTTGTGACATCATACGCATAAGGTCTTTACACAGAGCAGAGAAATGTATTCTACACGTATTGAACGCGTTGTAAAAGCGCGCTCACTCACGCTTGCCCCTTTTAACAATGACATTTTCTATAGAGGTTTTTCACTGACATCACCGCGTTCGCGCGTCTCTCTATTTTGACGGCCAGGCGTCCAGTGTATAACAATCGTAACTAAGATCCTGCAGTCTTTTGCGCATGAGCAGTGACGGCCAGTGAAACGCTCTGACGTCACGTGAAAAACCTCTATAGGCCTAAAGTGCTCTTCGTTTTGCACGCAGAACGCCAAACAGAACGGCGAGCATGTCAAATTCACACTTCGGCCCCGATATTTGCGTCTCCATGGGGAGTCAATTTCCAAAGCAGTGTAGGTACGTATGGAGGGGTTTTACTGCGTCAGTGATCGATCGTCTCTTCGTTTGGTTTTAAAGGGCAAGGTCGCACGTCTCTAGGGGTATTGAAGGGCACGCGTCCATTGTGTCACAGTAGTATTTATGGTTTTGTCGTGCGCCACGTGTGTTGTAAATACGCTTTCATGCGTGTGTGCTTTGCCTTTCAGTGCCTGGGAATCCCACTCGCGTAACGTCACATGAAATCCCTCCGTAAGGGTTTAGAATCTATGTTTATAATATCTTTGATAGATACCAAAGATATTATAAGCTCGTATGTGGTTGGTCGATGACACGTCACTTCCTATGACAACTATATATTGCGCGTATTCGGCACGTTTCCTAGTCCAGGGATTGTTTTCACTCCAGCAGTCTACCGGTAGAGTGTAATGTGTTTCCATATGGTCATACTGCAGTCAGTGGTTGTTTTCACTTCACAGTTTCTAAGGTAACGGAAAGACCCGGACGACCGACCGACCCCATAGAAGTTCTTCATGTGACGTCATAGTGGGCAAGGTTTTACTTGTACCTTCATTTTGGACATCAAACTTGCTGCACACACAACAACTATACACAGTGTACACCAGTGGCGTACTAGCTACGGGGGGAATGAGGGGCACGTTTCCCCACGTCAAAGCCGTACCACAGCAGGTACCCCACCGTGGGAAATTTTGGAATGCACAGTTCTGTATATAAGCCCTATAGAGAGGGAGAGAATTCAGAACCTAGGAAAGATTCGTGACCCCCAGTGCCCCCTGCTCAAAAATCCTGGCTACGCCACTGATGTACTAGCCTGCTGTAAGCAGGCTATTGTAGAGATTTATCAGTCAAAAGTACATACAATTCTTAATATTTGCTTACCCCTAATGTACAGTATACAGACGAAGTTTAATACAATACAATAGCCTGTCAACATTCTAGCCAATCTCATTTCCGAGACAAAAATAACTTCATGATAATTAATGTACACGTCATCAGCGTTGGTAAGGGGTGGAGTCAACATGAGCGACCGGTTGCTTTGCTACAGCAGACAACTCTTTTCACTTGTAACACGTTATGCAGTGCAGTACGACTATTTCTGTATAGTTACTGGCTTAGCTGCTACTACATGCATGTATACAGCTAGCAAGGACCGTTGTCTTGTCGATGTGAGGGCCTATATATGTGCATCGTCGAAGGCCGTTGATAAACATGAATAGTCAGTAGCCATGAACACCATGTGACCTTCTTATGAATAATAATCTATCCCACATTTTGGGGATCCGTGCAAATGAAAACTGGACGAAGGTTTGCAGACTGTATAGAATATATATATATATATATATATATATATATATATATATATATATATATATATATATATATATATATATATATATATATATATATATATCGAGGGGTGTCTTATGATTTCTGAGAGAGCGCCATCTTTTGGAAGGCTGCTACGGAGTCTGCTTGGCAGGCTGCTGGTGTAAGAACAGTAATCGGTCAAAGCGTGAAAGGTTTTGTTTCTTCTTTTCAAGGAATTGCGATCGATTGTACGCATGCAAATTCCACGGTAGGCTGCATGTAGACTACGATTGCAACGAAAACTCTTTAGTCGCTCGCCGGATATGAAGTGAGCAGTGTTTAATCTAGTATGAGGATTCCTGAGCTCAATATTGTAAATTACCACATTTTCATTGGAAACATAACCCCGAGAAAAGATGAGTCAATTAACAACCACTGAAGCATTGTTCGTGCGCAATTAACAAAAGTACCAATAAACACAAATGGATTCAGTAACAATATTCATAAATAATGAAATATAACAATGTAACAAAAGTTGGGAAATAGTGCCCTTCTTTAAAGACTTCAACAGCCAAAAATAGGACAAAAATTAACGTTTGGCAACGTAACTATAGAAGTAAATGATCCATGACAAACTCTTAGCAACAGATCTTTAATTTGTATCTTGTACATTTACACTTCACACAGAGCTGGTATGCAACGTTCACTAATCCTTACCTTGACCTAGCTAAGCATGGCATGTTGTGTACGGAAGAGTGCTGAAAAATTTGCTGTGTACTGTCTTTACATGTACGTATATTACTTGACCTATTGTCTGTCTTCAAATGAGTTTGAAAACGTGGTACAAAATGAAATAGTCAAGTATAAATATGTGGGGTAAACCAAAGCATTCCCTTTCGTCAAGGAATCACTAAGCCTAGGGCTTTCTGGTTTAATACTGAAAACGGCCTAAAGCGGGGAATTTACAAGCCAATATAATGTTGAAAGACCAAGTTCTACTGGATGTGTCCCAGTGAACTCTCATACCGAGAAAAACGTGTGAAACAGTAAATCATGTTTGCGACATAAAAGATTCTTGGGTTAAAAGTCATTACACTTATTGAATGCCATCTTCCAGAATTTTTCGCTTCTTCTTTTTGTGTCAGAAGAACAACATAAACCTATTATTTATAATGCAGGGATCGGAAAGTGGAACTCTGAGGACCTGTAAAATTTCAGAGCATAAATTGTATTGCCACTTCTGTATAAAGGTTAGTCTTATTTATAGCAGCTGTGTGTTTGAATACATGGTTCACTTTTTACAAGATATCAGGCCTAAACGTGTACCGTGGGAATAAATATGAGAAGACTATTTCTAAGTAGTGTTAAATGTTATTTTGTCTCAGAGAAATCATAAAAAAGTTCTTTGAGATCCAACATCATAAAGCAAAGATCACTAATATCCTGTTCACCTGTTGATCTCCCGTCGGTAAATTTAATCTACTCTGCACTAGATTGTCATCTCAGTGAAATATTGTAACTACATACTGTCATATTCAACGTTGTAGTAGCAAAGATAAATCGGATCTCGTTCAGTAATGTGCTGATCTCCTGCCTTCGTGAATAGTCCTTTTAGTTTTATCTTTTCCACAATACGTACATAAAAGTTTTAGAAAAATTTTCAAAAAGTTTAAAATGGATTTGGGGAAGGCGGTGTTGGCCTTTTTTGCTGTTTTTGTAGTAACTGTCGTGCTACCTACAGTATGGCGATACTTTGTTCTGAGATACCAGTTGAGAAAGCTGGACGGACCCAAAGGGCTACCTGTACTAGGGAATTTGCTGCAATTTGGGAAAGACAACTCTTGTAAGTAATCCTTTACTAAATTATAGTGTAATATGCATGCTTTGCAAGTGATACTTGTGAAGTGTTAACAACATTTTGAATTATAGTAGTTGTAGGAAACGAATAATTGGACATTGTCTCATTTCAACCCATTTATGTGCAGGCTCTCAGACAACAAAGAGTCTGTATAAATTTTACGTTTCATTCTTTTTCACAACAAGCAAAGTCCTACAGTGAGAATGCTTGTCAATGGGTAATTGTAAAACTGGTAGTTAGTGAGTGCAACAGGTGGCCTACCATTCAGAGTCATTTATAATACCGACGTGCAACACCTCCGGCAAGTTTTGGCGTCTTAGAAAATGTTTACAACAACTTCAGTTTTCTTTTGTACCAATTTTGTACCAAGAATATTCTTATTTCATAGTGTAATCATTTCATACTATAATTTTATATGAACTGATTACTACTACACCCAGTGTCAATGTAAAAGAGGTTCCGATGTTTAATCAAATTTGTAAGCTCCAGGTTTAAAGTTTTCCGAGTGTAAGCGGGCAAATGAACTTTACGACCGTATACGATTAACGGTTGCTTGAGTTATCATGATAAAATGAACTCGAAATACTTGTAGTGATAATGACGAGAGCATGAGAAGCATGTTTTGTAAAAGGTCTAGAAGTCGTTGATAAGGCGGTCGTTATATTTTTTTTTTTACAATCATCAGAAGATTGTGGATGATTTGTAGCAAATCCCAGGTATGTCTAACTCTCTGGGTACTTTATCATATATAACAACAAAAAATCAAAATGTTTACTTGGATTTCCTACTTGATTCAATTCAAAGAAAAGATTCTCACTTTTATGGTAATATTTGCAAATGAAAGGTAAAAAATGTGGACGAAAATATGTTATTTAATGCTGCATTAAACTTAGCTTGCCTCCCCATATTACTTTCTAGACTAATTTTGATTATTTTATTACAACGTTCTTGGAAATGGGCTCTAAGTTGAACTTTTGTTGCAGTTGCATATCCACGTAAACATTGCGCTCAATTATAAGGAGGAAAATACGTAGTTCGTGTTCTAAGTTTTTCTCTGATTATTTTGTTTTCTTTTTAAAGCCTTTTTCGCAGCTATGACAAAATGGGCAGCGGACCATCGTGAAAAAGGTTGCTTCGTTCTGTATGTTGGCTTGCGACCCGTGGTTGTAATCACGAATGCTGAAGACGTGGAGGGAAGTGTTTTAAGTGTATCATATGTAACGAAATATTTGGTGTCATGATGTCAATTAGTTTAACATTTTGTTAGAATTTTTCATTATAACTAAGTTGGGTAGGACAATTCCTAGATTAATCAATTTAATAAAACGAACTTCGAGCAGCCTAATATTCTCTTTTAAACTGTAAACGCCTAAGGCTTACAAAGAAAGATCCAAACTGTATCAGTGGGTAATTTTTGTACGTTTTCTGTTTAATACCAAACACAGATCCTCCTCTGTAACGCGAATCTTGACAGAAAGGCTTACTTTTACTACCTCGTGCGATCATGGATAGGAGACGGGCTGCTCATGAGGTAGTGTTTCATCCCAGCAGTTATGACGTAACTGTGATCCTTCTTCCAGCTGTGTCATTGTTTTAGCAGAAGTTAAGAACAATGTATAGCCCCACAAATACTAAGCACAGTACAAATATTTGACCATCATTTGAAATTAGTAAAATGGCCCAGTATAGCCAAACCCCTTTCATTTGAGTCCTTTTGTATCGTCTTAAGTTTACTCTTTGGTTGACATTGATTACTTTGGCTTTCGAGATGAAAAAGTTGCTGTTAGCACTGTGCCAAAGTTGAGTAACTTTCTAATTAGCATAAACAGAATAGCCGCAAAAATTTGGCAACGGGAAGATGGTCCGTTTCGGACTGGATTTAAAAAAAAAAACACACTTTGAGAAAGTTCTGTAGCGCCTTCGAGGACGCTGAATTTTAATTGGGTAACTCCGAAAATGAACTCGATTGGAAAAAAAAGGTATTACTTTACATAAAAGAGGGCCCTGTATTATAGGATAAAGTTCAAGTTGCCATGAGCTGATTGTTTAGCAACACTGCTTGAAACAATATTTTCTGGTGCATTCTCGGACCCGGAATCGGACTTAATGAGTCCTAATAACATGGAACACGAGAAACGCCTTTACAGAGCTTTTTATTTATTTATTTTTGACATAGTCTCAAATTGCAATGGATTGACAAACGTAAGCATACTGGTTTGCAAATTTTGTAAAAGCAATGTGAAGACCTTTTCCGGAACATATGAGCATTTTGAATCCACTTTTGGACATGTATCCTTGAACAAATACGGAAAACTCCAAACATTAGTGTACACTATACAATGATCACCGAAGTCATTTGCGGCATGACCTAAATTTTCTGACAGTTCCATTTACATATACACTAATCTCCTGTTAAACGGATCAAAGATTACTAGCAGAAAGTGCAAGAATTTTCAGGAATCCTAGAAGAGGCTGGACGCTGAAGGTTACCCCTGTTCTGCCGGCCAGCAGGAAGGGGAGTAGAGTCATTATATCCCGTATGGAGCACACCAGATTTCTTGAATTGCTTGCAACAGTATTCTTTTGTTAAGCTATAGTTCGACCCCTTGAAAGCCGTAGCGGTTGTGGACTTCCTCCCCCATGGCCTGCGGAGCAAACTCTATAGCAGCCTTCCAAAAGATGGCGCTCTCTCAGAAATCATAATACGCCCTGTCTATATATTCTATACAGAGTCTGCAAACCTTCGTCCAGTTTTCATTTACACGAATCCCCAAAATGCGGGATAGATTATTATTCATAAGAAGGTCACATGGTGTTCACGGCTACTGACTATTCATGTTTACAACGGCCTGCGACGATGCACATATACGAATACTTCTGAAGATACGGTGACATCTTAAAAAGGTACGTAAATGGGCTAAAAATCGAGCTAATCCTTTGCAGTGAAAAGTCAAGCCTAACGTTAGGCGTAGGATCTTATCCCAGATCTTACCGGTTTGTACAAACTGGCCTGTATATAGGCCCTCGCATGGACAAGACGACGACGTTCCTTGTTAGCTGTAAGCTAAGCCAGTAGCTATACAGTAATAGCCGTACTGCACTGCATAACGTGTTACAAGTGAAAAGAGTCTGCTGCAGCGAAGCAACCGGTCGCTCATGTTGACTCCACCCCTTACCAACGCTGATGACGTGTGCATTAATTATCATGAAGTTATTTTTGTCTCGGAAATGAGATTGACTAGAAAGTTGGCAGGCTATTGTATTGTATTAAACTTCGTCTGTATACTGTACATTAACGTTAGGTAAGCAAATGTTAAGAATTGTACTTGTAGCTGATAAAACTCAACAATAGCCTGCTTACAGCAGGCTACCTCCCCCAGGAAACGATGGACGTTAAAACGCTATTAGATTTGTCACGACTTAAATATTTTCAATTTATGGTCTCATCGGGACTTTTCTCCTATAGGGAAAATTGTGCAGTAAGCCCTTGGGTCAAATTCACAATTAAATGAATGTTTCAAGTACTGTCTTGCCCACTTGAAGTGGAAAGTTGTGTGTTAATTTTATTTGAGACGAAAGCGGAACAACGTAAACAGAAGAACTGGAATTTTTTCTATGGCTGAAGGTGGCCTGAATGTTAACCACATTCTAACTTTTATAAACAGTTTGAAGTGTTGGTGGGAAAAAAGGATATCAGGATAATACAAAAGGTTCTTGGAAAAATTTGTTTAATGTCCAGTTATTAAGCAAGGTAAATCTTTCCTTTACAACAGTATTTTTGATTAGAGCAATGTGATAACTAAATTTTTTTTAAAAAGAATGTATTTTTGCATGGTCTCATGTTTCAAGGATAAAGCCCTCTCGATGATTTTGGAAGTGATATTATCTGGAAAAATAAATCAGATTTATTAGTAAGTCTTTTTTTACAAGTATTTCTATGAAAAGAATGTAATTAATGTTTCAGACTCTTCTCGATGAGAGTAACCGAATTCTTTCCCACAATCCTTAGTAATTCTATAGACGAGTTTCCAGTGTCCCATGAAATTTGGGCCCATACATTCGGATTCAGCGTCTTGGAATGCGCCAAAAGTATGTTTTAAGCAGTGCTCAAAACCTATCAGCTCATACCATCTCGAACTCTCTGTTGTAAAGTAGCGCCCTCATTCTGCAACCCGGCTCATTTTCAGAGTTATGACCACAGACTTCGGACTCAGCGTCCTCAAAGATCTAAAACACATTCTCAAACCTTTTAAAACTCCAATCGGGAACTGGATCACACTTTCTATTGCGCAACTTTTGCTCGCAGCTAAGGTCAAAAGGTTTTCCACAGTCGTGCACTGGTTGTTGTACAGGGAAAACGCCAGGATATAATGCACGCGCACACAATATCAATAGACCTTACAGAGAAATCCTAAGCTTAAGCTAGAAGCTTATGATTTCTCTGAAAACTTATGCATTGACGTCTCACTGATGTCTTTTTGGGGGAAAAACAATGAAGAATGCGTGCACTAACGGCGAAAAATTTCGCACGCACTTGTAGTAGACCTACGCGCGTATCCCCGATGCACAAATCAGCTGTCTGCATTTGTTGGTGTAAGTTGCAACAATACGCGCTTTGCTCCGTTTTCCTCCAACTTGACGTCATATGCATAAAGGTCTATAGACCTTATGCATTGATATCACACTGACCCCATTTTGGAGGAAAACAATGAAGCACACGTGCACGAACGCGTAGATCTCGCACGCACGTGTAGTATGGACCTTATGCATATGATGTCACAAAGGAGAAAGTGTGCCTTCCTTTGGAGGAAGATGGCGGAAATGCGCGTATCATTGATAGTTAATGTACCAGTAAATGCAGACAGCTGATTTGTCAACCATTCGTATACGTGCGTAGGTCTACTACACGTGCGGCGAAATCTACCCCGTTCGTGCACGTGTGCTGCATTGTTTTCACCCAAAATGACATATAAGTGTGATGTCCATGCATAAGGTCTATTCTTACACGCGTATACCATTGGTTGACAAATCAGCTGTCTGAATCTGTTGGTGTAACTTGCAATGGTACGCGCTTTTCCGCCAAAAGACGGAGCACTTTCTGCTCTGTGACATCACATACATAAGGTCTATAGATGTATTTATATCTTCCATGTGCAATCATGTCTAGTTTCCAAACTACCCCTACCCCACTAATGAATACAAAAGTTTTACTACTACCGAAGTCAATAATATCACGAGGGTGGTGGGTACCCAAAGAATCATCATTCCCAATGTTGCGAAACAAAAATGCAAAATATGAGCTTTTCTACCCATTTTACAAGCTTTTTATTGTGATTTTGAGCTCAAACATTGCATCATTTTGTATCCAGATGCCTTTAAATTGCATTTTCTCCCAGTGGACACCCCTCCTCTCAGATCCCTTCTTCCTCCAGATAAATCTCTGACTACGTATTTAGTTGCAATATCATTCGAATCTGGCCATGTAGTACGTCCTTGTAATCTTCTGACACTGTTCGAGTGAAACCTAAACAGGATTCCTCAATACTATAACGATTTTCCTTTTTTTGTGTTGCATATGTTCTCATAATAACATTTCATGAAAGGAAAACATGAAAATAATCAAATGTGACACATGGTGACGTACGTCAACTCTGTTTCTGAACGCACATGGACTTTGCCAAAAATTGACACATCCGGAAGGCATACGTCAACTTTTGTTTCGCATCGATCGTGACGCGACGCAACGCGTGCTGTGTGGACGGCTCCATTGATTTACGTGCAAAGTGATAAAAGTGACGTGACGTATACGCAACGCAACGCGTCCTGTGTGGACGGGCCTTAAGTCTACTACACTCGTAATCTATTGCCGTTCGTGCACGTGTCCCTCATTAGGGAGCTTTAGATTGCACGACGAGGACGTCGGCTACGACGTAATGACGTCATGTTGTAACTATGCGCATGCGTCTATATACGTGAACTTCACGTTGTCGGTGTAATTCTACACCGGGAGTCGCTCGTTTTGGCGTTGTGGCTAGAACGGCAACGAGAGGTAGCATATGACGTCATATAATTTTGTTGCCATGCCGACCGTTGCATTAGAAACTTAAAATACGCGTTGCACACATATCATAAATTCATTGTCGTCCATTATATCAGTTAAATAACCATAGCAATTTCTTCACGAACTCGATGAAGGTTTGCCACTCTCCAACTTAGGCTTACATAAGGAATAAGTTTGACTTATACTTTCCGCTAAATACTGTTACCATTAACAGATCGGTTTGCGCGTCTGCTACTCGAACGAAGTTCGAATATTACCACGCGACTTTCATGCCGCGTAGTAGAAATCTAAAGCGCAATAGTTCCAGGGCGCGGACGTCAGCTCGACGACGTGAACTGTGGGTTAAAATGCCGCGTTGCCCTACCCAGGTCGTGTAATCTAAAGCTCCCTATTGTTTTACTCCAAACTGACGTCAATGCATAAGGTCTATCACACTGAGAACTGCATTGTAACTTGAAACGCAACGGCTGTGGGTTGGCATTTATCAGCCCTGCATAAAGAAAGACACGTTTGGCCTTCAACACTTGCTTACCTAGCAACAAGCAGCCTACCAACATTACCGTGCAAGCTCTAATACGTGCAGAGTAATACAACTATATCGAAGAACCTGTTAAGTTAGCTTTCGAAGCTTAAAGGGTCTCGAATCTCACCTCAGACAGTAAAAAAGGTTACCTCCTCCAGTTAACTCTACAAAGAACACCTGTGTAGTACACCCCCAAGACAAAGCCACAGTAGCCTACACTGTGTTTAAATTGCTCTCGGCCATATACTGAAAAACAACTGAATGTGTGCGGGCTTAAATGGGAACACAACTGACTGTTAAAGTCATCGTTGAGCAACCCCGTGGAGCTATATTGTTTGAATGAATGTAAACCAACGTGCAGTCAACTAGCAACTCCATGGTTTGCACTGTAAAACCAATTAGTTGGGATAACTTATCAGACTTGAGGTAACTTGGTGCATGGACGTTTTAAAGTTCAGGAAACTGAGTGTCTCCGATTATGCATCTCATAACTAAGAGAAACTCAGTTGCCTGAACTTTCAAAGGTCCATGCAGCAAGTTATCTGAAGTCTAATAAGTTATCCCAACCAATTGGGTTTTACAGGGTGGGGGATGCCATGTCTCTTTTAAACAAAAGAAATTGATAAAGATGAAAGAATGCATTTCGTAACTTTTTATTATGTGTGCCTCAACACCTTGAGCCTAAGTAAGTTCAGGACTGAGGCGATACAAAAGTGTCAGCGCCTCAGAAGCTCAGATGAGACAATATTTCATAATGTTTATGCTGTAGGCCTCTCTTTTCCCCAACATTCTCTTTGTAGCCCTTTCCTTGTATTCATCAACACACCTTCCCATGCAATTTGTGTCCGAGTTTTGAAAGGAAAAACGTCTGCCTTATCGCTTCCATTGTGTCAAAGGTTTTAGAAAAATCCTTTAATGAGTGAACATTTGGCCAAAAGTTTAGTTTGTAAAACCAGAGAGGCCTTTTAAGGTCGCAAAAAATCTAGTGACCCAGCTAACCAAATAATACCAGGTGTATCGTAAGCAATAGACGTACTGTCTTATCAGAGCTGAATTACACCAACAGGAGGCTGTCAGATGTAGGCTTTTGTTAAAAAAAAGTAAATAATGGAACAGTTTTGCTGTTGTACTGCCAATGACAGTACGAACGATGGTATGTGTGCCTAAAGTCTGTTCAGATATATTTTTACTGAAGAAACTTAATGAAATAAGTATTAAATGCAACATTACACTAGGCACCGAAATACCGAAGATATGTTCGCCGGAAAATGTATTTTAAAGAAAGAACGCTACTTATTAAGCACCCCATATCCTTAATTTACCACGGCCTAATGGAACTGAAGACAAATCATTGTTTCTGCGTACCCTCAGTACAGCCCCCTTGGTACAGGGCTTGGACTGAGCTTAACATTTCCTGTTACATAGACTGTGATATGACATCTTAACGGTTATTTGATATTCCGAGCAAATTTCAAATACCAAACGCACGATTTATAAATTTTCTTTGTTCATTGTTTATACGTTGCTTTTATCAGCGTAGGATCAAAGTGGTTGTTCAGGAGGAAGACACTCACGCTATCGTTCCACTTTTCAATCTTGTTGAAGTTTTTGGATGCTATGAACAGACAGGCCAAAATTCTGACCGAAACCTTATGCCGCATGAACGACAGAGCACATGTGGACATTTCTTCTCTTATACCATTATGCTCATTGGACATCATTTGTGGCAAGTAAACTTAGTTATCTTGAAAATACTTGGTTAACTTTACTAAATAGGGCAATTGTATGCAGGTAAAGATTTTGTTATTTTGATAACGTATATCGGTGCCTTTTACTATGTAAAAATGAAAATAGTGCATGTCAATTTCTTTTCTCGTTGTGTCTGTTGCCGGGCGTTGACGGGCTGGGACGTTGTATGCAGGAGGGTGGCAGTACCAGCCACCTTGACATGAACTATAAATAGTACATGAGCTATATTAGGCAAATAAAAGTTTTCACAGTTTGACCTATCATGACCCCAAATGACCTATCATGTTCAACCAACACTGTAGGGTGCTCAGATTAAATGTTGAACATCTTCACATCAAAAGTATGAGATCCCTCAGAGTAATCCTTCTAGAGATATCCTATTTCTTCAATTTGTCCTTGAATTACCAATGCCTATTGACCTCTACCAAATACAATAGCTCTCTTGAATTTAATGTGAAGCATCTACTTGCTGAGTGACAGGTCCGTCAAAGTTTCACTTTTCGCGAAGAAGTGCTTACGAAGTTTTGATATTTCGACCTCCAAAGAACTCATATGACCTTTGACCTCCATCAAAAATAAAAGAGGTGTCTTGAAATAAACGTGGAACATCTAAATCTATGGGAATGAAATCATTCATCATTACCGTTCTTAAGTTATCGTGTTTACAAATAGTTTACGATGTTTTTGTAGTTTCGATTTTGTTGACCTCAAATTGCTTTAGACCAAAACTATTGAGCTGTAGTGATCTAAAACTATAACTTGATGTGACTTAAACTTTTGTTCACTTAACAAAACTTACACAGAAACGGTGATGGGCTTTGAACTGGGGGCACAAAAAGGAGAAGGTGTCGAATACACATCAGCTCTACACAGGTAAGTTTTGATATATATATATATATATATATATATATATATATATATATATATATATATATATATATATATAAACACGTACGGCTGAAGGACCATTGAATTTACGTACATGTATACCTCATTACTTAAAGGCGAAATATATGCTTATGCATTTTATTGTTTTTTTTTTGTTTTGTTTTGTTTTTCTTCTTACCGTTATCGCGATTTACAAAGCTCCTCCAAATGGTCGATCTAGTGGTACTATATATACATATATATATGTAACATGTATGTAAATCTCCATATGTAATATTTATATATGTATATATATACATATATAAAGAATCCGAAGAGGATTCAGAGACATCACCAAAGAATGAATATAGTAGAAATAAAGTATATGGAGAAAGCCAACTCCAAGCTAACAAGTAGTGAGGAATCCCGTGTCCCAAAAAATTAGGGTTTGCGAGATAGGCCTACCTAGTTTGATTTTATTGCATTTCCTTATTAACTCGGATATGCTGAATCCCAAAATGCAGAGTTCCATTTTTCCAACATTATTCATGGCGGTCATTTTGAATTTCAAAATGACGGCCCTTTTATACAGAATACGACCATAACTTCCTTATTCTAGAAGCAATAAGAGTGATTGTCATGGCTAATCCCTTGTTTTCAATACCAACAAACCCATTGATGATATTGCCACAAAGCATATACGGCGGTCATGTTCAATTTCAAGATGGCCGCCATTTTTCGTTAAAGTCGCTCTGGAAATCGCTTTAAATGTCTCGTCATACTGGTATGACTTGACTTGTCTAAAATTCTGTTTAATATACAACAACTTATTCATGAATGAATCATTTTATTAGGCAGTTGTGACGGGCAAACTTAATTTCAAGATGGCTCTCATTTGTTTATTATAATCTGGGTAACTCTGTCACAACGGGCATGCTGTCTTGTGGTCCCTTCTTCACTTATCCCTAGATGTCAAGGTGATTTTTCCTCCCGATGAAGGTAATAGGGACCTTCAGTAGTAAAAAGGAAAGTATTCATTAGTATACTGCTAAGATATTCGACACTTTTAGAGTTGTACCAAGAACAATGACTTCATGATATGCAGGCATAGTAAATAATGGCATCGTGGTCGTTACCAATCGTACAAACGTGAATTATTTTCACAATATTTACCCTCAATGATATAAACTTAGGCTTTAGTAAAGTATTACCCTTGACCAAGTTGAGGGGTAGGTGAGGAGACCAAGAGGAAGCACGTCCTTTTTGGCAAAGTTACACTGACTAATACAACAGCTTGCACATTTTCTCATTTAAAAGCCCTTTGTTATGAAACTAATGACAATTCTCAACCTCATTCTATTGAACAAGCCTGTCTACCTTAGATCATGGCAAATTCGTAAGGTGACAGTGGTGATGATCCTCTTCTATCCTTTAGAGGCAATGTGGTCGATGTTCTTAGACCTGAAGGATGCGTACCTTCACACCACCCCATCGGGAGAGAGCAATGAAGGACCACCTGATGTAGCATCTAGATTAATTAGAACTTAATGATGTATGCTCTGTGTATGCTGGAACTGTGTACATTCAGTGCATAAAAGATGTTTTCTACGAAACACATTCTGTGGTACAAGGAAACAGGGCTCTTGTCTTTCCTAATGATGAAAGGGCTGTAGCAAAAGATAACTCCAGTCGTTCATGAATGTCTACATTAGTAGATCTAATTGGTGGGAATACACCGATAGCGGCCGTGGACTTCATTTGAAGCCACTAAACAACCTGCCGATATCAAATCACAATGTTAACCATGTAAACCTTAGCGTTCATCCTTCCTGCCTTAGGAGGGGCTCTGGGTTGCAGTTTTGAACATAAAACAGGCTAATCACGTGACAAACCTAAAACCACGGCATCTCAGAGCGTCGCCTACCATTGCTATGGGGACACAGTCAAGCTCATACCTCCCTCTTTCGAACTCTGCATGTCCCTCCGGTCGAAATCCTCTTAAGATGCCACTAAGCAACTCTGAGAGGGCATCATTTCCTGCCCTCTGGACTTAGGACACCAACCAAGCTTATCTCTACCCGTATCTCTTGATAGGATGGTCAGGGTTTGTGCCTTATAGTGAAACGTGATCACTTTGATCTCTCTGCTAACACATCGCATGAGTGATCAATGGAGAAAAGCTGCACCCCATTTCTACCCTCCGAGACTAGACCTGAAAAGAGGGGGGGGGGGGATTTCCATTCATGGAAAGGGTTACCGCCCACACAGAAGCCTGGACTGGTGGTGACTCCCCAGAGCTTGGTTCCCAGTCGTATGCTTACCTACCAGTCTAGTATACCACTTTCTCCAGTGCCACTAGCACCTTTATTCACCTGCTACAGTGCTCCTATCCGGCTTCCATGGGCCCAGGAGGTCCTGTTCTAGATGTGTCCCCCTGTCCGGCTCCATCTGGAATGGTTTCTTAAAGACACATGTCTCTAAGGAAAACATTCGCGCTCTGGGAACCCTGCCTGATAAGTTTCACTACACAAATATTGATTGCTGGCAAGGCGGAGATGTAATGAAAACCTTAGTAGATATACGGGCAACCAAAAAAAATATAGGAGCTGCACAGCAACATAGTGGAGCTGAAGGCAGTCCTTAGCCTGAGGGTGAGCTAAGTCTCCCAGGACAATTTGTAAAGAAAGGGACTGACGGTCTTTTTGGACAACACTGCTGTCATATCAGACATCAAACTTTAGAGTGAGTCTCTTGACTCCAGCTTTGACTGAGGTGAGGACCCTCCTCCTTTAAGACCTCCGGAACGAAGTCTCGCTTACAGTATCATGTATGGCATGGTATCGCGAAGGGACAGCGTCTTCTCAGACTGAGAACTGGTGTTCAAGTGGCCAGGATCGGTTTTCAACGTTTCAACGTAGACAACAGAGAATATTAGACTCTTGCAACAGGTCCTTCCATCCAGGGACCGGAGTTTTAGAACTTCTATGCACCACTGGCACGAATGGACGCTTTTGAATTCCATTCACCGTTGCTCACTGTTTCCTTCGTAACCATTCAGGATCTGAGTATCATTGTTGACTTCCTTACTGCTGCGGCAGGCATGGTTACAATAGCCCCACAGCTTAGTGCCGGTGGGTATTCTGACCTTGTCGCTATCCCACGGAGCCAGGAAGAGGATAGAGAACTCACTCTATGGGTCTCAAAAACGCAATTCACTTAGTGCTTTTTGCGTGGAGGCTGTTCACGGGGGTTCCTCGTATCATATGAAGTTCGTTACACCATTGTCACCATGGCAGATGCGGCGAGGAGACTTTCCACTCTACTCTTGTAATAAGCGAGTTCGGAATTAACATAAGGAGCGAAGCTCAAAGGTCAAATGAGGGAAACCTGCAGGGAACGGACGAACTTTTTGCGACCGTCACTGTGTAGCTAGAGCATACACACGGCCAAGGAGAGCCGCTACGGGATGGCGGGATGTAAACATTCAAAATTTACATGTACGTACGAAGGTACGCGATACGCATGGTGTATACATACTGTACACATAATTGTATGATGGTGCACGTACTAAGCGTTATATTGTGCAGACAGGTAGCTAGCTGCTACTCGACTTAAGTTATAAGCCTCACAGTACTCAGATTGATCACTTTATCGACGCAGTTTAGGGAAGGTTGTCATGAGTTAGGCTCACAAAATCTAGACTATTGCGATTTATGGAAGATGATGATGTATCTACATTTAATTCAATAATGGCGAGTCGAGAAAACGGGGACTTAAACTAGCTTCGTTCTGATGTTAAATGTTAACTTAGTCTAACGTTAACGTTAGTGTTTGCCACACTGAAAATGCCCGAACTCGAAACGCTACCGTTAGACCTACAACACATTTCCATTTAGAATAGAAGAAATGCGTGTGATAATGATCACTCGAAAAAATGGTAAAGAAAATAATCTACGATTTCCCTTCACTAACCTTGTAGGCTATCCTTAATGAAGTTCTCTAGCGTCACCCGGCCCACATCGGCTAGTCATTCTGCATGTGCATATGTGTGCTGCGTTATTCTACCGTATACTAATACGCTTATAACAGATATAATTAACTAGTTGTGCATAACATACGTAAATGCCCTGCACTAGAGGTACGTGCGAGAAAAGAGTACGTACGTACGCTTCGGTAGTTATGCAGAAGATATTCCACATATGTCTGCTTACAATTCCATGTATTAAAAGAAAATTTCCTGAAATAGACATTAAGTTACATTCACTTTAGAAAATATTCCAATTTTTGCACGTTTTCAAAAAGTCTGTTCATTTCTGAAATTTCTTTCAACCTTTGAAACCATTTTTAAAGCTTCTGGAATCCACTAAGGTTATTTTTATGAAAAGGAGATTTCCATGAAGGTAGAAATATAAAACGCTGCTGAAACAATGAAAACCCTTCACTTGACCTTATTTAAAAGGTCACTACGCCTGCGCTGTAGGTAATTCAGAACACACTTATTCCAGACTAAGCCATTTTAGAGGGCGGACTTTGGCTTCTCCAAGAAATGCGTACAGGTTAACATGAGCAAGGACTATCACTCTGCCACCACTGCTGCTGCACACCTCGAAATTGTCTGTGTGAACAACGGCTGGGTCAAGCCAGACCCTTTACAGCACCTCTGGGGATTGCAAAAGTCCCGTGGGGTTTGCGCATGTCATTGTGCTCCATAAAGGAGTCTCCTTCAGCCAAAGCCTTATGAAGTGTATTGTTCATACACCTTAGGCGTGTTCTTGAATGCCAGGTTGGAAACCAGTTCTGTACCACTGGTTCTTCACTTATCCTTTCATCCTAAAACTCCTGTCAGGCGACATCTTCACCCTGAAGATGGAGTCATGGAGGGCCAATGCAGAGAGCTATGAACTGCTATGTATCCCCTCAGTGCTCATAGACGATGCTCAGATGTGGCTATAGGTATGTCACGATAAAGCCACACCCTTCAGGATCTCAACCAGCTACCCTTCAGAAAGAAAGGAAAAATGAGCACATAGATTTACATACTTAACTATTGCGATTTCATGCAGGTGGGTTGGTTCAGTGGCTTTAAGTCTCAAAACGTCATCAGTGGCTTACCACAAGCCAGACCTCCTAGTGTGGACATTTATGAGCTACCATACTTTCCCCCTTGATAAAGCCCTTTAACCCTCCCATAGTAGACAAGGTCTTTCTTTTCTTTGTACATGTACTCTGCATATCTCTCGTAGGCTTCGTATTATATGTACAGAATAGTTCAACATACAGTGAGCCCATACCATTCTAATGGCTACATCCGGTCGTCTTTTGTCCTTTCCCTCACGGGGGGGGGGGGGTGAAGGTGCGCATCCGTTAGGTTCAAGGACATGGACTAAATACTCTTCTGACGGGTAGGCTGGGATCATCCCTAAGGTCTCCACACAAATTCGCCACTGTGTAATGAGTGGATTTGTTCAGTGGATTGAAATCGAGACTAATCATCAGTTTCGTACCAAGGAACACCTAAATATAAGAACGTTGTGGAAGATGTTGCTTCAGTCAGGGTAAAGCTGTCAAGGGTGTGTATTCTCTCTGTTTACTCACTTATCTGTTATAAGGTCAGTGGCAGTACCTCCCTAAGGCTCACAGTCTATATTATTGAGGGTAAATACTGTAAAGATTATCCATAAGGGTTGGATCTTTATGCCTCTGTTCGTTATGTACATATATACCTCGATGCTAGAATTGGTTGAATTCTCAGCTGTATACATGTGTCCAATATCCAAGCAGTACTAATAAATATTTTCATGTTTACTATTGAAGCCCACAAGCAACTTCATCTAGAGAGAAAATCAGCGTGATCTGCTCCTTTACATTTAGGGGTAGGCGAAGGAACCACAAGACATCATGCCCATTATGACAGGGTTACCCAGACTATAATCAATAAATGAGCTCCATCTTGAAATTTAGTTTGCCTGTCACAATTTGTCCATGAATTTATTCATTCATGAAAATGTTGTTGTAGATTTAACAGCATTTTTAACTAACTAGGAGGTCAAACCTGTATGGAAAGACATATAAAGCGATTTTCAGAGCGACCTTAACGAAAAATGACGGCCGTCTTAAAATTCAACTTGGCCGCCATTTATGCTTGGTGGCAATTTCATCAATGGATTAGTTGGTATTGAAAACATGGAATTGGCCATCACAATCACCCTTATAGCTTCTAGAGTCAGGAAGTTATGGTCATTTTTCTGTAAAAAACGGTGAACATTTTGAATTTCAAAATGACCGCCATGAATAATGTCGAAAAAATGAAACCCTGAATTTTTGGATTGAGCATAACCGAAACATTAAAAAAATGCAAAACAAAAAAGAAAAAAATCAAACTTGGCTGACCTATCTCCCAAAATTACACCAGAACCCTAACTAAAGATGGAAGAACAGCACCGGGCTTGGAAGCTTTCGGCATTTAATGAACTTTAATCAAGCACAGTGATAAAAAGCAATCGTACACTCTAAAAACGGTGTTTAGGAATTATACATTTTTCTAAACACTTTTTTGCCCCACTTTGTAAACATGTTTAGAGACTAAACGTGTCTAATTCCTAAACATTCTGTTTGGAAACACGTTGAAATGCTTAACATTTAATGTTTAGTCGCTAAACGTGTTTAGTAATTAAACGTGTTTACAAAGTGGGGGCAAAATAATTGTTCAATTGTTATAAAAGACGAGTTTACACTTTGATCAAAGGAAAACGTTAAAAATGCCTGATCGTTTCAAATATAAAAGGTAAGAATCTCTGAGAGAAAAAAGCCTGTCAACCAAGGAATTTAAAATAAATCAAAACAGTAGAACATTTAGAACAAATCTGCCTAACCCACAGTAATTCCAGTTTCAACGGAGAGCGTTATCTTTACATACATGGCACTGTCATGGGTCCCCAAAGTGCTTGTAGCGACCTACATTGTTAAGATTACCTATCAAAAGTCCACTCTCTCTTAACAACTCACGGAGGTACAGGGATGATATTTTTGAAATATGGACCCATGATTTTGAAGCATTGGGGAGGTTTACGGATTTTATTAATTCTGTGTATCCTTCAATCTTGTTTTGATTTTGTCAGATCTTTCCATAGCAATTCAGAATTTCTTGAAGTGCATGTTTACCTTAAGGAGGGCCTTGTGTATACTGATGTTTTTTTTTCTAAGCCCACCGATGGGCACCTCTGTCTTCGTACCCACAGTGCCTACCCTGAGAGTTGTAAATATAGTATTCCATATGATGTTGCTTTGCGTTTCGAAACGTATTTGCTCTAGGCTTGAAATTTTTAGTAAACTTCTCAGGAAGTTCAAAGAGTGTTTACTAAAAAAAGGGCTCTCATGCAGATTCGCTCAAGCTCCATTTGAAAGGGTTGGAAAATTGACCGCGCCCAGCTCTTATGAAAATCTACCAGGACTAAAGATTCCTCTGGTAAATATTCTCTTATTCTGGATTTTAATCCTTATATGGGCAATTTATGTTTTGTTTTACTTAAAAAAATACTTGCTTTACAATCCTCCAACTATAAAGAAAATTTCCAAGAAGGTTCCATTTTCCGGCCTTTCGCAAATGTGAGTCTTTAAAAAAGGTTCTTGTCTGTGATTCATTTAAGCAAAACTCCTTTGGAAGACATGTCTATCGAAGACTAACTGTGCCTGTATTTAATTGATATAAGAATTCGAGGCCGTTTTGGTTCTTCAAAGTTAGTAGAACAGTGAAGATTTATTCAGGTCCAACAACTACTTCTACGACAGTAGCCTAACACAGCCTAATCATTTTGCTCACCAAAAGAAAACCTGGATAAAACCAGCAGGTAAATTTCATTCCGACCTTTGGTGTTTGATCCTCTTCCCTCTTTGATTCCTGGCCGATGCAAAAGGAATCTATGCAATCATGCTGGCGAATGTGTGTGTATGTGTGCGAATATATGTGTGTTGGTGCGCTTGGCTTGTAAAATATGGAGCGCCAATCACGCAAAAAGTCGTCGAAGGTGGTGGAAGGTACTGAAGGTATCGATGGTAACGTCATCGATGGTAAACGCTATCGACGGTAATGCTATCGATGGTAAACGCTATCGACGGTATACGCGAACGATGATAGCTCAATCGGTGGTTTACTTTATCGATGGTGGCGGTGAACACACTATCGACGGTATACGCAAACGTTGGTAACTCAATCGATGGTTTACTTTATCGATGGTAGCGTTGTACACGCTATCGACGGTATACGCAAACGTTGGTAACTCAATCGATGGTTTACTTTATCGATGGTAGCGGTGTACACGCTATCGACGGTATACGTAAACATGGGTAACTTAATCGATGGTTTACTTTATCGATGGTAGCGTTGTACACGCTATCGACGGTATACGCAAACGTTGGTAACTCAATCGATGGTTTACTTTATCGATGGTAGCGGTGTACACGCTATCGACGGTATACGCGAACGATGTCAGCTCAATCGATGGTTTACTTCATTGATGGTGGCGGTGTACACGCTAGCAGCATAGAGACCCTATAGTGGGACCCTATAGTGGGAGAGACTGGCCAACTTATTTCATGGGCGCCATTTTGGAGCCAAATGGTAACTATGGCCAGATATCATATACACTGTGTACGTACAGTTTTTCGTACAAAATGTAAAACAAAGTAAGTTACAGCGTTCTGTTCTCTAATGACGATCATTCGTATTGGTTGACTCTGGCTGGCACTGCTGCTGAATCCTTTAGTTTGTCACCTGGTGCAAGAAAAGTCGTCCTGGGAGGGGTCTAGAGCGAGGGGATAACACCCTTCATTTTGAGTAACATTTGCTAATAGAAAGTGACGAAAATGCAGAATGGTGTATGCTATTTTGACAGTTTTAAAAGCGATTTTATTTTAAAAAATCTCATTTTAGTGTGTCTTATTTTTGTGCTTGTAAGAGAGGGGGAAGGGGTGGGTCCATTCTAGGCTGGGTCTAACCCTTCTTTCTAAGAAAACTACTAATAAGTTAATGCAGGATGGCATACGTGCAAAATGGTGCTTTTTATGGAAATCTCAAGCAAGTTGAACTAATCATTTAAGATTTTTCATTATTTAGTGAAAGATTCAGGAGAGGTCTGGGGGAAGGGGTAAATACAGGGGAGCACTTCGTAGTGAGACTTTTATTTTATGGAAAGGCCTAGGCATGGGTGTCAATCTTTACTCGAGTGTGGGGGACATGGCCACTTCTGTCAAAAATTTACTGTGTAAAAATCTTAAGTCAATGGGTGTATTTCCAAAATGTGGGGGGACGTGTCCCCCTGTCCCCCCAGGATTGACTCCTATGGGCCTATAGGCCTAGGTTTTATAAAATTGTGACTGACCAGGGTGTATTCCATGTAAAACCTACATCAAAGTCAAAGGTACGCAAATGTTTCAGTTTTCTCATGTTACTAATAGATCCAGGAGCAATGTTTGATCTGTTATTTGTGTCCCCCTCCCCTATGAAAATTTTTGAAGAATTGGATGTCCTTACATGTCATCTAGTGTGCCACATAGGCTACATTTGAAGTAAAATTTGTGTTAAAAAATTGACGTATTTTTAGGAACTAAAACAAAAATATTGGCATAAGTGAGGGGAACCATGGCCCAATGGGGTGCCCCCTCCCCTTTGAAAATTTTTGAAAAATTAGGTGTCCTTACATGCAATCTGGTGTCACCATTTGCAGTAAAATTTGTGTTAAAAACTTAACGTATCTTTAGGAAGTAAAAAATCGGCACCAGTGAGGGGGTGGGGTATATGGCTCAATGTCCCCCTAAATACGCCACTGCTACACCTATGTCTGGGGACTGCAGCTATGGTATTCCAAAGTCTCTGTGGGGATGTTCCGACAACTCTCCAATAGGGTTAGCCGGTTAGGCCAAAGGGTTCATTAGGAGTTGTATTTGGGTTTATGTGTTGGAATATCAAGCAGTCGGAATATAGAGATGGAACCGCCGTATACGGTATAGGCTAGGCCTTGGACAGAACGTCCTAATCTAACTCTAAGGCTAAGCCTACTCTAACGTTAGGCCTACATGTATTACTAAGTTGTATACTGTAAAGTTACGTCCCATAAGCGATCGCTATTTGAAGGATTCCAATTGAACCTTCTAACTTTTACAGCCCACCGAAGCCTTCTTTTTGTACAGGATGGGATTCTTTACAACTTGTAACCTTTTTCTGATCTGTTCGTGCATCCAAATGCAGCACAACCTGGCCGCAATTTTGGACACAAAATATGTCTGTCTTACGTAGGATGCACACGTCCGGCCGTACGTACGTACAGTACATCCTGCACAACTTCTCAAATGTACATAGGCTACACATGATCTGAGTGGCAAGCTCGTACTTTGGCTCCAAAATGGTGCCCATACATTTCGTCCAATCAGAATGCGTGTCTGAGAACAATGGTTGGCCAATCTCTCCCACTATAGGGTCTCTATAGCAGCGGTATACGCGAATGTTGATAACTCAATCGGTGGTTCACTTCATCGATGGTAGCGGTGTACACGCTATCGAAGGTACACGCGAACGGTAAAAACTCAATCGGTGGTTTACTTCATTGATGGTGGCGGTGTACACGCTATCGATGGTACACGCAAACGTTGGTAGTTTTATCGATGGAATAGTGCATGGAATACTTGCACAAAGATATCGTAAGTTAAGTTTGATCTTGCAAAATGGCGGCTGGTAGGACAGGACGACCGACCTGCAATATTCGTCGGGATCAACTGGTTTACTTTGTAAACATGAATTTTACAAGGCGTGAGCTTTCCACGATATATTTTGCACATACCCAAATGGATATACGGCACGTGGCTAAACTTTCGATGTTGCTAGGTTTCATACTTGTCAAGTTATCAGTAAAATTAACATGACATGATTTCATGATCTAAAGAAGTAAATTTTGGTGATACAGTTATGTCTACATAAGGTATGCACGTATTACAACCACAATAATATTCTTTTGACTCGAATCAGTCGCCAAAACTTCGTATTTTTGGTTGAGAAACTTTTTCTGAAGTAAAATTTACTCCATCAGATTTAAAATCGTACACATTCTTTCAAGGTGTATTGTGCGCTGTGTGCACGAAAAAAAATCTTTTCTGTTACTTCTATCATGGTACTACCTTACATACTAAAACGGTTCCTATCTTTATATTGCTCGTAATTTTTTATTGCTATTCGAACTACGTGCAAAATTTTTACTTCCAAAGTTTCCTAAATATATGGCAAAAAAGAACGCACATGCGTCTAGAACAGACAGTAATAGTATCGCGGCAGTGTTAAATATAACAGTATTCAATATTTTTTCTATAGGTGTATACTGTATTTGTATGTTCCACCTTTCAATCCCATCCCACTTCACGCAAATTAAGACAAAAATAGCATGAAACAGTCACAAATATAAAAGTTCAAAACTTGAAACCATTTATTTCTGACTTCGTCACAAAAACGATAATTTGTAGTGCATGCATGTAAACAATGAAAAAGATAGCACCATTTTATATCTAAGTCCCCCTGAAAGCAATATTTTTCAAACGGGGAAAGGAGACGCCCTCCCCGTGTTCCCCTTCCCTTATATCTGCACCCCTCAGGACGGTGATCACTAACAGTTCTTGCGGGGAAATCTGAGTTTCATTCCAGGGAAATTTGCATTTATTCTGGCCCTGCTAGAGGGGCTCGAAGGTCAAACCATGAAAGCTTGTGAATTAGAAAGTCCTGTCTCAATTAAAGCAGACAAATATGATATGCTGGAACAAAGTAACTGGCAAAATTATTTTGATGAGACTGATTCAGTCAAAATTCACAATCGCGTAGAATTGATTGTCAGATTTTTTGTGCGACAATTGCATCCTTTTATGCAGCATTGTCACACAAAAGGGGGTTGTGTAATGACAAACTGATTATTTTCCAAGTTATATTGAAATCATGAGGTCATTGTGACTGTATTTGAACTGAGTACTATTTTTTACATTTTTCGAAAGCTACCTATCAGATGATGAAGAAAATTTATCCTGCTGTGCCTTTTAGCAAATTTTCCTCATTACATATGGTGAAGTCCACACGCAGTCCCATGGTCTCCGTCCACTTGCACTTACTGTGATACCACGTGTATATAATATTGTTCAACGATGGCTACATCGATGGCGTACTTGGTTTTTTAGTTATCAGCCAATACTTACTTAAACACTTTGATTGACGGATAATCGACGATTAATAGCCATGGAAAATTTGCATGAATTGAAAGAACAGCCTTTCCCAGAAAATTGAATCATACTGGAGGGGTAAACATAGCTCAATTGAGCTGTTCATTTCGAAAACAGTCAACTTATCATAGGCCTACTTTTTCAAATGTTTTTTTACACAAAATTTTATGACATCTTTGGCAAAATTTGGGGGCCTGTGCCGCCGGTCCCCAATGGGCACGACGCCACTGCTTACGGGCCGGTAACCAGACTTGGAGAGCAGGGGTCAAAACAAGCTATGGGGGGGGGATTGAAAGTATGCTACTATATACGAGCATGGCTATGTGGGCAGAGCAGGGACCAAGTCAAGGAGAAGGGGCTGGCCCCCAAAATCCCCTCCCGGTTACATGCCTGACTCATCTCAGTGGTTATTCTTCCATTAGTTCACTTGTATCACAAACAAATTGAACATTTTTCCGCGTTTCCGCGTTTTCGACCTTCTCGTACGGCCAGGTCGAAAACGCGGAAAAGTATTTAACGTGTGATATGTAGGCCTACGATGGAGCCTCTTGATCACTCAAGTCCTCCTCCGTCAAACGATAACCATGTGACCCGTTCTGACAACTTTCTTTTGGCCATTCTCAAGTTTAAGATTGATTGATTGACTGATTCATTCATTCAGTCAGTCATTCCTTCTCATATTAGGCTATCATTCGTCCATTTATGTCGTGTACTTAATAGATAAAGCAATCAATAGGCCTATACTAATCAGGCAGTGTTGATATCACTAGCCAGCGTAATTCTTTCATTAGATTTACTTGTATTAGAAAAAAATTGAAAAAATTTTCCGCGTTTCCGCGTTTTCGACCTGGCTATATAGCAAGGTCGAAAACGCGGAAACCGTGGAAATCGGTTAAAATTATTCGACGGTTGTTCGATTTTCCGATTTCCGCGGTTTCCGCGTTTTCGACCTTCCCCTACGGCCAGGTCGAAAACGCGGAAAACGCGGAAATATATTTTACGCGTGATATGTTGGCTTACCATAGAGGCTATTAAACAATCAAGTCCTCCTCCGTCAAACGATAGTCGAGACTCGTTCTGACAACTTACTTTTGGCCGTTCGCAACTTCCAAATTGATTGATTGATTGATCGATCCATTCATTCATTCATTCGTAAATTCATTACTTCATTCATTCATTCATTCATTCGTTCATTCATTCATTCGTTCATTCATTCATTCATTCATTCATTCATTTATTCATTCATTCATTCATTCGTTCATTTATTAGGCGTACGCAGTTAATGTATTAATAAATATATTAATCAATGTCGTCATCACTAGCCAGCGTGACTCTTTCTTTCGTTTCCTGTTTTTCAAAGAATTCAAAGAAATTCTATTAATTAAGGCATATGCGCGCTATAGTTTGCATTTCACGTTACAAATCTGGTTCTCGGTAATGCAGCGTGAAAATGTAGCCATAAGGTAGCCTAGCTGGTTTGTACGAAAGCCAGGATAAAGGCGTGTGCTGCAGTTTACAGCTCGAGTTACGCCACTTGTTCTACTACAGAGTGAAAATATTTCCACGTTTTCGACCTGACTATATAGCAAGGTCGAAAACGCGGAAATCGCGGAAACCGGTTAAAATTATTCCACCGTTGTTCGATTTTCCGATTTCCGCGGTTTCCGCGTTTTCGACCTGGCCTGACATTTTCATGTTCTAATACACACCTGCACTATCAAGATCCCATCAAAATATTTTCATGTGTGGCTTATTTTTATCTTTGTTAGCATAAATCATTTGGAAAAATAATGGGACCATTGTTGGCGCATGAACTTAAGAAAGGTCAAAGGTCATACCAGCAGCCGATTTCCACTAGGCTATTTGGGGCAAGAATTGCGTTCCCGAGATGTACAATGAATGCATGCGCCAACATTGTCCCAATGAAATCTTAGTATTTCATGTTAATATGGGCACTTTTCAACACATTTCAACTTTTTGGCGCTCACAGACCGACTTTTGACTTTCACTGGGGGTGTCACGCACCCCTACCCCCCCCCCGTATCTACGCCCCTGATCCTCCCACATTATGCAAGAATTTTTTGAAGCGAACACTAAGTTACAACAATAACCGATCACAATGGTTTGATTTATCTCGAGCATAGTGGTCTGTGAACACTGTGGCCACTGAGTTTTCGGAGTCGGCCAACCCCCCTTTAAACTGACACGGAGCAAATGCATAAACACCTGCTCTACTTAACTTCCGTTGGCTGTTCAAATTCGTTCAAAACAATTTGTCCCTAACCCCGTGGCAATAAAAATCGACCATACAGTGTGCCACCTTCGATGGAGTGTAGCATCGATCGCGTTGACCATCGACCGAGTTAACCATCGATCGAGTTCTCCACCTACAGCGCTACCGTCAATGGCATTTACCGTCGGTAGCGTCTATCACGATAGCATTACCGTCAATAACGTTTACCATCGATTGAATTATCATCGTTTGCGTATACCGTCGATAGCGTGTACACCGCTACCATCGATAAAGTAAACCAACGATTAAGGTATCATCGTTCGCGTGTACCTTCGATAGCGTGTACACCGCCACCATCAATGAAGTAAACCACCAATTGAGTTATCATCGTTCGCGTATACCGTCGATAGCGTGTACACCGCTACGATCGATAAAGTAAACCATCGATTAAGTTACCATCGTTCGCGTATACCATCGACTAAGTAAACCATCGATTGAGTTACCATCGTTCGCGTACACCGTCGATAGCGTGTACACCGCCACCATCAATTAAGTAAACCATCGATTGAGCTGACATCGTTCGCGTATACCGTCGATAGCGTGTACACCGCTACCATCGATAAAGTAAACCATCGATTGAGTTACCAACGTTTGCGTATACCGTCGATAGTGTGTTCACCGCCACCATCGATAAAGTAAACCACCGATTGAGCTATCATCGTTCGCGTATACCGTCGATAGCGTTTACCGTCGATAGCGTTTACCGTCGATAGCATTACCGTCGATAGCGTTTACCATCGATGACGTTGCCATCGATACCTTCAGTACCTTCCACCACCTTCGACGACTTTTTGCGTGATTGGCGCTCCATAGTAAAACACCATATCTCAAGATATCGATGGTGGATAATTTTCATACTTTGTATACAGAGTCATTATATTAAGAAAAAGATTCCTATTGTTTTTAATGAAGGTCAGAGGTCATGTGAGGTCACCACAGGTAAAAACCAAAAAACTTGTAAACACGATATCTCTAATTAGGAAGCATGGGTGATTTTCATACTTGGCTTGTAGATGCGTTATAGTGAAAAGATTAATCCTATTGATTTTGGTAAAGGTCGAAGGTTATCTGTGGTCACGGGGGGGGGGGGGAGAGTACGAAATTCGTAACCAGAAAGCCGAAGGTCTTAGTGATCCCTTGCCATGTGGATATAATTTTAGCACTGTGGTTTAACGTTGACATAATTTTATTGTGAATTCCATCCAGAAACGATCAGACAGATTGATTCATTTTAAGATGGTCGTACATCAGTTTCTTAACTTAAATTTTCGGCATTACATTCCATATATACAATTTAAGAATGTTTCGTACCGGTACTTGACAAATCATGTTAAGGAGGTTTTAACCAAATATGAGGTTCCTAACTTTTACTCATATTGAGATATCATGGTTACAAGCAATTTTCAAGGTATATTGCATTTGACTTAAGGTAGCCCCAAATGACCATTAACCTCCTTCAAAGTCAAGAGGCTTCTTTACCTTACTATGGAGCACTAGCATACCTAGTACGAGGTTCATAATAGTCTCCCTTCTTGATATATCATGTTTACATTTGACAACTCACTACCCCAAATGACTTTTGACATCCACCAAAAATAATAGAAACCATCTAAAGAATATGAACCATTTACATTTTCTCATTTTAAGATTTCTTACACTTACCTTTTGAAATACCTATTGAAATATCATGTTCACAAGACTCTGACCTTTTGACCTCTCATGACCCCAAATGACCTTTAAATTCCACCACAAACATGAGGGATCATCTACTTATTATGAGGTATCCACACCTAAAGTATGAAATCCTCAACACTTACCTACCTTGAAATACTGTGTGTAAAGTGCAGTTTTCCAGTTTTACTGTTTGACCTTTTTTACCGCAAATGACATTTGACCTCCACAAAAAAAACGACAGGAATCTACTTACTATGGGCCATCTATATGTTAAGTATGAGGTACCTTACAGTTACCCTTCTAGAGATATCGCCTTTATAAAGTTTTGACCTTTGACCTCTCATGACCCCAAACGACCTTTGACCTCCACCAAAAACAAGAGGGATTATTTACTTAATACGGCCAACCCACACACTAAGCATGAAACCAGCCACAGTTACTCTTCATGAGATATCGTGTTTACAAACAAAGCCTTACACACACACATACACAGCAACATCGCATAGATTCCTTTTGCTTACGGCAAGGAATCAAAAATAGCTTGTTCCCACGATATCTCAATATAGCAATGATGAACAATCTCTATACTTGGTTTATAACTTTATCATACTAAAAGGAAGAGCAACATTGCTTCAGTGGTGTCAAAGGTCATTTGAGGTCATCAGAGGATAAACCGAAAACCTTGAAAAACACGATATTTCATGACAGGGATCCTTTTCATATTTGGAATGCAGATGTGCTACTTTAAGACAAAGAGAACCCTTTAGGTTTTTTGGCGGACGAAGGTCATGTGTGGTCATCAGAAGTACAATTACAAAAACCTCGTAAACTAAATATACAGAGGGTGGTTCCTCCAAATTGTGCCCGGCGTTTGAAGTTTGTACCATTCCAAAGATAAAATTATAAAGAAATCATTTACTTTTTTCACAAGCATAACTATTACAGTAATAATTCTTATTTGCATTACCTAATTATAAAAACGTGTAAGGATGCTGTGACCACAGGGTGATTAAAAATACTGTACGCAGAACGAGGTCTTTTGATGGCGAAGTGGATTAGAGCTAGGTTTCTCACGTCACACG
The DNA here is from genome assembly GCA_029531755.1 of Holothuria leucospilota. NCBI lineage: Eukaryota > Metazoa > Echinodermata > Holothuroidea > Aspidochirotida > Holothuriidae > Holothuria > Holothuria leucospilota. The sequence goes on from CM055983.1 coordinate 20,060,361, forward strand.
GTCTGGAGTGCGTTCCCTCCTAGGACATTTTCTTTTTTCATTTTTTGTAATTCACTTTTTGGTAGGCCGGGTTCAAACGTCATATGAGATCAGCAGAGCATATGAGGTCAATGGTCATGTAAGGTGACTGGTGACCTCACATGACCATTGACCTCCACCAAAAAAATAGGATCTACCCTTTAATATAATAATTATATATCCCAATTATGAAAATTATCCATCATTACTACCTTGAGATATCGTGTTTACAAGCCGAGCGTTACAGATACGTACACGCACATACACACACACAATCGCCCCCGTGATTGCAAAGATTCCTTTTTGCCTTCGACTAGGAATCAAAAAGACATCCCTGGATAAGCAGTGATACTTTGCAATCAATCAAATGCAAAGACAAACTGTATAAAAATTACCTAAAGAACCCTTCTCCTGACAAACTCAGCCACTTTTGTGGTTACATTAATGAATCGAATCATATCATTATCCTTCATATTGAAGAGAACCGCCATTTCTCTGTCAAATTCTAAAAGTGTAAATACAATATGAAGCGTAAGTTGTCGGCTGGATACGAAGTCTTACGAAAAGATACTAATAAGTCGTCATATCCCTCTTCTTTGAAACATAATGATGGTGTAACGAGTAATTCTAACGTAGTCGCAAACTCATTCAATAATTTTGTCATCAATATTGGGCCTCCTTTGGCATAATCTGCAAGTTTAATGCTAATAATTACCTTAACAATTCAAATCCTTGCACGTTGTTTTTTCACTTATCAGGATGAACTAGTTAAAACTGACTTCTTGTCTTAAACCAAACAACTCTTCCGGTTTTGACTGATATTGTTAAGCCCAGTATTCCAAGGACAGTCATTGTTTTCGTGGTAAAACCTCTAAGTCATCTTTGATCGCTTCAGACAAAGTTCCCGAAGAGTTCAAAATAGCCAAATTTCTACCAGTGTATAAAAGGGGTGATATATCTAGTTACGAAAACTATCGACCAATTTCAGTCTTATCATGTTTTTCAAAAATCTTGAACGGATAATTTAAAATCGTATCTTAACTTTTATTAATAAATATAATATCATCTACAAAGGTCAATAGGGATTTCGTCCAGGTCATTCTACCGAACATGCCCTAACGCATGCTGTTAATAATTTTCCCCAAGGCACTTGAAAGTAAATAACCTCTCTTGGAGTATTCTTAGACCTGTCAAAAGCTTTCGATACAATCGCTCACTAAATTTTGTTACACAAAATTTACTATAAGGAAAAATGCTCTTGATTGGTTCAACAGTTATTTGTTTAACAGAAACAATTTACCTCGTTTAGGGATGTTAATTCTGACATCCAATGTGGCATACCCTAGGGCCCTATCCTAGGCCCTTTACTTTTCTTTTTTTATGTAATGTGACAAAAGCTGTTCTGGTATTGTTTGCTGAATATACCAATGTATTTTTCAAGCGTCATAATATGAAAAATAAGAGATGTTAATCTCTAATGAACCTGATACGTTTCATTGCTAGTTTCTTCCAACAAAATTTCTCTCAATATAGAAAAAACCAATGATATGGTTTTTAGTAAAGTACGATATTTGCCATACGTCAGTGAACAGAAGATATTTACCGTCGAAAAGCTGACCATGTTAAATTCTTAGGCGTCCACATTGATTCCAACTTAATTTAGAAATATTACATTCAGTTCATAGCTTCTACAATTGACAAAAGTATAGAGATCCTTTCTAAGTTAAAACACAATCTTCCAAGGAATATACTTCGTACATTGTATCTTACCTTAATCTACCCACATCTTACCTATTGCCTCACGATATGGTCTAGTACGTGTAAAACTTATTTAAATAAGTTAATGGTTCTTCAAAAACTTTCGTCGTTTGCTAGTCATAATGACCACATGAATAAGCTTTCCATATCACTACATCTCTTAAAGCTTAAAGTGATGCTGTGAGTTTGCAAAAAGGGAAAAACATTAAAAAATCGAGTTTAAAATCTTAGTCATTCGTTTGAGTGGCCCATATGAACAGTAAGGGAGAAAAAAATATGGCCTGTTGTGCAAATTCCGGCATCAGCCCTGAAATTTTCGTAAAAATAACGACTAAACTCAAGGAAATCAAAAATGTGCTGCTCACAAACACTATTCAGTCTCCTAAAGAATATCTGTTGAGCAGACCAATGAGAACGAAGTTCTGATGCATATTCACTAGGTGTAAACAGCTGATCGACTTAGCTGCTAGTCTTAGCACAACAACACAAGTGAACAAGACTGACTGAATGTGTGGATCTTGAAAAAGTAATGTTGATATTGCAATATACACCGTACAAGGTAATACCACAAGGCTAAACTATCTCGTTTTACTGTAGTAGCCTAACTTTAGGCTACTGGCGAGTGGTACCTCACTAAATTAAGCCTAACTTGCACTAACATTAGTACTACTAGTAGCGAGAGACGATGCTCTGCCTTTTATTTGCACTTACCATTGTGTTTGACGTTCAATTCAGAAAGAGTTTTGGCGACAAAAGAGATAGTAGGCCTATTAGTGGTGCAACTTTCGCTGTAAACCTGTAACGTTCAGATTCAAATCAGCACTATAACACGTACCAATGAGTGAAAGACAGTAGCCTGTAAGTTGATTCTAATTTAGAGCCGAAAGCTATATTGAGTGTACAAGTAACGTTAGTTGTATTATCAAGCGATTATGCAAGAAGGTCATTCCCCGGCCGTGAGCGAACAGCTGTACCGTGGAGCTAGCCTTGGGTTGAGTGGTATAGTACGTTTTTTAACGTGGTGACACCTCAATAATATTGCATATTCAAAATCAGGTTCGTTGCATAGGAGTGGTCTAACGCTTTATAATGAGAACCGTTTTTTGAAAAAGGCCTTCAAAAATTTTCTGATTTTATGCTGTTTAGGTTACTTCCCGAGACTATCGCTATCATTTTGAGCTTTCAAATTGTATTCTTCAACTCTGTATAGCACTCGTGGCATTTTGAAGGATAAAGAAAGACATAACAAGAAGCAAAATCTTATGTTTTTCATTTTTTGCAAACTCACGGCATCACTTTAAAGATTTAATTAACTTAAAGTTGCCTTATGTGTAGTTCTATTCATCATATTCTTCCTGGTAGTCTATATATATATATATATATATATATATATATATATATATATATATATATATATATATATATATATATATATATATATATATATATAGAGTTGAGTCGGTAAAGCTGAAAAATCTGGGCGAGGTGAAAAAGCAATGTTGACTCCACCGGGATTCGAACTCGGGACCTCCCGCTTGCTAGTGCGGACGCTCTAACCACTGAGCCATGAAGCCAAGATGGTTTGGCCTTTGTTCAAACCCCATATGAAGCACTCGCAATTCACCTCCTGAGCAGGCACCTATTTTGGGAACAGCACTAGTTCTCCTTTTGATGCAAGCCCTACCAGAGATCAGAATTGATGCAATTCAGCCGAACACAATTGTCAACCCGCCAGCGGATCTCCGAAGAGATGCAGAAACGTGTGACAGCACAAAGTTGACGGTGAATAAACACTGGCGGCAACTGCGATGTATGTAGAGTTGAGTCGGTAAAGCTGAAAAATCTGGGCGAGGTGAAAAAGCAATGTTGACTCCACCGGGATTCGAACTCGGGACCTCCCGCTTGCTAGTGCGGACGCTCTAACCACTGAGCCATGAAGCCAAGATGGTTTGGCCTTTGTTCAAACCCCATATGAAGCACTCGCAATTCACCTCCTGAGCAGGCACCTATTTTGGGAACAGCACTAGTTCTCCTTTTGATGCAAGCCCTACCAGAGATCAGAATTGATGCAATTCAGCCGAACACAATTGTCAACCCGCCAGCGGATCTCCGAAGAGATGCAGAAACGTGTGACAGCACAAAGTTGACGGTGAATAAACACTGGCGGCAACTGCGATGTATGTAGAGTTGAGTCGGTAAAGCTGAAAAATCTGGGCGAGGTGAAAAAGCAATGTTGACTCCACCGGGATTCGAACTCGGGACCTCCCGCTTGCTAGTGCGGACGCTCTAACCACTGAGCCATGAAGCCAAGATGGTTTGGCCTTTGTTCAAACCCCATATGAAGCACTCGCAATTCACCTCCTGAGCAGGCACCTATTTTGGGAACAGCACTAGTTCTCCTTTTGATGCAAGCCCTACCAGAGATCAGAATTGATGCAATTCAGCCGAACACAATTGTCAACCCGCCAGCGGATCTCCGAAGAGATGCAGAAACGTGTGACAGCACAAAGTTGACGGTGAATAAACACTGGCGGCAACTGCGATGTATGTAGAGTTGAGTCGGTAAAGCTGAAAAATCTGGGCGAGGTGAAAAAAGCAATGTTGACTCCACCGGGATTCGAACTCGGGACCTCCCGCTTGCTAGTGCGGACGCTCTAACCACTGAGCCATGAAGCCAAGATGGTTTGGCCTTTGTTCAAACCCCATATGAAGCACTCGCAATTCACCTCCTGAGCAGGCACCTATTTTGGGAACAGCACTAGTTCTCCTTTTGATGCAAGCCCTACCAGAGATCAGAATTGATGCAATTCAGCCGAACACAATTGTCAACCCGCCAGCGGATCTCCGAAGAGATGCAGAAACGTGTGACAGCACAAAGTTGACGGTGAATAAACACTGGCGGCAACTGCGATGTATGTAGAGTTGAGTCGGTAAAGCTGAAAAATCTGGGCGAGGTGAAAAAGCAATGTTGACTCCACCGGGATTCGAACTCGGGACCTCCCGCTTGCTAGTGCGGACGCTCTAACCACTGAGCCATGAAGCCAAGATGGTTTGGCCTTTGTTCAAACCCCATATGAAGCACTCGCAATTCACCTCCTGAGCAGGCACCTATTTTGGGAACAGCACTAGTTCTCCTTTTGATGCAAGCCCTACCAGAGATCAGAATTGATGCAATTCAGCCGAACACAATTGTCAACCCGCCAGCGGATCTCCGAAGAGATGCAGAAACGTGTGACAGCACAAAGTTGACGGTGAATAAACACTGGCGGCAACTGCGATGTATGTAGAGTTGAGTCGGTAAAGCTGAAAAATCTGGGCGAGGTGAAAAAGCAATGTTGACTCCACCGGGATTCGAACTCGGGACCTCCCGCTTGCTAGTGCGGACGCTCTAAACACATATATATATATATATATATATGTGTGTGTGTGTGTGTGTGTTTGTGTGGTGTGTGTGCCTGTTTTCATGATATTTTGGCAGCTTACCAGTTACTTGTCAAAAAAAACGAGACTGGAATATACAAATGACATTCTATGTCGAATTGCGTTGACACTGCAAAAACAAGGGCAATTTTCGTAGATTAGGCGTGTAACAATCCCTTGCAATATTTTGGTCTTGTATACAATATTCTTATTCATGTTTTTGACATATGGGCGTAGGCTTCACATTAGGTTGCCGGTAAAGCCTTCATTTGTTTCATATATTGAATTGGTTAATTAGCATAAAATCCACCTAAATAATGTATTTTATTTGCAAGAAACTCTGTACGTTACATGATAATGCAAACAAAGCCTAAAAATTAAATTTTCGGTATTCTGTTGGAAACGTAAATTATGTGCTAGGAAGAATTTGGAAAATCAAAACGCTTGAATAGCGGTAGGTTATTCAATTTCTTTTTCTTGTTTTTCTTATAATCTACCCATGATGTCTTTGCGCAGAATGGGAGAAATCTTTTCCACAAGACTACGATGGCCGTTATACTGGAATGACACACTCTTTCGACTATTTCCTCTAGGAAAAGAAGAAGCTAAGTGCTCAAAATTTCTGCACAATATCACCAAACAAGTAATGTCTGAAATGTTTTCTTTTAATGGAATCAAGATCTAAACTTTATCATCTATTAATAAAAGCTGTTACTATTGATTCGAATTGCATATTTTTTTTTATTTTGGAAATTCTTTCTTTTTGTTTACTTTTTAAAGAAACCAAGATGAGGTGGACCTTCACATAAAGTTAAATTTGAAGAGACCTTTTTCAGTGGCGAATGAAAACTGAAATCACACGTTCCATATATCAGTTAATATAGAGATTATGCTTAGTAGGTCTTTCAACGAGTTTATCCGTTTCACTGGAATGACACACTCTTTCGACTATTTCCTCTAGGAAAAGAAGAAGCTAAGTGCTCAAAATTTCTGCACAATACCACCCAACAAGTAATATCTGAAAAGTATATTTTAAAGGTATCAAGATATGAACTTCATCATCTATTAATAAAAGATGTTACGATTGATTCGAATTGCACAATATTTTCATTTTGGAAAATTATTTCTTTTCTTGAAAGCAAGACGTGGTGGACCTTCACATAAAGTTAAATTTGAAAAGACCTTTTTTAGCAGAGAATGAAAACTGAGATTGTAATATAGAGATTATGTTAAGAATGTCTTTCAACGAGTTTATTGAAAACAATTTTTCAGGTTATTCGTGACAGAAAGATTAAAAATGAGAATGAACAAAACCTGATCACTGACGACAAATCTAAAGAGGTCAGAAAGCTCGCCAATTGGCTTTACTGGACTTGCTTATTGAAGCTCAAAAGCAGGACAACAGCTTTACCGACGAAGGCATTCAAGAAGAGGTCGACACATTTATGTTTGCGGTAGGAATAATCCTCATAAAAATTGCAATTGATAATAAAATGAATAATTTACATTAGTATGAAGGAAAGGAAACACTTTCTCTTCATAATAGGGAAAATATTTTACATATTATATTACATAATTTAGATAAGCTCGAAAGTCTAGTACATATAAGTCTATAATTCTTCAGTGTTGTTTGAATTTTTACATAAACCGAAATGAGGAAGAAATATCTCTAAATGATTTTAATTCAGTGTAGTCTACCAGATTTTTTTTTGTTTTGTTTTTGTTTGTTTGGCAATGTAAATCTAGGGAGTAAAACATCTGCAAAAGTAACCAACCAGGGGATGAATCAATAAAATGTAGGTAGCCATCTCCCTTATCAAAGTGAGTTAATACTAATCCATTTAAATCTACATACGACTGGTGAAGGAAAGAAATAAATACGATATTGTGTTAAGACTGCCTGTTGCTGACATTCAAATATTCAATTGACTAAATCATGGCTGTAAAATTGGCCAAAAGTAAATAATGCTTAGGAATATAGGGGAGCTGTCCAGGTAATAAAGCCCGAAAGGCTTTTACCTTATCTGGAAAATCTTCATTCCGGCCCCATATGTGAGCTAGACCTTCTGTACTGACGTCAGGCGACGTCATTTTAGAGGGCAAACAATGAAGGACACTACACGCAAGACATTGACTTCGTACATGTGCATATCCGACCGGTAAATAAATCAGCTGTCTGCATTTGTTGGTTTTAAGTAACAATGATACTCGCTTTCCTCCATAGGCGGGCTCGCTTTCTGTTCTGTTACGTCATATGTATAAGGTCTATTCTATTTGGGCTAACTTTTTCCTGTAATGTAAGCTACAGTTGCAGTTATTGAGGCAGTTTGTTGATTCCGCGGTATGGAGAATACAAAGGTCTTTGTCATTCTTTTTCTATAGGGGCACGATACCGTTTCTTCCGCAACGACATTTGCACTTTACTTAATAGGAAGACACCCTGAGGTACAACACAAGCTACACGAAGAGCTCAACCAAGTATTTGGCAAGTGCTATAAACAAATACATGAACCTGAGAATGCTATAAATAAAAGAATTATATTTGCATGTACAAATTCCTTACTACTGCTATAAAGAGAGACCAACTTTTCGGCTAGGGTATATGCTTTGCCAGATGAAGCACCGGCTCTAAAACACTTTTCCTTAAGGTATTTTTCTCTGTATTAAGAGGGAATATTTTGAGGAATTTTTTGGTGAACTTAGAAGAATATTCTCTATAAGAACCTTTATATCATTGTAAAGAGCAAAGATGGGAAATTTGAATGCACATTTTATTTTTGACAACTAATCTCATTATGTATGCAATTATGCAAATTAGATGACGTCATATGGTTTTTCATAGAAAACCGTAGAAAACCTATACACATTGCTCATCCCACCCTTACCATTTATACATATCTTTTGGTATTTCTATGTAACGAATCTTGTAACGGACATTTTGGTGTTTAAATGAAAGAGATCGAAGTTTCAGTTGTTGAGTTATGATTCTTTATGTTGGATCGAGTATTTGGGGTCTTGAAATGTCGATTTTTCACGGAAAATGACTCATTTTTTAAACTTATACTTGAGAAATATCTCTAAAATCCTTATACCTAACATCTAATTACCTCTAATGGTGTTTGTTAGGTTCTAAGGTATTCAGAAAAAGTAAAGTGAGTAGTGTGACCTTTTCCTAAGTACCTGAAATGATTTTGAAAATTATGATGTCATTTTTAGCATTTTTTTTTAACTTTTTGAGAGTTTTTTTAATGTAAAAACTATTTATCGATGTTTTGTAAAAAAAATCTCCCATACACCCCACCCTCCCCCCCCCCCCGCCAAAAATGGTAGCTTTCGATAGATCTATTTGTTGGTTTTATTATGGTGGTTAATTAAAGGCTGGTGGATGTTGCATGACAAAGTTGTGATCTTTTAAAAATGCTACCTTGGTTTGCGTGACTGAGTTATGCATGTTACGCCCAAAAAGGGGAGCTCATTGAATCTCCACGAAAGTGCAAAGAAGAGAATTTAGCCGCCTAAACTTGTCGATGACATAGTCATTACAAACAAATGTGTAAAGTTTCCTTTCCTGCCCAATCAGCAGTTTCCTACCTAGACGAAGAGAGTTTCGTTTTGGAGAAAAATGTTCATGTATGTTGTAAAAGATGCAAAGTAAAATAAAATTTCATCTTTGGAATTTTACAGTTCTTTTAATGCACTTTAACAGCTAATCAAACATTTCTTATACATTAGGCAGTGACCGTGATAGACCAGTGACACCTGATGACATACAAAGACTGGAGTACCTCAGCTGCGTTGTGAAAGAAAGCCTTCGATTGCTTCCTAGCGCTCCTTTGCTAGGACGAGAAATTGAGGAAGATGTCAATATGTGTAAGTTTAGTATTTATTAGACTTAAGAGAAATGCAATACTAGTGTAAAATAAACAACACGTGTTGTTATTTTTTCATTTTGGTATCTAGTTGTAATACTTCTTTCGACTCATGTCGAAGCCATTGCTGCTATGAGCGTTCATTCTAAAAACAGTTGGGTAAACTTTTAGCCAAGGTTGGGTCCATGCAGCGGCGTAGAGAGATGTTTGACATGGGGGAGGGCAGAACAGATGCGATTTCTCGACCTTGATTTCCCTTCCCACACCAGGACATCATATTTGCTCATTATAATTTTTCCGATTTTAATTTAAGCAAAATAAAAATATTTATATTCAACATCCATGCAGCAGTGGTGTAGCTAAGAGTTTTTTTGTTTGGGAGACTCTGGAGGACTGGAGTTATTGGGGGGGGGGGGGGCTCCAGTTTACTATCTAAGCGGAGCGCCACCATAGTTGGCGCGGAGCGTACCAAGAAAATTTGAGTTTGAATACATCCCATATCGTTGGAAATGGCACTTGCCAGGCTTGATAGCAGCCATCAAGATGTGCAATTGTTGTGAAAATTTTTTAAAGACTCATTTGAATTTGTTCTAAAACACATTAACTTTGTCACAATTTATTCGACTTCATTCAAAATTATTCAGAGTGGAGTTAGCCCCATGGATTTCGGTGAATTGATTGGAATGGAGATTTTCCACAGCCAGAGTGTACTATTATTAAGATGGTGGAGCCAAGATTTGCCCGACGGGGGCCACCGACCCGAAGCCCCGACAGTCCCAATGCCGTCGGGTATAAGTGGGATTTGAAGAAAACCTGTGTACTAGACCATATCTTTCGGGGCATATATTGCGTAAAATTTGTATAGTATAGAGAAGCATAGTTCCGCGTTGATTAAATGTTTTCCCCGGAATCTAAGCTGTAAGAATTGCAAAGCGGGCGAAGCGCGAAAATTTTTGGTAGGTTTTCACAAAAAACGTATGTAAACATTAAAAAAAAAAAAAAAAAAAAAAAAACGAAAATCTGTATGGGTTCTAGACCGCACAGGAGATAATATGCATAGTATCGAAACTACCTTACCTATTCGATGAAATAGACTATTGCTCCGTGAGTCCCTCACCAACTGACCGTACCGCTTGACACACACACAAGAGAACAGTTACTAGGCTTTGCGATATGGGGTGAAATTTGCAACTTCTACATAAACTGTGTACTTTTCCTACATGTTACTTGGTAAGGTGGAAAGGACTTGCCCTATCTAGCGATAGCTCTTCTGCGCGCGAAGTGCGCCAAAAATTTTGCGTTCTTATAGAGAAATTGTCTTCTTGCGAGCAAAAACGGGTGAAACGAAACTAAACTGTCGCGAAATTGGGGGGGCCAAAATGACATTTGGCCCCCCACAAATCATATTGAGGGGCCATGGCCCCTTGGCCCCCCGGTTCCTACGCCACTGGACTCCGTATGCCACCTCCTAAACTGTTGGGTAAGAAACTACCCAAGTTGGTCAAAAATTACCCTTTACTTGGGGAAAATTCACCCACCATAGGAATCACTTTGACCAACTTTGGGCAGTTTTTTACTAAACTTTTTAGGAGGTGGCGTACGGACCCAACTGTTTTTAGAATGTTCCATTTATGTTTTTTAATCAAGATGGCATTACTAATTGGAGAACAAATGTGATAACTTGTGTAAAGTAGATAAACTCTATTCTAATTGTTTCTCGTAAAAAACCGTGATTCATCTTACCATAAACTAACAAATACTGATTAATATAGACAAACGCATTATTTCCAAGCCTGTAGCAAACTTCTGTACCGATCAATTTCGAAGGGAGTATAGTATGCTGGACGTAAACTGCCTAACACAAGGTAGGGTATCCTAAAGTTATCCACTGATTTGTCCATGATCCATGGTCCGTGACCCGTGTTTGCATGTATCCGTGAATTTTATATCCATTTATACGTGAAAGATGTCGGTGAAACACTCCGTGTACTTCCAGTGTTGTAGTACCCGTACCCGTATTCGTACCCCGTACTCGAGCACAAGTTTCCGTGGTACTCGTACCCTTACTCATGATCTGGTACCTGTAGCCGAATTTATTATAAAATTTTCTTCGGACTCGTTCATATCAAAGAAGCTGCCCTTCTTGAAAACAAAAGAAGTAAACTGTCAGGGTGACTGATCGCCGTCGAGGAAATTATATTTTATCATTATCAGTAAGGCTCCAGATAAAATTGAAAACTTTCCTTGGTGGGGTGCCAACCTCCGCTGCTGGGAGGTGGCTTTCCTCCTCTGGTGCCCTAGTAGACTATATAACATATATTATGGAAGGGGAATGAAATAAAACCTCATCTAACTCTAACTCATGGGGGTGGGAAGCATGCATTATGTTGTGTTATCGCCGTCCTGAAAAAATAGGTGTTCTTGCATGCAATCTGGTGCCACATATGCTACCTTTGAAGTAAAATTTGTGTTAAAAAATGTACGTATTTTAGGTACTAAAAACTGCATCAGTAGGGGGCATGGCTCAATGGCCCCCTAAAAACACCACTGATACTCGTAATACAAGTTTAACCATTAAAGACAGCCGTGAATTAATACCGAATATACAGGTGCTGGTGCAATTCAAATCACAATTTTTTTTTAATTACCAAGGAAGTTTTTAAACTATAGATTACCTCAAGCTACATGATTGCATTATTTTTGCCCGAAAAATTCTCAGCATATTACCCGAATTTTCACAAAAATATTTAGTTGGGGCTGCAGCTCCCAGCCCCCACCTCCTACGCCTATGCTTGACATATCTTTAATCAGCCATCAACTTTTTGGGCTTCATATTGCTGCCCTCTCTCCCTTTCGGAGACCTTGTCGTCCACTCGGGCAAGTCCTGATTGATTGATTGATTGATTGATTGATGGATGGATGGATGAATGGATTGATGGATGGATTGATTGATTGATTGATTGCTATGTAGGTACCACTACCACCACTAGTAGGGGGTGGGGTTGAACATTTTAGACCACCATAGTGGGAGAGGAGGGTAAGTGTTTGAGGGAGAGGGATATCTTCAGCGGGCCATTTTTTACACAGCGTGGGCCACAAATGGCCAGCGGGCCGCCACTTGAAAAGCTAGAACTGATGATTTGCATAATTTAACTTACAGTGTCTGTCTTTTCAAGAGCTTAAGCCTCCCTGTCTTTAACTAGACACAAAGTAATGATCATTATATTATTCAAACATTTGCTTAATGAACAATTGATGTCTATACTTAGGGCTTGGGCCATTACTTGCAGCTACTACAGTACAGTACTTGCAAGCACTGAGTTACACATACTTGCAAGTTGTACGCCCAAGTGTCTAACAGCCCAAAGACCTGGTTTGATTCAGCGCCCAAAACCAGGGAGTGGTGTACTTTCATGTATGCACAACGCAGTATCCACTGAACAAATGAATCGCATCCAGGCGATGAGGTATGGGGATTTCATGAAGTTTCCACTGTTAATGGTCTATATGAAGAACACCCGTGGCTATATAACGTGAAATTTAAAGATTATGGACAAAGGTAAAAAGAAAACAGCCTTACGTGAAATTGTCACTGCACTGGAGACTACTGGTGAGCGTAACTTGCGTGGGATCACAGGCGTTTGAAGCACTACGTACTGCACACACACACGCACACACATACACATATCATGACTGTACACACCACGGGCTCATCCACCCTCACACACATACTGGTATTCATCACAAACCGAGGACCTGCGCACGTTGTCATGTATGCATATTCACCTGCGGACCAGCACATACAACTATGAGATTGACAAATGAACACATGCATTGTATTACTACCCTCTAGAGGGCCCTATACACACCAACTGGGAAGCCACATATATCTCCTAAGTCCACTATATTGGCAATATAATATAAGTCCACCAGTTGTATCCTACACACCTGAGGACTTCTGAAATTTTCACACACCTGTTTCAAATTCATAGCCAGTAGAGGACTCTGCCCTTACCTATACCTAGATAATGGAAAACGTGTGTAGAATGCAATGGAACTAAATTTACCAGAGGACCTGGGTTTAGGTCCTCAGGTGGAAAAAATGTCCTCAGGTGGTAGGTGTGTATTCTGGTCAAGGTCCTCGACTGGATATCAATACAAGTGCACACACACACACACGCACACTCACCCTCACACACTCTATATATGTATATGTAACAAGGTAGGATATTTCTCAGGACGAAGCACGAATCTTGGCCTATTTTTACACCCTTACTCTTCATCTTAAAAGACTGTAAAATCACGTCATCTGTTCAGCAGAACATCCAACACCTCTTCGGGTAAAACTAAGATGAATTCCAAACGGTAAAAAAGCTGTGAGAAAATGAAAATTGGGATTCGTCTCATCCAGTCGCACTTCATTGCCAGACACTGAGATGATAGTAGCCTGGGCAGCTATCCATGCCGTCTTTCTCAGAGAAAAACGTAACAGAAAGCGAAGCGAAGCAAAAGAACGAAAGTTCGCCATGCAGATTGAGGCATATTTTCAAGTTTGCTACCATCACACGTAACGTGCGCTTTGAGTAATGAACCCGAGTCTTAGCAGGGACTTGTAAGGGATGGAGAAACAACACCTTTTCCTCCTTTGAAACTAGGTGTTTTGCCGACACTTAAGCTTCGCATTGTCTGGTTCCTGAAATTCCTCTAAAATGTAGAGGGATTAGGCAGTGAAGACAATTGTCCTTGTCGTCTGCTACATCTGAGGGAGCTCATAGGACGATTTCCCCATTGGTATCACATTGCCAGCCGTCAAGGAGAGTAAAGTTTTTTTCAATTTGTGCTGCCAGGTGCCACGATTTAATATGGTACAGTGTATCTTTTTATTACGTCTTGAACATAGATACATTGTTTGCTATTTCAGGAACACTCCGGTTTCTTCGGGGAGCGTTGATTATAATGCAATATAGTAATCCCAACGACAGTTAGTTGCCCCGACTATCTGCTTGGTAGTAGAAAGGACAGAGTCTGCCTAAGAAACCCATTTTTTTTTTTACGGATTCTTTAATCAAAATCCAACTTTTTTAAATTCTTTTCCATAAACTCCCATATTTTCAAATTTTTGTAAAAAGAACCAAAATATATTTGGTGCGCCAAACGGCCGGACAGAAAATTTTACGTTCGACACCCAACATCGTTCGGCATCCAGCTTGGCCTGAGCTTATCCCCCTTGTCGGGCAAATCATGGCACACCCTTGCCATGAAAAATAATTTCATTCTCATTTTCTTCCTTTCGCCTTTGCACTATTTTCTTTATTGTTGTCACCTTGGCATATTGGTTATCGGGAAGCGGTTGGTAAGAAGGTCCCTACGTAGACAGTTTGTCTTGAGTCACTCAGTCAAACTTGGAAAACATAGGGGTATGAAGTTCTTTTATAGATTACAGTTCTTTCTGACCGCCTTCCTGGGAAGGGGTGGACTGACTGCAGTCCCGGGGGGAGTTCTAAGGAGAAGGGTTCTTCCTTCCCCTCAGGTAATTTTTGACTATTTGTGGGACTGTGGGTAATAGAAATGATGAGAATTTTGAAGCGTACATGGCAAGTTCTTCCGAATTCGTCTGACATGCATCTGTTTTAGGACTTGCCAAGAAATCATATTATTGTAAACTGTTTGATAACTGTGAGAAAGATATGAAAAAAACGTGGCGTTCCGTATATTCCATTATTCACAGAAAAAGCACTGACGAGTCAGTAGAAGAAATTAGCCATAACTGTTCTGTTATTTGTGACCCCTAACTTGCATGTAACGTTTTCAATGATATCTTTACTTCTGTGGGTTCAAAAACTCAAAACAGTATTCCACAGGTCTCTATTACTTCCCATAATCATTACCTCGGCTGTACATTGAATCCTCAAACCAAGATGAGGTACTCTGTACTATCCTCAACCTTAAAAACTCTCACCAGGCCCTGATAAATTTCCACCATGGTGTACGGGGGGCTTACTAAACTGGTTTAGGAGTTATCTGAATGAGAGAAAGCAGTACGTTGTAAAACGCAATGTAAACTCCGATTTCTTATTCACTGATGGGGCGTCCCACAGGGTACTATTCTTGGGCCACTACTTTTCGTCATATGTATAAATGATCTTTCTAAGGGGAGCAATATGCTTCATTATATTTTATTGCCTACGATACTTATATTTTCTCCTCTAATAAGGATCCCATGACCGTAATGGACATTGTATACAATGAACTAGACAAGGTTCATGAATGGTTTTATGTCGAAAAGTTATTACTCCATTGAAGCAAAACAGCTCTATTCTCTTCTGTACTCCAAATAGGTTGGCCGACCCATCTATTCGTAGTATTGATTTCTGTGGAACTGATATTCCATTATGTAACTCTATCAAATTCACTGGTGTTTTTATTGACAGCAATCTTACTTGAAGTGATCACATTCAGTCTATCTCAGATACAATTTCTAAGAATACTGGTATGTTATTGCCTGTCTACGCCATTATCTTCCACGAAAGACCGTGGTTACTCTGTATAATACTCTATTAACCCGTACCTATCTTATTGTGGTCTTCTCTGGGGTGGTTCCTATTGCTCTAAGATTTATCCCCCTTAAATCTTCCGAAGAGAGCTATTCGTCTAATACTTAATTATCAGCAGTTACATTCATCTCGTGACTGTTTCGCAAAGCTTCATATTCTGCCTGTTTTCGATATTTATCGTTATCCAGTTGGTATTTTCATGTACTCATTGATACGGAATACCCGTCCCAATATAGTTCGATCCACTTTTCAATTCCGTCATGAAACTCATACTCACCTCACACTCGCCAGGAGCTCCCTTTCTACTTCCGCTTTTAGACTCACCTCTTCCCAACAAACAATTCGCTCCACTTGTCCTTGGCTATGGAAATCCCCCCCCCCCCCAAAAAAAAGAAAATTCAATCCTGTAAATCTAAGTACTTATATTCAAGAAATATCTGAAACTTCATTTAATGAATAAATAGGTGACTTCGTTCTTTTTTCGTTATGTATGTGTATTCTTTTTGTTAAATCCATCGTAAAGGTATATTTTTACAAGGACTCATACCACAAACCCCATGGAGCCTTCTCTGAGTTCGTCCTGGGACATATTTTTCACCTCTGTCTGATTTTTGTATATGTTTCTTTACATAACATCCTGAAAAGGGACTCGAATAAATTTGAAGAAATTGAAAATTGATATATAAGGGTGAAACATAGTGTGTAAAGTTTAAAGAAAATTACTACAATTTTTTTGACAATTGTACATAGGGAGCAACCAAGGGGTTTTCTACCTTGAAATGTGAGGGTGGGAGGGGAGCATACTTTCTCCCACCAACTTTTTGACAAAGGGGCTTAACCCCACCAAGTACGTACGCCTATGCTGAAAAAGTTTGACATACCAACTATCTACTTATTCGCGAAAACTTCATCGAGTAATCTGTTCATAAAACATTCACATAATGAACTTGAAGAAAGCTCCAAAACTAGTACCGTAATATTTAGCACAGCTCCCAAAATCGTCTTTTTAAGAAACAAAAATAAAGCCTTATTTTTCAAATTTAAAGGTCTCAAAACCTTAAATTTTTTCTATTATAGAACAAAGGAGGGAGAAAAGGTCTAATGAGCTTAAAATATTTCTTGATCTTCGGCCGCACGATTTGACTTCAAGGGGCATGCGTGAATATCGTAGTTTTTCTTTCCCTCTCTCTTTCAAGAATGACGAACCTGCAAACCCATTTGTATAATAGACCCTTTTCCAAACAGCAATTACACAAAGATTACTGGATAATGTTTGGTGTTCGTCGTTTTGTCGATAGCATTTTACTGTGGCCAAAAGTGACACATAACAAAACTCTGTCCCAAAATGGTTTGTAACTGCTATAAGGAAAAGGGTCTGTACCAATGTGTGCTATATCATTTTTCTAATGCAGACTTGAACTTCTGATGTAATTAATCTTCCGTACTATGACGTGGTGTTTTATTTTCCTACAGAGTCATTAGCTTATCTAAATAACATTCTCCATGGTTTTTGCAGGGTAAAAGTGGTACTTTTTTGTGTTGTTCACAGGTGGGACTACCATTCCGAAAGGTACAACAGTATTTATAGGAATTTTCTGGCTTCATCGAGATCCCAAACAATTTCCAGACCCAGAAAAGTTTGATCCTGACCGATTTCTGTCACACAATATGAAAGGACGTCATAATTTTGCATTTATACCATTTTCTGCTGGTCACCGAAACTGCATTGGTAGGTTTCAGCTTTCTTAATAAGGCATTTTGGCATTCATTCAAGTTCACGAATGTTTCTCTTCAAATTAAGGCAGCATATTGAAATGTACACATAAGAATTTTCTGGGAGTTAAAATTGACCATGTTATCAGAAAAATTGTGTAGGAAAAATGAAAGAAAAGGCAATTTCCTTAACTTAATTAGCATAAAACAAAGATGACATTAAATCGGTCCATATTAAGGGTTACCCCAGCCTGAACGCCAGTTGAGCTCCACCGGGGAAAGTCACTTTGGGTCTAAAAGACACCTTTACGAAAAACCCTTTGTAGCCCAAGGGCAGCCTTTGCTTAATCGAATTTGGACTAAGTTATTTTCAAAATTACACTTCGTAACAGCCAGATCCTTTTGAAAATATAATATGTAGTAGCTTATTGTACAGTGACTCGTCGAAAATCATTTGAAGTCATTAAAAGTTTTTCTATTGGTGGAATGGTGTACTTTGAAACTTTGAAACAACGAGTCTCCAAGAAGAGTTTTTGCTAGGGCGTACAGAGTTACAGAAATCTAAATTTCAAATTTTAAGAGGATGTCCATTTGATCCATTCTCGTTACAAGAATTATACAAAGCATATACTCAATTATCTTACCCACCACAATCTATTATTTTTTTAAGCAGTCCTTAGATCGATTCAAAATGTTTCAGAAAATCTAAGGTCTTCGGGATAATGAATACTGTAAATATAATCAAAGCAATTCCTTTGTTACAAATTGACACAGCTTACTGAGGTGGCAGCTGATGCATCTTTCAAATCAAAGTTAAGCCGATCCTTAATCAATAGGAATAAGTAATATATCGAAGAAAAGTTTGACCGTATAAAAGTCCATGTTAGTTATTTGCTGGATGATCTAAAAGTTTCAGTGATATTTTAAACGTTTTACGCGCTAGCTAACAAAATCTTGCACGGTACCGCAAGTGTAAAACTTGAACAACTTCCAAATGGAATTACTCTCTAAATCCAAAAGAGTGAAATTAGAGACAGATCTAAAATCAAGACTAAACATTTACTCTAAAACAGTGAGAATGACTCTTTTTGGATTGAAATCTTTCAATCCAAATTTAGATTGGTCCCTAATTTCACTTTAAAAGAGTGACTTTTCACTCTAAAGGGTTAAGAGAGTACGATCTCGAATAAACACGAGACTTACACGTTTATCAACCAAGACTTAACTTGGACAAACAGAGGTTGTTTAAGATAAATGTTTCAAAGTATTTTTAAGACTTCCTGCAAATAAAAGTGTAAACTCAACATGTCTTGTACAGGTAAAACCTTCCAATAAACCTTTTCTGAAAGGTCCTACAAGTTTCTATCTTCTATAGATAGCGATAAACTAAAGCAACACCCATAAAGAAATACGACTGTGAAGGATCACGAGACCATTAGCAATATCAACACAATTTTTCTGACATTTCAAAGAAAGAAGCCAATGGGAGAAACCAAACATCAACCTCGAAGTTATGCTTTCCTAAAGGGACACCAAGCATAACATACACTCTAAAAACGTCCGGATAACATTTAACCTTAATCCGGATCGGAGGGGCAGCTATCCAAATCCGGGTCATTCGCAGTAATCATATCCGGATAACAATGATCCAATCCGGATCATTTTTGATCCATATCTAATTAAATAATTAATCCGGATTCTTGTAGATGCCCCTCTGATCCGGACTGGGATCAAATTTTATCCGGACGTTTTAAGAGTGTATTTTGTCACTCACCAAACGGCTATCACGTATTGATATCCATGCAGGGCCCGCCCTATAGTGCGCCCTAAAGTGAGACTGTACCCGCACCTTATGACTAGGGAGAACACCTTTTCGCCCACGGCGCTGTTGGCCCGGGGATGATATAACTACCCAAATGGCTTTTTCTTCTAAAAGGGGCTACAGCTGGATGCCGAGGGAGTATACCAAACGTTACCTTGAAGAGGTAAACAGGGCCCTTGATGTAACTACCTACTAACCCCCTCCTTAAACGACGGGAGTTGATAAAGTGTACAATTTCAAAAATATGCGTTATAAAGCTTGAAAAAAAAAAACATCTAAATTGTTCAACTCCCATCTTCCGGCAAAGGACGTTCCTGAGCTGTGATATAAAATGTTGAAGCTAATTCACTCAATTTAAAATGGTAGATTGCGCAATAATTTGTGATGTCATTCTTGTACTCGAATTAACGTCTTCGTTTTTCTTGGTTTTCTTTTTCAAAGCCAATGCATCTAGTGCCAAAATGTGATCACTGTTATAGGGTGACTTGGCTATATAAGCCTTCTCCGTAAAACATGTTATGTAAGGGAACAGTACATCTTTTAAGGTCATATAAACATTTTAATTTCAAAAGGGAACAAAAGCAGGTAATGTAAGATGTAGAAGAAGAACATTACAAGTTATTGCGCAATCGACAATATCAATTTAAGTGAATAAATTTCAACATTTATCTCTCAGCAACGCAGTAAGCTATAAAAATGGGAGTTGGATGAATGAAATTAATTTTTCAACTCTAAAATATACATTGTTCAAATTCTCGACTTTCTGTCCACTGTAATTAAAATGTTACCGCTGCTTGAGAGCAATTTTTTAAACGTAAACTGTTGATGAACATAACCATTTTGCCAAATGTAACAAAATCACCATAAATACGCAGAATCAAGATGAAGAAAAAGTAATTAACGTAGTTATATTTTACTTCAGGTCAAAAGTTCGCCCTTATGGAAGAAAAGGTGATTTTGGCAACCATTTTGAGGAAACTGAATGTGACATCACTACAGAGCATCAGTGAGCTCGGATTGACCTATGAATTAGTGCTCCGATCTACTGAAGGTATAAAAGTCAAACTTAGTATTCGCTAGAAAAGTACTGCTATTCTATCGCTGGCCGCATATTACAAAGTCAAGGCATATACCACTGGACTAGTAATGTCAAGATCAATCCTATTATACGTAGGCCTATAAAGATTCATATCATTGAAAATTTTTGGTTTTAATTTTTCAAAGTATATTACATAATGAAACTATACGATGTTTCGTACCACCATCACTGGTGGCTGGACAAGCCCGAGATAGCTTATTACCGTAGGGATCACATTCGCAAATCAAGGATTTTACAGAATGGGAGGGGGTACTTTGTCTGGATGTGCCTGAAACTACTGAGGCTGAAGGTGTGAAAGCCTGACATCGTGGACAAGGGCTGCGATCATGGTTGGTGTGGGGGATATGGTCCAACGCAATAAATTGGTAGAGGGTGGACGGATCCTCTTGTTCTCCCATATTTGGTCAGCGACCCCAATGTTTACCAATGTTTTACTAAAAGTAGTCGTAATACCCTCCAAATAATTGTTTGAGGGGTAAAACACTTTTTTTCATATTCGAACAAAAGCCTTGTTACTTTCTGATATTAGTGTGAATATCTCACGCTCTTCCAATTTATGGTTTTCGAGCATGATTTTTGGGCGAACTCTTAGACTATGTGTTTGATGATAGCCGAAATATTCGTAGACAGGCATATACGGTACACTACACATAAGGGTGATTATAGAGGATCATTTCTTCTGCAATTTACTTTGGACGGAATAGGCTACCTTCTGTTCAGACCAACACCAAAAGTTAGTCAACCGACTAAATATTTGCTGACATTTGTCAGTTTATAGGGTATGAACAATGCTGCACCGTAATTCGGTAGAAGGAAGATATTTTTGTTCCCACATATTTAGGTGAACTACTGTGATGTTTGCTGATATTTCTGAGTGGTAGGTAAGGCCCTTATTATTTTTGTTGAAGAGAGAGGTAAAAGCTTGCCGACGTTTAATGTGAGTTGGTGAACTTTGCTGATAAAACTGCCCTTACTGGCCTTTCCCCTGATGAAAGAGATAACCTTTAATTTGATCAGATCAGAATTTTGTTAATTACTGTGATGAAAACTTCCTGGACTTGAACGTTGTGAAAACAAAGGAGATGATACTGTCAAGATTTTAGAACAAAACACAGTTTTACCAGATGATGTTTAGATAAAGCCGTTGAACGGGTCAACCAATACAGTTTCTAGGGGATTTAATTGTACTTGCTGACAATTTTAACTGGGGAGCAGGGATGCCGCCAAGATTTTCCCGACGGGGAGGGGGGAAAACGCTCCCCAAACGAGGCCAGCAACCTAAGCCTCGACAAAGGTGACGAGTTCAGGAACACAATTTTTCTGCGTTCTTAGCAAACAGGTACCTTTGGGTTACGGTCTATATTTATTGGTGAAATGTTGCGTATTCTGTTGAAGAGTTGGCCTTTTGTGAGATCAAAATCATGTAGAACGGAGGGAGACCGTTCGCCTTCAGGGATAACATTCTTTATCATGCCCATCAAGGCGGCCCGACGAAATTGTAAATTTTCCAGTGCGTGGGGGGGGGGGGCTCCCGCGAGCAAAGGGCCATGGCCTCCTGCTCCTGGGGCCACCATTGTATTGCTGGGGAGAATATATATGCAGTGCCGACAAACGACACAAATCAAGGCTGCACTGCTTAGTGCCTAACTAAATTCTTTCAACAGTAGTTTACTAGTCCTTACCTTATTCTTTAATCCTGTGATCTGTAGTGTCTGGACTCATTGCTTACCATGTTGGAAAGGTTAAACGTGTAAAACTCATTTGAATGTAGTAAAAGTTATTATTAATAGGTCTGGCTAAACCATAAAGAGAAGTATGTCGTCTATTGAATTAGTTTACGAGAGCCGTGTGTGGGAAAAATTACCAGTGGTAATTTTCTAGTTATCCTTTGCTTGAATTTGCATCTAATAGTATTGAGCTTAGTTGAAGACCAAGTATAGACTTTACACAGAAATCGGTATCGAAATTCATTCATAGGCTCCGCCATACTGTTCAACAACTTTACAAAATGGAGGTGCTCTCCTTTTAATGTTAGCTTTTAATTTTTAGAAGTGCTTATCATTTTTATTATCATATTTTCCTTTAATTCTTTCACCAGTTTTAGTTTGTTAATTATCTTCCCTTAGTTGCTTATTTGCTTTAAGTATTTACATCATTTGGTTATATGTCTATGTACGGTATCTATTGTATTTTACGGCTGAAGTATAATTTCCCTCTTGCATTTAATAAAGGTGGTTTATCTTTATCTGTAACTTTTCTATCTTACTTATCTTCATCTTATTCTATATTTTGACCAAAAAGTTATATTTGCTGATATTTTTGAATAATAGACGATTTACAAACAGGGAGTTGTCACTTGGTGAATCAATGATGATGGCGCATGAATATTCGGGCTTACTTTATGAGTTAATATTTACAGCCCGTTAGTTCGTCTCAACTGTTGACCACTCAGGGTACTGCATTTACTTCGGCCGAATTACCACAGAGCCACGAGGGACATGAGAATTGCAATCTTCGTCACTTTACCATGGAGACCTTTCGAGAAAAACTTGTAGTTACTTGAACTAATACTGTTAATTTGCACATACTTAATTCACCTGTTTGCCGACTTTTGATCAACAGTAAATTCATCGTTAAGAATTAAATGTACGAATGGACTAAAATCAACGCTTACTTTTGTATGTACCTCTTTAGAGCTACATCCCAAGATCCCCGAGGCTTTCGCAGGACCGATTGGCCCTTACGAAACATTATTCACGAAAACTTCTTGTTTATCGATTAACACGACATTGTTAAAAGCTATATACTGTAGTGAGAGGTACATACCCCATGTTATACTGTCTGGCGGGGGGGGGGGGTAATTTGGGGGGCACGGACATTCTTCTTTTTAAGTGGTTAGGTTTCTTTGAGGGTTGGTTCGTTCCTATCTTTGTCTCTTTTGTGTTTAGTTTTTGCTGTAATGCTTTTGCTAATTGTGATGTGATCTCGGGGGTGCATATTTACAAGCCCAGAAGGGTTTTCCGTGCACTTCCCTGCACCTCATGTACTTATGTTTTACTTCATATTCTTCTTATGTTTGTACATATATATATATATATATATATATATATATATATATATATATATATATATAAAAGAGTAAGACACTAAAAAGGAGTCAACTGCTCGTCTAAAAGTTGTTAAAAGCATCTCAACACGGAGCTTTCGTCTTTTATTTCAGACTTCTTCAGCGTGTATGATGAAGCAAGCATTAAAATCCTTATATATGTGCACCAGAGATTGAAAACAAGTTCGATCCAGGCATTCAAAAAAACAACTTGAATTCCTAGACGTTAATATTCAACTAAATAATGGCCTGATTTCTACCGACGTATATTCTAAGCCTACCGATGGCCACCTTTATCTTTTAACAACAAGTGCCCACCCCAAATCTAATTTAAAGAGTATACCATATAGTATTGCTTTAAGACTTAAGCGTATTTGTTCTGATGATCAGAATTTGGCGAAGAAGTTTTCTGAATACAAAGATTACCTTATTGAGAGAGGGTATGCCCCTGGTTATATTCAGGAGCAATTTGATAAGGCTAATAAATTTTCTAGAAACGAACTTCTAACCTCCCGTAAAAAGAAAACTAAGTCGGGAAAATTCCCGTTAGTTGTTGATTATAATCCAATCCTTCCAAAAATAGGGGACATTATTAGAAAACACACACCTTTATTGCATAGCTCTACGAGGCTGAAGAAATTGTTCCCAGATAGTTCCATTTTCGCAGCCTATCGTAAATGTAAATCACTTCAAGACTTACTTAGGAAACCTAAAAAGAATGATGCTTACAGGGAAAGAGGGTGCTTTAAGTGTAATAGAGTACGCTGTGACTTATGTCATCATTATCTAAGAGAAGGTTCTCATTTTACTAGTTCTGTTACCGGTAAATCCTATCCTATTAATGAAAAAGTTTTATGTACGAGTGTTAATGTTGTTTATTTAGCAACTTGTGTTAAATGTAATGTACAGTATGTCGGTTCTACGTCAAATCAATTTAAAGTAAGATTTAAAAACCATAAGTCCGACATGTTGCATGGAAAAAGTAGATGTGAACTTGCTTTTCATTTTAAAACTACAAATCATAGCCTTCAAGACATTCAGTTTATGGTCATTGAGCAAATTACAAATGATAGTCAAGTTGAAAGTATTTTAACTAAAAGAGAAGGATATTGGCTAGCCCAACTTCAATCTATTCACCCATTGGGACTAAACAAAAGAAAGGAATTTAACTCTTATAAGAGGATTAGTTTCTTATCTTCTTAGAATTTTTAGTGATTTTAATGGGTTTTTTTTTAAATTTCTGCCACGTAGGCTCTTCGGTTGTGTTTCTTTATTTTGATTTAAGGTTTTATTTTTTAGGTATTTTAGGCATTGTACTTTTAACGTCTACTTCCAGGTGGACAGTAAGGAAGTTGGATTAGAATGGATTTTAAGTTTAAGCCTTTTATTTTGTCAGAGGGTGAACAGAAGCCTTTTATACGGCGTTACGCATCATTCAAGTTTTAGGGAATTTAGGTGTTTGGATCGAACTTGTTTTCAATCTCTGGTGCACATATATAAGGATTTTAATGCTTGCTTCATCATACACGCTGAAGAAGTCTGAAATAAAAGACGAAAGCTCCGTGTTGAGATGCTTTTAACAACTTTTAGACGAGCAGTTGACTCCTTTTTAGTGTCTTACTCTTTTATTGAAATTTTAAAAGTTGAGTCTATTGAATCCAAACGGATCCTGTAAGTCTTATGAGGAATATTGTTGCTACCAGCCTCTTCATTGTCATTTGTGTTATATATATATATATATATATATATATATATATATATATATATATATATATATATATATATATATATATATCTATTTCGGCACTTAGGGGGAAAGTTGTTGTTGAAAAGTCGACCTTAAGGGGAAAAAAATTTTCGGGTGAAGTATAAGTTTCGCCTTAACGTTTCCACACACTTTTTCTATAAGAATGCGTAAACTCACAAGGGCGCCCTCTTAGATTTACAAACTAGATGCCATTACTTCAAAGTTGTCAAATTTACGGACACCTAGCTGTTAACACGAACGGATGGCTGGCCATTGAAATAACGTTAATTATATTTTTAGACGTTATGGCGAATTTATTTCTTATGTATTTTATTATCATTTTTTCGCCCTATGTACAAGCAGATATAACAATTTCCCCTTAAGGTGGGAATTAGCGTTATATATATATATATATATATATATATATATATATATATATATATATATATATATATATATATATATATATATATATATATATATATATATATATATATATATATATATATATATATATGATAACGTGAAGTGATAAAACAAATAAACGAAACGAAACGAATTTGCTTGGGTACAGAATAGGGTACCTTTTGTTTTTTCTTGGTAAACCGTAATAACATTTGCTGATTTTGTATACTTCTTATTTCGTTGTCAACGGCCAGAATATTTGTCTCAATGACCATGAAATCGATTTCCAGGTGTTCTGCATGAGCATCTAGAATCTATTACACATACATGGCTAATGACCCCGTACGTTCATAGACACACACAAGCAAAGATTATGTACAATATCTTACACATGGTCTTCAAATTTAAATGAGCCTACTGAATGGGGATTTCCCTGAGCAACTCTGAAAACTGACTGTATTCTTTAATGTTGTAGCTTATCGCTAAAAGTATTGAGTGATTAGGGTTTAAAAAAGACGCATTTTCTAGCTTGTTATACCTTGTCTTTCTTCAACCTATAACCTATTTATCTTTTATTACGTGCTGTTAGGCTTCCTTTAGAGGCTACTATTATCGGTAGATATCTGAAAAAAGAGATTACATGACTACAAGTCTACAGGTAATGGAAATGATAAAGTTAAAACTCCTCTAACTCACACACAGTAAATTTTCCATCGTGTCTCATCTCTAACCAGGGAGTTGCTATTTAGAGGGAGATACATCGGAAACTTTAATTTATTGTAATCGGATTAGACTCACCACATCGTTTACATAGTTTCAATTCATGAGTGATTATTAGAGCTTAGGGTACACACTTCTTTTGCCTGATCCTTTTCAATTGATACATGATACCCAAGTAAACCTTTTAAACACCTACTTACACCGTATGTCGGATAGGATTAGGAGGAACAAAGCCTTGATCCGAAGGATTTTACCGACAGTCAAGTACCAACCACTGTGTAATAACTCAAAACGACTGCTAATTCCCTAGAAGTCTAGAAAGACTAGCTTATAAGAAGGTCTTACACTGGTACAATGCGTAAATGACTTAAGAGAGGTGTGAGACTGTAACTTGTTTTAAGATTATATTACTTTCAATAGCTTTATAAACCTATTGTATCTTCAAGTGCTAAACAAAGCAAGTGACCTTGGAGGCAACTAGGTGGGTACAAAGGGGAGAGCTGCCGTTTAATCGCCTTCTAAATAGCAACGCCCTGTTCTAATTACTGGAAAAGTGATTTATTGCCCTCATAAAATTATAAAGTTTATTACTCTTATGAACTGAGGGTAGTACATACACAATAACATCACCACGGGTAGATAGCGCCACCATCATGATATCCCCAATCCAACAGCACCCTGCACGTCTTGGAAAGTGCTCCTTTAGGTGAGGCCCGAGTGTCTATTGCTGATGCCTAACAGGATTATCATGTAATAAGTAAATGCTGAGTTATTTTAAACTCTAGAAGGCCCTTTGTTTAATCATATTTTCCATGCAAAACTCTGTGTTCCATAATGACTATGGTCTAGTCTCGACCTTTTCCAAACAAATAAAAATGCAAGACACACGGGTTGGGGTCTTGCCCAAGAAATGTGTCTGAGTTGGAGAATGGTAGCCTATATGTATTCCCAGGCATCGCACACTACAGAATCAGCTCAAAAGAGAACTTAGAGAATGTGGACAAAGGGGGTTAGGTGGTCCAGGAATACATTTCCTTTAAACCTAAGCTTTGTGAACAATATTTAAGGTTAGATGCAGATACATTCATATGAAACAGTTTGATGAAATTTCGTTCCATTATGTTCATCTTTATGGTTTCAATATTCTTCTTATGATATATCCCATTTTTGTAATTTTACTGCCTACCTTCCGAAAAATAGATTTCTATCACGGTAGCTAATTTCCGAGCAGATGGCTTGCCACAAACAGATTTCAAAGATCCGAAAAAGTTGATTGATATGATGTCATTTTGATGTTGTTGGTATTTGGAACGAAAGAATTCCATACATGCAAACTGTTGACTAGGAGGGTAGCAATAATGCTGCTATTTCCTCTAGATTAAATTTCTTTAGTATCTCCTGGCATTTGAAACAGCCCATCACAGATAAGTTGATACATCATTTATTCGGTTCAGATCATTCAAGTGTATCCCCAGATCGGTATTCTCAAGTGGGAATTTATGTGGAGGCTAAAGATACCTTTTGGCGATCCTATACTTTTTGAATTCTTTAAAGATACCATTTCTAAAACTTTAAATATTTGTAGTAACGAGAATCCTTGTTTTCTGTGAAAGCTTTGTAAAATAAAAATCAGGTCCCACTTTCGGTTGTACATTCAAATTCACTAGTTATGCAACGTAAGCACAATGAAAGGAAATTAGCGCAGCGGATCTCTTCATTGGAAGACCAAATTCCCCTCTTCGGGTTTGAAATTCCCTTAGCTTACAACATCAACGGTATGTGACTTACAGTACGATAAACGAACTTGCCTTAAGTGACAGTACTTCTGTTCATACGAATCTTAATGAACCAAGGCGCTTCTTTAATGAGCTATCCACTACAAGTAATGTCACTTTAAAATTATGTTCGTTTTATTACAAAAATCTCACCGTGGATGAGCAGGTCAACTATGAAGGTTGTAAAGGTCTTCTCAAATTCAATAACTGAAGCCAATCTTCGTAACCAGTCAAAAAGGAACCGGGCATGGATCGTCAACTTCTGAGTTTTACTAATACTGTAAAAAAAATTTTTGGAACGACATAGAAAGACTGATCTATAAGTCCTCTTACGATGCTTTTCAAAATGGCTATATTTCTGATGAGCAAGGCAGGTCTTGCTTTACACTTACCCCGAGACCCCCAAAACATCACCTTGACCTGAAAAATTTGCCCTAAGTTTGCTGCAAAATACCTCGAAAAAACATGAAAAGGGTCCTCTGAGAACTAGTTAGCCCGAAAGAAACAGGTTTTCTTAAACGTCACTTTTTGGCCAAAAATATTAAAAGTATTTTATCTTATTACCCCATCTTCATACAGACAGTGAAAATGGAGAGGTGATGTATTGTACTTCACATAACATCAGATATGTGAGGCTGTGTGTTAGGGTTAGTTTGTGTGTGCGTGTGTGTGTTTGTTTGTGTGAGCAAAAAAGTGTGTGGCGGACTCCTGAAAAGCAAGTTCCATTAAGTTCAAGCTCGGTGGATAGTTACGGTATCTGACCAGGGAAACTACAGTACGCGTTACAGGCCCGTAGCCAGCCCATGTGGAGGGGTGGGTCTTTTTTCCAAGATGTGGACCTTCTTTTCCAAATACGGAGGCGGCTGGCGCGTGCCGTAGGCATGCAATTGCTAGGGGTTCGGGGCATGTTCCCCCGGAAAATTTTGAAATCTGCAGATCCCCTGCCCTCTGGAGCACTTCAGACTTTTGAACACAACAGGAGTTCTTTTTCCCTGGCCAGAAATTCTACACAGTACACCACTTTTTAAGAAAAAATCATACATTTACTTTGGTAGTAGAATAAACTACATGTCTGGTTTCAGATTATACTGATTTTGATATAAACCTTTTCAAACCAAATGTTGTTCCATTGAAACAATGTTAAGCACCAGGTAATAATCAATAAGAATGATCATGCAGTGAACTTGGTTAAATCAGGGAGTGTTACGAAGGAGATCCAACGAAGAAATTTGTCAGACAATACGTACTTGAAAATGAATTAATCCTTTTCATGCACTGTCATTTGATTGACAGGTCCTTGTGTTACTATTGTTAAGTCTCTGTTGACTAAGTCTTTTAGGTGGTGATGTCCCTCTTTCTTTTCCAAGTAATCCTGAGACAAAGGCCATTGTTTGTAACTGCTTTGAAGTGAGGTTAGTTTCCGGCAATGACCAAAGTTTAAACAAGATTTTCAGTAAAACGACTGGCAATAAACATTTAATTAATGTATTTCAATTGTGCCTCCGCCATTGAAACACGTCATCTGCTGGAAACATTGTTCAAGTCTATACATTTTTCTCATTTCAGGAAATTTCTCCATCATTATCTAATATCTTTGTAAAGAAAGATTTAAAGAAATTCTCTGCTGACTTTAAATAAAATGATATTAAGTGCGACGAATAACGACGAATGGTTAAAATTTTATATTTTTTCATGACGGCTGGCAATGGTAAGTTAACGAGTTCACTTAAGGGGTGTGTCTTCACATTGGTATTTTGGCAACGCAGCACTAATCCTATAATTGATTAAGGCATTGAGATAAGAATTTTGAGAAGAAAAGCAAGATTACCGTCGGAAACTAACATGACTTCAAAGAGTCTATAGACCGTTGTATCTCCTTCTTAACACCTCCCTGGTTAAATTTCTGAAATTAGGTTTTAAAAAAACATAGCTTAAAATACATAGTTAAAAACCTACATTATGTATTCCACAGGGCACAACTAGTAGTATTGCAGAATTGCACACTCAAATATCCACGTGAATGTCTGTTGTTTTTGTTGCT
Source organism: Holothuria leucospilota (assembly GCA_029531755.1). NCBI lineage: Eukaryota > Metazoa > Echinodermata > Holothuroidea > Aspidochirotida > Holothuriidae > Holothuria > Holothuria leucospilota. The sequence continues at coordinate 20,090,408 of CM055983.1, forward strand.
TTTGAAGTTATCGACCAGGAGTAAGAACTCTGGCTAGTTCCATTTTTCTAGGATGGATCTTCGAGAATATTTCCACCATTTTTACTTTTTGGACCCCGGTTTCAAAGTTATGGCCCACATTCTGTCAAAGTGCAGGCCGCACAGGCCCTATTCGGTTACTGCGCAGCTGGCCTAAATAGAAGAATATTCAAAATCACCTCTATCTATTTGCAACTGATATGATCGGCATGGTAAAACATCGATTTTCAAAATTTGGACCCTGGTTTCAAAGTTATGGCCCACATTCTGTCAAGGGCCATACCGTGCAGGGCCCACGTGAGCCCCGTACGGGCCAAATATACGTAAATTTCTATTAAAATGTTTAAAGGAGGCGGAGTTTAGAAATATACAGTTTGAAAAGATAAACTAATCTTTAAAATGTCTTTCGGTGGGGAAAAGTTGGCCAAAATAACTGAACCAAATTGTAATAAATTGTTAAACATGTCATAAACTTCTAATTCCCCATGAAAATTTGTTTTGATGAACATACTTTGAAGCAGAAAAGTGAAAAACATTTTCAATACGCAAAACTGGTGAAGCTACTGTAGTAAAATACTCAGGGACCTAACATAATTTGTGTAGACTACCATTGGAACAGTCTGTATCACACTGAGTGTAGGCTATGCTTACCCTGTTTGGCTAGCTTTTGGAACATGTGTTCAATGTTCTGGGACAGTGCAGCTGCATCCTTTTTACGCTTTCGACCTTCTTGTTCTCGTCTGCCTATCTTCGAAGCTTACTTCTCCAAATACAATAAAAATTTATCGCCTGCTCTTCTCTTTTCTTCCTAAAGGCCGGTTCATACTTCATTACAACGCTATAAAGCTGTGTTTAAGGATGTAAGCTGGGTCTCGATATGCCGATGTAAAATTGATTCATACTTCAGTTTTCTCGCATAGCTCAACTTTCGCAGTACTGCCATACAATCCACAGTCTCCCAATACCTGCCTATGCAAAGGCCAAGTACAGTACATATGTGTATGCGGTTTGATCGGCTCTGCGACAAAGTACATTATTGATTACCGTGATAATTTTAGGGAATACAAGAAAATCCTGCCTTACTAACCTTTATGTCTTAATTCGTGGGAAGCAACAACTGTTTCCCTCCATTCCGACAACTCTCACTGTCACAATCAGGCCGCCGATAGTCGCACGGAACCCGAATACATGTAATGAGCCGGTATCAGAAAAGGTCCGCCATTGTTGCCGAGTAGGATCGTGAGCTCGTTTCAAAAGGTCGTTCACCTACTAAGCAGCCAATCAGAAGCCGTTTCCTTTGCGAAATCTCGACAGGCTGAGAGAAAAGTTGAACAATGTTCAACTCCAAGCGATGAACGAGAATTGAGCTGACGGCAAAGATACTTTGACCATGGTTATTGATCGCTTTACATCGCGAGAAATTTGGAAGTATGAACCGGCCTTATCTCTTAAAAGTTGCAACTGGGAAGCATACTAGACTTGGCCAAGTCTCTCTGGTGTCATCTTTTCTCTCTGCATAGCGTGTGCACTGTGCCGATCTTTTGATTAACACGCCCTCTAACCAGCTGCTTATTAGGTATCAGTCGCTTCTCACAGAGAGACTTGGGACACTTGGTTTCTGTGACGTCATACTAATGAGCATAGTATATTATTCATAAGGAGAGGGCATCAACCTTATAATCCAATAAACAGTCCTCATGTACAGAAATTAGTATCGTCCAATTAAAGGGAATATCATATGATATGACATATTTTTGACAATTGGGCAGCCGTAATTTTGCTCAAGTAAATATTTAAACACTAATTTTACTTCTAAAATTACACAGATGTAATTTTTGATGACAAATAAGACCTTTGTAAAGCAGTTTAAAGAAACGTGTGTCCATACATTTCCCTATACATAATGGTACCATTGAGCGGTTCGTGCGCGCACTTACTCTAAACGTAAAGTAAACAAGGATTAGTAGAACAGGTACTTGAGAAGTTTCGTGTGTCCATACAAAAGTAGCCGCCAAGCCGTAGCACCCATGAGATAATCGAAGAATGGTTGCTTTGTTTTCCTCTGTGCTAGCACATAGCTACTATTCGTCATGATTCCAGCCACAATTAATTAAAGCTAAATCGTGTAGGTGAACAACGTTGGTTCAGCATGTAGCCTGTAGCAACTCTCTGCTTGAACCGTACTAAACTGATGTACATATGCATATCATATTATCACAGGACTAGGCATTTCTCACTACAGAACTAAGGGTGACTAGGCCTAAGTGACAGAAGAAAAGGAAAACATGAGTATGTTTATTTCCTGCTGTTAAAATATGTGATGTTGGGCCTATCAATCTACTTATATGAAACCTTTGTTTTCCATGGATCCTTCATTACAGAAAAATGTGAAGGTATGTAGCCAACAGGCAGTTGTGAATTTGTCTATAGGACCACCAGCTTATGTAAATGTAGTAGCCCAGTTTGAATAGTGCAAGGACTACAGTGCCCAGGGTTATCTAGCCCTCGAAGTTTGAACAGGGCATTGTATTTCTGTTACACATTCTCCATAATAGCCCATGTGAGAGACTATACAAATTTATCATATCTCCTGACCTTAAATGGGAAACATCTTCAAAAAAGTCACGATTTCATGACTAAATTCAGACCATGTACTGTGTCTTTGGCAAAGTATATTTAGCTACAGTTACAGTATCATAGTGGCATTTCCATCCTAATACGTGCCTTTTATGCATGCATGTTTACAATTCTTTTGGCAGAACTTGATTGACATCTGACTATGTGTGTACATAGCCAACACTTATACTGTAGAGTCACATATCGCAGTCACCTTGAATGTCTTAAGGGTGGCTGACAGTATTCAGGCCCTTCTTTACTGCTTTCTTTTTTCTTCTTGGGTGGGGGAGGGCAGGGGCACCCAAAATTAGATAGTTTCCACCAAGTAAAATAAAATGATGCAAATGAAAAAACTATTTAGCTGTCAGAGTAATGTGTGAGGTAAAACAAATGCCAGATGTCTCTTGATATAAGTTGGAGATCCAATTTGACTGATAGCCAATCTTTGTGACTTTGTGTAACTTCACATAGGCTCTCCTCTGGATATAATGTAGCTGCAGTATTTGCCAAGGCAGTACCACATTGTGAATGTAAAAGAACTTATAAGTGCCAGCCAGTGTGAATGAAACAGAGAACTGTTTGGCAGATTTTTTAAGGTGATGTATATTGCCAGGGCAGGTCATTTAGACACTGTACAGTATGTATATATGGGCAAATTAATATATAAAATACAGCAGCTTCCCCTTTGGAAATTTGTTTTCCAAGGCTTGCTGAGTCAGTAATGTCTCTGTCATTGCAGTTCTGTAGACTGAATTTGAGAAAAAAATCTTTTTGCAAAGAGTTATCGATATTTGTAACAGTCTTCTGGCCTCAGATGTTTTAGCAAGCACTGTCAGTGTATTTTAGGGCCATATAAACAAATTTTTGAGTCAAACTGTGTTATCCTATATGAGCCAGAGAACTGGCTCCCTGCCCCTTCATCCTCTACATACCAATCCCTGAGAGGTGGGGGGGGGGGACAGGTACATTCAAGCATCTGTTGTAAGTAAATAGTTGACAACTCGCATATTTTTCATTTTCCAATTCTAAGTCAACTATACTTCTATGAACTTGTAACTGTTACCTGTACAGTTCAACCACCTGCAGTTTCTACCAAGAGAAACACTGTGAAGTTCAACAGTACATGGTCATATGCTTTATCCTGATGCAAACATAACAATTCACTTGTATGGTTGGTCATATATGTGTCAGGGAAGGCAATTGAACTAACTTAGTAACAATTAGTGCTTCTTCTTGAGCTAATTTGCATGAAGCTTGCCTTCTCAAGACCATTTTTATTTTACATCATAACCCAAAAGTGAAGAAGACCTGATGCATGAGTATTAAAAAGTTGGGTACATGTATACATACATGTACCAAGATATAGCAAATCTTCACACTGCCTGGCAAGACCTCTTCATAGGTTGTGACTTGAGTTTACACCAGAATCTTTATCTTTGTTGCTGCATGGATTGAGAGCACTGCAGTGATCACATGTGGGATGCTTTTACAAAGTATTATGCAGTATGCTAGCATGTGGTTAGGCCATTACTTCTAGAGCAAATTTGACATGGAAGTTGTTTTTTATGTAGTTCAGTTAGGACACCATAATACCAAATCTGTCATGGTCCATCACAGCAAGCATTTGAGTAATTATCCAGTAAACAGTACTGTGTGTTGAAATTCAGGAGGATAATTAGAATTCTTTATTTTAAATGCAACTATAAAGTGACTTGAGTAAAGCTGATTCATTTCTACATTTTTGGGGCAAGCTGACCTGCCTATAAACCAAATTCTATACAATTCTGAACACACTTTTCCCCCCTCAAAAAGCAAAATTCAAGTACTCTTTCATACCACATAATGTGATACTATATTTAATTATGGAAATAGATATTTCAATACATCAGTCACATTGTATTCAGTCTTTAAGCATTGAGTGAGCACAATGTGTTGCTTGTTAAATCTTTTTTTCTTGAATCAAACTAAAAGTACATTAATCAAAGAATATGTTTAGTTTCAGTTATCCTGCTGTAGCATAGCATGCGTGTGTAGGGCTTAAAAAATTTCTAGAGCTTTGTTGCTTTTTTGAAAAAGGACATGGAAAATCTCATTTTTTTTTTGTTTTGGAATGTTCATCTTTGAGAATTTGGGTACCCAAGTTTTCGCGCTCAGTGTGGTATTTTTAAATTTGTTTCAGAAAACAGTTAAAACCAGAAGCAGTAGAGCAAGTCTTTCTATAACGATGACTTTGTGGAGGCAATGTTTCATTGCCTGCCCACAGGTTTCCTTCTAACATAAGCAATTGGTGTTGGTGGGGGAGGGTGTCTGAAAAGGGGTAAATGAGAATGGGCTCAGTTGTATTATTTGGTTACGTTCAATCTTCTTGGAGAAGGAATCTTTCTATATAAAGCTCATGTATGCTGTTGCTTCAACCTGGTTTCCATGATGATGACATGAAGCAGCCTAGCCCTTACTCCAAATGCAGATATGGATTGATATCTGGATATATCTGGCTAAATACAGTCTTTATATGGCCATATCAAGCCAGATATACAGCCAGATTTAGATGCCTTGATACAGTATATCAAGTTTTATATGGCCATATCAAGCCAGATATAACTTCATGCAATGCAATTCCAGATATGCAAATAAAGTTTTATATGGCCATATCAAGCCAGATATAACTTGATGAAATGCCAGTCCAGTTATGTAAATACAGTTTTATATGGCCATATCAAGCCAGATATAACTTGATACAATGCAATTTCAGATATGCAAATAAAGTTTTATATGGCCATATCAAGCCAGATATAACTTGATGAAATGCCAGTCCAGTTATGTAAATACAGTTTTATATGGCCATATCAAGCCAGATATAACTTGATACAATGCAATTTCAGATATGCAAATAAAGTTTTATATGGCCATATCAAGCCAGATATAACTTGATACAATGCAATTTAAGTTCCAGATATGCAAATGAAGTTTTATATGGCCATATCAAGCCAGATATAACTTGATGAAATGTCTGTCCAGATGTGTAAATAAAGTTTTATATGGCCATATCAAGCCAGATATAACTTGATACAATGCAATTCCAGATATGCAAATAAAGTTTTATATGGCCATATCAAGCCAGATGTAACTTGATGAAATGCCAGTCCAGATATGTAAATACAGTTTTATATGGCCATATCAAGCCAGATATACCTTGACACAATGCAATTCCAGATATGCAAATACAGTTTTATATGGCCATATCAAGCCAGATATAACTTGATACAATGCCAGTCCAGATATGTAAATACAGTTTTATATGGCCATATCAAGCCAGATATAACTTGATACAATGCAATTCCAGATATGCAAATAAAGTTTTATATGGCCATATCAAGCCAGATATAACTTGATGAAATGTCTGTCCAGATATGCAAATAAAGTTTCATATGGCCATATCAAGCCAGATATAACTTGATATGCTAGATATGCAAATGAGCATTTTGTTAGTTTGTTTTATTATTTATATGATTTGATTCTTGGATTATGCTTGTTACAAACTAAGACATGTTTTGGATACAGCATCACCTTCCCAGACGTTGCAGTTTTTTAGTGGCAACACTTTTGTTAATACCGCAGTGTACTAAGGAACTTAGGCAAATGATTTGCATATTTGGGCGGAGCTTGTATCTAAACCTACATTTTTCATGATTTAGGAAGCTGAAAGTAAAATATGCACTCCGCAGTAAAAAAAATTTAGAGTCAAATACGTAATAAAGTTTAAAATAAGAAGCCCATATCACTGTGATTACATAAAATAGGGAATTTCAAGGCATTTTTCTGTTCACTGTTATGAAATAAGTTGAATTTATGTACTTAAGTCAATTCAACCCAATACTTACATTAAATTCTAATTCATGGAGCACTTAAACATTGTTTGCTGGGGTACAGGAGTATCCGTGATCACGACGGCGGAGCTCCCAGGGTGGGACCTGTTCTATTCAGCCAGTCTCGAACGGGACCACTGTCAGGTGGTGTCAGTTAAGTCAAAGTTTGTCCCTTGGGGACGTTGTTACTCCTTCGGGGAGCAGAACTCCTTCGGGAGTATTGTTTGGTTTTCGCCCCTGGCTCTTCGCCAGAGAGTCAGGGGACTTTTGGAAAAAAAAGCTGGTGTTCAAAGTGGCACAGGAGTACCCCTGGTCACGACGGCGGAGCTCCCAGTGGGACCTGTTCTATTCAGCCAGTCTAGAACGGGACCACTGTCGGGTAGTGTCAGTTAAGTCAAAGTTTGCCTCTTGGGGACGTTGTTACTCCTTCAGGGAGCAGAACTCCTTCGGGAGTATTGTTTGGTTTTCGCCCCTGGCTCTTCGCCAGAGAGTCAGGGGACTTTTGGAAAAAAAGGTGTTCAAAGTTCTCTTCGGAAAATGAATCTGTTTCTGCCATGTCAGATGATGGAGAGTCTGCCTCAGAGCCTTCTGCAAAGGATCCACCATCAGGGGAGGGCTGGTATGATTTTGTGAGGGGTTCGACTCGGAATCCCCGCTAAAGAGGTCGGCCTCAGGCGAGGTGTCAGACCGACCCACCCCGAGTCCACGGAGTAATAAAAAGGCCAGGGCCCAGGTAGATGATACGTAGCCCCCTATTTTACCATGGCTGCTGATCCTCTGTCCCTCTTGACCCTGAATGTTAACGGAATGAGGGACAGCCGAAAGCGGTCCAGAATATTTCAGTTTTGTAGATCACTAGGTGTGGACTTCGTTTTCCTCCAGGAGACCCACATTGTGAATGAGGACGATGTCCACACCTGGTCCTTTGAGTGGGGAGTTGGTTTGCACACTTCCTTTGGTTCTTCGACATCATGTGGTTCAGTTATTTTAGTTTCGCCAAGTGGACTCCCCTGGTCTGAAAGTTGATTCTGATCATGAGGGCCGGTTGGTGTGCGTAACCATAAAGCACCCTTGTGGGAACCTTTTCCTGTGTAACGTTTACGCTCCTAATCGGCCTTCAGACAGAAGGGACTTTTTCATGACCCTGCCATCCTTCGTTCCTGGCAGTGCCCCTTGTCTCCTGGCTGGAGATTTTAACTGTGTCCCCGACACACAGCTTGACCAAATGACCTCTTGTACGTCTTCAGGCTGTAGTGTCGGCATGACGGAATTGGACATGTTTACAAAGAATCACGACATGGTTGACGTTTGGAGAGTGCAACATCCCGGCTTGTCCGTGTTCACTTGGCACCGCCCTGATGGCACGGACGCCTCAAGGCTGGGCCGGGTGTACTCTCCACTGGCTCTGTCGCCGAGTGATTGTGAAGTTGTGGCATGTCCAATTTCGGATCATGATGCAGTTACTGTCTCCTTTCAACCCCCAGATTCATGGCCAGCAAGGAGGGGGTTTTGGAAAATGAACACAGATATTCTAATGGAGGATGATTATTGTACCCAATTTAAGGCCAGGCACGGGGGATGGCGAACTTTGAAGCCGGCATTCTCTACGGGTTTAGAATGGTGGGATGATGTCAAGTCTCGCATCAAACAGTTTACTGTTGAGTATTATGTAGCAAGAGCTCGTCGAAAAAGGGAGGAGTTCCTCTCGCTCTGCCTTAGGGAGAGGGATGGGGACTCCTCCGCACTCCACGCAATCCAGCAGTATCTGGATGAAAAACTACACGGGGCCCGTGTTCGTGCTCGTGTTCATTGTGTGGAGGCAGAGGAAAAACCAACCATCAAATTCTACCAGGACGTCACAAGTATGCTACTGACCGTCGAATAAAGGCAGTCCGTGACGTCCACGGTACAGTTCAGAAGGACCCTCTGGACATCGTTGAAGTATTTAAAGGATACTATGAACAGCTTTACAACCGGGCAGATGTTGATGAGGGCCTTCAAAAGTCCCTATTAGATAACATTACCAAGACCCCCACTAAAGAACAGAACGATGAACTTGGTTCCCCCTTGACTGTCGACGAGCTCTGGAAGGCAGTGGCGAAAATGAACGGTGGAAAGTCACCTGGGTCCGACGGTATTCCGGAAGAATTCTACAAACGCTTTTGGGGTACCGTTGGACACGATCTCCGTGATGTATTCGTCTCTGCCTTCCTTGCTGGCTCGTTGAGCCCCTCGCAGCGCACAGGAGTAATAACATTGTTGCCCAAGTCTGGTGACCCCCTTGAACCTAAAAACAAGCGACCAATCACCCTGTTAAAAGTGGACTACAAGATCCTGGCGAAAGCCCTTTGCAACAGACTAGGCACCGTCATGCCGGATCTTGTGGGGCCTTTTCAGACATGTGCGGTGCGGGGACACAGTATTCAGCAGAACCTCTGGTTGGTGCGGGACTTGGTCGAGTATGTGATGGACCGTGATCTTCCTTGTGCGCTTGTCTCTCTCGATCAGGAGAAGGCCTTCGACATGGCTGATCACGGATTCCTTTTTAAAGTCTTGAAGGAGTTTAGTCTGAACTCAGTTTATGTTAAATGGATCACCTTATTGTATAATAGTGTATATAGTCGTGTTATCGTTAATGGCCTACCGTCGGACCCCTTCAGAGTCCAACGTGGGGTACGGCAGGGATGCCCACTGTCACCTTTGCTCTATGTAATGTTCAGTGAATCCCTCGCAAGAGCCCTCCATGTAGAGCCTATGTTCCGACCTTTTCACATTCCTGGTGGAGCCACAGTCAAGTGCCTCCAGTATGCTGATGATGTAATATGCATAGTCTCTGACCTAGCTTCCTTCAAGGCCCTTACTGGCACCCTGTCCACTTTTCAAAGAGCGACAGGTGCCAGACTGAACCCCACAAAAACCAAAGGACTCCGTTTAGGCAAGTGGTGGTGGAAACAACTGCCCTTCGCGGCTTCATGGGTTGACGACGCCATGAAAATCAATGGCATATGGTTTGGTTACGGTTCACCCGAGTCACTTACCTGGAATGAGAAAGTGGACCTGGCGGAAGCGAGGATGACAGACTACGGAGGGCGCTACATAAGTCTGATGGGGAAAGTATCAGTAATTAATGGATTTATTTACCCTCTCTTGTGGTACCCGGGCACGGTTCTGGCTGCCCCAGAAGGTGTCCTTGTGCGACTTGAGAGGGCCGTATTTAAATTCCTATGGTCAGGGAAAACGGAGCTGGTCAGAAGAAAGGTGGTGTACCAGGACCTTAGGCATGGGGGACTGGGCCTTGTGCATTTTCCCTCAAAGCTCCGTTTTCTCCTGGCCAAGTGCGTTTTTAGCGCTGTCGACAGTGAGATGCCCTTTGCCTACTTTGTCCGTTATTGGGGGGGATTTTCACTCCGTGGATTCTTTCCGTCCCTTTTTAGTAACAGTGTACCCCATAGCGGGAGGCCCTCAAGGACATATTGTCATATGAGGGACACTCTCCGTATGATGTCAACTGTAGGGGACGTTTCGCAGTCCAGTGAGAGGGACCTGTACCAGGCCATCTTTGATGGCTTGGCTGGCCGGGTCCAGCCGGGCTACTACGCCTTGGGACCGGAGGTGTGGCGCGTAGTGCACAGCAGGTCACTAGATTACCGCCGGCGAGACCGGCTGTGGCGAATTGCTCATGACGCCATCGTAACTAATCTCAAGCGCCTTCGGTGGCGTCTTGGAGATGGCATTTGCCCCCGCACTGGGTGCACAAAGTGGGAGAGTGTGCCACATGTGTTTTGGCATTGTGGCTTTGTGGCCCTCCTCTGGGAGTGGTTTCAAGTCCTGGCTGACCGTCTAACGTTTTGTAACACCTGGGCGGTCAGCAAGAACTATGTCTTGTATGGTCTATTGCCCCCACCAGTCAATACAAGTGTTAGGGGGATACTTACGTTTGTTTCGGCCTCCATTAAGCTAGCTATATGGAGAGATCGATGTAATATTGTTTTTAGGGGAGGGGGAGGCCTGCAGACGTCGTCCTGGCGTCGGTGAGAACGGATATTAAACTGAGGGTTGAGGCCGACTTTGCTCGTCTGTCAAGGTCGACGTTCGGCAGGAGCTGGGGGCAATCGCTTCGGTGGTAAGGGACGGGTGATAGTTAACCTGTAGTTTTGCGTGAATAAATTTGTAAACTGTCCTATGTAATTAACATTTTTATATAGTCCTTTGTACATAGTAACACAAGTTTTTGTTTGTAGTTGCATGTAAATAGTTTGCTGGTACGTTTTTCCCCGGTCCCGTTTGGGTTCTCGCCCTTTGTTTCTCAGTGCCCGTTTCTATGTACTTAAAAAGCAGCTGGTGTTCAAAGTCTCCTTGAGGGGTGTGGACTGGAAGTCCTAACTATGATTCATAACTAGAGCAGATATGGTCCAGATACAATTTTATCTGTGCCATATAAAGGCTTGATCCAGATAGAACTTTATCTGGCCATATATGGTTTAGATCTGGTTCTGGTTTAGATCTGTGTTATATCTGCCTAACTTTTTATCTGATCTGATATAAATTCCATATCTGGTGCAGATATGGGCCATATATGGAAATATATTCTGCTCATATAAGGACCATATCTGGTCCAGATAAATTTAATCTGTTCCATATAAAGACTTGATCCAGATAAAACTTTATCTGGCCATATATGGCTTAGATCTGGTTCTGGCGTAGATCTGGGTTATATCTGCCCAATTTTTTATCTGGCCCAGATATAAATCCCATATCTGCAGCAGATATGGGCCAGATATGAAATCCATATCTGGCCCATATATGGAATTTCATATCTGGCCCATATCTGGATTTCGAGTAAGGGAGCAGATTAAGAGCTGTAACAATCCCTCAGAACGGGACATCATTGGGGTATCACTGGATAAATCTCTAGCTGAAGCTAGTACCCATATCCCGGTGGTTAGACTTAGGAAGTCCATGACTGTTTTACTTAATCACACACTGTAGTAGCCATGGGAGGAAAGGCGCCCACAGTCCTTCAATCAAGAGTTCCAGGCACTATCAATAGTAGACTACCACATGATCTCCTTGGGGTGAAGGAGAATAGGACTTTAATTTGCTATGAGATGTTGCCCTCCTAATACGGCTCTTAAATCAGGATGCTGCTACTTAAATGGCAGCTCCCTGCTTGAACGTGGACCTAAGGTATATTGAACATTTGAACCGAATGAAGGAAACAATTTTGACAGTGGGTTTATTGAGAAATCACCGTTTGCTCATTTAATTTCTCTGTACAGGACTGGAATTAAACAAAACCTTTTTGATGGTTAGTGAGTGCCAAGCTCCCACTAGTCATTTTACAGTACACGCAGTAGCCCATTGCCTTATTAGGAATTATGATAATTATAAGAATTACAAGAATTATAGCACTTACTATAACACTCATTCAAAAAGTGTGTACATTTATCCCTCTACCTTTCCTTATACCCCCTCCCTTACCCACACCAGTGTCTTAATCTAAAAAATTTGACATAAATCATTAAATCAACACTGAATCTTAAATCCACTTTCAAAGGAAGAATCTTTTCAAGTCTCTGGCTGCATTTTCAGCTTAACTGAAAAAGAGTTAAACAGCACCCATGAGAAGCACAGCCCAATTGAAAAAGGGCTATAGTATCAAGTCAAACATATTTAGGGATATGATCATACCTCTGAGTGCAATTAGTGACTGCTCTTTGATTGGCATGAATTGAAACACTAGATTCACTGTTGTTGGTCAATGATGACTTGAGTAGTCAGTTGTGTTCCCAATTAAGCTCAGCACACTCACAATACTGTGTGGATGTGGGTTTGAACAATGTTAACTCAGAGGAATTTACCATAACTTTGTATGGGCTGTAATAGACAGGTGTTTTGTTCATTTAGAGGAGAGGCTACAAGAAGATTTAGTGGGGTAATTTTTACTGTCTGGAGCAAGATTACAGTGCCTCTAAATTTCAAACTTTTGGGGTCAGGAGTAATATGTCTTTGAGCTCAGTCATCTGTTGTTGTATAAACTGAAGTTTTATTTGCAGATTTTATTGCCTGATAGTACAATTAGGTCCATGTAGATACAGGTAATAAATCCTGAAAAGTTGGATGGAAATGAGGGAGGGTGGCAGTTACACAATTTCCTTTTCCCTCTTGTCTTAAATTAGCAGAGATCTTGAGTCAAGGATTCAACAGAAGGGGATGTCCTATAAAAAATTTTCAGGTTTGTAATCTCTTGGAGCTAAACTGGTACAAAATTTAACTCATTTTGCACCTACATCAACTATCCTGAAATCAATTTTCAGGTAATGTTGCACTAGGTGTGCTGCTTAAAACAACTGAATGGTTGCACAGTACCGTGGTTAAGGCTTTGGTCCACTCCTTTCACATTAGGATCTCCCCCTTTAGCAATGTGACCTGGGTCTACTGAAACCTGTATTTTCTTATGTTATTTCGCCTAATTGTTTGCGTTATCTTTAAATGACATTGCAAAACAAGTATTTAGTCCACTTGTAAGGCTGTAAGTCCACTACAAGCTTAGGGCATATTAAATAGTGCTGGTCATCTTAAATTTTCACTGGATGTAATATCAGACACTTTCCATCTCTAGCTGATAATTAAACCAATCCCTGTACGAACTGTTTTGCATTCGGTAAATACTGCAATGGGCTCAGCACTTTGGGGGCACAGATATGACTTGGAAAAGCAATATATGCCTTCAGGTTGATATACTGTTAAGCCATAGACATGCTTTCATGGGCTGCAGGGCTCACTAGGGTCTAGATGATAGGTTCACTATATGTTTCCCTAGTGAGTAGACCAAAGATACTTACTCTAAACTTAATAATCCTAAACATAACCATAATCCTAACCTAAACCCTAATCTTACCTGAGGCTTATAGTCCTTAGCCTATATTAATTTTATACCTCAGTGGAATCCTAACCTTACCACCAGCTGGACCAAAGAAGATTTTGGTCTGATCCTTTGTCTAGTGAAACTTGCATAAAGTGTAAGTTTAGTCTAGGCCTAGTGGGTATCCCACTTTCATGTGGAAGCCTAATGCCTATCAAAAAGGCCCTTCAAATTTCCTTCTTCAATCCTGACTCTGCCCAGGCTGACCTGTCCAATGTAAGGATCACAGAACCTCTGAGGTTTTTGGCTCTTATAGTCATGCTCCTTAGCAGGATTTTGTGGGTTACGATAGGCCTAAAATTTATTTATCTTCACCAGTGATTTAGCAGACCAGTGTATATTTGTATCAGTGACAAATGTTGCCTATAATAAATGCAAAGGAACTGTCACATGAAAAATTCTGCAGAGCAATTTCTGCCCATGCAGGTATTTATTTCAAATAGGCCTACTTCACCTTGATTCTGTTCTGCAAAGAATCAGTCAAATTGTACTGCTCACTCTTTTGCAAGGAAAATTTGTGTCAAATATTGCACCATTTGTTATATAGGTACCTCTTAAAATGAAAAACTTTACCAAAGGGCAGGGGGACAGCCTCTCAATTCCCTTAGACCACTCCCGTAGTCCATCAATCAAACGTGCTAATTCCCAAACTACTTTGTTAATTTTGTGGTTTTCCAAGCTCAGGTTAATTGCTGCTATATTGTTCTCACAAGACACCAAGTGGAGCAAGCAAAGCTACTGTAGCATTGCCTGGCATGCATGAGTGATTTTCAACAAATACAGTAGTCTAATATAAGTCTTAGTCACTACTCGCTTGAGTGCACATTGCAGGCGCGGAGCCATGGGGGGGGGGGGGGGTTTCCGGCCTCAGCCCCCCTTTTTCGCCACATTAACAATAACAAATACGTGAAATAGGCATAATGTTAATCTAGGAGAATATTCAAGGGGACTTTCAGCCCCCCTCTCCCCCTTTTTTGAAATGTCTGAATCCGCGCCTGCATTGAGCTAGCTAGATGATAAAGCTGATACATATTGGCCTATAAGTATACGAACAAGGTCGGACACTGACTTCGAATCCCAGGCTCCCGCACTCGCGATTCACAGCACTGGCCTGCGTTGAAATTTGCGAGTGATGAACGTTTTACATCTGGAAAGCGGACTTGCCTTATTCTACTGTGCTTTTCCTTACATTATGCGTTTTGTGAGAGAGACCGTATGGATGGCTACGCAGATAATCGCGTGGCACGGTTTCGCTCCTCGTGAGTCATGTCTCGTGAAATTTTCAGTTGCAAAAACCGTTATATTGATCAATTCTTACGGCTAACTTTCATGAGTTTTCACTATCGGCAATGTCGTAGACGCTGCAGCAATTAATCACGTGATATAAACTTCATGTATGTTTGTTCATATATCTTGTTTATTCACATAAACCTTCAATTTACGGATTTTGATTGGACTAAAAGTTGAAAGACTGCTACATATTATTCATCCTCAATTGAGGATGAATAAAATAAAGAAATAACATTAAAATTATGACGTCACAGAAACCAAGTGTCCCAAGTCTCTCTGTGTGAAGCGATACCTAATAAGCAGCCTGTAGAGGGCGTGTTAATCAAAAGATCGGCACAGTGCACACGCTATGCAGAGAGAAAAGATGACACCAGAGAGACTTGGCCAAGTCTAAAAGCATACCTGAACGATGAACTTACACTGAGCACGAGCACGTACGAGCAGACGTATAGCCTGTAGGCCTTACAATACACTGTGTGTACAACGCGGGAGTACCATTGTGTTAGTGTGCGCATGACGAACACACAGTCGGCAACTCGCCGCTGTAGATGTCTTATATCTAGTTCAATGATGTCCACGGCCACAATGACATAACCATACCTGCGTGTTTTTGAGCTTATTATCTCATCACCCCACATACTATATGTGGTGATGAGATATTGTGGTCAGTTTGGGCATGTATACATTCTATGACATAAGTGGAAAGGTTTTATCTTCCTGATAAAAGTGAACGGAAATTCGGCCTCAATATGTCAAGATAAGAAATATTTCATAGCTGACCCTTCAAACACAGGGCTGGAAAAGTGGACCTCCCTCAAGTTGGGGTGGGTCGTTTTTACGCTCCGACCCCCTCCCCCGGCTACGGGCCTGTGTTATTGATGATGTCATAATTAAAAGGTTTTTATTGCTAAAAATGTGTATTTTGGCTGTTATTTGCCTATCAGTATGTTAGATGGAGGTCTTCTGAAACCACATGATAATTAAGACTGATTACACCAGTTTTAAATAGTGTTGCTTGGTTGCTAAGAGTGGGAGTCAATGGTCAAAATGTAGGTCAAACGTCATATTTGCCTGCATGATGTTGACGAAAAGAGCGTACCGCAAAGTCCTCCTTATCCAGAAGTCCGCTTTAGTTCAAACTTGGTAGGTATAGGCACCTGATCATGAAAACTTGTGCATGCGTAATAGGTTTTTTTCTTCCATTATGTACATCACAAGTAACAAACGTTAAGGTTATAGGCTGAGCATATTAGAATGATGTAGCCGTTAGTCATGTAACGTAAATATCTAAAAAGAGTAAGTTGGGATTAACGTTAGGCTAGGTCACTCACTTCTTAACTGTTGGTATTACAAAGGCCTAGGCCTAAGCCTAGCCAATTGCTGCCATAAAATGTGTTTCTAAAAACTGACACATGTCAATCAAATAAAAACCCAATGTGCACACCCGCCACCGTGCTGTTAGGTCCACCCTGTACCTGTTTACCGTTAGGCATTGGCTATAAACTGTATCATTGTAAACATGAAGAAGGAACATGAAATCTTTAGGGTAAATTCGGTTGCCAAGCTTAATAGCTTCAAATGCCACTGCCTTTATCCACTCGGCCTCACACCGATTAAAAACGTCCTACTGTTGAACCTTTTTGTTACAAGTTTCAGACATTCACTTCCAAATTTCTTTTTCAAAAGAACTTTCTTTAACCAGAAAGGCACACGGTTTCAAACTCGAAAACCGTGCCTGCTTATTCACAATACAAGTCTTGAACAAGCATTTACTGTGGTGGTACACTTTCCTTCCCAGCATGCATCGCATACCAAAGTTACCGAACTCGCTTATTGTGGTCAGCCTGGAATCATTTATCTTGAAAAACGATGGAGTGAAACATTGTATTACCTTACATCAAAAAGATACAGACAGAATATACATTTGTTCGATAAACCAGTCAGTCTCATCAAATGACTCTGAATAAAGGGTTTCTTCCCCCAAAAAGTAGAGGTTACAAGAGTAACGAATGTTACATAATTTGAAAATGTGAAAATTTTGGTGGACAAATTATTCCTGAGCTACAAAGCAGTGAACTTTTCAACGTAGGCATTTCATTTTTGGAGCACAAAGTCACTCATCTGCTTTATTTTGATTTGCCTTTCTTTCTTGATTTACAAAACATCATGGTATGGATTTTTCTGTTCAACAAATTTATTTTTATGTCCCTGTAACAAATGGTTACAAAGATAGTAAATTACAATTTGAGCATCATTAAAGTAACACTGGGCTCGTGCATGCCAACTTCAGTGTGGTAAGTCTGCTTTGTAAAGCAATTCCTATTTGACTTAATGCTACGTACAAAGAGTTATGCCATCACCAGTTGAAAGGTAGTATACAAAGTAAATTGTGCTAAACATTTCTCCCTGATTGTCGCAAGTCTTTTATCGGCCCGCTAAGAGGTATAGCCCATATATTATTTTGAGTTTTCATATTTTAGAAATTCACACAAGTTGTTCTGCAGAAAGTAATAGACCAAGTATCATGATGTGTGCTGAAGCGTGCTGAAAAATAGCGTTTTACTTACATTCATTTGGGCCATTTTGCAATGCAAACCTTATTAACAGGACTATGCAAAGATTCTTGAATGAATTGATGAAGATTTTTTTTTTTGTAATTGCTTAGCTAACCAGTTTAGATTACAACGGGGCTGAATTTGACCTACACTCAGCGATTGTAAAACACATGTTGTGTAGCATTACCACAACTGAAGGGTAAATGTTAATACCTCACAGCAACAAGAAAGTGGGTAAATGAAAACCTTGTGTATATAAATATCGCACGTAAGGATTTTAAATACATCTAGATACATTCTTAGTCTGTGGAACTTTGTATGAATGTACACCATATGTGGGTTAAATAACCAAAATCTCTAGTGTAAAAATCCATTTGAGATATCGCTGTGCGAGATTTACATTTACCCTTTTTGGGTAAATACTAAACCCATTTATTTTTCAGAGTGCAGTTGTTTCACATATGACCTTAAAGCTGTCATTAAATAATTAAAGGTCGTGTGACATGCCACCAAACAGAGCTGTTTCACTTGACAGTTAAAGAATTAAGTCCTCCAATGAAAGATCCGTTAACTGAAATTATTTCAATATCTTTTACCGTTCTTAAAATATACGTCTTCAAAGTTCGATGGTTTCTAAAAAAACTCGTTGCCTATGCAAACATAATGATTTAGAGTGTTGCACAGTGTTAAAATTTATTTTGTTAACCCTATATAAATTTTCTTTAAATTACTGATCAGATAGCTTATAGTTTGTTGAGTGATATCAATGTTTCCGAAGGAAAGAATTTTAACTTTCATAATAAACCCCTCAGGGGATAACAATGCTATCAGTGTCCTTAAAATTAAGGTTGAAAAAACAAAGGCTAACATGAGCCATTATGATATGTCCATCTTTCGATGGCACATATTTGCAAATTTGGCTCATTTGTGTTCCTGATACAAGTGTGAAATAGAAATAACCCTGTGAAATGTTCAATGTTTAATGGATTTTAATGGTAATTGCGGCTATTTTCTGGATATTCAATGCTTTTTACATCAAATATCCAACTATGTTATTTTCATATCACACGACCTTTAAAGGCTAATAGAATTGCCTTTTCTTAATCTGAGAACTGTCTAATTTCCAAGGTAAAATCCTTTGTAGTGAATTGTATTATGATTATGTGCGCTTATATTTTAGGGTCAGGTATTAAAATAATAATACTGTATATCAGAGCTCCGTCAACAGAACATCCTCAGTTTTTGTTTTTCAAGTTTTCTTCACTCAGTATTATATTTCAAATTTTCTCAAGCCTTTAGCCCATCGTGTAACCTTGTAATGGCAAAAAGTATATCTCATCTAAGTTTATTTAATTAAAATGGTGCAGAAAAAATATGATCGGAAAAGTAAATGTAAGTTTAGTTATTCTTTACATTCACTACAAATGAAAGGCCGTTGACTTTTGCGATTTCCCATAACAATGTCAGTAATTAATTATTTGCAGCTACAGTGACTTATTGTGGAACTCTTACTGAACCCTAATAAAACAGTTTAGTATGGAACAAAAGCGTATCAATCAATACTTAACTGAGAAAATTAGTCAGGAGCCCTAGATCAATTTCAAGTTTTCTTTTTAAAATTCGTTTCGTGCGAGGAATTAGTAAAGCTACACTAGCCAATTACATGCCTCAACAAAACAATCAGTGTTTTTTCCAGAGCCAGAAACTAGATTCTTATTTTGACAAAAGCAGATCTGTTCCCAGTGGTAAAACAGATGCTAATAATTCAATTTATTTTTAGAATTACAGTTAACCCTGAGGTAAAATGGGAAGAAAACTGTTTTAGATCAAGGGCATAACGTATAAAAAAAGATATAAAGAAAGTTGTTAATAACAAGTTAACTTTTTACGTTTTGAAAGCACTAAGGGAATCCAATCAATGTGAGTCAGTTTATTTTGAATTTTAATGTATTTAGACGATCCCACTTAACCAAAAAGTAGCCAGCCAAGTAGGGTTAACAAAGTGGTGAGATGAAACCTAGAAAGTTGATACAGTGTTTACCTAATATGTATCTATGACCCAATGGTTAAAGTCGAGTACAATAAAAATGCATTTTCATCTAAATCATTGGTAAGTGTAATTTACAAACAGCCGTACACCCGATTCATGACTTGATATTGTATCTGGGGATTGCACCATCCTTATGTTTCTATTGCTTTGTGCATTGTAAGAGAACTGAGGAACCGTGCTTGAACATACATGCTTTGTATAAGAGTAACATTGTACTTTCTATACTCAAGACCCTCACTGATTAAAGCTACACTTAAAATGAATTTGGAGCAATTGCTGGGATACTAAACGCTAGACATGTAAAAGAGAATCGGTATCACATCATTTATTAAATTACTTTTCAGTGGTATAGGCCACTTTAATGGTATTTCGCGCGGTGCAGGATATGTGCATCGCTTTAGGGAACCTGGAGATAGACAACTAGACAAACTGCCCATTAATAAGGTGATTCTCTCATCATTTTAATGAATTTAACCCAACGTAATTTTCCTGTCCAAGTTTAGTTGCCTCAAAGCTAACTAACCTTCAACTTAAGCACAATCTGTATAAGAATATGTCGAATAGAAGATAGAAGTTTGTTCTAGCTGTGCGAATATCCTCTTCCTTGATTTCTCTCTGAGATTTGTGCATTCTCCAGCCGTCTGACATGTAACGTTCTATTCTCCGTATGTTTCACTACTTGTTTTAACGTTTTCGTTTTGTTAAGCACCGCGAATCAGCATCGCTTGACACAAAAGACCTCGTTCAGACACAGTGATCGAATTGTACCCTGACTGATTTTATGAAATAAAAAGACACTTGTGATACAGTTAATGTTTACCCGATATCTTAAAGCAATGTTGTTTTTTATAATAGCATCTGACACAATATACCAGAAAATGAAAGTTCCTGGCAAAATGACCTTTACTATGAAAAATATAAGACTTACATCGGTCTCTCGATTTGAAAGTTATCAGGTTATTATTGCGAGCTCGGTCATGCACACAGTCACGCTATCTCATTACCAACAAGAGATAGAAAACTATAATGCAGAAAAACGCTTGAACTCGGACATTTTGTTGGCACATGTTTATCAACTATTATTTAGATGATTATTAGGACGATTTGATGAAAAGCTTTAAAAGTAAGTTTAAATGACTTCATGTGTTTCTTTTGTGTTTTTCGTTTTGGTCTTACATATTAAGGTAGGAGACCAGACCAGGAAACTTCTTACTTCCTCCTGGTTCCTTTTTCAATTGCATTGTATCTTGTTTGAGCTTTGTCATGTTTTGATTCCCGTAGGTACCGTATTGTTTGTATAATATGCTTACTTGACACATACAGAATTTGTTGGCATTCACGGAAAGGAAAAAATAAACTGATCTGGACTAAACTGGACTATTGAATAAATCCGTAATGTTATGTTATTATCTTATAAGAAACTAAAAAGGTGTGTCATATCTACCTCATCCTCTTATTATCTTATAAGAAACTAAAAAACGTGTGTCATATCTACATCATCCTCTTCAGTTATAATTGGCTTACATGGGTGGGTTAAAACAGTGCTTGAGGTAAAATTTTGTTTTTCGCCTTCATAGCCTAATGGTAAAATGTCGGTACCGGTACCTCAGAGTATTACCCTCTACCAGTAAGTTATTTAGCATGATGATTAGAAAGTCGATCTTGAAATACAAAAGACAAGACTCAAATCATGGTGGAGTCACTTGAAAAGTTCTAGATGACTCAGTCATTTTTTCGCAATTTGAACCCACCCGTAATAGCCACTGTGAGCTGGCGATTTATGGAATTCAAACTAGTAGACTCCCTCCCTCGCAAGGACCATAACCTGCCGGAGTGGGGGGACAAATGCCCCCTGAGACTTCCAAATTTTTAATAAATGTTGGTCTACGTGTGGAAAATACTGAAATGCTGAAACTTTTACTGTCAAAATTATGATTTCAAGACCCCCAAAACCTGAGAAATTGCACCTAAGGGCTTCCTTTCCCCCAGAGTTTCCCTTGGAGGTCCCCAGACTCCGGCCGTGGATTTGTACTCCTCCTGACGACTGAATCATCGTCCTCCTACAAGATACACCGCTTGAATACACCAGCATATGCGCTGGCTAAAATAATATAGCCTATTTTTTACCATTTTTATTACCTAAACTCAATGAGCTGACAAAGAAACTTTAAACTTTAAGGGCATAGTCAGTAGCCGCAAACCTATTTTGAAAGAATAGCTAAATCTCACAAATGTCCTTTTATTTCACTTTAAGTATCTTTCTTGATAACCATAAATATTGCATATTCAAGGTAAACCAATGATTTACCCCATACCTCAATTACACAACTCAGTGAGAAACATATTGTAACATATATTGTCCTTAAAAGCCATTCATGAAATAGAATGCCCGGGTACACTCATCCAAAATGGGAGTGACTGCATTTGCCTTTTAAATCAAATCTAGTTTTTCTGCTTGAAATCTGTATTTGTTTCTAAAGCATGAAATCTAAAAGGAAAGAACGTTTAGATGCAACTTCAAGGTCTAAAATGGGTCACTTCTATCTATCTTGGAGACTTTTCGACCAAACAGTTTCTTGCAGGCCTACGCTAAGGATATACACAAAGCGATGGTCCCCCTCCCGTAACGTGCTAAAAGCGCTAAAAGAAACTCGCACCTGGTGCCAGCCTTGTAGGGATGCTATGCCACAGCCGAAAAATCAGTAATTAAAATTTCAGATCATGTTATAAGTCTAATTTTTTACGAAAAATAACACTACTTTATAAATAGGAAAACTTAGAAAAAGAAAAAAATAAGAGAAAGGGTGTCATCCCTTGTCTGAGGTAACAGTCCCTTCAATTACACCCTGCCAAAAGAAACAAAAAATCACTAAATAATGAGGATGCCTGGACCAAAGTCAATTCAACCCTTTACGAAGCTTCCCAAAGTTAGCACCATTTTGCATCCAAGCCACCTCACGAAGACAAAACATTTCAAAGAGTGTAGTGTAATCCTACTCTCTTAGACAGCACATCTTGACATATATACGCCCTACCAAAAATAGGAAGAATATCACTAAATAATGATAATTTGTGAAGATAAGATCAGTTCAAGGCATTGAAAACGGTAGCACAATTTGGCACTTAAGCCAGGCCTTACACGTACCTCCCCTCAGCCTCCTCCCCAAGGATAGCACTCATGCACAGGTTAAAAAGGAGGGTCCTCCTGGGTGTTAATTTCCAGGGTGTAAATTATTCTGTACGAACGCCATTTGGTGCTCTATTTAGCTAGTGTCGTGAACTACCCTCCCCTGGGATAACGCCCAGGCTACGGTTCTGGTCTACCATGGGAAGCTGACGAAATCAAGGAGTTGTTCACTTCAGATCTTACCACAACGTTCGAGAAGTGGTTAGGAACAAGGGTGCTTCAAGTTCCAATCTTTGAAAAGGCGTCTGAATACTTTGGAAATTTTACCGTCGGCCGTAAAGGGACGTTTAATGGTGTTCAAATACAGTCACTGTGCTTGCATAGTCAACAGTCTCATCACACGCTTCCAAGATAGCTTAACGACATTCGCAAGACCGTTGGAGACGGAGGGAGACAAAATATATCCTACTCTGGACTAGAAATGGTGTTACAATGTCATCAGTCAATAGTAGTTTATAATAAAATAGTCTGACCATGGTCCGTTTCATAGTAAGGTTACGATCAATCTTCAGTGTGTTTAAATAGTTCTATTGCATGAGAGATCTAACTTACTAAGTCGAGTGTAATTCTTTATGAAGCAGAACTCATGTCTCATAATGTAAAGTTTTTAACTGATATGAATAGAAATAACGTACAGAGATCATAAACCCTGCTAACAACGTCCGCAACATATACAGGCATTAATAAAAAAAAATATACTATCACCTTCTAATGGATTGAAGCACTGGAACAAAAATATAATCACCAGTCATGGCGAGAATTCTTCATCAGATTTTCATTTCTGTGGTTATACTTGACAGTTGAACTTAAATTGTTCTAGTGACCATGTCTCGATTAACAAACAGCCAACAACGAATTAAGAAGTAATCGGAGATAGTATTGCTTTTCAAGTTTGAGATCTGTTCACGTGAGGGAGAATCTCAGACGTAATTTCTGAATGGTTCCAAAGAACTTG
Organism: Holothuria leucospilota; assembly: GCA_029531755.1. NCBI lineage: Eukaryota > Metazoa > Echinodermata > Holothuroidea > Aspidochirotida > Holothuriidae > Holothuria > Holothuria leucospilota. The sequence goes on from CM055983.1 coordinate 20,113,870, forward strand.
GTCCCTGAGTCTTTTATTTTGGTTCACTTGGTAAGAAGTTGACCACATAGTTCAAGCTTCCTACGTTGCGTGGGCGAAATCTTTAGGGGAACAGTTGATGACACCAGGTAAACAGAATACAGAGTGGCGTGCCGACAGATAGTTATCACCCGGTGACTTGCTTCTTACCTGTGCATGAGTGCTATCTTGGGCGGGGGTTCTGAGGGGATGGTACATGTAAGACCTGGCTTAAGTGCCAAATTGTGTTGTCGTTTGCAAAGCCTTTAACGATTATATCTTCACTTATTGTCATAATTTAGTGATATTTTTCCTATTTTTTGGCTGGATGTTAGCCAAGAGGTGCTGTCTAAGAAAAGAGGATGAAACTCTCCTTGAGAAAGTTTTATCTTTGTGAGCTACGGTTTGGATGGAAAATGGTGCTATCTCTGGTAAAGCGTCGAATTGATTATATGTTTAGGAATCATCAGTATGTGGTATTTTTTTCTATTTTGGTTGACTGTAATTGAAGGGGATGTTGCGTCAGGGGAGGGATGACACCTCCAGGTGCGGTTTTACGGGGGGGCTTTGGGGGCTTAAGCCCCCCAAAGTTCGCTCAAGCCCCCCCCCCCCCAAATTTTCAGAGGTTGTGTTATGCTATATTTGCGTGTACTGAGAAAAACAAAATTGTCCAATACACTTGTGCACATCTTGGTCCAGTGGAATTAGTTTGTCAAGGGAAACTGTCGTCTGTGTCTCAAAATCACATATTAGGTTCACGATTTCATACAATGGAAGTTGGGTCAGATAAGTAACATCTATGATAGTATGTACGTACATGTAAATCAAGTTAAAGGATTAATCATCTGTTGGAAGTTCAAAACGAGTCATTTCGTCGCTGATCTCGTCAAGCTATACTAGCCCTTTTAAGTCAAATCTACAGACCCAATCGTTATTCCCATTAATGTGAACAGGTCCAGTTGCTCGTATCTCTCAGTAACGCTTGCTACATTCTTCCAAATAAAAAAAAATATATGCCTGTATATACGTTACATCTACGTCATGGTCAGGGGCGGTGCCACTCAGGGGGAAGGGAAGCCTATCCCCCCTGTAATTTGCAGGAAAAGAGAAAAAGAGTAGGAAAAGAAGACGTGAAAGAGAAGAAAAGAGGAGGGCGGGGTAGGCCTATATCTGATCCATATAGTTACTTCAGGGCTTCCAAGAGGCCATATTCCGGTTTCTACCAGCCTTTAGATACGATTTTATAATGCACAAATGAAGGCAAATTTTCTTAATAGTTCGAGAATATTTCTGTGGACTCCACGCACGTATTTTTGCGTAAAACTTTCCCCGAATAGAGGGCAGTAATGTGTCCAAAAGGGGACTTCAGGAGGTTTGTTGATACATACCCTTAGACAAAAAAGGCTCCTCTTTCACCTAACCAAAAATATTAAGAATGTTTTGAACTCATATGATCTGGTCCAAAAATATCCCAAAGACAACACCATTTTTGCATCTAAGCAACCTTCAAGTAACCAAAATTTCTCAAAAGGGGACGGGGACCCCTCCCCTTAGACCTCTCCCCTAGAACAGCCCTCTTTTACCCAACCAAAATTAGAATTCACGAAGTTATGAACATTTGCCAGCCATATATCAGTCAAAAATGTCCCGAAGACCGCACCATTTTGCATCTTAGCAACCTTAAATTAGCAAAAATTTCTCAAAGAGAGGGGAACACCCTTCTCCTTAGACCTCTCCCCTAAGAAGGCCCTCTTTCCCCCAACCAAAAATTAGAATTCACAAAGTTATGAACATTTTTCAGTCATATAGTCAAAAAATTACGCAAAGAACGCACCGTTTTGCATCTTAGCAACCTTAAATTAGCAAAAATTTCTCAAAGGGAGGGGAACACCCTTCCCCTTAGACCTCTCCCCTAAGAAGGCCTTCTTTCCCCCAACCAAAAATTAGAATTCACAAAGTTATGAACATTTTCCAGTCATATAGTCAAAAAATTACGCAAAGAACGCACCATTTTGCATCTTAGCAACCTTAAATTAGCAAAAATTTCTCAAAGGAAGGGGACTCCCCTCCCCTTAGACCCCTCCCCCACGACGGCGATCACTCAACCCATGTCCCCTATCAAAATAACCTTGCGCCGTCCCTGGTTATGGTACTGTTTTTATTATCATTGGTTTCAGCGTGCGCGTGACCGATTTACATATGTGAGAGAAAATTTTATGATTCTTCCGTTTCAAGTCCCCCCTAAGCCCCCCCCCAAAAAAGTCTCGATCTAGAACCGCGCCTGGACACCTCTACTCTTTGAGAAATAAGTTTTCCTAGATCTTAAAGGGATTTATCTGTGGTAAAGCTTTATATGCGATTTGAAGGTTTCTGGGGTCTTGAAATCTTTATTTGGACAGGGAAATTTTCAGCAGTTCAGTACTTTCTCCTCAAGTAGAACAACTTTCATTTACGGTGTGGAAATCTGGGGAGAAGCTGTCCCTTGCTCCCCCGGCGGGCTACGGCCCTGACTTCTATACTGGCCAAAAGTTGAACATGTTTAAGTAAGTAAAAACAACAACTGTAGTGGTGCTTTATTTTTAACATGGTAAAATTTATATGCAATACCACATCACCGTGACAGTAGGTGTTTTGTTCGAAATAATCTTGTTTAGCAATGGATTCTGTGGATCAAGATATAATTACAGGTTTTTTATCCTCGTTAAAGTAAATGCAGTTTGTGGGGATCATTTCACACACGATTTAAGTTTACTTGCCTTTGTGATCTTTATAGATGGCTGGAAGTTTGCAGGAACATTTAGGGCAGACCTGAAAACAGGTTACCTATTTTCTGAAACGGAGAAGACATCAATTAAAAATTTATACTAACGAAACTGCCTATTTTCACTAATACACCAAGACGTTGTTAGCCCATTAGTTGCGTAGTTAATTCTTGATGTGCCTGTGCTGATGTTTTCATTTTGCATACCTCTCAGTGTAGGTGCACTAGTGGCAAATGATAAAAATTGATGATTGGTTAGGGTTGTTTTCTTCTACAGATGAATACAATTCAGAGCTCTTACAAATCAACAGGCAGTACTATTCAACTTAGTCTCCGTAACCATGTAGAAAACAACACGAAGTATACAAATAAGGCGATTGTTTCCGGTCAGAAATGGTGTGCCATTGCGCAGTTGATAATTGGTATTGTGTCTACTGTAAGTGGCATAATAACAATTTCAACTTCACGAGGCAACATCAACAAAGAATATCCCGCAATCTTTCCCCAGAAATGCAGAGCGATAGATAATTCAAGCTATGGAGTGTGGAGCGGTATGGTAGGTATTCTAGAGATTTGTCATCTGATTTGTTACGTCAAGAGCCTCTCTGATTGCTGGTCACTGGTCACTCTACCCATCAAGCGTGTAATGTGTCAAAATGGTATCTTAGCTCCTACTGCGAGAGCCCACCACTAACAAACTTACTGACCGTGTGCTGTCCTATTCAGGGGATTCCTGGCGGGAGATTTAACCCTACGAATTAAACAATCTAGAAAATCTTTTTTGCGGCACAGTATAGACCATTGGTGCCAAAGTAAAGTGTTCAGTTTTTAATGTCTATGTAGTAGGAAAGGAAGTGGAGTATCCAACGTGCAAAAATTAAGAAAATGTAAGGTATTCCAGGCAGTTTTTGCAATATTTCTTTCCGCGATGCAAAATGGCATTCTGAATGATCTACAAAAGCAGGAACCACTACCCAACTATACGGGCTCTCCTAGCGCAAAATCACAGCTGTCATGGTACACAAATTTGAAATCATTGTAAAAGGCCTACTGGTGAGCTTTAACATGAGAGGTAGCTTGTGCCAGTTGAAAACTTCGTTCGTTGTAGTTCCATGGGACAACCCACTAACATCACATAAATCATCTCCATATCTCGACTAAGGTTTTTTAGTTTGGCCCAAGTTGTTGCTCTGTAGGGTTACCAATTAAACTTAAGATTTCGACCCGCATTTAGTTAGAAAAGCACTTTAAGAAGTTTTGACACAAGTAAACAATATTTCGCAAAGTAGACGTCTTACATTTGAATTTACTCGTGTCGCTTAATGTGCAGTACGCCCTGGCGATGACGTGACCCCTCTCTCCTTGAGATTCTTATAGAAACCTTTATGTGCAGTATTGATTGTCCTTAGAGAAGTCCTGCTAGAAAAGAAGAAAAACATACTTTCAACCAACAGCGGAAATACAAAATTAACCAAAAGTTCAGAAAGACCTCTATTTGAGAAAAACTATGAGTTCTTTTAAACGATGAAGCTTTTCGTGAAAAGGAGAAATGTTTTAAGATTTAAAAACCCGTCCGCAGTCGTTTACTACTATCTATTGTAAGATTACTCAAGTACAGAGCAAAGGCGGCGAAGGGGTCGCCCCAAGCTTATTATCATTGTTTATATTGCTGAATTTATATGCAAATGAATATATTTTAAAGCTAAGGATAAAGAAGTGATATATTACCTAGGCATGTCTTAAATATTAATTTTTGTTCGTAACCTGCTGTCTCTTTATCACTTCCATTTGAATGACTTTACTGCTCCAAAGTCCATACATCCTCTACCACCATCCATTCTGTCTATCCTCAAGCCCATAGCATCAAGTGCATAGCAACAATTTTGCAGTGACAGTAAATTCAAAGACAATTCCAAGGGTCAGTTCTTCGTAAGGAGAAGTATAGGTCATTAATGGTTGCAAGAAGTTCAAGTGATTCATAATGGACGCAGTTTTATTAATTCATCACACCTTCTAGAAGATATTCCCCGGTACCCGCGACAGAACGTCGTCCCTGCAGTCAGACCACGAGGGGCGTAACGAATTAAGAATGTTCTAATGCTCGAGAAGCATATAAAGCATTTATAATTTGAGGGCTAAGTAGATTTGACCTGTTTTACTACAAATTCCAAACACGATCTCAGTTGTTTAAATTGATGAGTATCTACCTTTTCGTCCACTAGATTTACATTACTACTGGTGTGCTTGGTGCTTATAGAAGACATAATATTAAAAAGGTAAATCCACATGTAAATTTGCCTTTCCACGATTATTAAAAAAGCCTTCCTTGAAATAAAAATAAAAATACCAATGTACCAAGCATGTCCTGTGCAAGGTGATTCTGTTTTCTTAATAAAAGTAGTAATATCTTTGAGATCTTTGACAAATTGTTTTGTTAATTAAGGGTCTATTTATGTAGTTCATGCTGAAAAAGTGTAATTTTGAGCCTTTGAAACGATGTCGGTTTTCGTATATTACCAGCATCCAGCTGCTTTACAACTTACCCTGATGAAAGGTACAGAGATGAGAATAAGATTTGTAGTGACCAGCATTAGCAGCATCCGTAGGACCAGCCTTCGAGGTGCCTTGAAGCAGTTTAAAAAAGTTATTCTTTAAATAATAAGAAAGATTCATGAGTCAAAGGTTCACTGCTTTGACAAAAACACATCCCATCAGCCTGTCAGCCTTCAAAAATTAAGAAAAAACATTAAAATAAAAATTATTAAATGAGCGATGAAATGAAACTTTTGAGAAAGATGGAACCATTTTGTGTCAAATAAAAAAGCATTATAAAAGGAAAAAAAGCGTTATTAAAGTAAGGTATCTGCAAGGGGTGACAAATAAAGGATACGTCTTACTTACGTCACTGAAGATACGTTTTTGAACAAGAAAAATTCTTATAACATCTGCTCGCCACTATGAAATAAGTTTCAAAATTGGAATTTAATAGTACAAGACTGATACAATAAATATTTAAAAAAAATGGTGAACTGGTCCGTATGAAGACATCGGGGTGTTCTAATTGCAAGGCCTTTCCTCTGCTGCTATTGGAAAGGCATAATTGGACTTTAACCTACATGATAACCTGTAAGTGGATCACTACCATCAGTTGGTGCATAGCTCAACAAGAAAGTTTCTCTCATTAACATGTTCCACATTACGTCATTTCCTGAGTCTTTTAAGTTTATATACCCGATATGATAGTGATGTCCCCTAGGGCAGGTGTGGGGAATTCCCCTGAAAATGCTGCTCTTTTTAATAGTGAACACATCATCCTACCGTTAGACTAAAACGTTTGTGTAAGTTTATTTCGATACTGTATTCCATAAATCATTTCCTCTTTTCGTCTTAATTATAAAGAGCTAGGTAAGCAAGGTACTTGACAATAATAGTAATACGCCTCTTCACATTCTCTTTCCTTGTTACAGATACCATGCTACATTGGGTTTTCTGTTTTTTCTTGTGTGGTTTCAGTTTCTGGCATCGTCATCATGATGTATTATTTTGCTTTCTGCAGCGGTTGTATGGTAAAAGAATTTTGAAATTTTAAAAGCCTCGCTTTTCATAAACAAAGTGTAAGGGAAAGAATCTCACTGATACTGAAGTGAAGATTATGAGACGGTTGATGGTTTCTAGAGCATAACGTGATCTAAAGTGGAAAGGTGTAGGACGCATGTTTCAATATGAAGTATACGTAAACATTGGATATGATATTGTCAAGGGTGGGGTGCTTGGTTGCAATGTATATAATCTGCTTAAACCTTTTGTCAAAGAACAAAAAGTATGAATTATTGAAACATGACAGTTTAAGCTATTCTTTGGCTCTCCGAGACTTGAAAATGGTGCCTCATAATTTCTATAACTTCCCCTTCAACTAATACATAATGTTTCTCTAAGAATCATTTCGGAGATGCAAAGTTTTAACAGAGTATACTCTTCCAAGTTTGAGATAAAAGAATCGAAATTTCTTGACTTTACGTGGACTACAACACAGACGAAAATGGTTAGGCTTTCGTAATTTTCCATTGTAAATGATACCGGTGGACGGTTATCTGGTCTCAGCCTAGTCTGCTAAGAGGGCGTTAACCTCCTCTGCAGGAAATGAGGCCTTGACTACAGTACTGCGAATTGTTACTGGTGGACTTTACTTAAATCAGTAGAGGACCGTGGCACAGTGTTTTGGCGTTGTCTGTGAGTACATATAAATGTGCTTTAACAATGCGATTTATTAGGCCGTTCAGCCCATAGGATAGTTTGATACACCCCTACAAGGCTACAAAGAGCTTAAACCGGTGCCGTGGCCGACTGGATAAAGGCGGTGACATTTCAAGCGATGAAGTTTAGCAACCATGAGTTTCGGGGCTCGATCCCCAGCCGGGTCAAAGTAAGATGCGTTTTTCATCCAAGAGCAATCTACGGTTTTCCCATCTGAGCTGGCCTTTCAAAAGAAATCAAATTTCATCTAACTTGTTGAGTTGGTAAGCCACCCGACGTGAAGTTGTAACTCATAAGCCACTGGCTTCTCCCACTTCCTTGGTCGCTTAGCGTCGTAAAACAACTGCCCTTCAAGGCCTGAATAATTGTATTATTATTAAAGTGAATGCGTCGTAAAAGAGAATGAGAAATGTTCCTTATCTGTAAAAAAATATGTCTTATCTGTACAAAATTGTAATTTATTTGAAAAGTAACTTCGTTGGCACTTATTCGAATAAGTGATCCCAAGTCAAAGATAGAGTTTTGCCAAACTTGACATATCAGTCATAAGCATAGTATACGTTGCTCTTATTTCAGTTCCTTTCTTATTCACAGGAAAATGACGGGCTCAAAGCGAAAGTATTTTTTCGGTTTACCAGTTACGCTGTGCTAGTCTTGGCACATAGTAATGGAATGACATTCTCCATAATTGGAGCAAGCTTGTCATGTTGTGGAATGGAATGTTGTAACCAGTCAACTACTATGGAAGAGTTCATGGTATGTTAACTCTGCTATATGGTCAGAGTAACAGGTCCAATTCATAATGTTAGTCATATTGGAATGAAATTAATAACATTGATTTGGATGTCTGTATTAACAGCCAGCTTCATTCACTCTGAGCCCAGCATTAGATGAGATCTTTTTATAAGGCGCATTGTTTTATTCAGCTCTAGGACTAGGCTCTCAAGCTTCTAAGAGGCATGCCTTGAGAACGGTGAGAGATATTGAAATGATACAAGAGATCTTTAATTGGGAAATTCGAATCTTCAACTGCCAAGTAACTTGAAAGCAGCTTCTTTTGGTAGCATGTCACCAACATTTCCAGACGTGATTGTTAAATTTACTGCATCTTTGTTTAATGTGATGCTCCGACAAAGATAGACTTTTATATAGTCAAGCTGCACATTGTCCTTTTTTCTTTTGGTTCCATTTGACAATGAACCGTACTCAAGTGCATATTTAGGCCTAAATTTTACAACTTTAAAGAACAAATTGATCGCTTTTAGAAACTACCAATTATTTGAAATATATTCGTCGCTTTGATTGTGGAGTTGGAAAGATTTCATATCTCAACATAATGTTTAATCACGTAGGGATGTATTTTTGTAAGTTCCAGGGAAGTTAACTTTTTTTTTATTTGTTAAGCCACGTCAAACTTTTTTCAGTTGTCTTACTTAAAAATAAAGGGTGTTGAATTTATTGAATTTATTGAAAGGAGTTGGTAGCCTTCAGGTAGATTTTTAAGAGATTCTATCTCACAATATATGTCAACATCTTGGTAGGTCAGTTTTGCAGGGTAGAGCAAAGACAGCGAGGTTACAAAGAAAGGTAATTAGACTTATGGTATCATAGCTCCAACCTTGAACCTCATGCAGTGGCTGAGATCTCGAGGCCCGGTCTTGAGACGAGACCGGTCTCGAAGCCGTGTTTGTAGCATCGACCTCGTGAAGTAATGAATCGGCCTCGTACCAAGTGGCCTCGGAAATTACTTCTTAGAGACAGACCCAGGGCAGACTACCAGATGAATATCTTTCACAGTTTACCACAAATGTGTAATACGTCCTCCGAGAATCAATTTCAATGTGGAAATGTTAAAGAGCGTATTCCATTGACTCTGTACCGCGATATCAATTCATCTTTCACATACACCTCCCTACATACATCAAGACGTCCTGTTCAAACTCAAAAGGAATCTGTTCAATTACTTGAAATGGGTTGATTCGAAAACTGGCCCGAATTGATTCATTTTGAATTCTAATGAAATATTTGACCAGATTTTATAAGATAAATTTGTTAGGTTTTAGCCCATTATCTTGTACATCATTTCGGTAGGCCTATACGGATAACTAGCTGTTTTTCAAGGTGCAACCAGAGCCTCTGCAACCGTGGCTTTTATTTAAAAACTGGCGGTGCATATTGATTGTTGCCGAGGAAAGTATCAGAGCCTATTTTTCTGACTCACTTTAACATGAAGTCAATAAAACAAATATTAAGCATATACCACTCTCAGTTTTGATAATTCGGTGCAAGGGTGGTGATTTGTGTAGGGCAAGTTTGGGACGGGAAGGGGATGGACTGATCAAATATTCTTGAACGTATATACGAAACTACACACATGCCTATGCATTTAACTGTTTGTGAACGTATAGGTGGCACACTAGTCATGCACTTGCGAAAGGAACACCTCTACCCAGCCCTCCCCAAATAAAGAACACCGGAAGTCAAGTCACGTAAAACCGTGAAAATATCAAAATATGTTGACCGCTGACTGGATATTGAAGGCGATGTAACTTTAGGTGTTTCGTCCCTTCGACCAGTTTATTGGGAAACCGAGTCCTTATGATCAACCCCTTGAGTCAAGGTTTGTTCAACAGTCTATTTGATTCCTTGCAGAAGGCAAAAGGAATCTCTGCAATCATGTAGGAAATCATGTGTGAAAATATGTGTGTGTTTGTGACGTTTGGCTTGTTAACACGATATCTCAAGATAGCAAGGATGGTTAATTTTCATACTTCGTATATAGAATTATAATATTAAGAGAAAGATCCCTACTGTTTTTGGTGGAGGTCAAAGGTCATGTGAGGTCACCAGAGGTAAAAAACCGAAAACCTTGTAAACACGATATCTCTAGGTAGGAAGCATGGATGCTATTATACTTGGCATTATAATCAAAAAATAAAACATTTTGATTTTGGTAAAAGTCAAAGGTTATTTGAGGTCACTGGCGGTGAAAATACAAAATTCTTTGAAACTGCTTGTAAACAAGAAGTCTCAAGATAGCAATGATGGATGGACAATCTTCGAACTTGTTTTATAACTTCATCATATTAAGAGGAAGAACCCTATTGTTTTCAGGGAGTTTAAAGGTCATTTGAAGTCACCAGAGGTCAAGAATCGAAAACTTTGAAAAAACACGATATTTTAAGACAGGGATGAAGGACCCTTTTCATACTTGGTATATAGATGTGTTACTTTAAGAGAGGAGGGAACCCTATGAGTTTGATGGAGGTCGAAGGTCATATGAGGTCATCAGAGGTGCAACTACGAAAACCTCGTAAACTAAAGAGACAGTGGGTGGTACCTCCAAATTGCGTCCGACGTTTCGTGACCAACGAAACGTTTGGGCTGAATTTTTCTACCATTCCACAGATAATGTTATAGAGAACATCATTTTTTTCACAACCATAACTAATACAGTAATACTCATTTAAATTACGTAATTGTGAACACGTGATAATGATGCTTTGACTACTAGATAATTAGAAATACCATACGTGAACGAGTTCTTTGGTGGCATAGTGGATTAGAGCTCGGTTTCTCTTGCGGACGGTCCGGGTCCGAATTTCTCTTAAAGCAATTTTTTTCAGTTTTGTTATTCACTGTTGGGTGGGATTCAAAGGTCATATGAGCTCAGCAGAGGTCAAATTGTGAAAACATCGTCAAAATGATGAAGTCAAGAAGTATAAATTTGGGGGATGAACCTCAGTGCAACAAATCACCCCCTCTCAGCAAAGAATCACTAAGGTTATGGGGTTACTAAACTTTAAGTAGCCTACAAAATTGGTGTCCACACATGTAACATGTTCAAAGCATTTTGTTTCTTGTTTATGTACTCCTTTACACAGTATTTTGGTCTTATAATGCAATGAAATATGTAGGAGTAACTTTTTTCTGTTTCCGTTGAATATTTCAGTCATTTTTGCAAGATAACACAAAAGCAGATACTTTACGTATGTGTCCCAAGCCTCCAAGCAGCCCAGCAACTACTTCAGCATATAATGTCACAGATATCACCGACGTAGAACAGATTTATTTTGAAGCCGATAATCCGATAAATAAAGCACCACTGTCTTACATTTCTACAGAAGAGGAAACAGAACAGAAACTCCGAAGTAAAAATACAGAAAAACCTAGCAAGAGATATCACGGCGTCAAACTGTTGCCAACGAAATAAAGTTTGTTCACTTATATATTTGTCAAAAGAGTTGACAAAGTTGGTATGTAAAGAGCGATATTAATCTTTAGTGTGTGATTTTACAGTTCGAAGTATTGTAATGAGTGTACTTAAAAGCATGGTCTGGTGACCAAATTTGATGCTTTCAAAAAAAGCAAAAAAAATTTCTGTGGCAGGCAATGAAAACCCCATCTCAATAGCATCTTGCATTCGGAAGATACAAATTTTTGAAGAAATGCTACATTTTCAGTTTCCCGAGTGCATGATGGGAAATTTGTGATGTCATCTGGGCAGATGGATTTGATGTAGTTTCTGTATTTCTTTATAATGTTGATATCACTATATTGAATATTCCATAACTTTATTAGCTGTCCCATAAGTATGTCACAGTTTTTCACTATATCTACACAGAAAAACATATAAACATTCCAACGGTATCAAATTTCAAGGACAAACAAGGTAGCCAATTACAAAGAATAACAAAAGGAATCTGAGGCAATTTGCCCACTTTGGATCATGTTTTGTGACCTTGAGGAAACTTGGAGGTATTTCTTATTAAAAGTAACCAATCTTTAGGAAGAGATATCTTGAGTTAGGAATGGAGTTTTGATACGGGGTTTGGATGACGTGTAATGAAAATTTTTATCTTTCATATAAGACCCCTACAAAATGCCACCAGACAATGCCTTTAATATAAAGTCGACCAATGTTTTATGACTTTTCCCCCAAAGCCTTACTAAGTGCTTTGAGTATAAAACCCCAGGAATGAGTGTAAATGTTTAGCTTCAAAACTGAGTTCGTTTGTAGTCTCCTGGTTGTAAAGTTATGGTTACACAATGACAGTTCTCGTATTGTAGTGTTACATGCCATGACATTGTTGCAAATTATAAAACAATAGAACAGACGCATTTTATTGATTTTACTGCATTTACAGAACGGCTTTAAACTGTACTTGAAAGCTTAAGTTGATTTAGTTTATTTATAATATATGGGGAGTAAAGTTCATTGGTTGAACACATATCTTCTTATCATCACGAAAGTTGAAGAATTGTATTTTGACACAGAAGCAGGCTATTGAAGATAGGAGCTTAGGCAAGTGGGCCTACTTGACACGAAGTTTAGTATCCACTGTTTCAGAGTGAACCCTTCTTACGATTTAAAAATTTCAGCAGATCGTTCTTTTCATAATCAAACAAAGGAATACATTTAGTGGGTTTACTCTGTTCAAGGAAAACATTCTTTAGGCACGTAACCAGGCATTTGCCAAGGTGGGAGGGGCAATCTTTAGTTGAAATGATGAAATGACGCCGACGGCATCACAAGGGAGCAATGGTGTGAGGTCTTAGGGTTTACTTAGGGCCCCTAGTTGCGTCCAGAAGGCAGCCTCCGGAAGGTTTTCGTTATTTACGAAATTGTCGTCATTAGAATAATTCATAAGCCCTCTTTAATTGCCAATGAAAAGACATGTTACTAAATAGACCACAATAATCACAATAGCCAGCATGAACTGATGATGCATTGAGTTTGAGGATGCAGTGGAGAATGGATGATGGTAAGGGTTTCCCAAGGTTTGGAACAATAATTTTACCCAAGATGTTACACAGGAGGTTATAATGGAAAGCTTATACTCATGATAGTGCACCCGAAAGACCCAGAAAAGACATTTAAGACATTTGTGTAATGCATATTCATGCTTTGTTTAGTTTCACATTATGTTACATGCAAACGTTCTCCTATTACACACCAAATTAGGGGGTAGGGGGTTATGTGTAATTAGAAATAATAAGCAAGATGTGATCGAGGTGGTGGCTTCTTCGCTCCCACCCCTGGGGTCCTCGCCTGACATTCGTTATTTCGATGTAATTGTAATATTTATAACGACAGGGTTTTGCATTAGTAAATGGGCAGCTGCTGTGCAGTAATTGTAAAAGGTGACTCTTTCCACAGATGATGACAAACATGAAATTTGGGATGTAGGCCCAAAGTGCTTCCTTCGAAAGTTATCTCTCAAATTAAGTGGGGGAGGGGGGGTCATTTAGTGTAAGGGGAATGCAATGATTACCACTTGATTGGTTGATAGGAGTTTTGTGCAGAAAGGCACTGAGAGTTTTTCTTATTAAGATGGCAGTAACATCAATTTTGTGTATGTTCGAAATTAAATCCATCCATTTTACGACTACTGTCAGTTTCATTCAATGAACTCGCCATGCATACATTTGTCCCAGTATTTTGTGCAGATAACTACGCCAAATATTCTGTTGAGGTCATATGGTGTTTTCTTAAAATGAATATTTCAATTTACGTTCAAAGCAAAAACCCCACGATTAAGGAAGTGAAATGCAGTTTCGATGAAAGCAAAGCTGTATAATACAACAGGTAATTTTAACATATTTTTATGTCTAGCTACCCTGGAAACTGATTAGTCAACCTATACTCTTGTGAAGCTCTCTCAAAATTAGATAATGAGAACCAAAGATCGGTCCCAATCACGTTGTTCATTGTGTATTATTTCTTTTCTGATTTTTTGAAAGTCAATGTTAATGTTTGATGACAGGTCAATTATAGGTTAGACTTCTTAAAACATATCCAAGAAATGAACATTATTCACGCATGTTATATTCTTGCTGGGCTGATCGAATCACTTCGTCATCAAAGGTGCGTTCTGATTTGAACACTCATAACCTTCACCTTGCAAAACTCTTTAACAAAAGGTTACTTCGAGTGCACTGTTGATTTCTCAAAAGCAAACCTTAGTTATAATTATTACGTATTGCTGGAGTTAAATTGAACGGAGAAGCATATTTTCGACTAGTAACCAACGCAACCGTTTCAAAATTATTCCCTGCCATTTACTCGTTTTTAGTCTTTAAGACAACTTCCACGGTACTAAGCACTCGATATCGGACTGTTTCCATACAAAAGCAAAAGGTGTTAGCTGCTGGGACTTGGCCTCTTAAATTTTTGTAAAACACTTTCGTTTCTTCTTTTTTCCTACAAAGTGAGATTACTGAATGCATGTTGCAAGTTTAATTTTTTTCAGCACCACCTCCCTTACTCTCAGCTAAAAAGAAAAAGTGAGAGTTTGTAAACATGTGACCACTTTAACGCTCCCACCCCCCCCCCAAAAAAAACACCATTTTGCACCTTAGCCATTTTTCATACAGAAAAATTGAGCTCTCAAAGAGTACGTGTGTCACCACGGGTCTAATACACGGACTTAATAGAAAAAGACACTATATAAATGAAAAATTCTAAACATATAGTCACAGGGCCGGATTTACAAATGTGGGGGCACTGGGCACGAACCCATGTGGGGGCCGCCATTTGGCTCTTTGAACAAAAAAACTGATGTAATAGATTAGGCTCTACGCCTAAACTTACCTCTTCAGCGGCTGGGAGCTTACACGCAGACCAAAAATGTTCACCAATTTTAGGCTAAAAGCCAGATGTATCATTGTAGTGGCGAATCCTGCATTTGCCTGCTGGTGGGGATTTTAGATTGTCAAGAGCTACGGTACTGATTCAGGGTAGTGGCCTGAGGTAAAACTAGCAAAGTGCAATTTGGTGCATTTTAGCTTTTGGAATTAATTACTTTGTAGTACAGAACCGTAATGAAAGTAACAAAAATAACTGAAACTAGCAGGATCCAGCCATAAGGCGTTTGGAAAGATTTTATTTTAGAAAAAGTGTTCAAGTTTTCAGACCTTGTTCAGATGTCGTGCTGAGTAAATTGATGCCAAACAAAGAGCCCGGAGGGACTAAGATTTGTCGAAAAGGAATAGGGTGGTTGTCAACTCTCGGACCATTTGGCATAAGAATTCAGGCGTGGATTAAGGGTTTGGGCAAAGAGGGACACCTTTGTGTCTTCGGTAAGTAATGGAGAACAATACGTAAGCGGAGCGCCACCTATGGTTGGCGGGAAGCGCTTATTAAGAAAACTTGTAATGAAAACATCTCTCAGTCAACAGAAGTGGCACTTCAAATGCTCTTTTTGCCTGAGTATGGAATGACATCACAGGCTTGTATATTACTGTCTTTTTTCTTTTTTTCTCGGTAGGCCAATAAGGGGTTTATGTGTCCCCATGATTGGGCGCCTAGCACTATTAACCCGTGCAGCTAACTTCGGGAGGAGCGTGCAAAAATTTTCTGTCTTATTGTTTGTTTATAAAAGACTTTTGAACTTCTTCGGGGAAATTTATATCGATTAGTACTACAATTTTACGATTAGAATAATTAATAAAGAATATACAAATATTGTTTTTTTTCTTCTTTATACAAACATCGCGTCTGAAAACTGAGACCACCGCATTTTAAATACAGCCAAGGTTTTCGCCATTTACAATGATGTTCAGTAGCAACAGTCATTCCGCGACCAACAGAACCTCAAGGATGGTACTGCATGTGTTTTGTGAACACAATATTCTTGACTCTCATATGCTATTCCGCCACACCAAGTTCATTCCTTTCCCCAACGGAGGGGGTGACTTGACAAGGTGTCTTGCTCGGGCAGGACGCATGAAATTCCAACTACCAAATTAGTGATACCTTGATGGAGTGAAAACGGGAATTCGATCAAATTCATTCATTCGTATGAAAATATTGATATTACGAGGTCTACAATAATTTGTGCCCTATGCTATTTTTTTTTCGGTTCCATTCTGTTATTTTTCTGCCAGTACATCTAGTGCCCGAAAATTTTAGCCATGTAGTTTTCCCCCAACTTCCTCGATGCTTTAAAAGTTAACTTATATATGAGCAATCTGAAAACAATTCCCACCCCTTCAAATTTGTCTCTCTTCACACCCTCCCAACAACGCACAACTTCGGGGGGGGGGGGGGCTCATGTGTGAAGATATTTTAATTTCACTTTGACAGCGTCTCCCGAAAAATTATGATAACCTAGTTTGTGGGGGCCACCTTAGTGTGAGAGTTCCTGGGCACGTGCCCCACTGGCCCATGCATGCTCAAGTCCGGTCCTGTATAGTCAGTTGAAAGCTTTTTTAAAGACAGCCCAAACTTTCACCGAAGTAAACTTATATAAATGTCACTTCCTCCATTAACACGTCTCCTACATAGGTGTAGGAGGCGGGGGAGCCGGAGACTGCAGCCCCTAACCAAATATTGGCAATATGCTGAGAATTTTCCGGGCAACTACTTGCAACGATGTAGCTAAAGGTAATCAATAGTTTAAAAACTACCTTGGTAATTAAAATAAAGTTCTGATTTGAATGCATCAGCACCTTATATTCGGTATTAATTCCCCAGTGTGATTTATAACGGTTAAATTTATATTATGATTATCATTGGTGTACTTAAGGCTACCATTGGGCCATGCCGCCGCCTCACTGGTGCCGATTTTTTAGTACCTAAAATACGCAAATTTTTTTAACACAAATTTTACTTCAGAGGTAGCATATGATTGCATGTAAGGACACCTAATTTTTCAAAACTTTTCAAAAGGGGATTATACATTCCCAAACAGTAACCATTTACTGACGAACGGAAGGGCATTGGGCCTGACCCCATCAACGTCCCTTTGTGTATTAACATCGCCCGCATGGCGTGCTGAATTTTTGTCTTTTCGGAAGGATCGCTTCTACTCCTTGGGGTAATGGGGGGGGGGGGGGCTCGGCTAAATCCTGCAAAACTGCGCTCCTCTGTCTTTCATATATACAAGTCATCGGGTTGTAATTGTATAGACGTGTTGGGAAATGTTTCCACGCGATGCATTATGGTAATGAGTCAAAGGTGAAGTGTACCACGCTTACAGTGTCCCAGCGCGGGTGTTGCAAGCTGAGCACTCAGAGCTAAACACGTTGCCGTTGTCATGGTACACTTGATCTTGTGACCCGACCGGAAGTACCGAATCTCCCAACTCGTCTATTTGGTTGAAAGATGAAAAGGAGGCTTCAAGTAAATTCCGTCATGTTATAAAAAATCATTGTTGCAGCATACGTCTCTATGGTCTTCCATCCTTGTTAATTGCATTTGTCTTGTGACGTCAAAACAGCTGCTGCTTATTAGTTTATTGTGCGGCCATTTTGTTGTTTCCGTCACCTTGGTTAGCCTGGATTCATACATAATATATCAAAACTCATGCTTTAATTTAAAGTAAAGTTTTCTGAAAAGAAATTAAAGGCTTTTGACTGAAATAGACACGATGGCGTTTATACGATATAGGTGGCAGTATGTCTGAGCTCCCTTTAATTGTCTCATACCAAATATAGATTCTATGCAAATTAGGTCACAAGATCATAAAAACCGAAATGCACCTGCTCAGTAGACACGTATACACACACTTTGGTACACCCAATAGTGCAACGTGGACTGCGATTATCAAGTAAGTCATGACATCAGTGCATAAGGTCCATACATCTTTTACACTCAATGACGACACTCAGGATACTCCACCATGTGGGTGGACGGGCGGGTTGGTGGGTGAATGGGTGTCTGAGTTTGAGTGGGTGGGTAATTGGGTGTTGTTTGGGTGGGTGGTCATTGCATAATTGTGTTTTGTCTGCTCTGGTTTATTTCCTGGGGAACACTCTGCTAGATAATACCACTGGGTTTCCTAGAATGCTTCCCTTCACCATTTGTGAAGAACTTATACGTTCATGTAAAGCATGCTGTAAATAGTTTTACGTTACTGCACTTCTTGAGATTGTTATGAAACAAGTAAATGAAATAAATGAAATGAATACCGTCTTAATTTGGGAACTTTCACACCAAAATGCTGGTTTATGCTGGCTCTACACAAAATACGTAGTATTTTGTAAAAGGTGTCATCAATTCCTCTTCAAACTTTAAATAAAAAAATTGTTTCTATTTTAATTATTGCCATTCAATAACCTCTTTTCGAGAGCTGGTGAAAACAGATAACCTGGTATACCACCCCCGCGTCCAAGAGGGGTAGTACAAATCTTCGTCGTTCAACAGGAAGTATACTGGCGTGCTATCGCTACTTCAATTCTACCTTAGTTATGTCAGATTCATTCCATACGCCTGTACTACAACAAAATGTATAAAGGTGTTATACTTTTTCGTAATCCCGATTGGTAATTAGTGCCCATCGCCCAGCCTTAATGTATCCAGAAAGTCGATATATCCCCACCTCCCACTTTTAACTAGAATTTCTCTCTTGTATTTATTTTGGCCAGATGCTACCTTTAGTTATCTCACGCTAGCAAAGTATTACGCCTTCTGTCGTTCGATGTTTTCCATCACGCTCGTTAACTAAGTTTTTTCCTTACAAAAATCAAGCAGGGCTTTGTAAAAGTGTTCCTTCCCTTCTTCAGTACGAGCCTTTGCAGACACACTGTGTTCGATGAAAGCATTGAATAACGTGCCATATTCAAAGTGGAGACTTAAAGTCTTTTTTGTCGTAGGTTAGCTACAAACTATTAGTCAGTGATTTACAAGTTAAAGATCATATATCCCGTAAAAGTCGTTTGCAATTCTTGTTCTTAAAATAAAGTTATGCACCCTGTTTATTTTACTTCATTCACTTTGAGTGCATATTTTACAGTAAATCAACTAACTTTAACAACGAAGGATCCCATGTTACAGTACTATTATAGTCAAACTTTAAGCAACTAAGAGCCATTTATCGTTACTTTCCTTGTTTACAATAACGTTAACAATACTTTAAGTCCATTGAAACTATTCTCAGTTTTCAAAAATATGAGAACTGGTATTTTATGAATATCCATTGTTAGTTCTGTCTTTTAAATATTCAACCATACTAAAATAACCTACTTATCAATGGAAACTTTCCACTGCAAATAACCCTTGCAACAAATTTGGTTGTACCACAACTTCCTTCTTCCGGACATCTCTAGCAAAAAAATAATGTGACTTTTTTAAAAGCAGGCTTCCCAGTACTTTTCAGTAGTTTTCTCTATGTCCATTTGTGATCTTACTGACTGCCCCTCACCCATTCACTTTGGCAAAGTAATGCATACTAGCAGGCCCTTAGCCAGCCTTCTTAAGTTAAGGGTGGGGGGGGGGGGGCAAAGTTAAATTTTGTTGCTATTTTATGTATAAAGAGAATATAGGCTACGTGTAGTAGTTCACACAAATGACACCCAGGTGTATATGTTCTGTGCATGGTTGCCTTCCTTTTTGGAAATAGTTTCGTGCGGATCCCGCTGAAAAACAAAATATATGCGATCATGAAGTGATCGATTAGTCATAAATTTCAGTAAAAAATTGGGAACGGAAGGTATTAAGCCCCCTCACCATGTTACACATGTCTCTTAACCCACCAGTTTTATCAATATTTACTAAGAAAGTATTTTCTGTGTTCTGACTTGCTACATGCCAACATTTTGACAAATCTTAGCCAACCGTATTTCGTACAAATACTTAAGCCAAAAGGCACATTTAACAGAAACCCGCTTGAAGTGTTTAGTAAGTGCCTATTTTTACCGCACGTTTAAGCTCTTCTTGGAGGACGTCGGCCAGATTTTTCTATGTTACTCCATGACAAACGTCCATAAAAGCAGATCACATCGTGGTGAAAAAAAGTGGTTACTTTTCCCAGTTCTAGCTCGTCTTGTCTTTTGGCCATTTTGCCACCTTTATTTTCGCCCTAAAACACGTCTCCTTTCCAATTCTGGCTACTCTGAAGCTGTCAATCTTGGCACACAGTAATGTATTCTTTATGCTGCTGATTGAAGAAATGTCTTCAAGTTTCTTGATTGTTACTTTTGTTTGTGGTGGCAAGAGACGTAGAGTAAGGGACCATGAAAATCTTTAAAAGGGATCAGTCGCGTAGCCAGAATTTCCCTTACGGAGAACTATGCAGTATGTCCTGTGATAACCAGCCTGAAGGAGGGGTCTAAGAGGGGGAGGTGACAAATTATGTCTCCTTACTTGCAATCCAGTGCTACATATGCTACCCTTGCAGTAAATTTTATGTTAAAAATTTTTCGTACTTAGGGGTTGTTAAATTGGAAACACAGCATCAGGGAGAAGGGGCGCCATGGCCCAGTCGCTCCCCCTAAATACGCCACAGAGAGGCATTAAAATGAACGTTTTTTAGTTTAACTTTTCCTCATTTGAACTAGAAGTTTCTCTGAGAGGGGCGCACGTCTACAAAAGTAACTAATCCTTGGCCCAGTGGCTCCCCCTAAATACGCCACAGAGAGGCATTGAAATGAACGCTTTTAGTTTAGCATTTCCTCATTTGAACTAGAAGTTTCTCTGAGAGGGGCCCACGTCTACAAAAGTAACTTATTCTATCCGTGGTTCTCCTAACTAACCTCTGGCCCATAAAAATCCATCTTTCATTGCCTCTAAAAGCTAGGTATAAATTGGCAATTCTGTTTCTACGTTATTTACACAAAGAAAAACGTTTTGTCCTGGGTAAATGATCTAATTTTGCTGAGGAAATTGTCTGTCACCTTTATGGACCTTCCCCAGTTTCAACCCCCCACCTTCATAATGTGACTTGTTACATTTTATTATATGAAAAGATAGCAATTTAAAGTTGCACCACCTAGATAAACAAGCGCACATAAAAGTTATCCAAACGTCCACCATTTGTGAATATTTTCATTTCAAAGCCTTCCCTCTTTTACCCCATGAACGATGTGAGCATTGGTCGTACGGGGATTCCCTTTTAACAAAAATGCACTTTTTAATAAAGTCATGAATAACAAAGGCTAAGGCTTAGCGGACATCTAACCCGACAGATGGCATTGTATTCGAGCTAATAAAAGCACTTAGCCACTTGTTCTGTAAGGCTTAACTGATTTT
This sequence comes from Holothuria leucospilota, assembly GCA_029531755.1. NCBI lineage: Eukaryota > Metazoa > Echinodermata > Holothuroidea > Aspidochirotida > Holothuriidae > Holothuria > Holothuria leucospilota. The sequence goes on from CM055983.1 coordinate 20,134,854, forward strand.
CTGCACCCCTAGATGCCTTTGTAAAGATACGTTTGGAAACATTATAAAAGTAGCCATCCGTAGAGGATACGTGTTTCATTACTGGGTGATGATTGTACACGATTCACAAAATACTTCGCCAAGTTTTTCCAGTAAAGACCCATGTTGGTACGTTCACGGATTTGAATGTGCCCCATAGTCGTTTTTGTAATAAATTAATAGAATTAGATGCGACAGTGGGCATAGTTTTATTCATGCCATAATATCATATCTTGCAGCAGTTTTATTCGTGAAAGGCCTAGAATATACCATACATCAGTTTCCTCGGTCACGGCGGACATATAAGAATGTCCTATATTCTTCACATAGTTGAAGTTGCTTGGATCTGCTAATTGCAATATTTGTTAAAAACATCCCTCTTTTTTCTTTAAATAAATAAATAAATAGAAAAACCCTATATAATATAATAAAATCATGTTCCAAATATTCAGTGAATATGTATAAGGACTTAATTTATTATGAGTATGTAAAATTAATCGCAACTGACATGTAAACAATGACAATGACATGTAAAATTCCATCTCGTTCATTACGTTTAAGTGCAACTATTGCGATCTGCAACTAGTTACATTATTGTATATCACAAAGTGTATCAAGTGATATAAGAAGCTAGATTTGCTTAAATGACTTATAGAATTTGCCATCTTTAGTTGATGAGACCTCTGACCTTGGAACTGTACATGATAATTGATTTACAAATTAATTACACGTTAACCAAAGCCTCGTCCTTATCATAATTTATTCAGTTACTATTTTCAAATCGAACTTTTCTGAATTTGGCGCTCAGTCAAACCGGGCGTATTTTGATATCTGTGTACATGAGACAGTTACTCCCTGGAAGATTATACCAATAATGGTGGTAACCACTGCACGATCTAAAGTCGTATGCGTTGAAGTCAAAATGATTACAACTCTTGTACCACCAGCCAGCACGATAATTAGCTGCACAGTTACCACTATGAGCGTCATTGTCCATGTCAGGGGTACTGAAAAATTGGTCTCGATGATAATCCATAGCGTCATAACCTGAATAAAGTAAAGACAACCGTACTAATGTTAGAAAGATTTTGAATATAAGTATTTTTACTGTCATAACCTACAACGTGTTTCTCATTTTCAAAAATATCTCATCAATTTGACAGCTAAATGTACATCGTACATTTTGTTTTATTTTTGCTTATTTGAAATTTCCAATTGGTTTAAATTCATTGTCATGCCTTGAATCAGGGAGGTGGAACACCAGGAGCAAGGATGGGCCTTAACATTCCTCTTTTCCTTGCAGTTTAGGAAGTAAGCAAGGCCTGTACTACATAAAAACAGTAAGTAAATGGGTATCACTCCAAATACAGGAATAATATCTTTTTTAAGAGGACGTTAACCATCTCTGGGTCGTGATAAACAAATTCAATGTTGGCGGGGTTAAATGTTACATTTTAGGGATCAGATACAGGGTTTTTGTGTTTTACTTTGCAACAATCGCTTATTGGATAATTTGGAAACTGGAAAGGGTTACTCCATTGCAAGTGCAAACGCCTTCTTAAATTGCTATTGATACAATGAAAAAATTGTTCCACAGTTCAAAGAGAAGTGTTTTATGACCACAAGTTTTGTAATGGCGCCAACAAGATAGTTGCATATATACTTCATGTTACCTTTCAAAGTTTACGTTTCCGCTGACTATAAGAAATCATCCCTATCAAATCCAATGATAAAAACGTTTATTCTTTACAGAAAACGACCCTTGCGTTTCTATCTTTCTTGGAAACTAAAAAAGTATCTTTTAAGGATTTATATGAAATGTTTATGTCTAATCAACGAGTCTTTAAATATCATAAACGACTGTAACTTTAGTGACTGCAAGGTTGGTGACGTTGGGAGGCATTAAAAAAAGAGTAACTGGGCTAGACTTACTGACAAAACTCTCGATAAGCAATCTTCGGTATGCCATTGTAAAGTTAGTCTTTCATCAAACGTCAACGTCCTGTTTTGCTAACTAAATATCTAAATATAACCTTTCAATTTTCAAGTGAGTATAATTCCTATTTGATCTGAAATGTACAATTTGTGTAATACCAGACAAGAAGCAGCTGTAACTTACGAATCAACACTTATCGCCTCAGTGACGGCCGAGGGTAATCATGGAGCTATCACAAAGGTAATTGACTATCTAGCTAGAATAAATATTGTACTTCTACCTCCTTTCTTAATTGATAAATTTTGTTACCTTGGAAAAAGTATGGCATTTATAAAGACTTGATTAGGATTGTGGTCGGTAGAGCAAATGAGCAAGGAACCAGATTCAAAGACATCTGAGCATATGTTTTTCAAGAGGACCTAAGGCTTTTTATTCCCACAATATACACTAGAGAAGTTGAAAAAAACGTTTGGTTGAATTTCCATCTTTATAGCTCATTTTGTTATAAGCGGTCTAATTTGGAAGTTCATCAAAGCACAGCTCAAGTGTCACCTTCAGGGCCTATTCTGTAAATAAACTGTAATATGTGGAAATTTATTAAGTTTGCTTAATTCAGTCTAGGGAAGGTTTCGGGCGCGCACCCCTCTGGTTAAAAAAGGAATGTTGCTACACTCTCTCATAGGTCGCTACACTTGACTTTTGTAAAAGCTGAAGTCGCCCCTGGCCCTCCGGTTAAAACCCTGTGTACCCTGTAATTAAAGCAATAGCAGCCAAAGCTGAGCAATAATTTGTGATGTCATACGTCTGCCTTCACTAATAATCCTTTGCCTGCTTTCTTTGTACCTTAATACGCTCAGATGACCTTACAAATAGACGCATTCCCTAGCAAACGTTTGTTGGGAAAAGTCATTGTATGAAACTAAAACATTTCATTTCAAAATACGTTGCAGAAAATACAAAACATTTATCTGAGAAGAAAAGGGTGTCTTCACAAATAATCTTTTAGAAAAAAAGAAAGACTTAAATGTGACGAATGTACCATGACGATGGTAGATTGACAAATGGGATTCCTGTTCAACCTTTGTACCTTGTATTATTATTATATTAGGCGTCTTGTCTCACTTGCTTTGATATCCATTTAAATGGTAAGTTTACAAATAAACTGCAAAAAATTGACTTACTTGCAGTACTTGCTGAATCATACGTTCCTATCTCCAACTGAAATTTGAAATTTTCATCTTTTATACGAAAAAGACTGTATTTAGCAAAGTATGCATCTTCATCCAGATTTATCATATCCATTCGTAGTTCATAGTTCTTCCGATTGGTGATATAGTGCATTTTATTGTTACCAAGCCATAACTCATGTTCAAGAATGCCAAAACCGTTTTTGTATTCTTCCCAGTTGTGTTCAAAGCTTACAGAACCATTCACACGTCTTTGTAAAACCTGTTACGGATAAATGAAAGAAATAGTACAAATGAAATACTATATGGAACTATACTGCAAATATATATTAAAATACCCTCTTGTCCTGCCTCAATTAATTTGAAATGATGTAGATCTGATCAGGCCCGTAGCCAGATAGGGCACCGAAGAGAGGAGAGGGGTTCCGGATGGTATTCCTTTAGGGTGCGAAATATACTAAAATGCATCGAGACAATGGTAATGCTTTATTTACTAGGGTGTTAACATTTTCCTAGTGGACTCGTCCTCCTGCCCTCGACCCTCTTGGCTGAGTACTGAGCTTTGATACAAAATGACCTTTACCGTCCATCCTCCGCCATCAATGCTCATATTACAAGGAACCTTGAACGGTTCTCCAGTCCATCCTGATGGACGAATAGTGTAGACGCCATCATCTCTACGACCAGTTTGATATGCATGATAACAGTCGGTGTAGATTTGTGTGTCCTGGACTGGTTCACAAGTGGAATTTTGGGCAACTGTATTGGGAGGGCAAAGCGTGATCACAGAACCTGTGGTAAAATAAAGAACGAATAAAGGTGTTCAGAAGACTACTTTGACCCAATTATGTTGTCCGTTTGGTTATAACGGTTGGAATGCTACCAATGTTTGAAACTTACACACTGATGAAAAAAGTATCACAAGTCACATCATTGTCACTAATGAAAATGGCTTTTGGATTACCATGCAGCAATTTTTGTTGATGTATACCAAAATTGTAGACTAGTGCAAGCATGAGTTTTAAAGTGACAATTAAGTTTATTTTTGAATATACTTACTTTCATTACCACTGAAGTCTCCGACAGAGGCTAGTGAAAAGCTACCCCACTCGTCGGTGATACGAAAGTTATTGTATTTAATGAAAAAAGATGAGCCATTATATAACATCATGTCGATGCGAAGTTCGTAAACCTCTTGATTTGTAATGTAAGATAGCTTTTCATTTCCGAGCCAGAACTCAGTAGAGAGGAAGCCAAAACCTTTTCTGTATTATTCCCAATTTCGATTAAAAGAAACAGAACCATCCATTCGTCGCTGCACAACCTGCCATGAATAAATAAAGTAAAAAAGAAAAATGTTAACAAAATAAAAAGAACAAATTAAAAAGGGTAAAGCTTCCTCGGAATGACCCTGAGCAGTTTTACATGTAGATCTATCTTACTCTTCCACTATTCACTGGAGGCATTTCTCTAGGTGCTCCCTCTTGACAAAGCTTGTCATTGAAATCAGTTGCTCAGCGGGCAAAAGGCGGTTGCCAGCTTGATTGAAGGGCCCTCTGGTGGATAAGTTACCTATTCGACTTTGCATTTGCTTGTTTCCTGTGCCGACTGTGACGTTAGGATTTGCCATCCTACGTTGCCAATGTCTCGTCTTCTTGTTAGCGTCGCGTGCTGATGTGTTGTGGGTTACTTTATTAGTACGGGCATAGATACGGTTCCGTACAGGAGTGTCTAAAGAGGTGAAATCTACTCATCCCCTTTAACGAGGATCTTAGGCATAAATCTTTGGAGGGTACTTATATGTCGCCCCTTATATCGATGCCTCCGGCTTCAATCTCCTCCAATTTTTACCCTCTCTTGATTTAATATCACAGCGAGGAGGTACTTGCATACTTGCTGAGAACCATTGAACTAGAGCCATCAAGCTTCTATGCATGAAAGGGCTAACTGTCTTCCATATCTTTTCTTGCTACATTAAAACTAACCCTCTTATTTCACTTTTGTGGCCAATAATTTCTCAAGCAAGTTTCAAAGGAATACTTTCATATTTTTTGATATGCATTCGACGTACACATCCTATTTCATTTATTAAACTTAATGTAAAGCAATTGACGTGTTTAGTCATCAGCCTTCAAATACTCATCACTAATAAAAGTGACGGTAGAAACCGATATCCTAATACCTTAACTTACCATCCAACCGCCAGAATCTAAATCGTGGTTACAGAAAACTTCGAAAGGCTCTGAATATCCATCTGGTTTGATTAGATATACTCCGCTTGAACTCGAGGAGGAGCATTCATTACGTATGTCCTTGCAGTCTTTTGGGTATTCGGGCCGTTGGTAGAAGAAGTAAGAGGAATCTGCAAAATAATTGTTAAATGCCACAAACTTTCACTATTTTTCGTTTATTGTAATTGTTTCTGCAGTTGGGACCAAAGGTAAACTGATAAAAGGATACCGTTTACAAGAAGGCTTACATAATTTTCCACATTTCAACTGCACCTTAGTGAACATCTAGAATCTACAAATAACTTTTCAGTCCGTCAAATGTTCACTGAACATGTAGTCTTGATTCTATCTGTCAAATAATTAAGATTCATTAAAATTCCTTTTGTAGACACGTGATAGAAGAACTCACCATGGTTTATGGTTGTGTCCCCTTGACTCTGTAGAAAATGAATAACAGTGCTGTTTTTAACATTAAACGTCTATTTTGCTCGACTGATTATTATCCTCAAGTCATCGCCAAAAATGTTCATAAATTGCAAACTAAAACCGTACATCTTTCAGTGTTATTTATATGCTTCTTTTAAAGTGCTGTCCTATAAAATAACTATCGAACCATTTAAAAGTTATCTTAATTGAAAACTGAAGTGGGATTTGAAACCGCTAATTTCATCAAAATTTAGTTTGTGGGGAATTTGTTGTGGAAGAGGCTTGATCAAGAACTGGTTAAAGCATGAATTTTCACAACAATACATAAACAATTACTAATACAACTACAATACAACTACATTCACGAGACTGCGTTTCCTAGTTGTCGCGCCTTTAAATGTCATCGTCATGGCCCGTGTGTGCTTTCTTCAGTATACGATGCTAGTCTCAAATATTGTGTATGGGTAGCCCCTAATACCTCATAACGTTATAAAATGACAAAAGCAACCTCCCGGAGATTGCAGCATTTGTTGGCAGGTACACACCACAAGACGCCACACTTAGTGAATCGCAGTCCATCTTGCCATCTCACGCAGCGTGTGAAGTATCTCAATGAGGGTTTCTGCTAGACCTTCATACAGCCCAGCGTTAAGTTACCGTTTTGGAAGACGTAAACCGTACTTCTCCCGCACCTGTACTGGCTTCACTTACAACACCAATACAATATGTACGCTAGAAAGGCGTACATTTCTCGGTGCATTTTCACACGACTACGATCTTAAACTACTTTGAGTGACAGAAAATGTTATGTAATATAATACTATTTGCAATATGGCAACATGTAACACCATTGTAGGCGCATGTGGTTGTTTAAAAATGGAGTATGCCCCTTCATTGGCATTTTCCTAGCGAAATGTTAAGTTAAGTGAAAGGTAGTAGCTCCATAATAATACCAATCATTATTTTGTTAATAATGAAACGGTATTCAAAGAACAGATGCATTTAAAACTTCTTTTGCGAGCACACAAGCAATCATGACCATTATGGTCAAAGCAAAACCACTTCCTCCATGATAAGGATTTGAATCTTCAAAATAAAGCGATAACTGATTTTTTCCTGAGTATGTTGCCATTGAAAAGGACACACCATTCTAGCCTCATTCAGTACAGACTTAAGAGATTATTATAATAATGTAAGTATCCAGCATACGAACCATAAGCTGCAGTGTCGCCGCCAGGATTTGGGGATGGGGGCACCACAGATGATGCCGTAACGCCACCTCAGTTAAACCCCCAAAGTCTGCGTAAATTGTAATTTTTTGCTCCCTTACGATAATATAAAGCAGTGGGGGACCCTTCATTTGTCACTGCATGAATGTGCCGTCCTAGACAGGGGTATAAGGGGAAGGGGGTTAACCCTCCCCTGCGAGAAAGTTTTGTTCATTTAAGGTTGATTAGATGCAAAATGGTGCTGTCTTTGGAATATTTTTTGAACTGATCATATATGGCCGAAAAATCTCCAAAATTTAGTGAAGTCTAATTTTTGGTAAGGTGAAAGAGAGGAAAGTATGTTGTCCAAGAGAAGGGTAATGTTGTCAAGAAACCTTCTGATGACCCCCTTTTGGTTACTTTACTGCCGTCTTTTCGTGAAAAGTTTTTTACGCAGAAATACCTGAGTATAATACACAGAAACATTCTTGGACTATTACAAAAATTTTCCTTTGCCTTCATTTTGCATTATAAAAGGTATTCTATGGCTTTCAGACACCGGTATAGGGCCTCCGGGAAGTTCTGGACTAATTATATAAAATGGGGGCACTGACATGATGCTTACTACCTGACATCCAAATGATACCATAGAGTAAGACGCCGAACACTTAACAAAATCATATTTTTACTAATTTTGAAAGAAAATCTAGACGAACAGCTTCCAACAATAGGAAATGAGAGGGAGTGAGAGTATAGGTGCAGGGAGGTGATATTAGACCTCTCCGATAGGTATATCAAAAAGGGTGAAGGACTAACAAGCGGATTTCTAAATGCATTTTCTTCGAAAGTGTTTTAACAATCACCATCTATACCGATAATGGCTGCGCTAGGTGAAAATCTTTGAAAAACGTATAACGTCATATATGTACTGTCAACCTCCCACATCATGCTACAGATTAGACTGAAAGATCCCATTCTGATTCGAGGCCTACATTGGTTGGAGATTTACCTCTGGTATTCGGGAAAGTGTTGTGAGCAGAATAGTTTCTTTTATTATTACCTGAGTAATGGTCGTGAAGTGCACACCGTGACGAATGCGCGCGAAGCCGCGCCGAGATTTTTTATTCGATAAGATTTCCATGACAGAACCTGCATTCAAGCCTTGCATCGAGGCACTTTCAATTCCCCAACAAACCCATATGTCAATCAATAAGCTAGTCAATTACCTGGGAATCGTAAAAAGCTTCCAATTTTTGCTGCTGTACTTCTCCCGGAGTTGGTATCGGAAGATATTGATGATAAGAACAACACTGAGGTAAGGTTTGAAACGCGTGATAATTTGCGAAGAATTTGCAAAAATTCCTATAGTTTGAGAACTATTTTTGACAGAAAATGATTACATTAGATCCATGACTAAGTCGAAAACACACCTCACCGTACTCCCTACAGAAATCTACAGCTTAAACGCCTTTCGGGACCATTTCAACATTTTCAGACATCGACTGAGGAGCACGCCCCCCCCCCCCTTGCCAGCGCCACTGATACGAAGAAGCTATGGCACTGGTTAAGTACAAATTTTAAAATATTTTAATATCATTTAGGGACTCAGCCTAACACTGTAAGAAAACGACTTCCAATTTTCAGACTGTCCAAACTTCCAAAACCCAACCTCGAAGGTAACTGTTTTTCACACATGTCAGAGCTTTCAAGACGCTCTTAGAGACGAAAAGGAAATTGGAGGGTTAATACAGTTTTTAAATATTAAAACGAAATCCCCGATGAGAATCTGGATTATTTAATAAAATACATAGTTCACCAAACTATGCGACACTTTTTCTCACAGATCTATGAAGAATTTATGAAGGTGGAAAAACCCATCGAAAACATTAAATGATGCCGACTGCGCAAAAGTCTGCTTTTCCTAGATTGACTGGTAAGACTGTCTGCTTGATTTATGAACAAGACTCCCTGTCTCTTTCTAAATATTGTTCTGGTCAGCGTTAAGCATTTATTAGATACTATGGAAAGTGAGATTACATGTGAGATACAAACAAGACTAAGTTATGATCCAGTTTCTAACTTAACAAGTTAATTTCGGTTTTTTTTTCTAGAGGTAGGAATCAATAGTGACAGTAATGGAAACGGATGTTTTTATCAAGAATTGCCCCGGCTACATTTCTTTGTAATAAAACGCAGCACTCGTATTCCGAATGGAGTCAGTTGAACTCGTCTTTCTTGTTACTAAATGTTTGTGCATTTTACCAGAAATCATTAGAAGGATTTAAGTAACATCTATTCATTATACGTATATCGTGCTACACACAGCATTGATCTTATAGATTTTGCGGAAACAATGGACAGGAAACGGCGGTTTACACTGTGAATGTAAGAACTTTATAACACTGTATATTATCGATTGATTTTATTTATTTGTTTACAAAGACCTACTAAGAAAATGAAGTTAAAAGCTCTGGTGTCTGTGTTGCAGTAACGAAGAGTCGTCAATGGGACATTTAAAGTTGTAAGTTGAAAGTTTGACAATTTTGAGATGGTTGAATCTTCCGCGTTCTCAGCTAACCTGACACGCAAAACAAAAAAGCTCAAAGTCAAATTTGAAATTGTCTGCAGATTCGGCTAATGTGTGTGTCGATATAAATAGCTTTTATTTGGTACAGATATGTGGAGAAATGTGCAATGATTGAAAGAGTTTAAAAGATTCACGCAAATAACTGTTTTCAGCTTTGTTCATGAAAATACACGTTAGTGTGTATTCATATAACTTCCAGTTTAAAATGGTTACCAACAATAGCTTATTAATTCAAAATCGTTGCGATACAAATCAGCGCTCCTACTCCAAGATAGAATTGAAACACGTTGAAAGAGATTTAATCATTCCGTTGTACTAAGACCAGTCTTTCAATGGAGATACCAAACTATCGACGAAATGTAAAATGCTGAAAAGTTAAATATACTTACAATTTGAGCTGAATTCCAAAAGATACAAGTTGTACATAACACAAAGTAACATTGAATCAGGCGATGCAGGAGAGACATGTTGTTTAGCAAACCTGTTCACCGAATAACTGAGACTATAGGAATAATCCAGTATACATCATCGGCGGACGTCCCTGAATTATTACGGAAGACTAAGGAGAACCCCGGAACAAAACTTGTGGCACGGTTCTCAAGCACTTTTTTATTTGAGCTCTGCTTAGTTATTGTGAGTAAAGACGATTTAAGGTATCCTGAGCAGGATACATTTGTGGTCAATCTGTTTTTATGAAGAGGCTATCTTCTATTCTTCAGTAAAGTAATACTTTATGGTTCATTGTAACTGCAGATAGTATGGTACCTCCCAAACCGGCAATCAATATTTAATTCGTTCAAAACTGACGAGAAATCAACTTTTTATAGTCATCGTTTAAATACAATTCTCTGAAATTAATTACAAAATAGTTGCATATTTTTTAGCTTTGCTTTTGACATTCAAATGCGACTGTTCAAATCATCTCATTTAATATTGACTAGCGCTTAACTTTTCTACCCACCTCTCTTTCTACTCTTCTCTGTTGTTCTTTGTGGTATGTCTTCTTTTGTGTTAGCTTTACTTTGGCATATTCTCTGCACTTCGGTTACATGATTATTTGGCCCACAAGAAAATGTAATTTGGCAATGTTTCTTCAAGACCTACTGGATCTAAAGGGTCAAATTGTTTAGACTCTTAACCTTAAAGGGCAAAAGCTTTTGCTGAATTTCATCTGGAAACATAAACTGCAGCTCTAACATGCCATCTTTTTACCTGGTATTTGTCTTTCATGATGTATCAGGGGATGAAATTACATAAAGGTAAACCAAGGAGTTATGTGATATTACTTTTACAAAGCAGAAACACATAGGTGTTCTCATGAGTAAAGAGAACAGTACAGAAGTAAACAGTGCAATAAAGTGATTCAAATTGAAATGGCTGGTTTTTTCAGTTACCGCCAGTTTCATATAAAAGTGTAAAATAAATAATCTGTACACTCGCAGCAATGAACCACCCTACACAATAATTTTTTAAATCTCCTACTTTACCGTACTTGACGTACCTTAACTTTTTTACTGCGTGTTTTTCAACTGTTTACTTTGTAATAGATTACATTAACCCAAGAACTTTATCTGTTTATATAAACAATAAATGGTAAAAAACAAAGATTATCAAAATAGTTAAAGGTCTTTTTTCTTCCTGCAAAAATCGCACTTTCGTTCTGTGATATTAGACTGTTAAATATGATGGGGGTGACAACCTTATATGCCAGAAAAAATGTTTTTCTTCATAACGTACAATTAACGTCCTTTTATGAATTGGTTTTCATTTAAAGTCACATTAATTAGTGGACGCTTCAATAAGTCAATAAAATAGTAATGTAGTTTCAGGCGTTGTAGTTCCGGAAATTCAATCGAACTGTAAGTCACGCTGTGATCTCTTTCTGAAGAACACCAGGTGGTCTTACAGCTTGCTTTTACCAAAAGAAAAGGGGGAACTGTGGAACGAAACAAGGGCAGGCCCATTTTGTGCAATTTACTTCGCAAACTACAGGAGAGAAATGTTTGGAGCCATTTCTAAATATGTGTTTTTTTTTCTCCTTTCCACCTTCCTCTAGTTTCACTCTGTCTTTCTTTTCTTTCTCTTCTTCCCATCTGTCTGTTATTTGTTTTGCTTTTTGTTTTCCTTTTCTTTTGTATTTTTGTTTCTGGTGGAACTGCTTTTATAATCTTTGCTTCCTTCAGATCTCTCACGCTTTTCTGTAGTAGTAATTGTGAACTAAAGAATTTAAAATGTGTGTGTGTGTGTGTGTGTGTGTCGGGAAAACTGAAAATAAACATAAGGAATAGTGTAAAACCAATTGATCAGACGAACGGATTACAAGAATTATCTGTCACTAAGTCCCTCGTTGTCGAACAATTTGATATGGAACTAAGCACAGACTTTTTGCACACAGTTCCACACGGTTAAGGATAGGAAGGGTAACAAGTGTTGACACTTGGCATCAAGGTCATCGATTCTCACTTACTGTTCACTTCCTTTGTAGTAATTAATGCTTAATTAGCTCGAAAAACCTGCAACTGTTTGCATACTTGATTGTTTATCCATCTTATAATGTATACATGAACGAGACTTTCAAATCGTATGCATTGTCCAGACACAATTACGTCATAAATGGCAGTTTGTCCAATCATTGATGCCAAAAAATATATACACACATATTCTAACGAAACAATGGGTTTATTGTTACCAAATACCAGCCTGATGGCAGGACTAAGATGTAAATAGACCAATCTGTCAAATAGCACCCCTAAAGTTTGCATGAAAACAGCAGCACGTCACGATCCTAAAATTACCTTAAAAGATACAAACAAGTAAACGAGTACATGATGGAGCTCCACGGGAGGAGGAGGTAAAGAAGCACCAAAATGTCTCTCCAGTTGATAGCAGCGAATATTAAGTAACATCTAGTGCACGGTGCTAGTCCCATGGGACATGCTGGCGGGGGTTTTAAGGGAACACCCTGGAGGCTGGAAAGAGCCACTGGCAGAAGTTCCCGACCATTCAGGGGTATTGTACAAAATTTTGGGTATTGGAAAGAAGCATGGAATTGAACTGGAAGAGTTTCAACGCGTACACCGTCAGATGACTTGAAAACGAATGACGGTGTACAAGTTGGCACTCTTCTAGTTCAATGTATTGAATTCTGCCTTTCTATTAATTTGAGCATTGAATTATCTATAAAAGGTATTGGAGTTACGATGGACAGAACCACAAATTTCATAATTTGACCACACATTTATGAACCACAGGAGGCTGACTTAATAATATAAGGAGATTGTGGGCGGGGACTACAAGGGGCTTAAGAACAATAATGCCGCTCAATCTGTTTAAAGGGAAGTTAAACATAGGCGTAGAAAGCTTTTTGGAAGTGAGACGAAGAAGGCTCGGGTGTCTAAGTGGAGGGGTGTCCCCCTTTGTCGGCCTTTGTTTCATTTTACATTGCGATGGTAATCTTTTAAATCACCACATATAATCATACAGAGTATTTTGGTGCCACATTTGTAAAATTTGGGCTAGGTTTATTTGGGTAGGCCATCCCTTTTTCAAAATTGGGGACAGTACACCCGATATTCTCCCCAGGATTTCCTCTTATAATTGTGATGCTACTACGTTTACAGCATCATATTCAGTCTTCACTCAATAATAACATAACACTGCCGATAATCCCTGGTTTTCGGAAACTCAGCGGACTTTTGAATATTACTATGTATGAATTTGAAGTATTTTTCATAATTTACAATGAAAAATTTCACACATCTTGAAACTATAAGATCATCCATTTCTTACTATTCCCAAAATTTTCGTGACGCGAGCAGATAGGTTTCTCCTCAAGCATTGCTCCCTAACTTCTCCTGTATCCATGGACCCTCCTGTACACCTTGGTTGGCACATCTAGTGACATTCGCTGCGTGTTTCATCTGTTTAGACAAATTGTTTGATTACACATATTTGTGGGTGTGTATTCATTAATGAATTTTAAATATCGTCACGCTATAAGTATGTAGTGCGTCGTGGCCACGCTATTTCAGTGTCTTTATTCTTTTTAGCGCCCTCTCCTAAAGGATTCCTTGAATGTAAGGGAGACCTATGTACTTTGATTAAAATTTACGAGGCTTCTCCTAAATGAAAGCAAAATTCATTGTATAGTATTGTATTGTATTGTATTGTATTGTATTGTATTGTATTGTATTGTATTGTATTGTATTGTATTGTATTGTATTGTATTGTATTGTATTGTATTGTATTGTATTGTATTGTATTGTATTGTATTGTATTGAGAAAGATTTCCACAATAATATATACTTACTTATGTTACAATATTTACATTAATACTAAATTGTGGGGGAGGTCTGAAAAAAGCTGAAAAGCTTGTACAAGCAGACCCTCTTTTGAGGGTACCATAAGGGTACATAAGAAGATACAAGCTGGAAAAAGAAGGATTACTTGCAAAAAGAAGAGAAGAGGAAAATCAACAAAGTAACTCATACAACACTACTATGCATACAACACTATTTCATTGATTTCATTAGATTAATCCTTGTCTGCGTTAATCAGGTGATCCTTAAAGCACTTCGAAAATTTACTAATTGATGGACAGGCTTTTAATGTATTTGGGAGACCGTTCCATAGAGTAGCACCAGTGAATAAAAGGGACTTACTAAAGCTTAAAGTGTTTGGTTTAGGAATATGAATAAAAGCATTGCTTCTGGTGGGATAGGGGTGGACATTAGAGTTAAGGGAAAAGCAATTACGAAATATGTCTGGGAGCAACTGATTGGAGAACTTGTACATGAAGCTACCAAGCTGATACTTAAAAATATCATGGAGTTAGAGAATCTGTAGCTCAGAGAAAAGTGGTAAACTATGAGCTAAGAAATTGGAATTGGTGATAATGCGGACTGCTTTCTTTTGCATAACATACAACTTATCAATGCAATGTGAAGAGGCATTACCCCAGACAATGTTACAATATGGGAGTTGGGAGTAAATCAGTGAATAGTACAAAGTAATGAGGACTGACCTAGGAACAATATTTTTTATCTTATATAAAACTCCAACAGCTTTATCTACCCTTCCACAAATTACATTTACATGATCGTTCCAGTTTAACCGGGAATCAAGATAGAGGCCTAAGAATTTTACAGATTGTTTCTGAACAATATTAACATTGTCAATAGCGATGTCGATTGTTTTGTTACAACGGTATTGGTAAGGATGAAAGAATACAAAATGGGTCTTACTGGTGTTAAGAGATAATTTGTTTACATTAAACCAATCACAAAAAATTTTCATGTCTTTGTTGATAATTTGTGCAGAATACGTTGGGTCATCAGACTTAAACAAAATACTGGTATCATCAGCAAACAAGCAAAACTTAAGGTTTTTTGAACAAGCAGGGAGGTCATTAATGTAAAGTTAAAATAATAAAGGACCTAGGATGGACCCTTGTGGAGCACCACATGTTACATAATTACATGTAGAGGCAACGCCATTGACATGCACAAAGTGCTTACGATTACTTAGGTAGCTACAAAACCAATCGTGAGCAATACCACGAATACCGTAATGAGAAAGCTTATGGAGAAGAATACTATGATTGACAGTGTCAAAGGTATAAAAATAAACCAAGGGTGTACTTTTTATTATTGAAACCTTCAATTATGAAATTAACTACATCAATTGCTGCCATCGAAGTAGTATAATTTTTGCGAAAACCAAACTGACTTGAAGAGATAACGTTATGTTTATCAATAAATACTATAAGTCGGTTACACAAGTTTTTCAAGAATTTTGGAGAAAGACGGTAATATAGAGATTGGTCTGTAGTTGGAAGGTAAACTGTTACTTCCAGATTTGAATACGGGAATAATCCTAGCAACCTTTGTATTGTCAGGGACTACTCCATTAGACAAAGATAAGTTAAAAACATAAGAAATAGGATTACATAGAACAATTGACACTTCTTTCAGTACATACATGGGAATTTTATCAACACCGCTAGACGATGTAGCTCTCATATTCCTTATTACTTGAAAAATTTCGGAGGGACTAGTTTGGATACAAAAAAAGAGAGTCAAGTGGAGAGTTTCTTTGAAGATAATTATGAAACGAACACGACCCGGCAGGGATAGTATCAGCAAGCCTAGATGCAACGGTTGAATAATAATCTGAGAATGCATTTGCGATACCAGTGCTATCAGTTATAGTTTCATCAAGATAATTTAGAGAAGATATGACATTACTTTGATTTGTGGATTTAATCATTGCATTGATATTTTGCCAGGTTTTTGTTATATTTGATTTACAACTTTCAAATTTACGTTTATAGTAAGAAGTCTTAGCCACCCTAATAATATTTGTAAGCTTGTTTTTGTATACTGAATACTTTTGCTTACGGTGGGGAGTAGGATTAGTAATGTAAGATCTGTATAGTCTATTTTTTGTGTTCACTGAGGAAAGAATGCCACCAGTTATCCACGGTGTGCGATGTTTAGGTCGGCTGCGTTTCACATTTTTTACAGGACAATGATACTCAAACAAATAAGATACGGCCTGAATAAGACTATCGTAAGCCTTGTTAACGTCTGAGATTACATAAAGCCAGTCCCAGTTAACATTTTCTGTAAAGCGTGGAAAAAACTTTTAATGCAACGAGGGCTCAGGTCCCGATTATGACAGAAAGAATTTGCATACGAACGCGGCCTCTTAAAATGATGAATACAATAAATAGGTAGGTGATCACTTACATCAGTGATAATTATACCAGCTGAAGAGAAGAGGGTCATGTCATTACAAAAAATATTATCAATCAGAGACACAGAGGAATCAGTAATTCTTGAAGGTTTACAGATGAGAGGCACAAAAGATGAAGAGTACATGAGATCTAAAAAATCTGTGGCATAGAGGTCTTCCCCATACTTCAAGATATCAATATTAAAATCACCCAACAGGAAACACACATTTTTAGTACTTAAGATCATATTAATCTGGTTACTAAGATCTTCAATAAAAGTACGAGGTGAAGTACTAGGAGGACGATAAATAACACCAATAATGGTCGGTCTATGATTATTCATAACTTCTATGGACATGGACTTAAAAGAATCGGAAATTATATGGTAAATTTAGTTTCATTTCGAATATAAAAGCCTACACCACCGCCACCTCGATCATGTCGATCGGTATGAATAAAGTTATAGCTGGGAATAGAAATCATATGAGTGGGAGTATTAGGGCGTAACCAGGTCTCGGTAACACCAACTACATCAAAATTATTACTGGTAACACAGTTTAATAAAGTAAGGATATTATCATGGTTCTTCCATAAACTGCGACTATTTATGTGGGCTATATTAAATTTAGGACGCTTTAATTACTTTGAAGGATATTAGCAAGCTGGTCAGTATCGGTATATGCTGAATCAGTGATGTTATGATTGTAGGTGTTGTATTCATTATCAGCAGGAATATTTGAAATGTTACTTTCAGAGAAAAGATCATTAAGCTTAGTAGCATTTAATTTTAAACAACTATTTGATATGTTCATCAAACGTATATAGGGAATGATAACGTAATATACTCACTAGTAAGAACATGGGCTGAGAGGCGAGCCATGGAGGACTGGGAGGTAAGATATGCAAGCTCCAAGAAGATTATATATATATATATATATATATATATATATATATATATATATATGCCATAAGTTGGAAAGACTGAACGTTACTGTCAGCAAGAATAAATTACAGACTGTTTAAATCACTAAAGCCATGAATACGTCGTTTTCCTTCACTACCGTCGGAAGCTTTCAGAATACAGGTGATGCTGCCATCTACCGTCCAAACAGAAGAGATTTTGGGGTGTGTCGAAGCTTTTTGCAGTAGTTCTCTATTTCTAGGTGTGAGGTCTTCCTGAATACTCATGCCCGTCGACTTCAGCTTCCTACGGGACTTGATGAAACGGAATCGTGCTGCGTAAGTTGTGAACTTAACAATAATGGGTCTACATGTGCCCTTTAGCTTTAGGGTTCCCAATGCGGTGGCTGCGATCAATGTCCTGTAATGAGAGGGGGAGTGCAGTTTTTCTTCCGCCAGTCTGAGGATGACACTTTGGTGTCCAGCTGTAAGAGTAATAGCTTTTATTACAGTCAAGAAAGCGAAATTTTATGTAAATTAATTTTGTTTAAAAGCACCTGTGTATGTCTATCTTTTAATCTTTTTAGCAGTGTCAACAATTGTTTGTCAACTGGACTGACTGAGCATTTCGGTAAACGGAAAACTTTTGTTTGACACACATTATTTTCATGTGAAAAACACACTCTACAAATAAAGATGTCTACACAAATATATAACATGTCTTCATTTACTTATAGTTTGAGAATAATATACCAAACAAATTTCATAAGAGTGCGTTGGTATAGTCTGTACAACAACTCCACCATCCAACAAAGATTTTGCCTCGTCTTTTGACGGAAATGCACATGCGCCGCACTCATGGCATTCAATTTATAAAACAAATGTACACAACAACCCTCTGCCTTTACTGAACTATTTTCAGAAGCCCCAATAGTCCATTATTTCATCATGCTCTTCCACTTCATGGGCGGATTTATAGGCTTGGTTTTGCAACGATCCCTCCCCCCCCCCCTTCGATTAGCAACAGCTGTATTAAAAACTTTCATGAAAAACTGGTTTAAAGGCCCTACAATTTCTCCCCAAACATATTTAGAAATATGATCATATTTTTAAATACAACTGGTAACTGCACTTTGATTGACATTAATTCGAACAATAGCTTCACTCTGGTTGGTCAATGATGACTTGCACAGTCACTTTTTGTTCTCAGTTGCTTAAACACAGTATGTACTGTGTGGATGTGGCCTTGAGTATTTTAAGCTCAGTGCAAGCTATCGGAGAGTTGTCTAGGGGTTGTACTAGTCAAGTATTCCATTTTAATTGGAGGAGGGGCTAGAAGTAAACTTAGGAAGAGAAATCTTTACTGTCTGGGGCCCTGTTTTAAGGTCTTTAAGCTTTAAGCTTAATACGGTATATGTCCAGTACAATCTTTGA
The DNA here is from genome assembly GCA_029531755.1 of Holothuria leucospilota. NCBI lineage: Eukaryota > Metazoa > Echinodermata > Holothuroidea > Aspidochirotida > Holothuriidae > Holothuria > Holothuria leucospilota. Next base: position 20,153,517 of record CM055983.1, read on the forward strand.
GGCCGTGCTTTAGCTTCGTCTTATTGCAGTTTTCACAGCATTCTTTGAAATATTTGCGGTGTGCAAACGAGTATCCAGGGTTTATTTCTGTGCATATTACATTACATAGCTTTGCCCTCCTCGAAACTGCATTTTGCTTCCTTCTTTCAACTGTTTGTTCTACTTGACAAGAAAGTGAAATTTCAATTTTATATTTACATTTTCTTCAAAAACCACATGACTTCTAAACCACGTAGCATATATTACATAACTTGGTTACTAGCCAGAAACTCTGGGACAAAAGAGTGCTAGTTTCATACATGGAGATTAAATAAATTGTAAAAGATTTTTAAGTAACTGGTTCTTCTTACCATGAGTTCCTGTAAAACTCCGTCATGCATAAAAAGTGATAAGTAAGCATTTTATAAACACCTTCATAGGCTACTGACTTTTGCCCATACCTCTTATCAACCAACCAATGAAGTGGTGATTGCATTCTGTAAAAAGTTACAGATTTATGTTCATAACGTCTTCCTTTAATTTCATGTTGTATTGACTACGCTAAAAAGCTGTTTTCCCAACCCCATCATTATATCGTCAAAGTGAGGTATATCACGTTATCAGCCTCATCGCTTAAGGCCGTTGCAAATTCAGAGATCATTGTAATGCACTTATGTTGAAGATGTATGTTTCAGTCGTCTTCGAGCTCACTGCTTCACCTGACCTCAACAGCCCAAAACAAAACTAGGAAAGAATCAGCTGACCACTTCAGGGGACCAGTTCTTCATGTTTATGACAGAAGGTGAGAATTAACTGCTAATGCCAGCCGGAGAGGCAGTTTAAGAATAGTTTATGAATGTCTTAAGCGCGGGGTATATTTGTGAAAATAAACAATAGTCCTCCTTACCAATAGGCCTGTATCCTGAGCAACCAGAAGAGGGAGGGGAGAGGGGTACATCAACACAGAAGGATCGCCATCTTCTGGAGGATTTGAAGGGGTATCCGCCTCCCCTTTAAGAAATTTGTCTTTAATATAGGGTCTAATTTGCCAAATGATGTCATGTTTTAAATTTTTGTTCCTTTAATTGTATTAAACTTCTGTGTTTTCATATTAATGGCTATGGAGGGGGAGGGGGTTGCTCTCTCGTTCCCCGTACTCTTTCCTTGCTGCGTGCTTGCCTACCAAGCCTTCACACTTTGAATGAGCAAACTATGCATGACAGTGGTACATTCAGAAGACTATAAAATATATTCCATTTAAAAAAAAATGTAGTCAAAGTCCAATGTATTTGGTGAATTGATTTTTTGCAAAACAGCACAAGTAAAAGTTAAACCGGTATCGCGGTTTCTTTCAAGAATAAGTCACAAAACAAAACATGTATTGAATATTTTTGCTGTGTGAAAACGGAATTTATAGCTCTTACATTAAGACTTTTCCACAAATCTCTAGATTTCGTTAATTTTATTGAACCATTAAAAACCGTCCGAAGGCTGCTGAAATTAGGAGGCTGAGACTATAATTTTTAGCTTGTGGTATATTTAAGGCAAGTTTTTGCCGTTTCTCGTGCACAGCTAATGATAGGTTTTGGAAGGAAAACTTCGATCTGAATATCACTGGGGATTACTGGGGCTTTGACCTTTTGACTTAGACGGCTCTGACTATTTTCCAGTCCTGATTTTCTGCATACCTCTTATACTGGGTACTTTTATGAGTTCAATTTCATAGCTGTAGCAACATAGGTTGGAACAGGGGTGCCCAACCTTTTTTAACCCAAGATGTACTTTTCCAGTAGCCACCCTCCCGAGATCTACAAAACATACACTGTCATACCGTTACACATAGAAGAACTTTATTTTTTCATTTTTCCTAGACCCCTCTCGGTCCACTTGGGATCAGTCCGCGGTCTACCAGTAGACCGCGATCTACTGGTTGGGTACTCCTGGGTTAGAGAATAATGAGGTGAAAAGCGTGCTAAATTTGAAAAGGACGAGACTAGCTCTTAGTTCAGAGGCCGATCTTCATCTATAAACTACGCTGACTTGATCCTCCTCTCCTATTGCATGTGAAGGCTTATGAGCATGCGCAATTGAATCTGCTGCAGCCTACATTCACCTAAGATCTTTCTTAGTGCATAGGCTTTCGATGATTTACAGGAATGTCCAGAACGTGCAAACACTCAAAAGGAGAATGTAGACTGCAGGAGAAATTCTACTGAGAAGCTAAAACTTTATTTTCTTTTTGAGGATAACTAGAAATACTTAAGTGCAGAAGTAATAATTAAATGTTGATTGAATCTGATTTCCAACATTACATTAACACTTTACACTTGGGGACAATTAGTTCGAACAATAAAATTATAACTAGTTAAAATAATATGCAAAAAATAATACATGATAATACAAAAATAATACACAAACTTAAATTCTATTTTCTGTTCTGTTTTGAAATCTACCACACTGACAGGGCACCAGAGTGTCGTTTTGACCTTCTCCTACATTTTCAAGGGTAGTTTCATAAAGTCTTAAGAGGACACCGTGATCCCGACGTTGGTCTGTTTTAGAGGGCTTTGTGCTGAATTGGCACCCAAGAGTATCGATCTTTCTATCCATCCATCAGTTATCCATATTATAACTTATACCAGGGAGGTGTTCGGAAGAAGAAACAACGACCAAATCTGTCAGACAATATGAACTTGGAAGTGATTTAATTCTTTTTAGGCACTGCAATTTGATTGACAGGTCTCATTGTTCCTATTGTTAAGTCTCTGTTGACTAAACTCTTTTAATGATGATCTCCTCCTTTCCTTTCCAAATAATCCCAAGGCAAAGTTCATTGTTGATACATGCTTCAAGTGAGTTGGTTTCCGTCAATGACCAATCTTTAATAAAGATTTTCAGGAAAATGACTGACAACAAAGGCTTAAATAATGTACTTCACTTGTGCCCCCACGATTTTAATACGTAATTTCCTGGAAAGATTGCTTAAGCTTATACATTTCTCCCAGATTTTAGCAAATTTTGCCATCATTAAGAAACAAAATGGAAAAGTAAGTTGTAAAGAAATTCTTAGATGACTTTAAATGAAATAATATTTAGCATAACGAATAACGACGAAAGGTTAAAATTTCACTTTTTTGAATGACGGCTGACAAAAAAAGTTAACGAGTTCAACGTAAGGTGTTTCTTCTCATTGTTGTTTTGGCAATGCATCACTGATCTTAGTTGATCTAGTTATTGAAATAAGAATTAAATTGAGAACTTCAACATAAAGGCAAGATAACTTTCGGAAAGGTAGATTGCTTCAGAGAGTCTAAAGAACGTTGGATATATTTTTAACACCTCCCTGTTTGTACCATTTAAATTTTTTAAACGTAGCCGGATTTCAACAGTTCCTACAAAAGTGATTTTACTGCATCTAAAATGACAAAGTCCGCTGTATTACAGCAAAAGGAGACAATGTTACGAATCTGGTTAATACTGAATTAATTTATATAACAAACATCTTTAATGGCCACGGGCATAGGCGGGTATGTTTGAAAGAAAGATATACGTCCATTCTTTAGTCCGTGGTGAATTAACCAGGGGTGTCCTGACGTCACAATACCAACAGGTATCAATAACGAAGGGCCATACTGAAACGAAGGGAGGCATTTCATCATAAGTTTATGTTTGCTGCAGTCCCCGACTACTGCTTCTTTAAGCAGAAGTGGTCTTTTGCATTTTTCTTTCTCTCCTTACGTCACCTTTAGTTTGTCTCACGATAGCAAATCATTAAGCCGGACAAAGTCTTCTCTCATTCGATGTTTCTGACCCACCAAAGTAGAGAACTAATTTCATTGGCTTTACAAAAAATTAACCAATGCTTTCTATGAAATGCTTTTAACCTACTTCAGTACGAGTCTCCACATACACAACTCTTTTCAATGAAAGTAATAAAGCCTCCAACTCTTACGAATTGTTAGTCAGTGATTTACGATATAACACAATCATGTTGGTGTGTCGTAAAATCCCATCTAACTAACTAACTAGTCAGTGATTTACAAGTTGAACAGCTCACATCCAGTTAAAGTCGCTTGCTTTTATTATTCTTGTTCCTAAAATAAAGTTAAGCTGTGTGCACACTGTACGATTTATTTCTTTTACTCTTACAACAAAGGATCCCACACATTATTAGAGTCAAATTTCATTGCAATTAAGCACCGTTTATGACTACTTTCCTTCTTTATCATAACGTTAATAATTTTTTATAAAAAGAACACTACAACTATTGTCATTTTCATAAATATGAGAACTGTTTTTTTTTTGTAATAGCCAACGTAAGCTCTGTCCTTTAAAAAATCAAAATTTTAAAATAAACCTCCTTATCAATTAAACCTTCCACTGTAAATAACGGTTGCAATTAATTTGGTTGTACCGCAACTTCTTTCTTCTCGAAATCTCTAGCAAGAAAATATAGTAATTTTCTTGAAAAGGCTGCGCACTCGAAGTCTATTGTCTTTCTAAGGGTAGTGGTAGGGAGCAAAAGGTTAACTTTGTCCCAATTTTATTTATAGAAATTGTATACATATATGAGTTCACACAAATCAGATCCTTGTATATGCGTTCTATGCATGCATGGCAACTTTCGTTTTTGGAATGGGTTAGTGCGGATCCTGCTGGGAATCAAAGGTGTGAGATCATCGAGTGATGGGTTGGTTATAAACATCATCAAAAATATTGGGACGAATGGTATTCAGCCCTCTTACCATGTTATTTTGGGAGCATTTGCCTCAACCCACCAGTTTTCCCAATATTTGGTAAGGAAGAATTGTGTTTTCCTACTTGCTACATGCCCAAGATTTTCCAAAATTCATGGTACCGTGCTCCGTACACGTACATAAGCCAAAGCCAAACTAAAAGAAAAAACGTTTAAAGTAAATATCTGTTTCCTACTATTTTTACCAAATGTTTTAAGCGCTTCCTCGAGGACTTCCCATGTCACTCAATGACAAACAACCTAAGAAAATTACATATTATTTTAAATAAAAGTAACCAGCAGGATAATTAGTCGCTTTACTCAGTTCCACCTTGTCTTGTCTTTTTTGCCATTTTCGCGACTCTTATTTTATCCAAGAAAAGCCTGTCCTTCCCCATTCTGGATACCAAGAAGCTTCTGATTCTTGAACACTGTAATGCACTCTTAAAATTGTTGCATGGAGAAATGTCTTTAGTTTCTTCATCGTGAGTTTTCCTTTTAGTGACAGGGGATTCAAAGCAGAGGAACGTAAAAATCTATTAAAGTGATCTTACTAAACGTTTAGAATCTGCAAAGGTTCCTCGTTTGAACTTGTCTAGATGTCTTTCTAAGAGGCGGGCACGTCCACAAAAATGACTGGGTATATACTTGGTTCTCTTAACTAAAATCTGACCCCAAAATCCACCATTTAATGTCTCTTAAAAGAATCTAGGTATCAACTGGCAAATGGACATATAACCCTCTGGTTGCTGAGGAAATTTTCTCCCACCTTTATGCAATCTTCCTGAAATTCACCTCCCAGCCCCCCCCCCCCACCCCATTTACTTGTAACTTGACTTGTCACATTTTATTTAATGAAAGATAGCATCTGAAGTTGCACCACCAAGGTAAATAGGTACACATAAAATTTATCCAAACAACCACCGTTTGTAAATATCATTTTTTCAAAGCTTTTCCTTTTTTACTCCATAAAAGAGCTGAGCATTGGTCCTGCGGGGATTCTTTTTAACAGAACTGTACTTTTTAAATAACAAGGAATAAACAGACATTTAGCAAGACGGAGTGCATTATATTTGAGAAAATTAAAATACTCAGCCACTTGTTTTGTAAATCTTTACTGATTTTCTACACCCTTCATAAAGATACATTTTTTTACCTATGATAGCAACTGAAAAAGTAGTCTCCATCCTTACAGGACACCTATTTTATTGCAGAGTGATTATATATGCCCCATTTAAATAACACTTCTCCAACCTTTTTTAATGAACACACCATGTTGGTACAGTCACAGATTTGCATGTGCCTCATAGTCTTCATTTTTGTAATAAATTAAGAGAATTAGGTCCTACAAGTAAACTTTTTTTACTTATGCCATAATCTCATATCGTGCGGCAGTTTATTCGTACAAAGCTGAGAATATGGCATACGTCAGTTTTCTCGGCAGCGGCAGACATATTAACATGCCTTTTCTTCTTCACATTATTGAAGTTGCATGCTTTTGCTTATTGCTAAATTTGTTTAAAACGTCCCTCTCCTCTCTTTATATGAAGAATTAAACAAAATAAGGACACCGTTATTAAATAATTTGATCATGTTTCAATTATTCAGTAGAGTATACATGAGCAATAAATGTGAAATTGCTTACAATTGACAGGTCTACAATTACACGTAAAATATTTCTCGTTAAATATACATAAGTGCAACTATTATAATCTCTAACTAGTTACATTTTATCGTATATCACAAAGTGTATCAAGTGATGCTATTGAAGCCTGGATTGTGTAAATGTTTCTCATAGAATATGTCAACGTTAGGTTGATGAGACTTTTGACCTTGAACCTGAACATGATAATTGATTTAAGAATCAATGACATGCTAACCATAGCCTTCCACCTGTCACGATTTATTAGTTTACCATTTTTCAAATGAGTTGAAAAAAAAAGTTTTTTTTTTTATTTGACGTTCAGTCAAACAGGGCGTATTTTGATATCTGTGTACATGAGACAGTCACTCCCAGGAAGGTTATTCCAATAAGGATAAGGATAACTGCATGATCCAATGTTGGGCCGGTTGAGGTTACAATGCTGACAATTCTTGTACCACCAGCCAGCACGATTATTAGCTGCACAGTGATAACTGCTATGAGCGTCGTTGTCTCTGTCAGGGGTACTGAAGAATTGGTCTCGATGAAAATCCATTGCGTCATTACCTGAATGAAGTAAAGGCAGCTGTCTTAATGATCGTGTTGAAAAGATTTTTAATTGAAATCGTTTTTATTGTAATAGCCATTACGTATATTTCAGCCTAGTTTTACAGATATCATGGTACTCCCACGTTCAAACGTTATCTTATCAATTTCAAAATCAAGTACTTTGCATAGCGCCCGCAGTTTATTTTCGCTTAGATCCTACCTGAAACTGTTTTTTATTACTTAGTTGGACTTAAAATACAGACCTTGTATTCTATGAATATGCATGGACATGTCACTTTTCTTTGCCGCGTAAGTAGTATGCAAGACCGTATTACATTTCAAACAGCGATAAAATCTTACTGGATAGTTTTTCCAGTCTCGGAATGATCTCTTATTTTTGAAAAAAAAAAGAACTTAGAGTATTTTGTGTCATCGTAAAACAGACATAACGTTCCCAGGGTGTAAATTTACGTTTAGGGATTAAGTATAAGGTTTGTGTTTAGTCATTGCAACTATCACTTTGGAGCCGGCAATTTCGGAATGATCTCTTTTTTAAACTTAGCGCATTTTGTGTCATTGTAAAACAGACAGAACGTTCCCAGGGTCTATAAGTTTACATTTTAGGGATAAAGTATAAGGTTTGTGTTTGGTCATTGCAACCGTTACTTAGACGCCAGCAATTGGTAGAGGGATACCCTATTGTAAATATGAAAACCTTTCGTTAACTCCTATTGCTTCGATGAGCTGATTGTAAGGAATTTTAATTGATATAAGACTTGTTTCCGAAAGTTATGTTGAACAAGATCGTTGTACACCCCATTATTTTAGATAAAGGACTATCAAATTCAGTATTGAATACCAATGTTCTTAACAATCGACGACTTGTAGACCATTTCATTTCTTTATCATGAGCTTATCTATCTTTAATGACTATAGCTATGATACAGCTAACGAGAATGTCAATTATTTTGAAAAAGCCATGTCAACAATTATACCATGCTTGCTGCCGGGACGCTCGACGAGTGGTCCTTGACAGGGTCATCATTGCAAAGTACGTTTTTATCTAACAAAAACCTACGTTCCTGGTAAACTAAAACGATCTTTCCAGTCAGTATAACACCGATTTGATATGAAATGCTTTACATTTAGGCGAAAACAAGACACGACACTATAGTTTACACATGTCATAGCATTTCCACTTCAGTTACGGATGAGGGTAATACTCATTCTAGGTTAAAATAGGGGCATTAGTTCTACTTTTATACCGATATATTATAATTGGTAACTTTTGCTACTTTTGAACGAGCGATTATAAAGAATGATGGAAAAATTTGGTCGTTTCAGTTAATGACCTAGGAACCAGCTAAATAACTGTCGGAACATAAGGCCTTAAATATTAACAATATTGTACGACAGAGGTTGGACATTGCACCAATTATCTTCAAAACGTATTCCGTTAATACGCTTTAAAAAAATTAAATGGTGAAAATATTTTAAGCCCACTTAATCTTAAGTATAGTAGCGGCCAATATTATGCAAGGGGTGGGACAGCAAACTGAAGTCCCGAAATAAGTGATGGGTCGCAAAACGTTGGGGGCTTGGGGAAAAAAAATAACAAGTGAAAATTTATGTGAAGAAAATTTGAAAATTTGAAAATTCTGAACTTCTGTTCGAGAGAAATTTAAAACTTACGATTTTCAATGACAAAAAAATTAAGAAATTTGTGTTCTTGTGGAAGAAAACTTTGAATTTTGCTAGTAAACATTTGAATTTTTTTTGAAGAATCAGTCCTTGAGAGCAAGAGCAAAATGAAGTAAATCGTTTGGGCGACTGGTCGAGGTCAGAGATATCAAACTTACTGATATCAATAAGGCTTCCCGACAAAAATGGAAAAATTCCCGGACGAGACAGGAGTATGGCCTGCAGCCCCCTCCTACCTGGCCAAGTATTATCATACTTTGCTTTATGACTCTTAATTTGAGAGGTATATCTGGCATCCATATTTTATGAAATGTGAAGTTTACTGATACAATGTTAAAATATTCTACTCACTTGCAGTACTTGCTGAATCATAAACGCCTAGCTCCAACTGATATTTAGAACCTTCATTTTTTATCCGAAAAAGACTGTATTTAGCAAAGTATGCATTTTCATCCAGGTTTATCATATCCATTCGTAGTTCATAGTTCTTCTGATTCGTGATATAGTGCATTTTATCGTTACCAAGCCATAACTCGTGGTCAAGAATGCCGAAGCCATCTCTGTATTCTTCCCAGTTTTGTTCAAAGCTTACGGAACCATTTACACGTCTTTGTAAAACCTGTAACAGATAAATCAAATAATTAGACTACAGCAAAGACCGTATGGAACTATATCTTGTAAAGCACGTGTTAAACTACCCCCTTGAGCCGCTTCAATGCATTGCCAGACAGGGTCCTGAAGGGAAGTGAGAGAGCTTTTAGGAAGGAGGGTATTTCCTAAGGGGCGAAATACACTAAAATGAATTGAGGTAATCATAGGTTTTAATTACTAGGAGGTAGGAGTTTTTAGGGACATCGCCCCTTCCGATTGGGTTTGATACAAAACGCCCCTCCCAATTAAGTTTGATACAAAATGATCATTACCGTCCATCCTCCGCCATCAATGCTCATATTACAAGGAACCTTAAATGGTTCTCCAGTCCATCCGGATGGACGGATAGTGTAGACGCCATCATCTCTACGACCAGTTTGGTATGCATGATAACAGTCGGTGTAGATTTGTGTGTCCTGGATTGGCTCACATGTGGAATTCTGGACAACTTTATTTGGAGGGCAAAGCGTGATCACAGAACCTGTGGTAAAATAAAGAACGAAATAAAGGTGTTCAAAAGACTGCTTCGACCCTATTATGTTGACCGTTTGATTCCAACGGTCGAAATGTTTGTTACTAACACATTCATTAATAAAAGTATCACAAGTCACATCATTGTAACTAATGTAAATAGCTTTTGGATTGCCATGCAGTAATTTGTGTTGATGTGCCAAAATTGTAGCCTAGTACAAACATGATTTTTAAAGTAACAATTAAGTTTATTTTTTAATATACTTACTTTCATTTCCACTGAAGTCTCCGACAGAGGTTAGTGAAAAGCTACCCCACTCGTCGGTGATACGAAAGTTGTTGTATTTAATGTAAAAAGATGAGCCATTAGATAACATCATGTCAATACGAAGTTCGTAAACCTCTTGATTCGTAATGTAAGATAGCTTTTCATTTCCTAGCCAGAACTCAGTAGAGAGGAAGCCAAAATCTTGTCTGTATTCTTCCCAGTTTCGATTGAATGAAACAGAACCATCCATTCGTCGCTGCACAACCTGCCATGAATGAATAAAAGTTAAAAAGAAAAAAACCAAAATAAAAAGAAAAAATTACAAAGTTTTACATGTAGATCTATCTTACTCTTCCATTATACCCTCGAGGTATTTTTCCGGGTACTCCGGCTTTCCTCCCAGTTGTCACAGGCTTGTCACTCAGTCGGTTGTGCAAAGGGCGGTTGCGAGCCGGATTGAAGGGCCCCCTGGTGAAGCACTAGCCGACTTTTGCTTGTTTCCTGTGCCGACTGTGACTTTCGGATATGCCAGCCTATTTCGCCTATGTGTCAGCGTCCCGTGCTGATGTACTGTGGGTTACTTTATTAGCACGGGCATAGATACGATTCTGTACAGGAGTGACTAAAGAGGTGAAATCTACTCATTACCTGAAACGAAGATCGTAAGCATAAGTCTTTGCAAGGTCCTTTATTGTCGCCCCTTAAATAGATTCCTGCGGCTTTAATATCTTTCAATTTTAACCCTCTCTTGATTTAATTTCACCTCGGGGAGGTACTTGCATCCTTGCTGAGAACCATTGAACTAGAGGTATCCGGCTTCTATGTATGCAAGGGGTGTCCTCTGTATCTTGTCTTGCTAAATAACAACTTATTTCACTTTTGTGGCCAATAATTTCTCAAGCAAGTTTCAAAGGAATACTTTAACATATTTTTGGATATACATTGTACGTACACATCCTTTAACATATGTTAAACTCAATATAAAGCAATTGAGGTGTTTAGTCATCAGCCTTCAAATACTCATAACTACTAAAAGTGACGGTAGGAACCGATATCTTAATACCTTAACTTACCATCCAACCACCAGAATCTAAATCGTGGTTACAGAAAACTTCGAAAGGCTCTGAATATCCATCTGGTTTGATTAGATATACTCCACTTGAACTCGAGGAGGAGCATTCATTCAGTATGTCCTTGCAGTCTTTTGGGTATTCTGGCCGTTGGTAGAAGAAGTAAGACGAGTCTGCAAAAAAGTTGTTAAACGCTACGTACTTTCACTATTTGTCCTTTACTTTTATGTTTCTGCAGTTGGGACTAAACTTAAACTGATAAGGGGGTACCGTTTACAAGAAGGCTTACATTATTTTCCACAATGCAACTCCACTATAGTAAACATCTAGAATATACAACTAACTGTTCTGTTCATCAAAAATTTAATAGAACAGGTCGTCTTGATTTTATCTGTCAAATAATTAATATTCATTAAAATTCCTTTTGTAGACACGTGATAGAAGAACTCACCTTGATTTATGGTTGCGACACCTTGACTCTGTAGAAAATGAATAATAGTGCTGTTATAAACATTAAACTTGTATTTTGCTCGACCTATAATTATCCCCAAGTCATCGCCAATAATGTACATAAACTGCAAACTTAAAAAGTACATCTTTCAGTGGTATTGGTATGCTGTCCTATAGAATAACTATCGAACAATTTAAAAGTTATCTTAACTGAAAACTAAAGTGGGATTTGGAAACCGTTAAGTTCATCAAAATTTAGTTTATGGGGAATTTATCATTGTAGGAAAGGCTTGATCAGAAACTGGTGAAAGCCTGATTTTTTACAAGAATGCATAATCATTTGCTAATGCAACTACAATGCAACTACATTCACGAGACTTGCATTTTCTAGTTGTCGCGGCTTTTAATTTCATTGTGATAACCCGTTGTTAATTTCTTCAGTAAGATACTCAAAGATTGGTCTATGGGTAGCCTTATTACCTCATAACGTTACAAAATGACAAAAGCAGCCTCCCAAAAATTACAGCATTTGTTTGCAGTTACACGCTCTTAGTGAATTGGAGTCCATCTTGCCATCTCCACACAGGAATGGAATATGGCAGTACCTGCAGCATGCTTGGCAACTTTTAACACCATTGTAAGGGCATGTGAATGTTTAGAAATAGAATACGTTATGCCACTTCATTGGCATTTTTCTGGCGAAATGTAAACTTAAGTGACAAGTAGTAGCTCCATGATAATACCAATCATCATTTTTTTTTAAATAATGAAACGGTATTCAAAGGACGGATGCAGTCAAAACTGCATTTGCGAGCGTAGCAATCATGACCATAACGATAAAAGCAAAACCATTTCCTCTATGACAAGGTTTTGAATCTTTAAAATGAAACGGCAATAGTTTTTTCCCCCGGAGTATATTGCCATTGGAAAAGACACACCATTCAAAGCCTCATTCTCTACAAACAGACTTTTTAATAGCCTAATTTAAGTATCTAAAATACGAACCAGTTCCAGTTTTCCAGTTTTCAGACTGTTCAACTTTCTAAAAACCAACCTCGAAGAAAACTAATTTACACATGTCAGAGCTTCCAAAGAGCTCCACTAAGAGCGTGTAACTGCAAACAAATGCTGTAATTTTGGGAAGGTTGCTTTTGTCATTTTGTAACGTTATGAGGTAATAAGGCTACCCATAGACCATAGACCGCCAGGATTTGGTGATGGGGGCACCAAAGATGATGTCGTAAAGCCACCTCAGTTACTCCCCCCAAAATGTTTGCGTAAATTGTACCGTCCTCTTTTTTCCCTACGATTGTATACAGCAGTGTGGAGATCCTTCCACTGACACGAACAAGCTACGGCACTGGTTAAATACACATTTTAATATATTTTGATATCATTTAGGGACTCTGCCTAACACTGCATGAAAACAACTTCCAGTTTTCAGACTGTTCAACTTTCTAAAAACCAACCTCGAAGGAAACTAATTTACACATGTCAGAGCTTCCAAAGCGCTCTAATAGAAAAGAAAAAGAAACTGGAGGGTTGAGATAATTTTGAAATATTAACCCTAAATCCCTAATACTTTTTTTCTAGAGTTAGGGATGTGAGTGGAAAGGAAAGGACTAAGTAGCGACAGTAATGGGGAAAGGATTTATTAGTGATAGTGATGGAAACGGATGTTTTATCAGGAATTGCGCCGGTTGCATTTGTTTGTAATAAAACGCGCAGAACTTGTCTTTTGAATGGAGTCACTTAAACTGGTTTTGTTGCATATCGTGTTTTCTGGCTTAAATAAATTTTCCATGATCTCGTTCTTGTTACGAAATATTTGTGCATTTTACCAAAAGTTAGTAAAAAGAAAATTTAAGTAACCCCTATTCTTAACACGTATCGTGTTACACACAGCATTGATCCTATAAATTTTGCGGAAACAATGGACAGGAAACGGCAGTTTATACTGTGAATATAATAACTGTATTACATTTTATATTATCAATTGGTTTTATTTATTTATTTGTTTACAAAGACCTATAAAGAAAATGATGTAAGATGCTCTGGTGTCTGTCATGCAATAACGAAGAGTCGTCAATGCGACATTAAAGGGAAACAATTGTACAGCTTTCTAAGCAAGTACAACATTTAGAACACATTTTTCCAAGCATTGTGATACCATTAACAACTAATATAACTCAATATCTTATTAAACACGAATTTTTCAAAAAATTTTTGAAACTCACTAAAATGCCACTGCGTAGGCAGTCATGATATTGTGATATTACCCACAATGCAACGGAACTGTGATGTCACACCTGCACCTCCCGGCGGGTTTTACAACAACTGTTTGTGTAGTTTGTAAGCACACACCTACAGTATTCACGGTAACGTCAAAACTTTCTTTAATTTTCAAAAAATGCAGCGGTAAAATTTGCCATTAAAATCCAGAAATCTGTACATTACTATCTAATATCATCATACAGCCTTCTTCTAACTTGATACGTACGATTTTTAACCAGTTAAAAAGTTCGAGAAAATCCTTCACCCTACACTTATAAGTGCATCTCGAAATCCATATTGACTCTATATGGCATATCAAAAACACATGCATGGTACTGACCACTGCACTGCATCGCCGTACGTAGTCCGAAGGGATTCGATCATACTTGTCAAAACGTTTTAGATTTTTCTAAACTCTCAACAGCCAATCTGCCAATAAAAGTTGTAAAATTCAAAGTAAAATATTCAAACAATACACAGAAGTCTCTTACCAGACAAAATGCGTCTGATTGAAGCTTACTCAACCAAAAAGAAATTCTGTGCCTGTTACCGAAAGCTCGAGGCAGCCATGATGGGAACACATCGCCGAGAATGGTTACGCTTGCTTCCGGTAGACTCAAATACAACTCTCGACTGACATTTCAAGGTGTTGCTGAAAGAATGCGGCCTGAGTACTCCACCAAATATGCAATAATCGATATCATACTTCACAGTGTCTATGCAAAATCCTCATTATATGCACTAAATCAGAAAATATCACAAGACTTTCGTCTCGAACGAAAGCCAGGCCCTAGCGAACCGTATAGGTGTTTTAAGGAGAATAGTGTTTCCATAAGTTAGACAAAAATTTCCCTCAGTGGATCAGAGTTTCCTTAAGTTTTCATGACTACTACCGAAGAGTTGAATCTCTTAATGTTCTTATGGTAACATAAGAGTAAAACCAGATAATCATCATTTACGTATAGAAATCTTTATGAAAAACTATCCAAACACCGCATGAACACAGCCCTTCAGCGTAATACCATGGGCTCGGAAAATGGAACCACTGAAAGAGAGTATTCCCTGATAGCATCCTCTTGCAATACTACGAAAAATAAATGGGCAAGAACTATTTAGTATTTTTAGCTGTGGGGCATAAAAATCCCACCGAAGTTTTTGTAATACTTTCTATATTTTTTTGTGATTAAAAATACATAATTTTGAAATTTTGAACCACCACTCAGAAAAATTAAGAAGGCCTATTTAAATTTATTTGAGCTGGCAACATTTTGCTCTGGAAATCGTGAGGTGCGTGTTGTACGTCAGCAATCAGCTGATATCTAGTCGTCTTCTTTCGAATATGTCTGCGCACATGCCAGCAAGCGAGGGAAATTTGAAATATATTATTCTTAATAAAGGTTTCATGTTTCACCAGGTAAAGATTATCTGTAGTATTTATATGTATACTACACATATATAAAGGGTCAAATGGCCACTATTGTTCCCCTTTAAAGCTGTAAGTTGAAAGTTTATAGATTTTAAAATGGTTTAATCTTCAGTCCGCGTTCTCAGCTAATCTGACATGCAAAACATTACAGCTTAAAGTCAAATTTGAAATTGTCTGTGTAGGTTAAGGTGCGTGTCGGTATAGTTAGCTTTTATTTGGTACAGATCTGTGGGAAAATGTGCGGCGATTGAAATAATTTAAAAGATTCACGTATGGAAGAACTGTTTTCAGCTTACGTTCATGATTACTACACGTTAGTGTGTTATCATATTATTTCAATTTGTAATGGTTACCAACAAAAGCTTATTAATTCAAAATCGTTGCAATACAAATCTGCGCTCCTACTCCAAGATAGAATTGAATCACCTTAAAAGAGATTTAATCATTCCGTTCTACCAAGACCAGTCTTTCAATCGAGAAACCAAACTATCGATTAATGTAAAATGCTGAAAAGTTAAATATACTTACAATTTGAGCTGAATTCCAAAAGATACACGTTGTACATAACACAAAGTAATACTGAACCAGGCGATGCAGGAGAGACATGTTGTTTAGCAAACCTGTTCACAAAATAACTGAGACTATAGTAATAACCCAGTATACATCATCGGTGAACGATCTCTGAATGATTACGGAAGACTACGGAGAACACCGGAACAAAGCTTGTGGCACGATTCTCAAGCACATTTTTATTGAGTTCTGCTTAGTGCTTTTGCGAAAAGACGATTTAAGGTATCCTGAGCAGGACACTTTTGTAGTCAATCCGTTTTTATGAAGAGGCTATCTTTTGTTCTTCAGTAAAGCAATACTTGATCGTTCATTGTAACTACAGATAGTATCGTACCTCTCAAACCAGCAATCAATATTTAATTCGTTCAAAACTGACGAGAAATCAACTTTTTATAGTCATCTTTTAAATACAAATACCTGAAATTAATTGTAAAATCCCGCAAAAATAGTTGTATATTTTAGCTTTGCTTTGACATTCAAATGCGACTCTTCAAATTATTTCATTTAATATTGACTAGCGCTTGACTTTTCTACCCACCTCTCATTCTCCTCTTCCCTGTTGTTCTTTGTAGTATGTCTTCTTTTGTGTTAGCTTTACTTTGGCATATTCTCTGCACTTCGGTTACGTGAGTGATTATTTGGCCCACAAGAAAATGTAATTTTTTTTTTTTTTTGGCAATGTTTCTTCAAAACCTACTGGATCTAAAGGGTTAAATTTTAGACTCTTACTTTTAAAGGGCAAAAGCTTTTGCTGAATTTCTTCCAAAACATAATACTGTAGCTCTAACATGTTGTCCGTTTTTCTCTGGTATTTGTATTTCATGATGTATCAGAGGCTGAAAATTACGTAAGGTAACCCAAGGATTTGTCTGACATTACCTTCACCAAGCAGAAACACAAAGGCTTCCTAATGAGTAAAGAGAACAGTACAAAAATAAACAGTGCAATAAAGTGATTCAAATTGAAATGGCTGGTTTTTCAGTTACCGCCAATTTAATATCAAAGTGTAAAACAAGAGGGCAATCCAGGGAGTTGCTTATCTCATCGCTAGCACACGCATTAAGCCATATAACTCACAGGAACAAATTTCTCTCTTCCTTGTGGCATAAGGCCTACACATAACTGCAGGGACCGCTGAGACAGCTTTAGCCCTCACACTTTTTCTGCCGTGGGTATTTTGGACCGCAGTAAACTGCATTTATTTTATTGAACATATTGGGCGGCTTTGATTATTAACCCCCGCACTTCAAAATTGGCTCCCCGGTCTCTGAATAAGTGCACTTGAATAAGCTCATAGTCTATCCATATGTATGTCAGTTTCTATGGTATCTTCAAATTACTCACTTTAATATCGGCCTTTAATTTTTCACGCGCTCACAAAGTGAAAGCAACTACCAGCGCGTTCGTCGACGATAACGCAGAAGTACGTTTGAAGTATTCTAGATAAAAAGACAGGCCAACTAATTTCTGCGCGTATACAATGCTTACGCAAGCTGCGTTGTTCTAACAATGACGTTTTCTGTAATGCGTGCCTATTATACGCACATCACCGAATAGAAAGGCACGTATGTCAAATCCGCACTGCCGCCCTGATATTTGCATCTCCATGCGCCCTTTTGTTCTGCAAAAAGGACGAATTCAGTGCGCTTTACAGAAAATCTGTGCACACAATATGATATGCGGAAGGCACATTCATCATATGTGCGAAATTTCATGTACGTAGAATGTTTCCTTCTGGAGTTATACTTAAAATGCTAAAAAAATGTAATTTTTCACAAAAATTGACCTTTGACCTTATTTCACATGACCTTTGATCCCGGTCGCCATGGCAACCATATATTTTGGTAGTATTAGGCAGGTTCATCATATGTGTGAAGTTTCATGTATGTGGAATGTTTCCTTCTGGAATTATACTAAAAAAACTAAGAAAATGTGATTTCTCACAAAAATTGATCTTTGACCTTGGTTGCCATGGCAACCATATATTTTGGTAGCATTAGACATGTTCATCATATGAGTGAAGTTCTGTGTATGTGGAATGTTTCCTTGTGGAATTATACTAAAAATACTAAAAAAAATGTGATTTTTTACAAAAATTGACCTTTGGCCTTATTTCACGTGACCTTTGATCCCGGTCGCCATGGCAACCATATATTAAGGTAGAATTAGGCAGGTTCATCATATGTGTGAAGTTTCATGTATGTGGAATGTTTCCTTCTGGAATTATACTAAAAAAAATTAGAAAATGTGATTTCTCACAAAAATTGATCTTTGACCTTGGTTGCCATGGCAACCATATATTTTGGTAGCATTAGACATGTTCATTATACGTGTGAAGTTTTGTGTATGTGGAATGTTCCCTTCTGGAATTATACTAAATAAAAACTAAAAAATGTGATTTCTCAGAAAAATTGATCTTTGAGCTTGGTTGCCATGGCAACCATATATTCTGGTGGTATTAGGTACGTTCATCATATGTGCAAAGTTTCATGTACGTGGAATGTTTCCTTCTGGAATTATCCAAAAAAAAACCTTAAAAAATGTGATTTCTCACAAAAATTGATCTTTGACCTTGGTTGCCATGGCAACCATATATTCTTGTGGTATTAGGCATGTTCATCATATGTGCAAAGTTTCATGTACATGGAATGTTTCCTTCTGGAATTATACTAAAAATACTAAAAAGCCGTGAATTTTCCCAAAAATTGAATTTGACCTCTGACCTTTAATCTTTTCTGCCGAAAGTCACGGAGACACAAGTTTACACTGTGGGGTACCTACCCACCAAATTTCAAAAGAATCGGCCAAGCCCACAAGGAGGAGTTCATGGAACACTTTTTTGCTTAAAATGTTAATATCACATGACTTTTTACCTTGGTTGCCATGGCAACCATATATTTTTGTAGTGCCGGACACTCTCATGATATGTGTGAAGTTTCATGTTAATGGGATGTTTTTTCTTGGAGTTATTATAAAAAGAGTGATTTTCACATAATTTGACCTTTGACCTCTGACCTTTGACCTTAACTTCCGGGAGTCAAGGCAAAACTGGGGTTCTACCTAGGGCACCTTCCCACCAAATTTGAAGAGAATCGGCTTTACCGTTTTGGAGATATTAAGAAAACAAAATTGGACACACACACACACCCGCACACACACACACGGACACGTTTTGACCCCTCCCTCCGTTATGGGCTTTTGGTCACCCTGGGGTACCCCACCATGGGTTAGGACTTTAGACTAGTAACTTGTGAAAATTAACTGTTACCATGGCAACGTTATTGTTATTTCTGCCGGCATTGCCGAATATAGCCCAACAGGTCAAGTGACTACAATATCTCATCCTCCTCACGGAGCGATGAGATAATAAAAAATCTGCACACTAGCAGTTATATATTATCCTACCCAGTAAAGTTTTAAAATCTCATACTTGACTGTACTTTACATACCTTAAATGTTTCAACTGTTTACTTTGTAATAGATTACATTAACGCAAGAAATTTATCTGTTTATATAAACAATAAATGGTAAAAAACAAAGATCATCAAAATGGTTAAAGGTCTTTTTTTCTTCCTGCAAAAATCGCGCTTTCGTTCTGTGATATTAAACTGTTAGATAGGGGTGACAACTTTATATGCGAGAGAAAATGTTTTTCTTCATGACGTACAATTAACGTCGTTTTACGAATTGATTTTCATTTAAAGTGACTTTAACTAGTGGACGCTTCAATGAGTCAATGAAATAGTAATGTAGTTTCAGGCGTTGTAGTTCCAGAAATTAAATCGAACTGTAATTCACGCAGTGATCTCTTTCTGAAGGACACAAGGTGGTCGCACAGCTTGCTTTAACCAAAAAAAAAAACTGTTGGAACGAAACAAGGGGAGGCACATTTTGTGCAATTTACTTCGCAAACTACAGGTGAGAAATGTTTGGAGCCATTTCTAAATATATGTTTCTCTTTTTTTTTGCTCTCCTTTCTTCCTTCCTCTAGTTTTACTCTGTCTTCTTTTCTTTCTCATCTTCCCATCTGTCTGTTGTTTGTTTTGCTTTTTTCTCTTTTCTTTTGAATTTTTGTTTCTGGTGGATGAATAAACTTCGCTTTCTTCAGATCTCTCACGCTTTTTTGTATTAGTTATTGTGAACTGAAGAATTTAAATTGTGTGTGTTTGTGTGTCGTGAAAACTGAAAATAAACATAGGGAATAGTGTAAAGCCGGCTGATCAGACGAATATGGTGCGCCTAGCGTGCCATAAGTCTTGAAATCGACATATGGTCGAATTAAATTGACATATGTCAGTTTCTCGTTATCTGATTGGATAAAACTGTCAGATGTAAGAGAAACTGTCAGATGTCGAATTAAATTGACATATGTCTAGTTTCTCGTACTCTCATTGGCCAAACAACGTCAACTGGTCTTTTCCAGAGCTCTGATTGGACAAAACTGTCAGATGTGAGCTGAAATTGAACATATGTCGAATTAAATTGACATATGTCTAGTTTCTCGTACTCCCATTGGCCAAACAACGTCACCTGGTCTTGTCCAGGGCTCTGATTGGACAAAACTGTCAGATGTGAGCTGATATTGAACATATGTCGAATTAAATTGACATATGTCTAGTTTCTCGTACTCTCATTGGCTAAACAACTTCACCTGGTCTTGTCCAGGGCTCTGATTGGACAAAACTGTCAGATGTGAGCTGAAATTGAACATATGTCGAATTAAATTGACATATGTCTAGTTTCTCGTACTCTCATTGGCTAAACAACGTCACCTGCTCTTTTCCATAGCTCTGATTGGACAAAACTGTCAGATGTGAGCTGAAATCGAACATATATCGAATTAAATCGACATATGTCTAGTTTCTCGTACTCCCATTGACTAAACAACGTCACCTGGTCTTGTCCAGAGCTCTGATTGGACAAAACTGTCAGATGTGAGCTGAAATCGAACATATGTCGAATTAAATTGACATATGTCTAGTTTCTCGTATTCTCCTTGGCCAAACAACGTCACCTGCTCTTTTTCAGAGCTCTGATTGGACAAAACTGTCAGATGTGAGCTGAAATTGAACATATGTCGAATTAAATTGACATATGTCTAGTTTCTCGTACTCCCATTGGCTAAACAACGTCACCTGCTCTTTTCCAGAGCTCTGATTAGACAAAACTGTCAGATGTGAGTTGAAATCGAATATATGTCGAATTAAATTGACATATGTCTAGTTTCTCGTGCTCTTATTGGCCAAACACAATCACCTGGTCTTTTCCAGAGCTCTGATTGAACATAACTGTCAGATGTGAGCTGAAATTGAACATATGTCGAATTAAATTGACACATGTCTAGTTTCTCGTACTCCCATTGACTAAACAACGTCACCTGGTCTTGTCCAGAGCTCTGATTGGACAAAACTGTCAGATGTGAGCTGAAATCGAACATATGTCGAATTAAATTGACATATGTCTAGTTTCTCGTATTCTCCTTGGCCAAACAACGTCACTTGCTCTTTTCCAGAGCTCTGATTGGACAAAACTGTCAGATGTGAGCTGAAATTGAACATATGTCGAATTAAATTGACATATGTCTAGTTTCTCGTACTCCCATTGGCTAAACAACGTCACCTGCTCTTTTCCAGAGCTCTGATTAGACAAAACTGTCAGATGTGAGTTGAAATCGAATATATGTCGAATTAAATCGACATATGTCTAGTTTCTCGTGCTCTTATTGGCCAAACACAATCACCTGGTCTTGTCCAGAGCTCTGATTGAACAAAACTGTCAGATGTGAGCTGAAATTGAACATATGTCGAATTAAATTGACACATGTCTAGTTTCTCGTACTCTTATTGGCCAAAAAAACGTCACTTGGTCTTTTCCAGAGCCCTGATTGGACAAAACTGTCAGATGTGTGCTGAAATTGTACATATTTCCAATTTAACGAATATTTTTCCGTTTTCTAGTGCTTTTTTGAACAAACTTCAGTCACCTGTTGTTTGCAACTAGTGCTTTGAAGGAAAGACCCTAAGTTGAGCAAGGTGGTGGTATTTGGAGGTTTGAGGTGGTGGGGAAGTGTGTCAAGGCATGGTCGTACGGGACTGTTTTTCTCAGAATGGGCGGAGATACTTTACCCGACTCCATACCAGTGGCGGCGCCCGAATTTCAAAAGTGGGGGACTGGATGGGGGGCAAACTGAGGGCAAAAGAAAATGTTGGGGGAAAAATTGCAAGTAGCGTAAAATCAGGCGCAATGGGCGAGCTTTTGCAGTTGGTGTCCAGGGGTTCGCCTTAAGGCCCCTGGTGGGGTCCATTGGCAAAGCCCCGTAGGGGTCCCGGGATCGAAGCCACAGGAAGCTTGGAGGTTTTAACATATCTCTGGGTGAAAAATTAAGTCTCATGATAGGTATGTTTTGATTTAGTGGATAGGTCCCGTTGCAGGTCCCCTAGTAGATTCCATGGGACAAAGCCCCGATGGGGATCCAGGGAGAAAAGCCCTCGGAAGCTCTGAGGTTTTAGCATATCTCCGGGTGAAAAATTAAGTCCCATGATTGGTATATTTTTATTTAGTGGATAGGTTCCAGGGCCGACAAAGGACCCCTAGTAGGTTCCATGGGACAAAGCCCGGGTGGTGGTCCAGGAAAGTCCCGGTAGCTCTGAGGTTTAAGCATATCTATTGGTAAAAAATTAAGTCTCAGGATATGTAAAGTTTGCTTTAACGGGTACTTCCTTGGTGCCGCCACTACTCAAGAACTTTTAACTGTCCAATTTTCCGCCCGACTGAGACGAAATATCTGCCCGATATCGTCAGGTTTCTGAAATTTGAGGGGCGGCCTCCCCATCCCCCGGCCCTTATCGCCATGTGTCAGGGCGATACTAAGTTTTAGGCTATTTAGTGGCGAAATTTGTCTTTTTTTCAACGCTACCCCCTGGTCACTTTCAATGCTATAAGTTGCTATCATTTTAAGGGTCACAATCCAAGCCTTTGGTGGTGTCGCTTTCCAGGTCCCATCGGGGCACGTGGCTCCAACAAGGGGACCCTATGGCTGGCCCCTGGACTCCAGCAACTGCGATTGAGCGTCTCGTTTCACCATGACACTTCCAGAGACTATAGGTCCCAGAGGCGTCACAACAGTTGTTTGCAGGAAGGGCCAAGTCGCTCGTCGTGCGACCCCTAAAGCTCCGGGGCCCGGAATACCTGTTTGTTCGATCATCTCACATGGGAACTCTGCCAGTAGATTAACCTGATTGGGCAGGGGGCAAACTCTGGCCGGGATAAGTAAAATCGAAGTAACATCGGTAAACGGGAACATGGGGAAAAAAAGAAAGAAAGAGAGGGAGAAGGAAAAAGGGAGACGCCTTAGAAAAATAAGAAAATAAAGGCAAAAAAGGGAAAATGAAATAATAGGAATGGAGATTATTACCGATGTCTATAGTGGGTCTAGAAAAAATGACATGTAAAGAGAAATTAAAAGTGAATTTGAATTAATGGGCTTGCAATGTACATGAGGTATGCCAAGAATTCATAATACCTGAAGACTTTTTTCGGCGGACTTCACACTTATTAATGATAATTGCATAGGCTGTCGTTACTATTTTCTACTGGACAGTTTGAGCAAAATATTTTCAAAGCTTTATCCATCCTCCTAAAATCTTCAAACCCAAAAATATCTAGTAATTTTGGAGTAACTTATGAACGCTTGGGAGGTGTCATTTCCTGCAATGTGGGAGGCATTTTGGCCAAACATTTTCTTGTTACACTAAGCGCCAACTGGTGCTGTCCCTTTTAGGGAAGGCCAACCAACCTTATGGGAAAATTTCTGGATCTTACCCCGCCGACAAGGTACCCGTAAAATCGATCGTCATTTCATACGAGTAAGGTTGTTATAAAAGATGGAATCTTAAAGATCAAAAGCAGTCGCCCAAACTTATTTTGAAACAATAGCTAAATGTCACAGATTCCTTCTTATTTCTCTTCCAAGTATCTTTCATAGTATTTTAGGTAAACCAAGCAGTTGCTCCTTGTAGATGTTACAATTAAGTGGTAAAAATATTGTCACATGATTCATTCATTCAAGAAATAGGATAGTCTACTATACAATTCTTTATTGGGGTGACTGCATTTTCCCTTTAAATTGATCATGGTAACTTAATCAGATCGCACACTGACTAAAGCCATTTGCACATCAGTTGAATGCTTTATTCTAATGCCCGCAATTTTTACCGCTCCAAAGATTCCGGGGCTTCGTCCGGCCCCAAGAAGTGCTGAACTGGAACCAAAGCCCTCGGGAGATCTACCTCTATAATTAACTTTAAATACCATGACATCGGGACGATAATTTTTATTTTGCCCCTGCCCCCCCCCCCCTTCCTCCCGGGCCGAAAAATCTGGCTACATGTCGGAACTCATCAAGACACTTAATGAAGTCCCGGCTGGCGGTGTCACTCTCTTGCGACAAAACATTTTTGCAGACGGGGATTATAAAGACTGAAATACTTGCTTTAATCCTAAAGACTGAATATGGACGACACAATCATTGTCACCATACAGTATTTAGCAAGAAATTTCCATTGGCCTACAACAATCTATTGACTCGAAGACCGCTAGTGCCGGATCTGGAGGGGCGCTAATAATACAAAAACTTTCATTTTCCTTTTCCTTTTCTTTCCATTTTTCTCATCCTTTGCCTTTCGATCTTTTTCTCTTTTTTTTCTTTTCTTTCCGTGTACCTTCATTTTGAGCCCCCTAGCCCCGTTTAGGGAAGTCAGCTACCCCTCCCTGTCCCCCTTTGTTGCGCCAGTGATCGATCCTTCATGTTAGTATCCCCAGGGTTTCCATATAGTAGAATGTTGTATCCCCTCCGCGCCTCCACCCATGGACGTCGGCAGAAAATAATTCCAGGGGCAAATTCTTTTTAGGGTGCAAAACTTTTTGCAGGGGAAATATTTTACTCACAGAAAAGTGTTTAGATGCTACTTCACACAAAGTGTTGGCAGGGGCGTAGCCAGGAACTTGTCAAGATGGGGGGGGGGGGGGATTGCAAGAAAATTTGGCCCAGAATGCTTCCCAGATCGCTGGAGATGGCACTTTTAAGGCCTATTTACCGCATATAAAAAGGGGAAACACTAGCAATATAGTAAATATAAACTTTAAAAAATACCACAAATATGCTCGGGAAAGGAGGGGGGGGGGGGCTGCTGTGGTCTCAATGTTGATATTTTTATTCAATTCCTGTTTTGAGAGTAGAAATTCACACCGAGTTAACTGTTAAGAAATGTTGATGTTATATTTTCTTCGTTTTTTTCTTTATTTTTTTCTTCGTTTTTTCAAGTTTTTGATTTTCGGAGGGGGGGAGGCAAGTGCCCCCCTCCGGACGGCCATGCTGGTGACGTTGTTTAGCCAATGGGAGTACGAGAAACTAGACATATGTCAATTTAATTCGACATATGTTCAATTTCAGCTCACATCTGACAGTTTTGTCCAATCAGAGCTCTGAAAAAGGCCAGGTGACGTTGTTTGGCCAATGGGAGTACGAAAAACTAGACATATGTCAATTTAATTCGAAATATGTTCGATTTCAGCTCACATCTGACAGTTTTGTCCAATCAGAGCTCTAGACAAGACCAGGTGACGTTGATTAGCCAATGAGAGTACGAAAAACTAGACATATGTCAATTTAATTCGACATATGTTCGATTTCAGCACACATCCGACAGTTTTGTCCACTCAGAGCTCTAGACAAGACCAGGTGACGTTGATTGGCCAAGGAGAATACGAGAAACTAGACATATGTCAATTTAATTCGACATATGTTCGATTTCAGCTCACATCTGACAGTTTTGTCCAATCAAAGCTCTGGACAAGACCAGGTGACGTTGTTTAGTCAATGGGAGTACGAGAAACTAGACATATGTCAATTTAATTCGATATATGTTCGATTTCAGCTCACATCTGACAGTTTTGTCCAATCAGAGCTATGGAAAAGAGCAGGTGACGTTGTTTAGCCAATGAGAGTACGAGAAACTAGACATATGTCAATTTAATTCGACATATGTTCAATTTCAGCTCACATCTGACAGTTTTGTCCAATCAGAGCTCTGAAAAAGGCCAGGTGACGTTGTTTGGCCAATGGGAGTACGAAAAACTAGACATATGTCAATTTAATTCGAAATATGTTCGATTTCAGCTCACATCTGACAGTTTTGTCCAATCAGAGCTCTAGACAAGACCAGGTGACGTTGATTAGCCAATGAGAGTACGAAAAACTAGACATATGTCAATTTAATTCGACATATGTTCGATTTCAGCACACATCTGACAGTTTTGTCCACTCAGAGCTCTAGACAAGACCAGGTGACGTTGATTGGCCAAGGAGAATACGAGAAACTAGACATATGTCAATTTAATTCGACATATGTTCGATTTCAGCTCACATCTGACAGTTTTGTCCAATCAAAGCTCTGGACAAGACCAGGTGACGTTGTTTAGTCAATGGGAGTACGAGAAACTAGACATATGTCAATTTAATTCGATATATGTTCGATTTCAGCTCACATCTGACAGTTTTGTCCAATCAGAGCTATGGAAAAGAGCAGGTGACGTTGTTTAGCCAATGAGAGTACGAGAAACTAGACATATGTCAATTTAATTCGACATATGTTCAATTTCAACTCACATCTGACAGTTTTGTCCAATCAGAGCCCTGGACAAGACCAGGTGACGTTGTTTGGCCAATGAGAGTACGAGAAACTAGACATATGTCAATTTAATTCGACATATGTTCAATATCAGCTCACATCTGACAGTTTTGTCCAATCAGAGCCCTGGACAAGACCAGGTGACGTTGTTTGGCCAATGAGAGTACGAGAAACTAGACATATGTCAATTTAATTCGACATATGTTCAATTTCAGCTCTCTCCAGTTGATAGCAGCGAATATTTGGTGACATCTAGTGCACGGTGCTAGTCTCATGGCCCGTGCTGGGATCTAAGTGGAACACCCTGTTAAGAGACACGGGCAGAAGTTCCCGGACATTCAGGGGTATTTTCAAAATTATTGCAAATTGCAAATTGCAAATTAGAAGCATTGAATTGAACTGGAAGAGTTTCAACGAGTACACCACCAGATGACTATTGAAACGAGTGACGGTGTACTCGTTGAAACTCTTCTAGTCCAATGTATTGAATTCTGCCTTTATATTAATTAGAGCATTAAATTATCTATAAAAGTTATTGGAGTTACAATGGACAGAACCACAAACGTCATAATTTGACCACACATTTATGTACCACAGGAGGCTGACTTAATAATATAAGGAGACTGTGGGTGGGCCCATTAGCGGCTTGCCATAGGGGCACGGGGGCACTTGCCCCCAAAAAAGTTTGCAAAGCGTGGTCTTCAATTTTCAAAAAAAAAAAAAAAATAACAGCCTAAATAAATAAAACATGTAATTCGAGATGGGTTAGGCACTCCCTTTTCCTTTGGGTGGGTTTAAAATTAAAGAAGTGATTAACTTTTCAATGCAATGCGAAGGCTAAACATTAATAAAGTGCTTTCATAACGACATTTTTTCGGCGCGCTTTGCGCGCGTTTTCTTAGTTGCTTGTTTGTTACTACTGTATATGTACTTCACACATCACAAATGGACCTGCCATTAAAACAAATGATCACGCTGTGATATTTTTTAATCTGATTAGCTTTGGCATCATAATGTCATTTACAGAGTGTAACGGTAATGCTGAAGTTAAATGCCCATAGTTTTGCACAGTGGCGTAGCTACAGGGAGCAGGGGCCCGGGGGCGATCGCCCCCTGGCTCAAAAAATGAAAAATTCGGAAATTTACGATAAAGTATGCAGTCCCTGACGGCGACTAGTCTCCCAGACAGTTTACCTGTTTTTTGCTCTCAAGAGGACAATTTCTCTAATATGAACCCAAAATTTTCGGCGCGCTACGCGCACTGTATAGTCACTCTAGTTTCTTCATTAGTTCCATTGCTCTTAGCTACATAGAACATGTACTGCCCACCTTACCAAGTAACATGTAGGCAGAGTGAACCCTTTATGCATCGTAAATTTCATCCCATATCGCAAGCCTAGTTGCTGTTCTCTTGTGTTTGTCATGCTGTACGATCAGTTGGTGAGCGACTCACGGAGCAAAGTTGGGCTATTTCATCGGGTAGGCCAGGTGGTTCTATACTGTAACAGAGGGCTGTCACCTCTCAAGCATTCAGCGTGTGGGTCACGCAATCTCACGCTCTCACGATGAAGCATCAGTTCCTCACGCAATGTCTCCGTATGGTGTAAAAATTCCACTTACAACGCAAATGATACGTCCGGTGTCGGTAAAACGCCAGTTATCACACAACCTGAGTTCCTTCTCGTCCAACTGATCATAGTCTGCAGTAAGCTGACAGTAGTGCATTATACAGTAATACATGCCGGTAGGCCTCAGAATTTCCAATTTTTCGAAGGCCTATTTTAAACGTGAACAAAATGTCTCCTTAAAATTTTCCAGGAACATGAAACATCAGAAAACTGGCAATTCTGGGCATGCAGTAATGAGGCACGGGAAGTGTCATTTCCTGCAATGTAGGGTATATTTGGCAAAAAGTTCCCCTGGCGGGACGCTCCGCGCGAACCGATGGTCGCGCTCCGCGTCAGTAGTCTCCCAGCAAATCTCACTCTCACCATTCTCTAAAAGTTTACAGCCCTGTATGATAGGTCTACAGTGTATGTTATCCCCGATACGGTCTACAACCCTTAAAATTTTTCCCATTTTTCTCTTTTTGTTCTTAATGATTACATATATTTTTTTGTGTGTAAGCCTACCAAAAATTTTCGCGCGCATCGCCCGCTTTGCAATTTCACGATTCAGATTTAAAAGAACACTATTAGTGAACAACACTTATTTGTCTGGTATGTGTTATATGTACAGTAAGCCGTGTATTTGTAACCTACATTGCAGATTGCAGAACGTACCCTTATGGAGTCTTTTAAAAAATTGGAAAATTTAGGTGCTCCCCCCCCCCCCCGCCCCCCGGAAAAAAGTCTAGTTACGTCACTGGTTTTGCAGACTCTTCAGAGCTTTCGAGGTCATTAGGTACACAACCCATTAGCCGTGTTGATTATCATCCACGGCTCAAAGCAGTTTTGCTCGGGTGTCACCTGGCCAGATTAGCATATGGTATCTGTTTACAAAAAGTAACGGACATGTAGCCTAAACGTATTGTGTTTCCCATAGAATTAGGGGTTTCCCTTCCCTTGTCCAAACTGACAGCACCGTTGTCCCACGAGCGGTCTTATGACTGTCACATGGCCTGTTATAAGCAAAAGGTTCTCCACCTCTGTGCTAAAGTATACCGTTTCAATTGATTTAAAATAAACACACCAAACAGTCAATCTAAGTTCAGTGTAATGAGACTTTTGACTAGTGGCCTAGCTATTTCTATATAGGATAAGACGTCGTTCTGAGTTAGGGGGATTCCCCTCCCCCTTTAAAATATTTCGTTTCGGACCGGTACTGAAATCCAAAATAGTGCTATCATTTCATCGTTTTCAAATGTCTTCATGCTCGAACTTTTCGTTCGTTTAAGAAAACAATCCAGAAAACCAACATTTTATGACTTCTTGGCAAAGCTAAAATATATTGTGACACAATGAAAGACTGAAAGAAACAACAAAATACTTAAAGGTGGGGCTCATTTTATAGTGACAAAGTGGATCAAACCGCTGTGCCCATTTCACCTGCCTCTTACTCCACCCCGTTAGTATTCAGCTCATGACTGACTGCCTGAAATGGTTTTTGAAGAGCTTTTGAAAACTACATGGGGCATCGCTGTAATACATAATAATAACCATACTCCTATTGTACTATCCGGAGCTGACCATTAATATTGCGGGGGGGGGGGGGTCTTCCGAACCTCCCTGAATACGGACTTGAGTTTGCCCCCCCAACAAAATTTCTTAGAGCTGCCCATGGGTGGGGCTTATAAGGGGATTAAGAACAATGATGCCGCTCAATCTGTTTAAAGAGAAGTTAAACATAGGCGTAGAAAGCTTTTTGAAAGTGAGATGAGGAAGGCTTGGGTGTCTAAGTGGAGGGGGTGTCCCCCTTTGTCGGCCTTTGTTTCATTTTACATTGTGATGGTTATCTTTTAAATCACCACATATAATCATACAGAGTATTTTGGTGCCACATTTGTAAAATTTGGGCTAGGTTTATTTGGGTAAGTCATCCCTTTTTCAAAATTGGGGACCGTACACCCGATATTCGCCCCAGGATTTCCTCTTATAATTGTGACGCTACTACGTTTACAGCATCATATTCAGTCCTCACTCAATAATAACATAACACTGCCGATATTCCCTGGTTTTCGGAAACTCAGCGGACTTTTCAATATTACTATGTATGAATTTGAAGTATGTTTCATAATTTACCATAAAAAATTTCACACATCTTGAAACTATAAGATCATCCCTTCTTCCTATTTCCATATTTTCGTGACGCGAGCAGATAGATTTCTCCTCAAGCATTGCTCCCTCCCTTCTCCTGTATTCACGGACCCTCCTGTACACCTTGGTCGGCGTATCTTGTGACATTCGCTGCGTGTTTCATCTGTTTAGACAAATTGTTTGATCACACACATATGTGGGTGTGTATTCATTAATGAATTTTAAATATCGCCACGCTATAAGTATGTAGTGCGTCGTCGCCACGCTATTTCAATGTCTTTATTCTTTGTAGTGCCCTCTCCTAGAGGATTCCTTGAATGTAAGGGAGACCGTATGTACTTTGATTAAAATTTATGAGGCTTCTAATAAATGAAAACAAAATTCATAATGACACTTTGGTGTCCAGCTGTAAGAGTGATAGCTTTTATTACAGTCAAGAAAGCGAAATTTTTATGTAAATTAAAAGCAAATTAAAATGTGTTTAAAAGCACATGTGTCTGTCTATCTTTTAATCTTTTTAGCAGTGTCAACAATTGTTTGTCAACTGGATTGACTGAGTATTTCGGTAAACGGAAAACTTTTGTTTGACACACATTATTTTCATGTGAAAAACACACTCTACAAATAAAGATTCCTACACAATTATATAACATGTCTTCATTTACTCATAGTTTGAGAATAATATACCAATTAAACAAATTTCATAAGAGTGCGTTTGTATAGTCTGTACAACAACTCCACCATCCAACAAAGATTTTGCCTCATCTTTTGACGGAAATGCACATGCGCCGCACTCATGGCATTCAATTTATAAAACAAATGTACACAACAACCCTCTGCCTTTACTGACCTCTGTTTTCAGAAGCCCCACTAGTCCATGATTTCATCATGTTCTTCCACTTCATGGGTGGATTTATAGGCCTGGTTTTGCAACGATCCCTCCCCACCCTCTTCGATTATCAACAGCTGTATTAAAAACTTTCATGAAAAACTGGTTTAAAGGCCCTACGATTTCTCCCCAAACATATTTAGAAATATGATCATATTTTTTAATACAACTTTACATGCACTTTGATTGATATTAATTTGAACAATAGCTTCACTCTGGTTGGTCAATGATGACTTGCACAGTCACTTTTTGTTCTCAGTTGCTTAAACACAGTATGTACTGTGTGAATGAAGCCTTGAGCATTTGAAGCTCAGTGCAAGCTATCGGAGAGTTGTCTGGGGGTTGCACTAGCCAAGTATTCCATTTTACTTGGAGGAGGGGCTAGAAGTAAACTTAGAAAGAGAAATCTTTACTGTCTGGGGCCCGATTTTCGGGGGACCGTCTTTAAGCTATAAGCTCAATACGGTATATGTCCAGCAGAATCTTTGAGGTCGTCCTTTAGTTTCGTCTTATTGCAGTTTTCACAGCATTCTTTGAAATATTTGCGGTGTGCAAACCAATATCCAGGGTTTATTTCTATGCATATTACATTACATAGCTTTGCCCTCCTCGAAACTGCATTTTGCTTCCTTCTTTCAACTGTTTGTTCTTCTTGACAAGAAAGTGAAATTTCAATTTTATATTTACATTTTCTTCAAAAAACCACATGACTTCTAAACCACGTAGCATATATTACATAACTTGGTTACTAGCCAGAAACTCTGGGACAAAAAGAGTGCTAGTTTCATACATGGAGATTAAATAAATTGTAAAAGATTTGTAAGTAACTGGTTCTTCTTACCATGAGTTGCTGTAAAACTCCGTCATGCATAAAAAGTGATAAGTAAGCATTTTATAAACCTCTTCATAGGCTACTGACTTTTGCCCATACCTCTTATCAACCAGCCAATGAAGTGGTGATTGCATTCTCTAAAAAAGTACAGATTTGTGTTCATAACGTCTTTCTTTAATTTCATGTTGTATTGACTACGCTAAAAAAGCTGTTTTCCTAACCCCATCATTATATCGTCAAAGTGGGGTATATCACGTTATCAACTTCATCGCTTAAGGCCGTTGCAAATGTAGAGATCATTGTAATGCACTAACGTGTGAGTTGTACGTTTCAGTCGTCTTCAAGCTCACTGCTTCACTGACCTTAACAACCCAAAACAAAACTAGGAAAGTATCAGCTGACCACTTCAGGGGGACCAATTCTTCATGTTTGTGACAGAAGGTGAAAATTAAGTCGATGCTAATGCCAGCCGGAGAGGCATTTTAAGAATAGTCTGTGAATGTCTTAAGCGGGGGTATATTTCTGAAAATAAACAATAGTCCTCCTTACCAATAGGCCTGTATCCCGAGCAACCAGAAGAGGGCGGGGAGAGGGGTACATCAACACAGAAGGATAGCTATCTTCGGGAGGATTTGAGGGTATCCGCCTCCCCTTTAAGAAATTTGTCTTTAATATAGGGTCTAGTTTGCCGAATGATGCCATGTTTTAAATCTTTTTTCCTTTCATTGTACTAAACTTCTGTGTTTCATATTAAAGGCTATGGAGGGGGGCTTGCTCTCTCGTTCCCCGTACTCTTCCCTGGCTGCATGCTTGCCTACCAAGCCATAGTACTTTGAATGAGCAAACTATGCATGACAGTGGTACATTCAGAAGGCCATAGAATATATATTACATTTTAAAAATATGTAATCAAAGTCCAATGTATTTGGTGAATTGTGTTTATGCGAAACAGCACAGGTAAAAGTTAAAACGGTATCACGGTTTCTTTCAAGAATAAGTCACAAAACATGCATTGAATATTTATGCTGTGTGAAAAGCGCATTTGTAGCTCTTAAATTAAGACGTTTCTGCAAATTTCTTGATATCGTTAATTTTATTGAAACATTAAAAGCCGTCCAAAGGCGTCTGAATTTAGGGGGCTAAGACACTGTAGTTTTTAGCTCGTGGTATTTTTAAAGCAAGTTTTGGCCGTTCTCATGCACAGCTACATGGTAGGTTTTGGAAGAAAAACTTCGATCTGAATATACTGGGGATTACTGGGGGTTTTGACCTCTCGGCTTAGACGGCTCTGACTATTTGCCAATCCTGATTTTCTGCATACTTCTTATACTGGGTACTTTTTATGAGTTCAATTTCATAACTGTAGCAACATAGAATACTGAGGTGAAAAGCGTGCTAAATTTGAAAAGGACAAGACTAGTTCTTAGTTCAGAGGCCCATCTTTATCTATAACCTAGGCTGACTTGTCCCCCCCCCCTCCTGTTGCATCTGTAGGCTTATGAGCAATTGAATCTCTTACAGCCTACATTCAGCTAAGATCTTTGCTATTGCACAGGCTTTCGATGATTTACAGGAATGTCCAGAACGTGCGAACACTTAAAAAGGAGGAGGAGAAGTAGACTGCAGGAGAAATTCTACTGAGAAGCTAAAACTTTTTTTTCTTTTTGAGGATAACTAGAAATACTTAAGTGAAGAAGTAACACGTAAATGTTGATCGAATCTGATTTCCAACATGACATAAATACTTTACACCTGGGGACAATTAGTTCAAACACTAAGGTGGAATGTCTCGGCCATTCCACCCCAGCTTTGTTGCCACCCCAGACATATTTGCAAGTACGTCTAAGTAACTAGAAAATGTGGTTACGAAAATCGTAACCACTTACTGTCCATGATTGTTTCTGTGCTGGTATTTGGAAACGTCCTCAGTGGTTATGCTAGCTTTAGAATATCGCCCTTTCAATTTTCAGTGTTGGCACAGTGAAGATGTGAGAAAGCACGACCAAATCCGTCAGACAATAGGCCTATATGTACTTGAAAATAATTTAATCCTCTTCATGTACCGAAGTTTGAGTGACAGATCACTTTGCTTCTACTGTTTGACTTTGAGAAGCACAAACTTTTGGTTTTGCATGCAGGAAATATTACTCTCCTGGTCATGTGGGAAGTATTCAAAAATATTTCATGTCTAAACAAATCGTCCCTTGTTGAGACATTTTTACCACGTACACGTGCATACAGTATGCTTCATCCTTTCTTAATAACGAGGGACCACCTATGCATTGAGCGCTGTAGGCCTAATAGCCCAGTGCATGGCCGCGACGAAGCTAGGCGTTAGTGTTAGTGTACTGTAGAGAGCTGCCAATGAGCCCAGCTGTACTTCTCCACAGATTTCATCACAATGGACTTATAGTAGGCTGCAAGCTTCATTTCTTGCTTCAAAATGCTTCAAGAAATCTCACTTTTCCTGATTGACCTTGCCTACATACTCTAAGCAATCGACCAATCAGCAAACGCGACAGCACTTATAGCCGTACAGTGTGTGTTTTACGACATAAGAAGCGTGCGTAGAGTACTACAAATACGACAGTACGACCACGTGCCACAATACACTGTACTATTTAGGTAGTTTGACTTACTCAAGCCATTCTTAACAAAACAATAAAATACAAAACTGCCGAAATAAAAACCAGTCATGCTCAGCCCCATTCCAACCAAAAGTGACCAAGAAGTCTCGTTCCCATCTACATGATTCACTCTACATAATGAGCTTAATGGTAGAACAAAGCAATCAGTGAGAATCAAGAAACATTGAACGAAAGAACTGCTTCTCGAAAACGAGAAGCGTGCCTAAGGTACTGTCCATGACGTCATGGACAGTACAATTAGCATTTCATTTGTTTGGTACTTTTGACACGGCAGTATATCATGTTAGACTTTTCTGGCTTTTTAATACTTTTTGCACTGTGTCCTCCTCTCCCAAGTTGTGCTCCTGTGCAGAAATGTAAGATATCGGTGGGTTCGTTGGTGTATCATGAGCTTCAAAGTAAATTTGCTCTACTCCGTCTTAGATTCTACATTCGCAAGGAGGTTTGGGATATTACTAGTAGCCTAGCTAAGGACTGGTAGACATAGTGGCTGGTCCTGTATCATCTTGCAAATGTGACTGAAAAATACCAAATATCAGTTTAAATTTGCGTATGTTCTAAAGCGTCGGTAATCTCAACGATAAGGGGGAGTATTATGTACAAGGTGTGAACTCATGAATTCATTGTCGTAGGCTTTCCGTGCTTGAGATTTACCCAGTACACTCACAGAATGAAAAGTAAAAAAAAGTTAAGTAATTTGAAATAAGTAAAAACATTACACAACTTAAGTAAATGCGTCTGTTACGAGCTGCCCAAATTTTACCGAAGTGGTTGGTAAAGATCATTAAGTCTTTCGTTTTGCTTAAAAGATGTTGTTTACATATTCCTGGTAATTTTTACCAAACGTTGAAGTAAGAGTAGCCCAAATTCGATGTTCCGAAAATTTGATATAAGTAAGTCAGTCGTTTTTGGTTGAGTTGTGGAATGTCCCCGCTACGTAACATGATGAAAAGTATATGGCTATGGGCTGGCCCTGGTGGTGTCCCTGTTGTGATTTGTAGTGGTTCTGGAAGTGTGTCCCCGACTCTGTACCGAGCTTGCCTGTCCCTGTAAAAAGTTCGCAATCCATCCTGTTAAAAGTCCGTTTGTATATTGAAGTTTTTCTCATTTTGAGAATAGGCCGTCAATGCCACATCTGTCCGAATGCTTTTTTTTTCGGCGTCGAAAAATTAGGCGTGTTGTTTGTCCTTTTCGTCTGAGAGAAGAAGTGACTTTGGTATAAGTCCTCAAAGAGTTTTGGTCTGGTTGTATTCCTCTTTCGTCCCTGAAGCCCTGCTTTGAGAAGGGCGGGAAGAAGTTTTCGCTGCTCTACGTAATCAGAGAGCCTTTTGGCGATAAATATTTTTTTCCAGGCATTTTCGAGCACTGGAAGAGGCTATTAGGCCCGGGTAATTCTTTGCTCGTGATGGCGGTTTGCCCGGGTTTTAGGAAGTAAAATTGGTGACGGCTTTTGTTTCCATAATTGTGGAATATAGCCAATTTTGCAGGACAGTATGAGTCCCTTGCCGAGTTTCCTGAAGGAAAATTTTGGAGGTGGCGGGCTTTTAAGTGCAGTATTGACAATTTGGTCTTCTCTGTGGAGAGGTATGTAAGACTTACGTTACCATAAAACGTCATGATGTCACTTGCGGGTGACATAGTTTTTTTGTTGGATTCCGAAGTCGGCGTCCCTCGTTTGGGTCTATGTCCCACCTGTCCTAGGTGAATAAGTTCCTGTTATCCTGTACTTAAAAAGTTAGCCGAGTCCGGTAATGTTGTGGGTTAATTTTGGGTCCTGTGGAAGAGTATTACAGGGCCTGAAAGTATTCCCTAAAACAGTCCGCCCTTGGTCTTCGTCGTGTAGTAATAAAGGTAATCACTGTATCTATCCTCATCGTTTTGGTAATTGGTCTTCTTAACAGTCCTTTTTTCCATCCCTTTTCTTTTCCCCTAAAAAAGTCCGTTTAACAGTTTTCCAGTAAGTCCCGTGGGTCCCTTTTTTTTTTTGTCAGCTATTCCCTGGTTTGTTTTTGCCCTATTGTCCAAATTCCTGGTTGAATTTTTGTCCGTCCTTATCAGTTCAGTGATTTCCGTCTCAGTTGGTTTGCATTGCAAAACCTACCTACTGGTTTCCTAGTCCCCTTTGGGTAAATAGTCGGAAGTTTTGCGTCGGTCTGTTTCTAATAATGTCAGAACCGTTGGGGCGTTGAAATCTCCGCGCCCTGCGTGTATAGGTCCGGAATTGCAATCCTTTGTCGCTTGAAGTTAATCAGTCCGAGTAAGTGAATTGCCCCTTTCTCAATTTCTTGTACATTGGGCGGGGTCCCGTTGTTGATGGTTTGTCGGTTATCTATGGTCCTTGTATTTCCGGTCCCAGTCTGCTTTCTGTTGTAGGTTTCGTCCTGGGTGGCCTTTTTCAGTCGGTTGCGAGTAAGTGCAATAGTAAGTAGTTGAGGTAAGGTTGGTCCGATCCTAAGGTCCTCTCCATTCCTGAATCGGTAAACAACGGTGGATTGAGATGGAGAGATTATACAATAGTCTAGTTGTTCTGGTGAAGTCCCAGTGTCGGGGTAGGTCCCGGAGTACCGTCCATTGATGCAAATAAACCTCGGTCGAGTCAAGGTATTTGGGTAAAAGTTCCCCTACCGCTGGTGTTTGTAATGCGACAGCCCTAATTCAGTATGGGTTTAGCGTTGGAGTCACCAAGTATCACAATTTGAATAAGTGTTGATGCCAGTTGAAAGGTAAAATTTGTGTAGGAAATGCAGCCTTAGTCGGAGACTCGTAGGTTTGTATTGATGTGTAAGTGTTGACCGTCTGAAAGTGTGACTTTGATTCCTACCGCTTCGCCGATAGGATTTGTGAGTGCAAGTTCCGAGTAATGTAAATTTTCCCTTGATTGCAATAAGTACCCCTTGGTCAGAGGGTTTTTTCGAGTGTGAACTGAATAATTGTTTTTTGTAACCCGAATGTAATTGTATAGTTGATCCTTGTGGACTGTTTCGTTGAAACAAGCGACTGAATGTGGTTGGTCAGTGATAATTGAAGTAAGTTCCTGGCGTTTGTTCCTAATCTGGTGATGCGAAGTGATTTGTTCAGTTAAATCACTGCTCGGGCTTACTCCCCTTCCAGGGGAAGTGATAGTCCTTTTTGTTTCTGAAGTTGGCCATCTTAGGTTTTTTTATTTTTTTTTTTTTTTGACTAATTGCTGGCGGGTGGTGGAGTCTACGGGAAACTTAGAGAAGGAGAGCCGAACAATATGTCAATGAAACAGGGCTAAAAATAAAGGGGGCCTTTGAAACACGAATGATTTGAATTAAACCAGAGCCGGGTTATCGAAAGGGGGTAGGGTGAGATGGAGAAAACTACTAGATTAAAGCTTTAGGAAACCCTTGGGTCCGAGAAAATGGTTAAGAAAAAGAACACCCACCCTCTGGCCTGCCCGCGTCTCCCTGTAAAAAAACAGCTATTACTCGCAGGACTCTAAGCCAGAGGTACTTATAGCCTAACTTGGTCCCCCCCTCCCCTCCCTCAGTAAGTTAACTCCACCTCGACCCAATTAGAAGCGACCAAGATGTCAAGGGGTCGACTTTACTTTGATCCATTGTGTATAGAGAGGTAAGATAGGAAATGTGTCACGTAATTAAGTGGTCAGTGTTTTGCAATAATTTTTTAGTTAATTAGTATTTAAGAGTTTTGCATCCTATCATGAATGGTAGTGTAGATTTGAATATTAGTACTAATTTTTTGCTATGTAATTTGGGAATTTTTTTGGAGCTTTTCCTAAGGGCGATTGTTTGAAAGTTTTCAATTTGTGAGATTAGATGACGGGAGCTAAGAAGAGCTACTTCCGCAATCAGTACTGGTCGTAGTAGCGTTTGGTAGGATACGAATGCTTGTGTTTTGAGAGAGATGGCGCTATTTCTGAAAATTGGGGTTTAAGCGAAATTTAATCTGGCCCATGCCTTTACTAAAATTCTTTTAATGTGGGAAGAAAGGTAAGTTAGAATCGTCGAGAGTTTACTCCTAGAAAATCAGCTTTCCTTAGTGTAGGAATCCTATTGTCAAACAGTTTAATCTTGGGGTTATAAGTACGTTACAATTAATGGGATATTTGTTTAAAAATTATGTATTTTTGACTTTGTCCCCGGGTTAATTTTTTCCTCCAGGAGCGCAACCAATGTTTTCAATTTTATTAGAGCTTTGTGCCAGTTGTTTTGAATTAATTTTTTAATTTTTTTTTTTTGCGCTAAAGAAGAAGTGGTCCATAAAAGCTATTATCATCTGCAAAGTTGGTCTAGGCTTCATTAATTTCTGGACTAGTGGGAAGGTCATTTACATAGATACTATAAGAGTAAGGGCTAAGTATGGGGATCCTTGGGGGTTCCAGCCTGTAGAATTATCCACAGGGGGGGAGTAGTTTGTTTTTCTATAATATTTGCATTTTTCTATCGTCAAGAAAGAAAAAGGACTTTTAGGGTGTTAGTAAAGGGGAATATTAAAGGGTTGCTAGTTTTACTTTTAGACCAGTATACCAAGTTTGGTCCGAGCCTTCTCGGCGGTCCCTGAAAAATGGCGGAAGTTAACTTACGGCCTTTTGAACCCATTCCTTAGTATTTTCAATTAGTTTTAAGAGGTGGGATTAAAGTACTTTTGTTTGTTCTGAAGCCACATTGATTATTGGTAAGAAGTTGCAATTTTGTAGATGGGGATTAAGTCTTATTAGTGTATAATCTTTTCAAAAATTTTTCCTAGGCAAGAAAGAGACTAATAGGTCTATAGTTTCTAGGGTTTGTTCTGTTTTTGTTTGGCTTAGGGGATAAGAATAGTTTTTTGGCTATTTTCCATGGCTTAGGGAAATAGCCAATAAGTTAATAATAGTGTAACAAGAAAATGGAAAGTAGAGCTAAAAAAGAATCAGACACTTTGTTTAAGTTGAAGGTAAGTGAACTTCATCTAGTCCTGGGAAAGTCGTTCTTAGTGTTTGTAAGGGCTAGTTTAATATCAATTTGGGATACCTTAGTAGTAAGAGGATGAATCATTATCGGGCTTTAAAGTCAGGAAGATACATTTCATTTTGGGTTTGACAAACTCGTCTATGTTTTTCTTTTATGATCATTGTCCAAATTTTGGGTTGTTCGGAGTTTGGAAGATATTTGGTGAAAGTATTGGCCATAAACTAGTTGGTCATTAAGACCGATGACGCTTTTCATTATTATCATTGCTAATACGATGGAATTTCGTTTTGGTTGTTTTGGTTTCATTTGAATACTTTTAAGCTTTTTCCAGAACGTTTTTTGGGTCCTTTTCCGTGGTCTAAATTCTTACCATACTTGTTAGGTCATTGTTTCGTTTGAGGTTGTTTCATATTTTATTTCGGGGATTTTCAATTTGTTAACTTGGAATTTGATGCGTGGATCCCTTTGTGGGGAGTGGGAGGGGGGGAGGTGGCGGTAGGGGATGAAGGTACGTCTTAAATTTTCCCTTTTACTTTTTTAACATTAGATTTTGTTTGGATAGTTCCAGTTATTTTCTTCGTTTTGACTTTTTAAAGGACAATTGGCACGGAATTTGTTGACAATGCACTTTGAAAAGGGAAAGGGCGTAATCATCAAGAATGTTTTGGTTGGTGATTAAGTAAGTAGGAGGTGTCCTGGTAGATCTTTTACTTCAATCATTTATGTCATTTTGTTGGGAAAATTGATCCAGTCGCGATTTGCGGGGTTCCTAGTAAGAATCAGGGATATAATGGAGGTTTGCGGGGCTTTATGTTTAGTATAACAATGTAGTGACACTATTTGGGAGTTCCTTCTAGGTCTGTAAATGGTCTCATGGAATTTTTCCGTAATATCATTTGTACTTAAAACTAGGTCTAAAAAGTTTCCAGTGGATGTAGTTTGTATAGGTATTACGCCGAGTAGGAAAATAACCTGAGGTTTGAAGAGTAAGTAAGTTATACTTTCAAATATGTGTGTAAGTCTTTTTTTTTCCCTTGGGCACTAGTCTATTGCAACAAAGTAGAATAATGGGGGTCAATTTAAGGTCGCCAATGAGTAACGTGAATCTTTACAAGTTTCAAAATTTCCTCATTAGGGTGGGGAGTTAGGGGGGTTATAATAAGCAATAATTTTGGAGAGGTGGTTTGGTTTGTTAGACCCCAGGGGATTAGAAGAATACTTATACCATTGTCAGGTAAGGGGAGTAAAGTTAATTACAAGCCGGTAGATTTTTTTTTTTGGTAGCTAGGATGAGAACTCCTCCTGGTTGACGAAATGTCACCGTTGTAAACCCTTACCTTCTAAATTAAAGGGAGTAAGTGGGGGAAAGTTTGGTTGTCATTAATGAAGGATTATATCATGGGTCCAAGTTTAGAGATATGGGAAACTGCAAAGTTTTCAGTTTTTTGTTCTTTTACAACACTTGTTTTACGTTAAGATGTAAGATGTGCCAATTAAAGTGGTTTGGTCAACCATTTATGGCTTCCTAGTGTCTGTCCTCCTTTGGCCCGGTTCTACTACAGCCCTCGTCTGAGGGGGGGTTTTTTTAGGTTATTTCAAATAGTTTCCTTCACCTTTTACGTTATGTTTAAAGTGTGTTAGCGCTAAATGTGAAGGCGTATGCCAGTTTTCAGAGGACTTAATCGAAATTATTGGCTTTAAGTTAGGCAGGCTCTTATTAATTCAGCAGAATAGATTACTAAGTTAAATGGTTTGTGTTTTTCACTTTTGTAAGTTTTTATATTAGTAACTTTGAATTTTGTTTGCTTCTGCATAGGTTTTGGTTTGAGTTTTTCTTTTGCTTCTGATCTATCCTTTTTGGGGTAGGCAGGACCATCCTTTATCATAGCAATGTGATCGCCTTGGCAGTTAGCACATTTTTTTTTTTTGGATTTTTTCTTTTTTTGTGTTGCCTCTTTGATGTTGTGTTTCCTCCCTTCCTCGCCACATCTGAGGCATTTTTGATTGGATGAGCAATTATGGTAGGTATGGCCCCGAGAAAGATTGACTTTAAGCAAATTGTATTACTGTCGTTTGGGCTCTCTATATTCTTGCAGACACGATGTTTTTTGATATCCTAAAACTAGTCCCCTCTTTCAATTAGCTGTAGTTTTTTTCAGAGATATCTTCGAGATTTATTTTTATTTTCCCATGTTTTTGTGGTCCCATTTTACTGATGTAGTCTTTTGACAAGTTTAGGGTTGTACTCCTTGGTCTTTTAGTTCTGATGCAATTTCTTGATCCATATCTGGCTGGGTTTGATTCCACAGATACACTGCAATGGTTTGGGGTCCTTTTGTTGAGTTAATTCTGGGTTTTGGATTTTCCTAGTTCTGAATTTTGAGTCCACGACGCTGAAAGTAGAATTGTTGCTGGAGTGAGGGTCGATTGGGAATATGGAAATGGCCTTTTGTTTTTTGTTTGATTTTATATCTCTAATTGCTAGCAATTTGCTTTCTTTTTACAATGATTCCTAAGCTAATGTTGGATTGGGTTCTTTTAGGGCGTTTGTGCTATTCCGGTTGACTATAAGGGTTTTTTGAGGGTGAAGATTTTCGTGGGGAGAATTTGGCGGCTCTGAATCATGAGAAGAGACTTTAGTCTTTTGGGGGGTTTTCGCTTCGAACTACTTAAAGATCAACCCTCCTCCTCTGGGGCTGCCCTGAATAAGTCCCAGCCTCCCCTCCATTATGAGGGCATGATGAACTGATAAACTTGTACAGAAACCAGTTTGCGCTGAGCCAACACCCAAATTTTTTGAAAAATAATTGAAAAAAAGGCCAACAAAGAAAACACAAATAGACTTAAACACTTACCAAAAAGAACAGTAAACGAAAAACAACTGAACAAAGTCACAAAGAACGAAAAGAGGAACAAACAGAAACAACTGAACAATGAAACGGAGCTGGAAATGGCGCGCAATTCGAAAACATCTACACCGTTATGGCGCTACACTTTTATTCAAGCAAGTGCACTGCTAGTTATATAGTTTTTTGCTGCACCCTTTGAATGGTGGATGCTGTGTTTCTGATTGGCTGATTTGTCTGTGTCTCTGATTTGGACCTAGTTGACATGGTGGATTCTGGCGCTGATTGGCCGATTTATCTGTGTTCTCATTTGGATGAGGTAAGTGGATACAGGCCCATTACCTTGTGCAAAGAATTTTCCACATGTGACTGCATCTTTCCCATCCATCCTGTTAATAGTAGAATTTTCTTGACCCTAAATCTCTAGAGCCTCTCTTATTAGCCGCAATCCCATTTAATTGTTACAGTTTACTGGGAACATTTTGTTTTTAGTTAGCTGTAGTTAGAAAGAGTTATTATTCAATACATATCATTAATCAGTTGAAATTGGAATTTGGGTGGAAAGATATGATCTTTTTGTAAAATGTTCTTGTTCAAATGAAATTTAATAATCTCATGTTGTGGGTTTTAGAGGAGTTTCACCGACATACGTGATCGCTGCGGTCGTTGGTTGTTGGACATTTTTTGCCAGGCAGGCGTCCCCAAGAAACTTTTTAAATAACAATTACAAAGATCAATGTTTAATAGAGCTTTGGTTACGCGCCTTTTGGACTTCCGTGAGAGTAAAATGCCATCGACGAAAATGACACATGCAAAAACTTACCCTCACAATCCTTTGTATGGCTAGGGAAAAGGGTTACATTGTGCCACCAGTAAAACATATGAATGCTGGTACTGTAAATACGTTTACTGCGCGTTGTGGCTGTGCCCAGAACCTCCGGCAATCTCATATTGCGTGACGTCCAATGAAATACCTCTCTTCGTTGGTTCCATATGGCCCCTCAATATTGTTATTGCATTGCTTGTGTGACGTCAGAAACGTCCCCTGTAATTCATCAGAAAACTAAAAAATTGGCATATATCTTCTTTCAAACTATCCGTCCTATGCCCGTGGCCATTAATTAAAAATATGTAACTATATAAAGTATCTCCAGTGTTTTGAGCCAGTTCGTGGCATTTTCCTCTTCTTTTGCTGTAATACACAGCGAATTTGTCATTTAGATTTGAGTGTCCTTTTCTAAAATTACTTTTTGTAGACCGTTGAAAGCCAGTTACGTTTTTAAATAATTTTAAATGGTAACAAGCAGGGAGGTGTTTTTAGACAAGCAAAATCCAACGTTTTCTTTAGACCTCTCAACCATTTTTTTCTTTCGAACCTGAGTGTAGGTTTGCCTTAAATCTTTCAAAAGTCGTATTTCAATAACTTATATCACTAGGACTAGTGATGCTTGTTAAAATAACAATAGAATAAACACCCCTTACGTTGAACCTCCCGTACAAATTTTCTTTGTCATGTAGCCGTCATTTAAAAATGTGAAATTTAACTGGTTTCCGTCGTTTTTTCGGTTACACCAAATATCATTTCATTAAACTCATCTAAGATTGTCTTTACAACTCCACTTTTCCTTATGTTTTCCCTTAATGATGTCAAATTTCTAAAAACTGGAGAGATGTTATAAGCTAAGCATCCTTTCCAGCAGATTCGTCTTAAAATCGTGGAGGCACAAGTGAAGTCATTGTTAGATAAGCGTTTATTGTCAGTCATTTTAGTGATCTAAGTTTGTCATTGGAGGGAACAAACTCACCTTATGCCCGTTAAACAAGACTTTGCCTGGGATTATTTGGAAAACAAGGAGGAGATCATCATTAAAAAGATTTTATTCAATTCAACAGAACTTAACAATAGGAACAACGATCCCCTGTCATCAAAATGGGCAGTTAGCCTGAAAAGATTAAAATCACTTCAAGTTCGTATTGTCTGACCGATTTTGGTCGCGTGTTTCTTCTTCCGAACACCTGCCTGGTACAAGTATATGTATAACTGAGGGATGGATGGAAAGATCGTACTCTTGGGTGCCAATCAGCATAAAACGTAAAACGACGCCCTCTACTGCAGACAACGCCGGGAAGACTGGTGTCCCTCTTCAGACTTAAAAGCGACTACCCGTGATAAGTTTTAGGGGAAGTTCAAAACGACCACCCTGGTTACCTTCCCAATGGTGGGTGTTGTAGATTGTCAAAATAGAAAAACAAAAAGAAAATTACTTTTGCTTGTATTTATTTTTGCATATTTTATTTTAACTTGGTGATAATTTTGTATTTCTGTTTTTGTCAGCTGAGTCGTTATTCAATAATCGTATCCAAGGGCAGCGGAACAGGGACCAAAAACCATATAAAGTACATACCTTTTTATAAGACGAAAGATATCAATTGTAGTTTTGTTATGCAACTTCTTAATTTTTACGAACGAAGTAGAGTTAAAAGAACATACACTTACAGGTGGAACAGCTATAAGAAACAAAATAAAAGGTTTACTTTTACCAGTGTTTTACACTGTATTAT
The DNA here is from genome assembly GCA_029531755.1 of Holothuria leucospilota. Classification (NCBI taxonomy): domain Eukaryota; kingdom Metazoa; phylum Echinodermata; class Holothuroidea; order Aspidochirotida; family Holothuriidae; genus Holothuria; species Holothuria leucospilota. Next base: position 20,198,460 of record CM055983.1, read on the forward strand.
AACGTTCAAATACTCCCTGAATGCTCCCACATATAACCAATCGCCACCATAATACAGCGCACAACAACTGCACGTTTAATAGAAAGTAATGGAAGACCCGACAATACCCTGACAACATGGACCGTCAAAAATGCGATTGGGGGTAGGTGATGTCCCTCCTTGTTTGAAAGCGAGTACATATTCACCAGTAATTTTAATATGATCAACTTTGAACTGTCATCCACCCTTTCCCCTGTCGTTAATGACCGACAAGGCAACAAGATGTCATATTTCGGTAGCTGAGGAGGACCACGAGCACATGATTACCAATTCATTACGAAAGATGGAGCGATAAAAAATCGCCTAATTTTTTTTTTTTTTATTTTCTATCGTTGATGAAAATTTTCTAACTAATGAATATCAGAAGAAGGGACCAAAGTATTCTCCCTTCCAACACAATACCAAGGATCATGTTCCCCTATCTTCAACCTTGAGTAAAGGTTTAGGATAACCGCTAGCCTCTACACACAACGAAATTTTTAACACAAGGTTAAGTAAAATTTTACTTAATCACGATGTAAAATAAGAACTAACTCCCGAACTTTTAATGTAAAGTTTTTAATAACGAGCCGTTCCGTTAACTTTTACATAAACTTATGTAAAAAACGGTTGAAATTTATGTAAAATATACATGGTATATTTTTACTTATTTCTGTTCATAAATTTTTACATGAACAGTATGTAAGAAATTGTTGAATTAAGTAAATTATGCTTAAAAAGTTAATTACTTTTTTCAATAACTTTTTTCATGGATTGAAAAATAAGCCTTGATATTTGCCCTTATCTTATAAATGGTCACAGCAAGGAACGTCCTGTTTCACAGTTTTTATACATACAAGGGGCCCCTCGGGCTGCAAAATGACTATTTCGCGAAAGACAGCGATAAAAACAACAAAGAGGGTGTAGTTTTTATGTTTTCTGCGCAATTTATTTGCAAAAAGAACCAACTAACAAATCATGCAGTAAAATAAAATCCACATATTCTGTACTTTTATTAATCCTGTTCTTTAGGAGCATCACAATCATAAATCAACTTTATAAGAATTGCATACACTTTTTTCTTAAAGATCGTGGGGTTGATTTGGGGTGGGGGGGGGGGGGAAAAAAAAAAAAAAAAATTTTGTCATAAACTTAGAACCTTGATAGAATAAATGATATAACAGTTAATAGTCCATCTCATGTCACTTTTTACATCAGATTCTTATCCACAGATAAGCCATATAAACACAATGGAATGTATATCAAGTATCATCAAACAGCACTTCCTGTCAGACTGGTCGTCTTCAGAAATGGTGGTGCTATAAACTTACATGTGAAACCGTCTTTGAACAATACGTAGATTTCACGTCTTTAACCAGTTACCTTTGGTATACTTGCAGCTATCAAAAGCACAGAGGTTTAACGAAGAAACTGTTTTATTTTTTACCTAAATCCACCCCAAAATCCACCCAAATCATGCCAAACGGTGAGTGCTTAGTACTTTCTAACTAAGCTGTTCACCATTTGACCCCTCAACTCAATGGGTAAAGGCTTGTAAAATCCCTTAGTATTGAATTATTCAGTGCATGAAATGGATCTCACTCGCATACTCCCAGATTTTATAAATATTCTATTCCTTAAATGCACAGTATACCTGAAAGTCCACTTAACTAACGGTTTACCATTTGGTTGCCAATACTCACTGCATATAATAGTCTATTCCATGATGGTCCAATGATAAAAACAATGCATTTTTGTAACAACTCATTTTGAACAGACACGATTTTCAATGATGGCCCTCGCACAGAATAGAAAAACACGCCAATGATTATAAATACGGTTTGCTAATCTATTTTTACTCCTCTTACCAAATACAGAAAATGTACAGTGTTGCTTGGCAAACTTACAAAGATGGGGCTTACTGAACTAATGCAACTGCCAAATAAGAATGGCTCGCTTGGTTTTAATACACTGCATTTCTAACTGCACCAAATAAACCAACGGATCTAGCCTCTTTCACCAGAAGTCTCTTAGGCATGGCATGTATGTTTCTTTCATGAAAACAAACAGGCTAAAGTCTTGTCTCGACCCCCCTCCCCTACTCTTTCATTCCAGTGCCTCTACTAGAAGAAATATTTACATGGTGCTGAATTCTGATTCAAACGTTTGTCAAGGGCAACCCATCCAAATGACCTTCTAAATTGGAGAACTAGCAATGCCTCACGTTCAATTCTGTCTTTTTCATTGGTACTATATGTAAAAAAAAGTCCCACCTTATACCTTTACATTTGACAACTCATTCACCATCCTTATGAAAGATAACCATGGTTCCAACTCATGATCATTGTATAAGTAACCACATCAATACTTTGTAGCAACATAGATCTGCATTTATCTAGGTTTGTCCGAGACAATACATGTATGTTTTTCCCCCCCCCCCCCACTTTTTGACGATAACAAACACCTGTTTTGTGGGGTCTCCCCATTTCCTCCTTTACAAAACCCACTTAAGTTTGAAGCACACTTCTGATTAATCTCCTTTGTTCACATCACCTTTAATGATTTTTCACAGAAGCCGTTGGAACTGTGGTTAGAACTTTTCATAACTTTCAGAGCCCTTATACCTATTCATTGCAGGAACTCCTTATTCACACCCATTACTTTCATGTTATAAATCAAACTTTCATAGGGTGTAGCAGATATCTACTGCAATTTATCAGGGCCACTGAGACATCATGCCTTTTGATGCTAAAGGATGCCTGCTTTGCATCTATCCTGTCCCCCCCTTCCCACCTTCAGTATAAGATATGAAGTGTTTTGGTTTCCTGATCGATACTTGTCTGTCAAATTTATTCTACAACAACTCCGGCCCTGACATTTAAGTCGAATGAATACATTTGTAACAATTTACAAAACAGTTGTCCAGTTAAACAAACAGTGTGGGGGGGCCACCAATGCGTAACATATTTTTAATGATAATGGTACAATATGTTGTGGGTCTAGTTTCTGTCCCGCCACCATTACTAGTTCCAGTACAGAAGTACAACTCATCCTGCCATCCAATTTTTGCATCCTTCCTTAAAGCTATACTCCCTTTTCAGAGAACCAAGGTGACGAACTACAATTTTAAGACGACCCTACAGGTTTTAATTCCTAAAAGAACTGAAGAGAAAGTTCTTACATAATTTTAACTGACGACCATTCAAGGGTTGCCTGATTTTCAATTAAGAGCCATAAATGAATATTATCTCAGGTAATTCCAAAGCACAGTCCCCTCTTTTTTCATAAGTGGGGAAGATTAACATGTTTGATACATTCTTCTTTTTCTTTCCTTCCCACAGGTCAAAAGGCCACCCTCCCTTTATTTGCTTTGCTTTATGAAAATGATGAAACAGAGAACTACCTATAACAAGAAAGGTCCTTTTCCTGAAAAATTGTGCAATGCAATGCCTATGACACCTTGGTGAATTTGTCTTTGTCAAGGGGCACACGCACAAAAAGTGGGCGGGAACTCTCCTGATTTGGTTACATTTTCACGTTACCCCTTGGTTGCTCATAAACAATTTTTTGTAAGAACTTTAAACCTCCCTGCCCAATCATGGCTTTTTTATACTCCAGAATTGGAAGACAACATGGCCCTTTGTAACCAGACATCTATTGCTTTCATCAAAGTGGTTTTGTTGGAAGGGCATGTCCTTTCGATGATCACAGATGACTTTGTTTTGGATCTATTCTGCTACCTCCTAGAAGAAGCACATATGGTTTGGTGGCCTTTTCTCATTAATGGTTTTTTCAAATAGAACTCCAAATTGTACTCCTCCTGGAGAAAGATTCGTGGAAAAGGTATTTTTGTTTATTGTGTATAGGAAAATACAGTTGATACTTTCAGAACAAAATATACTGCTCTATGTCAATTCGTTTATAAGGTTTACACGTGACATACAGAATTTATGTAAAATAATCATCCTTGTTTACTCCTTGGCAAAGTGAATGAAAATTAATAAAAGTATTAAAATACTACAAACAACTATAGAGGATACCGGTAATTATTGTTTTTAGCCGATTAACTTGATTGGCTCCTTGACCATAGGAGAAGATTTTTTAACACATAAGATTACTTACCAAGTTTCACCTTGTGACATAGTAAGTAATAATATTTTTAAAAGTCCTTGGACATTTCTGTGCTGCTTATAGAATTCTTTGCTAAGTTGCTTAATTTTGGGAGAACATCACACCTACCTTATCCTTTGCAAGTATAATAATTTACTTCTGGAGTGCCTTTAATTACCCATAACCAACCTATCGTTATTAACAAAAGCGCTCATGGTGCATATTAACTGATAACTATGTGAACACCGAATCCCACAAAGAACAAAGTAAGGATTCAAGAGAATGTACACATCAGGAACAACCCATTCTGTTCTGCGATATGTTTCTCTCACTAATCACTAAAAGGGTATTTATAAAGTTATTTTATTACGGGACAGTTTTGCCTCCTTTCAAAAAAAACCAACCAAACAAAATAAACACGAAACAAAAACAAAAACAATCCATGTCTTTATTTTTTGATACACTAAGAATACTACACACTGGAAGTCAACAAAAGGCTGCGATGATTGCTTTGCAGAAATTTCCTTCCTCCCTTTACGTCTACCAGGAAACAAGTAAGGCCGCAGATGTATGGCTAGGTTGTGCTTTCATCTGACATGTAAACATGGATAATGAATGCGGATTAAGCCTTTGATTATTCAGCCTTTTAGATTGTATTTAACTTATACAAGCACTTGAAGGAAAGTGGCTGCCACTACCAGTTTGAAGTTGAAGTTTACCTTCAAGTCAAAGATTGTCCTCAGTAAGGAATTGTTAAGAATTACGTCACATTGTGTCCTTATAGCATTTATGTAGCCTATTCCTATTCGTACTCATTGTAGAAGGCATATGTGAAGATATGAAGGTATATTTGAAGACAGGAAGGTATATTGAAGAAACTAAGGTATAGACTGGTTGACAGATTCCACAAATAGTCAACTCAAGATGAATGTGCTTATATCAAGTTTTACACATACAAGTTAAAATGGGCATTCTATTGGCCTTTCCTTTGTTCTCATTCAATACAGGTTGTTTAGTCAAAAACTTTCACCAAGCAAATCGATAGAAATGCAACACAATGGCACAATCTATCTGGTCCAGCTTGTCCTCTCTACACCTATTCCTTGCTTCCAGATGGGACATCACAACAAGTTCAAAGATAATAAGGGGAAGAGCTGAATAAAATTCACGGGTGGAAATGTTCCAAAAGCCAAGAATTAGAAAAATCCTAATCACAACTAATCTCTCAGCCAAAAAAAAACCAAAACTGTGGAGCTCAATTTTCTGCTGGGAAGGAATCTCAATCTTGACTCCCCCAGAACCTTGTTACTGTTGAAAGTCACATCGAAACACCAGTGGCGTCACCCAGTATGGGACAGGGGCCATGCCCAGCTGTTGGAAAAGCTGCCCCCCATATCCGGAAATTCCTCCAGTTTGGTCAGAACCTTTTACTCATGCCATAAAATATGTAATTCACCAATCTGGCTTGATTGTGCTCTCAGCAAATGCATATTCTTTTAATGCAACTCCAAAATGTTTTTTCTCCAATTCCCTTCACAAAACCCACATTTTTTAAATTTTCTACTACCAAATCCAAATTTTTTTTCTTATTTTTAAAATGGGTTTTCTTGAAAATATTAACGGACCAGTCACCCAAAATTTTGGAAATAAGATACCAAATAATTTTTCAGCATCCCTTTTCCCCTTGGTCTGGCTGTGGTTGCTCCCCCACCCCCACCCTATCAGGAGTTTGTTTTGCTTCTTGTCAGGCAAAATCCTGGTTGCCTACCCAGAGTTGAAAGCTAGTGGATGGCCTAGAATTGTAGAGCTTCCTGCAACCATTGTGAAAACATTTGTGGAATTTGTGAGAAATGAAGCCACAAAGCTCACCATTTAGGTGGGTCCCCCTAATTTTCTAATCCTCTGAGTTTGTGGACTGGGTGCCCGGGTCAAAAGAAAAAAGAGAGTACAGTGCACCCAAAAACGGGGCCATGTACTCTCTTTTCTTTGACCTGGCATTAACAAATCAGAGGATTAGAATTAGGACACCTAATTGGTGAGCTTTGTGGCTTCATTCTCACAAATTCACAAATGTTCCCACTGGTTGAGGAAGCTCTACAATCTAGGCCATCCATAGCTTTTCAATCTGGGGTAGCACCAGGATTTGCCTGACAAGAAGCCAAACTCCCTGATAGGGTGGGGGGGGGCAGCAACCACAGCCAGACCAAGGGGAAAGGATGCTGAAAATTATTTGGTATCTTATTTCCAAATTTTGGGTGTCCGTTAATATTTTCAAGAAACATTTTTAAAAATAAGAAAAAATTTGGATTTGGTAGTAGAAAATTTAAAAAATGTGGGTTTTGTGAAGGGAAATTGGAACATTTTGGAGTTGCATTAAAGAATATGCATTTTCTGAGAGCACAATCAAGCAGATTGTGGGATTACATATTTTATGGCATGAGTAAAAGGTTCTTGACCAAACTGGAGAATTTCCCGGATATGGGGGGCAGCTTTTCCAACAGCTGGGCATGGCCCCTTGTCCCCTACTGGTGCCGCCACTGTTTTCGATGTGACTTTCAACAGTACAAGGTCTGGGGGAGTCAAGATGAGATTCCTTCCAGCCAGAAATTGAGCTCCACAGTTTTGTTTGCTGAGAAGATTAGTTGTGATAGGATTTTTCTAATTCTTGGCTTTTGGACATTTCCACCTGTGATTTTATTCAGCTCTTCCCTCTATTATCTTTGAACTTGTGTGATGTACCATCTGGAAGGAAGGAATAGGTGTAGAGAGGACAAGCTGACCAGATAGATTTTGCCATTGTGTTGCATTCTTATGATTTGCTTGGTGAAAGTTTTTGATAAACACCTGTATTGAATGAGAACAATGTGAAAGGCAATAGAATGCCCATTTTAACTTGTATGTGTTAAAACTTGATATAAGCACATTCATCTTGAGTTGACTATTTGTGGAATCTGTCAAACCAGTCATACCTTATTTTCTTCAAATATACCTTCCTTTCTTCAAATATACCTTCCTATCTTCACATATGCCTTCCTACAATGAGTACGAATAGGACATAGGCTAATAAATGCTATAAGGAAACAATGTGCGTAATTCTTAACAATTCCTTACTGAGACAATTTTTACTTGAAGGTAAATTCAACTTCAAACTGGAGTGGCAGCACTTTCCCTTCAAGTGCTTGTATCAGTTAATACAATCTAAAAGGATGCTAATAATCAAAGGCTTAATCAGCATCATATCCATGTTTACATTGCAGATGAAAAGCACAACCTAGCCATACATCTGCTGCCTTACTTGTTTCCTGGTAGACGTAAAGGAGGAAGAATTTCTGCAAAGCAATCATCTGCAGCTTTTGTTGACTTCCAGTGTGTAAGTATCTTTAGTGTATCAAAAAATAAAGACATGGATTGTTTTTGTTTTTGTTTGTTTTTTTTTTGTTTTGTTTTGTTTTTTTTTTGAAAGGAGGCAAAACTTGTCAAGTAATAAATACCTTTATAAATACCTTTTAGTGATAGTGAGAGAAACATATCGCAGAATGGTGTTTCCTTGATGTGCTACATTCTCTTGAATCCTTCCTTTGGTCTTTGTTTGATTCGGTGTCACATAGTTATCAGTAATTATGCACATGAAGCTCTTTTGTTAATAATGATAGGTTGGTATGGGTAATTTAAAGGCACTGCCAGAAGTAAATTATTATACTTGCAAGGATAAGGTAGGTGTGATGTTCTCCCAAAATTAAGACATTAGCAAGATTCTATAAGCAGCAACAGAAATGTCCAATGGACTTTTAAAATATTATTACTGCTATGTCACAAGGTGAAACTTGGTAATCTTCTGTGTTAAAAAATCTTCTCCTATGGTCATGAGCAATCAGTTTAATGGCTAAACAATAATACAGTCTCCTCTATAAGTTGTTTGTAGTATTTTAATACTTTTATTAATTTCATTCACTTTGCCAAGAGTAAACAAGATGATTATCTTACATAAATTCTGTATTGTCACGTGTAAACCTCTTATACGAATTGACATAGAGCAGTATATTTTGTTTCTGAAGTATCAACTGTATTTTCCTATAACATAAACAAAATACCTTCACTTAATCTTTTCTCCAGGAGAGTACCAATTTGGAGTTCTATTTGAAAAACATTACTGAGAAGCCACAACCATATGTGCTTATTCTAGGAGGTAGCAGAATAGATCCACAACAAGTCTTTGTGATCATCGAAAGACATGCCCTTCCACAAACCACTTTGATGAAAGCAATAGATGTCTGTTACAAGGCCATGTTTGTCTTCAATCTGGAGTATCAAAAAGCATGCATTGGGACATGGGAGTTCTTACAAAAAATTGTTTATGAGCACCAAGGTAACGTGAAATGTAACCAAATCAGAGAGTTCCGCACTTTTTGTGCGTGTGCCATTGACAAAGACAATGTCACCAAGTCATAGGCATTGCATGCACAATTTTCATGAAAAGACCTTTCTTTGTTATAGGTAGTTCCTCTGTTTCATCATTTTCATAAGCAAGCAATAAAGGAGGGTGGCCTTTTTAGACCTTGTGGGAAGAAAGAAAAAGAAGAATGTCATTTCAACATAATCTTCCCACTCATGAAAAAGAGACTGTGATTTGAATACCTGAGATAATATTCCAGTTATGGCTTAATTGAAAATCAGCAACCCTTGATTGTCGTCATGTTAAATTTATGTAGAACTTTCTCTTCAGTCTTTTAGGAATCAACCTGTAGGGTCAGTCTTAAATTGTAGTTCTGTCACCTTGGTTCTCTTGAAAGGGAGTATAGCTTTTAAGAATGGATGCAAAAAGTGGATGGCAGGATGAGTTGTACTTCTGTACTGGAACTAGTAATGGTGGGGACAGAAATAGACCCACAACATATGTACCCATTATCATTAAAAATATGTAAGCATTGGTTGCACATGTTTGTTTAACTGACACTGTTTTGTAAATTGTACAAATGTATTCATTCTCACTTAAATGTATGCAGGCGTTGTTTGTAGTAATAAATTATGACAGACAAGTATCGATCAGGAACCAAAACACTTCATATCTTATACTGAAGGTGGGAAGGGGGGGGACAGGATAGATGCAAAGCAGGCATCCTTTATCATCAAAAGGCATGATGTTCATCAGTGGCCCTGATAAATGCAGTAGATATCTGCTACACCCTATGAATGTTTGATTTATAACATGAAAGTAATGGGTGTGAACTAAGGAGTTCCTGCAATGAATGGTATAGGCTCTGAAAGTTATTGAAAAGTCTAACCACAGTTCCACGCTTCTGTGAAAATCATTAAGGTGATGTGAACTAAAGGACATTAATCAGAAGTGTGCTTCAAATTAAGTTGGTTGTAAAGGAGGAAAATGGGGTTGACCCCACAACATGTGTTTGTTATCGTCAAAAGACATACATGTATTGTCTCGGACAACCTAGATAAATGCAGATCTATGTTTGCTACAAAGTATTGATGTGGTTTACTTATACAAATGATCATGAGTTGGAACATGGTATTCTTTCATAAGATTGTGCATGAGTGTCAAATGTAAAGGCTATAAGGTGGGACTTTTTTTTAATATGGTACCAATGAAAAAAGACAGCATTGAACTTGAAGGCATTGCTAGTTCTCCTAATTTAGAAGTCCTTTTGGTAGGTTGCCCTTGACAAACTTTTGAATCAGAATTCAGCACCATGTAAATATTCTTCTAGTAGAGGCACTGGAAGAAGAGTAGGGGAGGGGGGTCGAGACAGACTTTAGCCTGTTTTGTTTTCATTGAAAGACATACATGCCATGCCTAAGATGACTCTGGTGAATGAGGTAGATCAGTTTGGTTTATTCTGTGCCAGTTAGAAATGCAGTGTATTAAAACCAAAGCGAGCCATTCTTTATTTGCAGTGCATTAGTTCAGTAAGCCTCTTTGTAAGTTTGCAAGCAACACTGTTACCATTTGTATGTATTTGTAATGAGGAGTAAAATAGATAGCAAACCTGTATTTATAATCATTGGCGTGTTTACTATTCTGTGGATGACCATCATTGAAACTCGTGTCTGTTTCAAAATGATGTTGTTACAAAATGCATTGTTTTTCATTTGGACCATCATGGAATAGACTATTATATGCCAGTGAGTATTGGCAAAATGGTAAACCAGTTAAGTGACTTTCAGGTATACTGTGCATTTAAGGATAGAATATTTATAAAATCTGGGAGTGAGATCATTTCAGCACTGAATAATTCAATACTAAGGATTTTATAACCTTTACCATTGAGTTGAGGGGTCAAATGGTGAACAGCTTCAGTTAGAAAGTACTAAGCATATACCAGTTTGGCATGATTTGGGTGGATTTTGGGTGGAGTTTAGGTAAAACATAACAGTTTCTTCGTTAAACCTCTGTGCTTTTGATAGCTGCAAGTATACCAAAGGTACTTGGTTAAAGACTTGAACTAAGTATTGTCAAAGGACGGTTTCACATGTAAGTTTATAGCACCACCATTTATGAAGACGACCAGTCTGACAGGAAGTGATGTTTGATGATACTTGATATACATTCCATTGTGTTTCTATGGCTTATCTGTGATAAGAATCTGATGTAAAAAGTGACATGAGATGACTATTTAACTTGTATATCATTTTATTCTATCAAGGTTCTAAGTTTTATGACAAAATTCATCAATCTTAAGAAAAGTGTATGCAATTCTTATAAAGTTGATTTTATGATTGTGACCTAAATGAACAGGATTAATAAAATGTACAGAATATGTGATTTTTACTGCATGATTTGTTAGTGTTCTTTTTGCAATAAATTGCTCAGAAACATAAAAATACACCCTCTTTGTTGTTTTTATCGCTTTTCTTTCGGAATAGCTAATTTTGCAGACCGAGGGGGCCCCTTTATGTATAAACTGTGAAACAGACGTTCCTTGCTGTGACCATTATAGATAAATGGGCAAAATATCAAGGCTTATTTTCATCCATGAAAAAGTTATTGAAAAAGTTAAGTAAACTTTTTAAGCATATTTACTTAATTCAACAATTTCTTTACATACTTTTCATGTAAAAATTTACTGAACAGAAATAAGTAAAATATACCATGTATATTTTACATAATATTCAACAGTTTTTTTACATAAGTTTAATGTAAAAGTTTACCGGACGGCTGTTATGTAACTTTTACATAAAAGTTCTGGAGTTCTTATTTTACATCGTGATTAAGTAAAATTTTACTTAACCTGTGTAAAAATTTCTGTGTGTGTAGAGGCTAGCGGTTATCATAAACCTTTACTCAAGGGTGACGATAGGGGAACATGATCCTTTGGTTATGTGTTGGAAGGAGAATACTTTTGGTCCTTCGTTCTGATATTCATTAGTTAGAAAATTTTCATCAACGATAGAAAGGCGATTTTTATCGCTCCATCTTTCGTAAGTGAATTGGTAATCATGTGCTCGTGGTCCTCCTCAGCTACCGAATAATGACATCTTGTTGCCTTGTCGGTCATTAACGACAGGGGAAAGGGTGGTATGACAGTTCAAAGTTGATCATATAAAATTATTGGTGAATATGTACTCAGCTTTCAAAAAGTGAGGGACATCCACCTACCCCCAATCGCATTTTTGACGTCCATGTTGTCAGTGTATTGTCGGTGTCTTCCATTACTTTCTCTTACTTGCAGTGTTGTGGCGCTGTATATGTGGCGATGTTATATGTGGGAGCATAGGATATGACGTTACTAATAAAGTGTAAAACTCTGGTAAACCTTTTTATTTTTCTTATAGCTGTTCCACCTGTAGTGTATGTTTTCTTTTAACTATACTTTCGTCGTAAATTAAGAAGTTGCATAACAAACTACAATTGATATCTTTCGTCTTATAAAAGGTATGTACTTTATATGGTTGTCCCTGTTCCGCTGCCCTTGATTCCGATTATTGAATAACGACTCAGCTGACAAACAGAAATAAAATTATAACAAGTTAAAATAATATGCAAAAATAATACAAGCAAAGTTAATTTTCTTTTGGTTTCTATTTTGAAATCTACCACACTGACAGGTCACCAGGGTGTCGTTTTGAACTTCCCCTACATTATCACGGGTAGTTTCGTTAAGTCTGAAGAGGACACCGTCTTCCCGGCGTTGGTCTGCAGTAGAGGGCGTTATGCTGATTGGCACCCAAGAGTATCGATCTTTCTATCCATCCATCAGTTATCCATTATAACTTGTACCAGGCAGGTGTTCGGAAGAAGAAACAACGACCAAATCTGTCAGACAATACGAACTTGAAAGTGATTTTAATTCTTTTCAGGCACTGCCATTTGATTGACAGGTCTCGTTGTTCCTATTGTTAAGTCTCTGTTGAATAAACTCTTTTAATGATGATCTCCTCCTTTCGTTTCCAAATAATCCCAAGGCAAAGGTCATTGTTTACACGTGCATAAGGTGAGTTTGTTCCCTCCAATGACCAAACTTAGATCACTAAAATGACTGACAATAAACGCTTAAATAATGTACTTCACTTGTGCCTCCACGATTTTAATACGTAATCTGCTGGAAAGATTGCTTAAGCTTATACATCTCTCAGTTTTTAGCAAATTTTGCCATCATTAAGAAACATAATGGAAAAGTGAGTTGTAAAGAAATTCTTAGATGAGTTTAATTGAAATGATATTTGGTGTAACCGAATAACGACGAAAGGTTAAAATTTCACATTTTTAAATGACGGCTGACAAAGAAAATTTGACGAGTTCAACGTAAGGGGTGTTTCTTCTTATTGTTATTTTAACAATGCATCACTAGTCCTAGTTGATCTAGTTATTGAAATACGACTTTTGAGAAGATTAAGGCAACCTAACTCAGTTTCGGAAAGAAAAATTGGTTTTGAGAGTCTAAAGAACGTTGGATTTGCTTTCTAACACCTCCCTGCTTGTACCATTAAAATTATTTAAACGTAACTGGCTTTCAACGGTTCCTACAAAAGTAATTTTAGAAAGACACTAAATCTTAAATGACAATTTCCGCTGTGTATTACAGCAAAAGAAGAGAATGCCACGAACCTGGCTCAACACTGAGATAATTTATATAGTTACATATTTTTAATTAATGGCCACGGGCATAGGCGGATATGTTTGAAAGAAAGATATATGCCAATTTTTTAGTTCTGATGAATTTACCAGGGGAGTTCTGACGTCACAAGACAAATGCAATAACAATATTGAGGGGCCATATGGAAACGAAGAGAGGTATTTCATGTGACGTCACGCATATGAGATTGCCCGGAGGTTCTGGGCACAGCACACGCGCAGTAAACGTATTTACAGTACACACGCATCATATGTTTTACTGTGGCACAATGTAACCTTTTCCCATAGCCATTACAAAGGATTGTGAGGTAAGTTTTGCATGTGTCATTTTCGTCGATGGCATTTTACTCTCACGGAAGTCCCAAAAGGCGCGTACCAAAGCTCTATTAAACAATGATCCTTTGTAATTGTTATTTGAAAAAGTTTCTTGGGACGCCTGCCTGGCAAAATGTCTAACAACCAAAGACACGAGCGATCACGTGATGTCGGTGAAACTCCTCTAAACCACAACATTGAGATTAATTTCATTTGAACAAGAACATTTACCAAAAAGATCATATCTTTCACCCAAATTCCAATTTCAACCTGATTAATTATATGTATGAATAATAACTCTTTCTAACTACAGCTAACTAAAACAAATGTTCCCATGTTAACTGTAACAATTAAATGGGATGCGGCTAATAAGAGAGGCTCTAGAGATTAGGGTCAATGAAAAATCTACTATTAACAGGATGGATGGGAAAGATGTCAGTCACATGTGGAAAATTCTTTTTGCATCCAGTCATGGTCCTGTCTCACTTACCTCATCCAATGAGAACACAGATAAATCGGCCAATCAGAGCACAGAATCCACCATTCAACTGTCCAATCAGAACACAGACAAATCAGCCAATCAGAACACAGCATCCACCATTCAGGGTTGCAGCATAACTATATAACTTCAGTGCACTTGCTTGAATAAAGTGTAGCCGCCCTAACGGTGTAGATCGTTTTCGAATTTCGCGCCAATTTCCAGCTCCGTTTTCATTGTTCATTTGTTCCTGTTTTTTCCTCTTTTCGTTCTTTGTGACTTTGTTCAGTTGTTTTTCGTTTACTGTTCTTTTTGGTAAGTGTTAAGTCTATTTTGTTTTCTTTTGTTGGCCTTTTTTTCAAATTATTTTTTCAAATTTGGGTGTTGTCTCGCGCAACTGGTTTCTGTACAGTTTATCAGTTCAATCAGTGCCCTCCATAATGGAGGAGGCTGACTTATTCAGGGCAGCCCCAGAGGAGGAGGGTGACTTTCAAGTAGTTCGAAGGAAACCCCCCAAAAGACCTAAAGTCTCTTCTCATGATTCAGAGCCGCCAAATTCTCCCCCACGAAAATCTCACCCTCAACCCATTATAGTAACCGGAATAGCACAAGACGCCCTAAATAACCCAATCAAATTAGCTAGACTCATTGAAAAAGAAAAGCCAAATGCTACAATTAGAGATATAAAATCAACAAAAAACAAAGCCATTCTCATATTCCCAATCGACCCTCACTCAGCAAACATTCTCCTTCAGCCGTGGACTCAAAATTCAGAACTAGGAAATCCAAAACCCAGAATAACTCAACAAAAAGATGCCCCAACCATTGCAGTTGTAGTCTGTGGAATCAACCCAGCCAGATCTGATCAAGAAATTGCATCAGAACTAAAAGACCAAGGATACAACCCTAAACTTGTCAAAAGACTAATCAGTAAAATGACCCAACAAAAAACATGGAAAATAAAAATAATTCTCGAAGATATCTCTGAAAAAACTCAGCTAATGAAAGAGGGACTCATTTTAGGATATCAAAAACATCGTGTTGAAGAATATAGAGAGCCACCGACAGTAATACAATGCTATAAATGTCAATCTTTCGGGCATACCTACCATAATTGCTCATCCAATCAAAAATGCCTCAGATGTGGCGAGGAACACAACATCAAAGACTGCAAAAAAGAAAAAATCCAAAAAAAAATGTGCTAACTGCCAAGGCGATCACATTGCTATGTATAAAGGATGTCCTGCCTACCAAAAGGCTAGATCAGAAGCAAAAGAAACTCAACCAAAAACCTATGCAGAAGCAACCAAAATTCAAGTTACTAATAAACTTCCCAAAAGTGAAAAAACAAACATAATCTTATTCTGCGCTGAATTAATAAGAGCCTGCCTAACTAAAGCCAATATTTCGATTAGATCCTCTGACATACTGGCATACGCCTCACATTTAGCGCTAACACACTTTAACATTAACGTAAAAGGTGAAGAACTATTTGAAATACTAAAAAACCCCCCCTTAGACGAGGCTGTAGAACGTGCAAAGAGACAGACACTAGAAGCCACTAATGGCTGACCAAACCCTAATTGGCATCTTACATCTTAACGTAAACAGTGTAAAGAACAAAACTGAACTTTTGCAGTTCCATATCTCTAACTTAGACCCTGATATAATCCTTCTTAATGAAACCAAACTTTCCCCCACTACTCCCTTTAATTTAGAAGGTTACAGGGTTTACAGACGTGATATTTCTGTCAACCAAGGAGGAGTTCTCATAGCTACCAAAAAAAAATCTACCTGCTTGTATTAATTTTACTCCCCATATTACTGACCAATGTATAAGTATCTCTATCCCCTGGTCTAACAACAACCACCCTCTCCAAATTATTGCTTATTATAACCCCCCTAACTCCCACCCTAATGAGGAAATTTTGAAACTTTGTAAAGATTGCACGTTACTCATTGGCGACTTAAATTGCCCCCATATCTACTTTGGTTGCAATAGAACTAGTGCCCAAGGAAAAAGACTTAAACACTATATTGACAAGTATAACTTAACTTTACTCAACCCAGGTATTCCTACTCGTCGTAATCCCATAAACTACTCCACTGAACTTTTAGACCTAGTTTTAAGTACAAATGATATTACGAAATTCCATGAGACCACTTACAGCCTAGAAGACTCCCAAATTAGTGATCACTACCTTGTTTATACTAAAATAAAAGCCCAGCACACCTCCATTATTATCCCTGATCTTACTAGGAACCCCGCAAATTGCGACTGGATCAATTTTCAAAATGACATAAATGATGAAGTAAAAGATCTTACCAGAAACCTACTTACTACTAATCACAACCAAACCTTCTTTGATGATTACGCCCTTTCCCTTTCAAGTTGCATTGTCAACAAATTTCGTGACAATTGTCCTTTAAAAAGTAAACGAAGAAATAACTGGAAACTATCAAACAAAATACTAATGTTAATAAAAGCTAAAAGGAAATTAAGACGTACCTTCATTAGAACAAGGGATCCACGCATCAAATTCCAAGTTAACAAATTGAAATCCGAAATAAAATATGAAATCAACCTTAAAAGAAACAATGACCTAAACAAGTATTGTAAGAATTTAGACCACGAAAAGGACTCCAAAACGTTCTGGAAAAAGCTTAGAAAGTATTCAAATGAACCCAACAACCAAAACGAAATTCCATCTGTCCTCTACAATGATAATAATGAAAAGGTCATCGGTCTTAATGACCAACTTAGTTTACTGGCCAATACTTTCACAAATATCTTCCAAACTCCGAACAACCCAAAATTTGACAATGATCATAAAAGAAACATAGACGAGTTTGTCAAAACCCAAAATGAAATGTTATCTCCTGACTTTAAAGCCCCCTATAATGATCATCCTCTTACTACTAAGGTTATCCCAAATGATATTAAACTAGCCCTTAAAAACACTAAGAACGACTCTTCCCCAGGACTAGATGAAGTCACTTACCTTCAACTTAAAAGATGTCCTGATTCTTTTTTAGCTCTACTTTCCATTTTCTTTACCCTATTATTAACTTATGGCTATTTCCCTAAGCCATGGAAAATAGCCAAAACTATTCTTATCCCTAAGCCAAACAAAAACAGAACAAACCCTAGAAACTATAGACCTATTAGTCTCCTTTCTTGCCTAGGAAAAATTTTTGAAAAGATTATAACTAATAGACTTAATCCCCATCTACAAAATTGCAACTTCTTTACCAATAATCAATGTGGCTTCAGAACAAACAAAAGTACTTTTAATCACCTCTTTAAACTAATTGAAAATACTAAGAATGGGTTCAAAGGCCGTAAGTTAACTTCCGCCATTTTTCTAGACGCCGAGAAGGCCTTCGACCAAACTTGGTATAATGGTCTAAAAGTAAAACTAGCAACCCTTAATATCCCTACTAACACCCTAAAAGTCCTTTCTTCTTTTCTTGACGATAGAAAAATGCAAATTTATTATAGAAACAACTACTCCCCTGTGATTAATCTCCAGGCTGGAACCCCCCAAGGATCCATACTTAGCCCTTTACTCTATATTATCTATGTAAATGACATTCCCACTAGTCCAGAAATTAATGTAAGCCTAGCCCAATTTGCAGATGATATAGCTTTATGGACCACTTCTTCTAGCGCAAAAATTAATCAAAACAACTTGCAAAAGTCTCTAACTAAAATTGAAAATTGGTGCTGCTCCTGGAGGATAAAAATTAACCCGACAAAGTCAAAATACATAATTTTTAAATATTCCCATAATTGTAAAGTACTTATAACCCCAACTATTAAACTGTTTGACAATAGGATTCCCTACACTAAGGAAGCTGATTTCCTAGGAGTAACTCTCGACGATAAACTTACCTTTTCTTCCCACATTAAAAGAATTTTAGGTAAAGCATGGGCCAGATTAAATTCGCTTAACCCAATTTTCAGAAATAGCGCCATCTCCTCAAATACAAGCATCCGTATCTACCAAACGCTAATACGACCAGTACTAGAGTACGGAAGTATTGCCTTCTTAGCCTCCCCTTCATCTAATCTTCACAAACTTGAAAACTTTCAAACAATCGCCCTTAGAAAAGCTCAAAAAATCCCAAATTACATAGCAAAAAAATTAGTACTAAATGCTTCAAATCTACCCTCCCTCATTGATAGGATGAAAACTCTTAATACTAATCAACTTAAAAAATTATTGCAAACTGACCCCTTAATACGTGACACATTCCTATCTTACCTCTCTATACACAATAGGATCAAAGTAAAGTCGCCCCTTGACATCTTGGTCGCTTCTAATTGGGTCGAGGTGGAGTTACTTACTGAGGGAGGGGGAGGGGGGGACCAAGTTAGGCCTAAGTACCTCTGGCTAGAGCTCCTGCGAGTAATTAGCTGTTTTTTTTACAGTGAGACGGGGCAGCCAGAGGGTGGGTGTTCTTTTTTCTTATACATTCTAGGACCTCAAGGGTTTCCCTAAGCTTTAATCTAGTAGGTTTTCTCCATCTCACCCTACCCCCTTTCTATAACCCGGCTCTGGTTTAATTCAAATCATTCGTGTTTCAAAGGCTCCCTTATTTTTTCAGCCCTGTGTTTCATGACATTATTTTCGGCTCCCTCTCTAAGTTCCGTAGACTCCCACCACCTGCAGCAATTAGTCAAAAAAAAAAAAAAAAAAAAAACCTAAGATGGCCAACTCAGAAACAAAAGACTCTCACTTCACTGAAGGGGCGTAAGCCCGAGCAGTGATCTAAACTGAACAAATCCTTGCATCACCAGATTAGGAACAAACGCCAGGAACTTACTCATTATCTACATCACAACCACATTCATGTCGCTTGTTTCAACGAAACAGTCCACAAGGATCACGTACCATACATTCAGGGTTACAACATTATTCAGTCACACTCGAAAAAACCCTCTGACCAAGGGGTACTTATTGCAATCAAGGAAAATTTACATTACTCGGAACTTGCACTCACAAATCCTATCGGCGAAGCGGTAGGAATCAAAGTCACACTTCAGACCGGTCAACACTTACACATCATTACAACCTACGAGTCTCCGACTAAGGCTGCATTTCCTACACAATTTTACCTTCAACTGATCAACACTTATTCAAATTTTGTGATACTTGGTGACTCCAACGCTAAACATACTGAATTAGGCTGTCGCATTACAAACACCAGCGGTAGGGAACTTTACCAAATACTTGACTCGACCGAGGTTATTTGCCTCAATGACGGTACTCCGACTTCTTACCCAGACAATGGGACTTCACCAGAACAACTAGACTATTGTCTAATCTCTCCATCTCAATCACCGTGTTACCGACTTCAGAATTGGAGAGGACTTAGGATCGGACCACCTACCTCAACTACTTACTATTGCACTTACTGCCAAACGACTGACAAGGCCACCCAGACGAAACCTACAGAAAGCAGACTGGACGAAATACAGACAATATATAACCGACAACATTCAACAACGGACCCCGACCAATGTACAAGAAATTGAGAAAAGGGCGACTTCACTTACTCGACTTATTACTTCAGCGACACAGATTGCAATTCCGACCTATACACTGCAGGACGTAGGAGATTTCAACTCCCTCAACGGATTCTGCACATTATTAGACAGAGACGCAAACTTCGACGTATTTACCAAAGGACTAGAAACCAGTATGTAGGTGTGCTAATCAACCAACTGAGACGGAAAATCACTGAACTGATAAGGACGACAAATCAACAGGAATTTGACAATAGGGCAAAACAACCGTGACTAGCTGACAAAAAAAGACCCACGGGACTTCTGGAAAACTGTTAAACGGATTTTAGGGGAAAAGACTGTTAGAAGACCAATACCAACGCTGAGATACAGTGATACTTTAATTACTACAGACGAAGACAAGGCGGACTGTTTTAGGGAATACTTTCAGACTGTACATACTCTTCCACAGGACCCAAAATTTAACCACAACATTTACCGACTGGCTAACTTTTTACGTACAGGATACCCGGACACTTATTCACCTAGACAGGACATAGACCCAAACGAGGACGCCGACTCGGGAATCAACAAAACTATCACCGCAAGTGACATCACTGACGTTTTATGACGTACTTCTAATACCTCTCCAGGAGAAGACCAAATTCAATACTTGCACTTAAAAGCCGCACCTCAAATTTTCCTTCAGGAACTCGGCAGACTCTATACTGCTTCCTTCCAAATTGGCTATATTCCCAAATTATGGAAACAAGCCGTCACAATTTTACTTCCTAAACCCGGCAAACCGCATCACGAGCCAAAGAATTACCGGCCTAATAGCCTTCTTCCAGTGCTAGGAAAATGCCTGGAAAAAATTATCGCCAAAAGGCTCTCTGCTTACTTAGAGCAGCGAAAACTTCTCCCGCCTTCTCAAGCAGGCTTCAGACGGAAGAGGAATACAACAGACCAACTCTTTAGACTTATACAAAGTACTTCTTCTCTCAGACGAAAAGGACAACACACCATGCCTACTTTTTTCGACGCCGAAAAAGCATTCGACAGAATGTGGCATGACGGACTACTTCTCAAAATGAGAAAATTCAATATACCAACGACTTTTACCAGATGGATTGCGAACTTTTTACAGGACAGGCAAGCTCGGTACAGAGTCGGGGACACACTTTCCAGACCACTACACATCACCACAGGGACACCACAGGGCAGCACCATTAGCCCTATACTTTTCATCATGTACGTAGCGGACATTCCACAACCTCAACCAAAACGACTGACTTACTTATCTCAATTTGCGGATGACATCGCAATTTGGGCTACCTCCAGCTAAGCTGACAAGGCGGAAGAAAAACTCCAACAGTACATTGACCAACTAGAAACTTGGTGCAACGACTGGCGTATAGTACTCAACCCGGACAAATCACAAGTACTTTACATCAGAACTACCGGTAAACTGCGACGTGAACCTCATGTGACTTACAACAACAAACTTATACCTGTACAAAGAAAAGTAAAGTACTTAGGACTTACCATTGACAACAGATTAGATTTTACTCGACACCACAACGACACAGCTTTGAGAATGCGCAGGCAAGTCTCGTCACTTTACAGAATTGCCGGTACTAATGTTACAAGACGACCCGTCAGGAACACCGGATTGAATCCATCGACGAGCGAATGGAAAGTTCCAGAGAATTCAACTTCAACGCAGCCTTTCTAGAACTGTCTAGAAGTGAGAACTGTTTACGTTATGTCCCAATTACAACTACTGTGTGTTCTAGAGGTTTCTATTAAGGAACGTTCTCGTAACTGCTGGACTGTGTGCACTAGAAGTTTCTGTTAAATTCTGGAGAGTTCTCGATTAAAAGCCTAGCATATAAAAGGCAGTTCAACAACTGTTATCGGGGAGAGACATCGAGAGACATCAACGAGACCAGACTGTCACACTGCAGAGAGATCGAATCACCTGAAGCCAACCACTAACACTGCACACTTGTGATAAATTGCCTTACGCCGTTTCTACGCTGTGTATTGAGATTGTTATCATCCATCATCGCTAGCCTTGTCGTTATTCGCTCGTGGAACCAGTTCCTACGCTACAGCACGCTGCAGGTCTACTACTGTACCATCGTCAACGTGCATGCACTACCAGCCCTTGGACCAGACCAGGCAAATATTAAGTAAAGGATTGTGAGTAAGTCTAATTAATTATTGTAAATTTAAGTAAGATAAGGAGATTGTAAATAATCATTAAGTTGTTGAATTTTAATCTCGTTCTTCTGTGATCTTTCGCTGTTATTGGTTTGACTCGCGACCACAAGCCGTAACACTAAGGACAACCCACTTGCCACTCCTGAAACGACTTTGAAAATTTACAAAACTATGACTCGACCTATTGTTGAATACGCTGCACTATCTCTCATACAAACGAAGGACTCACTCATAGAGAATTACGAACGCACTCAACGACGGGCATGTAGGATTGCACACCACTTAGACAGACAGCACCCATCACGGGAAGTACTAGACATAGCGGGACTCCCAACTATTAAACAGAGGTTTCAGGACTAACACAGAAAATTTCTTGCAAATTGCAAGAAAAAAGGACCGACAAACTCGAAAATTCATTAGGAAAGAACTCAAACTTCGACCATTTTACCTCCGACAAACTCCACTAGAAGGACTTACAAAGGAAATTTGGAAGAACCTAAAGTGGAGGGCGCACCACCGAAAAGAAGACCAGCCACCGAAGAAGACATCAACCAGGGAGAAGAATGGCAAACCCTGAAGAAGGGTCCCTGCCGAAACATCCACACCCTGAACAAGGGTCACTGCGCCAACGATACCAACGGGCAAACCCTGAAGAAGGGTCCCTGCCGAAACATCCACACCCTGAACAAGGGTCACTGCGCCAACGATACCAACGATTAAAACCATTGCCACCGAGAATGGCCCTACTAGTCACCGGTAGCCTTCACTTCACCGTGTTGGGCCGGGCGTCGGCTGGTTTTGGGGTGTCTTGGTTGTTTTGGGGGACTGAGCTGGTGGCTTGGGGCCTCTCTGTCCGGTCTTTCTCCGCCCTTGCCGGTTCGGCGTGTTGCGGTTGTTTGGTGTTTTTGCTCTCTCTGGTCTCTGGAATTGGTATGTCAGTGACTCATTTTCTCCGGCCTTCGGGCCTTCTGAAGCACCTCCGGGTGGAACAGAGTAAACGAGTCATATACACATACACTTCCTTGCATCAGTCCTGAAGATGTCAGAGCCTTTCTACTTACGTGTTTTACCTTTCCGTGATTCCCATTGGCAATTATTACTTCATTACTTACTTTTCGCCTATCTGCCGTTGCCGATGGTGCTTTTCCCATGTTGTCTTGCACTTTGCATCCCCTAAATTATAATAATATATCCAGGAAGTCGATTCATCATCATAAGTTTATGTTTCCTGCAGTCCCCGCCTCCTACTTCTTTAACTAGAAGTTGTCTTTTGTATTTTTCTGTCTTTCCTTTTTAGCCTTACGTTACCTTTAGTTTGCCTCAAGCTAGCAAAGTATTAAGCCAGACAAAGTCTTCTCACATTCGATGTTTTTGACCCATCAAATTAGAGAACTAATTTGGCTTTACAAAAATTAACCAGTGATTTCTATAAAATGTTTTTACCCTACTTCAGTACGAGTCTCCACATAAACAACTCTTTTCAATAAAAACATTTAACAACGCCTGCAACTCTAAGTGGAAACTTAACTTATCAATGGAGCCTTCCACTGGAAATAACGGTTGCAATGAATTTGGTTGTACTTCCTCCTTCGCGAAACCTCTAGCAAGAAAATACAGTGCTTATCTTAAAAAGCCTTTGCAGTCGAAGCCGATGGACATTTGTGATCGTACTGATTGTCCCTGCACCCATTCAGTTCGGCAAAGTCATTCATATTAGCAGGCCCTTGCCATCTTTCTCAGGGTCAGTGGTAGGAAGCCAAAGGTAAATTTTGTCCCCGTTTTATTTATAGATATGGTATTTATATATGAGTTCACAAAAATGAAATCCTTGTATATGCGATGTATGCATGCATGGGCCCGTGACCTTCATTTTTGGAAAGTGCTAGTGCGGATCCCACTGAAAAAAGGTATGTGATTATCAAGTGATGGATTAGTCATAAATATCAGCAAAAATATTGGGACGAAAGGTATTCAGTCCTCTTACCATGTTAAGTTGGGGTATTTGTCTCAACCGACCAGTTTTCCCAATATTTGGTAAGACAGAATTGTGCTTTCCTACTTGCTACATGTCCAACAGTTTACAAAATCCATGGTACCGTACTCTGTACACGTCCTTATGCCAAAAGCCAAATCAAAGATAAAACGTTCAAAGTGAATATCTGTTTCCTCAGTGACTATTTTCCCACAAGTTTTAGCGCAAGGACGTCGGTCGAATTTTTCCATGTCACTCAGTGACAAACGACTTTAGAAAGCAAGTCATATATTGGTTTAAATACAAGTACCTAGTAGGATAATTGGCAACACTTTAAAAATAGACGTCTTCATTGTTTAACACGTTATGGCGTTTAAGAATTAGAAAGCGAACAACAAAATGAATAAGCACAGTAAATGACTGGACGAATAGATGAAGATAATGACGTCAATTAAAGTGCAATCCGCAAACACGTTTATATATTTTATATATATGTTAATTTTTCTTTATTAAAAACAATCGATGTTTACAGTAATCATGAAACAAATGCATAAACGTGTTTACGAGATGTCGTTAAAGTGGCGTCAATGTGTTAAAGTTGGCGTTTTAGACGTTTAATTTGCTTATGAATTTTATTGTTTTTCGGTTACATAAACGCCAAGACGCGCTTATTATCTGTTACAAAAAAGTGTTAATCATTTTTTACAGCGAACTTTTTTTTTAGTTTCAGCTTGTCTTGTCTTTTTTTGCCATTTTCCCCACCCTGATTTTATCCAAGAAAAATCTGTCCTTCCCCATTCTGGCTATCCCAAAGCTTAAGATCCTCGATCGTTATTTTTCCTTGTAGTGACAGGAGATTCAAAATAAGGGACCGTGAGAATCTTTCGAAGGAATATAAGGGAACGTTTAGCATCTGCAAACTTTCCCTTGTTTGAGCTTCCATACTTTTTACTGAGAGGTGCTCATGCCAACAAAAATAATTGGGTGTATGCTTGGTTCTCTGAACTAACATTTGGCCCAAATATCCATCGTTCATTGTCTCTACAAAATCTAGCTATAAACTGGCAAATTGACGTAAAACCTTCTAGTTGCTGAGGAAATTTTCTCCCATCTTTGAGCAACCTCCCTGAAATTCACACCCCCCCCCCCTCCGATCCACTTTGTAACTTGACGTGTAACATTTTTTTTATATAAAATGTAGCATTTGAAGTTAGTTGCATTACCAAGGTAAATAGGTGCACATAAAAGTTATCCAAACAAACACTGTTTGTAAATACCGTCCTTTCAAAACCATCCCTTTTTTACTCCATGAAAGAGCTGAGCGTTGGTCGTGCAGGATTCTATTTAACTGGACTGTACTTTTGAAAGTATTCATGAATAACAAGCAAGCATTTAGCAAGACAGAGTGCATAACATTTGAGAAATAAAAATACTCAACCACTTCTTTTTTAATTCTTAACTGATTTTCTATACCCTTCCTAAACGTACATTTCTCATACAAATGGTAGCATTGAAAAAGTAGCCTCAATCCTTACAGGACACGTGTTTTATTACAGGGTAACAATGTAAGCACGATTCACATAACACTCCTCTAAACCTTTTCTTAAATGAATGCACCGTGTTGGTAGGATCACAGCCTTAGAACTTTTTTTGAAATGAAAGCACCATGTTGGTACGATCACAGATTCGAATGTACCCCATAGTCTTCATTTTCGCAATAAATCAAGAGAATTACATCCTACAAGTAAACAATTTTTTTACTTATGCCATCATCTAAAATCGTGCGGTAATTTATTCGTGAAAAGCTGAGAATATAGCATATACCAGTTTTCTCGGCAAGGTAGACATATTAACATGCCTTTTCGTCTTTACATTGTTGAAGTTGCATGGTTCTGTTTATTGCAGATTTGTTAAAACGTCCCTCTCCTTTCTTTACATAAATAGTTAAACACAAAAAAGGATACCGTTATTAAATAGTTTGATCATGTTTCAATTATTCAGTAGAATATACATGAGCAATAAATTTATTACGAGTATGTAAAATTACTTGCAACTGACATGTAGACAATGATATGTAAAATCTTTCTCGTTAAATACATTTAATTGCAACTACGTATTCTCTAACAAGTTACATTTTATCGTATATCAAAAAGTGTATCAAGTGACGCATAGAAGCCTGGATTGTGTAAATTTTTCTCATAGAATATGTCAACGTTACGTTGATAAGACTTCTGACCTTGAACCTGAACATGCTACTTGATTTAGGAATCAATAACATGTCAAACATACCCTGCCACCTGTAATGATTTATTATTTACCACTTTCAAATGAGACGTTCAATCAAACGGGCGTATTTTGATATCTGTGTACATGAGACAGTCATTCCCTGGAAGATTAGTCCAAAAAGGATAAGTATGACTGCATGATCCAATATTTGGTTGGTTGAAGTTACATTGATTGCAATTAGTGTACCACCAGCCAGCACGATAACTAGCAGCACAGTTACTACTATGGGCGTCATTGTCCCTGTCAGGGGTACTGAAGAGTTGGTCTCGATGATAATCCATAGCGTCATTACCTGAATGAAGTAAAGGCAGCTGTCTTAATGATGGTGTTGAAAAGATTTGTAATTGAAATCGGTTATTGTAACAGCCATTACGTATATTTTAGCCTAGTTTCACAAATATTATGTTGCGCTTATGTTCAAACGTTATCTTATGAATTTGAAAACCAAGTACTTTGCATAACGCATGCCCTTTAGTGTTCGCTTAGGCCCTACTTGACATTTCTTTTTATTAATTAGTATGCCTTAAAACACGGACCTGTTTTGTAAGAATAGGCCTGGACTACACTTTACTTTGCCGCGTAAGTAGTATGCGAGGCCTGTATAACATTTCAAACAGTGATCAAATTATTGGATATTTTTCCAATTTCGGAATGACTTCTTTAAAAAAGAAGAAGCTAGTCTTTTCTTCTTTTTTTGTCATAGTAAAACAGAAACAACGTTCCCAGGGTCTAAGTTCACATCTAAGGATGAAGTGTAAGGTTTGTGTTTAGTCATTGCAACTATCACTTTGTCGCAGGCAATTGGTATAGGGTTAC
Source organism: Holothuria leucospilota (assembly GCA_029531755.1). NCBI lineage: Eukaryota > Metazoa > Echinodermata > Holothuroidea > Aspidochirotida > Holothuriidae > Holothuria > Holothuria leucospilota. The sequence continues at coordinate 20,225,281 of CM055983.1, forward strand.
CCTATAGAAAATATGAACGCCTTTTGTAAACTCCTAATGCTTCGATGAGATGATTGTATAGAAATTCATTGACATACGACTTATTTTCGAAAGTCATGTCGAACAAGATCGTTGTACACCCAATTAGTTAGATGAGGGACTATCAAATTCATTAATGAATACCAGTGTTCTTAACAATCGACGACTTGTAGACAATTTTATTTCTTTATCATATGAGCTACTCTAACTTTAATGACTGTAGCTACGATGCAGCTAAGGGGAATGTCAAGTATTTCGAAAAACGCATGTCAACAATTATGCCATGCTTACTACAGGGAAGCTTGATCAGTTGTCCTTGGCAGGGTCATTGTAGCAAGGTACATTTTTATCTTACATGAGCTAAGATCCTGGCAGTGTTGTAACGAGTCACCCTTAGGTCGAGTCACAAGTCAAGTCAAGTCAACGGTGGTCGAGTCAAAAGTCAAGTCATTCGTCACATTTTCAAGTCAAGTCAGGTCAAGTCAAGCACATTTTCAAGTCAAGTCAAGTCAAGTCAACCACATTTTCAAGTCAAGTCAAGTCAGACATTTTGGTCGAGTCAACTCGAGTCTGTTGCTGGTGTCTACAAGTCAACGCAAGTCACACTATTACATAATCATAGCAAATTTACTAAACTTGTATTTCTTCTTTTGTGTGACCTAGAGACAACTGGTTCCTTTCTGCCTCTTCTGAAGTTTACCTGTCACTGACTGCATGGTATGCCACAGGTACATTGTTTTCACATAACTGTACATGTGACTTGCCAGGAGTACGCTGCACATACCAAGGTACCACATGTAGCTTGTGCCCAACACACGAATGTTATAACTACTCAAGCAAGCAATGTTAATGTATATCTGCTGGCCCTGGCACAATCTCACTTCACTTTGCCACGTAGGCCTGACGTTAGATGTCGTCGCCCCATGATCCACAGATGACCAAGCCATCATGGCGTAACATACACTTTTATCGAGCGAGGAGGTTAAGGACCTAGCAGTAGCTGTGCACCTCTCGGAAATAAACTCTCCGTCAATAACGAATGAAAATGGCTACAGTGACCAGGGACGGGATTTGATTTCTGAAAAAGGAGGAGGGGCCGGACAAACCCGTGTTGACTGCCTAAGCCTAGGACTTTGGAATAATAATTTTATAAATTTGTGAGATCTAGAACTCAAAGTACAGTAGGTGAGCTCAAATCGCGCTGAAAAAATAACATTTTTTAGACTTTTTAGCGATATTAGTAATAAAAAGCTAACAAAAGTATCCTCAAGGAGAGGGCTCTTAAAGCCCCTCTTCGCTAAGCGCCTGTAACATGATACCATGATACGGAAATGACACTCTTTCGAGCCTTACAACTTGCATCTAAACAATCTTCAAAAAGTCGGTAAATTTGCACAGATCAATGGTGATAAGCATTTTGTTTTGAAAATTTCTGGGGAAGGGGAACTTCCCCTCCGCTGCGTAAGGCCATGGGGAATTCAAGGATTCCAATGATAATGGAACAGTTAGAACGAAGCTATGAAAAGCGAGATGTTCTACAGGAAGTAACCTGGGATCCTGCAACAATATTTAAAACGGGTGCGAGCAAAGTGCGCCGAATTAAGAAAACACATTGAGACGTTTAATTGTAGCCTTATGGTTTTCTTTAGTTTTAAATGCAGTAGTGTTCATTACACACAAACATTCCTTCCTATATCCTGCTCTATGGTTCTTTCTTTCATGTTTCTCCTTTTGTCGATGGTCTGAGACAATCCCGTTCAACCTTTTTTTATTAGTTTGAAAAATAAGTTAGTGTCGATTTCGAAGGTTATCAGATTATAGAGTATAATTCTGATAACTTAAAAATTAACGAAATGTTTTACGGGTAGTTTTTACATGGACATGTCTACGGCCATCGGCAGTAAGTAATTTTCATTGGAGGGTGCATGTTGAGAAGTTGTGGCCGACGAAACCTTTAACCTCGAGGGCCGAAGGCTGGAGACTGAGGGTCCTCCCCGAGTATTTTTTTCTAAATTTGACTTTTGCGGTAATTCTGGACAATTCCTCGAACAAATTCTGCTTCTACACGTGTAATTTGAAATGCTAATGAAACAGGTTTCTTATAAAAATCGTAAATTTGCGATAGTAACCGCCAGTCAATTTGCTGAGGATGGTAGCAGTTGGTCGAGAAAGTGGACAGCGAGAGGTTTAGCGAGGTTTTGGAAATAGTAATTTACTCAAGCTGTGCTACAGGAAATAATAACGAGGCAATTCCACCAAAGTTTTCCTACGCACAGCAGCCGTGCAGCAGAACTAATGAGACATCAATTTATTTCACGCTCATGCACGGGAAGCACGCCGAAAAATATATCGAGAATTGTGATTCCCTATACATGGTTAGAGTGTGGGATTTTTTTAGAGGACCAGGGTGCATTGAATGACGTGCAGTACTTTCAGTGACTCTTATGTCAGAGCTTCAAGTCACAATAGTGTGGCGCGTAGGAGGGGCTCATGCTTTGAAAGAAATCTTGCGGTGCTAGACTAAATTTTAAATTGTATTAGTCATTTTCTCTGGGTGTGCGCGCGAAGCGCACAGAGAAAAATCTTCCTAGTATTATGGTATTTGATATTAATGTTTTCCTTCATTAAGCATTGCAAAGTTAAATCATAATAAGCTATTGGAAATTTTCTTATAGTTTCTCTTGTCTCGCATGGCTTCGTTATGTTTTTACTACTTTTATTATTGTTGAGAGTTTTCAAAAACAACTGCACTATTAGTTACAGATTTGAAAAGGAAAAGTTATGGCAGTAAATACGGACTTAGGGTCCTAGCTTTGCTATAAGAAAAAAATCAATCTCGAAACCACTGAGATCGGTGATCATAATGGTCCATGCCTGGCATGATGTGTACATAGTCTGATATGACATGCTTCCGCAGCAGTGAGTGCGAATTTGTCAAACTTGCCCGTCGCGGCCCGTTTGTCAAGTGACAACTATACCATAGGCATGCAGTGCTGGTATTGATTACACACGGGCACTTGTGTGTTGCGGCCGCGTCTACTTCGCGATATGCACTTGCACAGTCCAGAATTGGGTACATTTGCAAACATCAGAGTCGCGTCAAAGGACTCGAGTCGCAACAGGAGACTCCAGTCATTTTCCCTGACTCGAGTCTTCGATTGGACTCGAGTCATGCTATGCTCGAGTCCGAGTCGAGTCAAATTATTTTAGGTGGTGACTCGAGTCAAGTCAAGTCATTTGGGGTCCAGACTCGAATCAAGTCAAGTCATTTTGGCTGATGACCAAGTCAAGTCAAATATGCGGCTCGAGTCGACTGGAGTCCGAGTCAGTGACTTGACATGTTACAACACTGGGTCCTGGTAACTAAAATGACCTTTCCAGTGAGTATAACACCAATTTGATCTGAAATGTTTTACATTTAGGCGAATAAAAGACACGAACTATAGTTTATACATACATGTCATAGCATTTCCGCTTCCGTTACGGATAAGGAAAATACTCAGTCTAGGTTAGAAGTGCAGTAATTCTCAGTATTTTTATACCTACATATTATAATTGATAACTTTTGCTGCTTTTGAACGATTGATTATAAAGACCGATGGAGAATTATGGCCGTTCAAGTTAATGAACTAGAAACCAGCTGAATAACTATCGGAACATACTTTCTTAAAGGGAAGGTAAGGCCTTATATTTAAACAATATTGTACCACAGAGGTTGAACATCAATTATCTTCAAAACGTATTCCGTTATACGCTTTAAAAAAATTAAATGGTGGAAATATTTTAAGCTCAATTAACTTAAGCATATAGCCAATATTACGCCAGAGATGGGACAGCGAACTTAAGCCGCCAAATAGAGGAAGAGCTGAAAAACGTTGGGGGCTTGGGAAAAATTACAATTGAAAAATTTACGTGAAGAAAATTTGAAAAAAATTGATTTCTGTATTTTTGTTGGAGAGAAATTTAAAAGTCACGGTTTTTATTGACAAAAACTTAATAACTTTGTGTTCTTGTGGAAGATAATTTTGAATTTTGCATGAAGAACATTAAAAATTTGGGTTTTTAAAGAATCTGTCCTCTCTGAGAGCAAGATCAAAATGAATTAAATCGTCTTGGCGATCGGGGGTAACAAACTGCTAGTATGGCCACTACCCCCCCCCCCCTCCTGCCTCGAAATTTAAGAGGCATATTTGGCTTTCGTATTCTAAGAAAAGTGAAATTTACTGATACACTGCTAAAATATTTTACTCACTTGCAGTACTTGCTGAATCATAAACGCCTAGCTCCAACTGATATTTAGAATCTTCATCACTTATCCGAAAAAGACTGTATTTAGCAAAGTATGCATCTTCATCCAGGTTTATCATATCCATTCGTAGTTCATAGTTCTTCTGATTGGTGATATAGTGCATTTTATCGTTACCAAGCCATAACTCGTGGTCGAAAATGCCAAATCCATCTTTGTATTTTTCCCAGTTTTGTTCAAAGTTTACGGAGCCATTTACACGTCTTTGTAAAACCTGTTACAGATAAATCAAGTAATTAGTACGAAAAAGACTGTATGGAACTATATCTTGTAAAGCACATGTTAAGATACTCTCTTGAGCTGCTCCAGTTCATAGCCAGACAAGTTACTGAAGGGAAACGAGGGAGCTTTTTTGAAGGAGGGAATTTCCTTAGGGGGCGAAATACACTAAAATGACTTGAGGTAATCATATTTTTTATTTGCTAGGAGGGGAGAATATTTAGGGGTGCCGCCCCTCCCCCATTGGGTTTGATACAAAATGATCGTTACCGTCCATCCTCCGCCATCAATGCTCATATTGCAAGGAACCTTAAATGGTTCTCCAGTCCATCCTGATGGACGGATTGTGTAGACGCCATCGTCTCTACGACCAGTTTGGTATGCATGATAACAGTCCGTGTAGATTTGTGTGTCCTGGATTGGCTCACATGTGGAATTCTGGGCAACTGTATTGGGAGGGCAAAGCGTGATCACAGAACCTGTGGTAAAATAAAGAACGAAATAAAGGTGTTCAAAACACTACTTCAACCCTTTTATGTTGACTGATTGCAAGGGTCGGAATGCCACTAATGTTTGATATTAACACATTGATTAATAACAGTATTACAAGTCACATCACTGTAACTAATGAAAATAGCTTTTGGATTACCATGCAGCAATTTTTGTTGATGTACCAAAATTAAAGACTAGTACAAACATAATTTTAAAGAAAAGTGTAGTCTATTTTTGAATATACCTACTTTCATTACCACTGAAGTCTCCGACAAAGATTAGTGAAAAGCGACCCCACTCGTCGGTGATACGAAAGTTATTGTATTTAATGTAAAAAGATGACCAATTAGATAAAATCATGTCAATGCGAAGTTCGTAAACCTCTTGATTTATAATGTAAGATAGCTTTTCATTTCCGAGCCAGAACTCAGTAGAGAGGAAGCCAAAACCTTTTCTGTATTCTTCCCAGTTTCGATTAAAAGAAACAGAACCATCCATTCGTCGCTGCACAACCTGCCATGAATAAATAAACTAAAATGTTAACAAAATAAAAAGAACAAATTACAAAGGGAAAAGCTTCCTCGGAATGACCCTGAGCAGTTTTACATGTAGATATATCTTACTCTTTCATTTTTCCCTGGCGGTATTTCTCTAGGAACTCATTCTTGGCAAAAGCTTGTCATTAAAACCGGTTGCCCAGCGGGTAGAAAGCGGTTGCGAGCCTAATTGAAGGGCCCTCTGGTGGATCAGTTAACTATTCGACTTTGCATTTGCTTGTTTCCTGACTTTACGATTTGCCAGCCTACGTCGCTTATGTCTCGTCTTCTTGAAATACACTTGTCAGCGTCCCTTGCTGATGTGCTGTGGGTTACTTTTTAAGCACGGGCATAGATACGGTTCTGTACAGGAGTGACTAAAGAGGTGAAATCTACTCATTACCTGTAACGTGGATCTTAGGCAAAAATCTTTGGAGGGTCCTTACATGTCGCCCCTTATATCGATTCCTTCGGCTTTGAACTCCTCCAGTTTTTACCAGTTTCTTGATTTAATTTCACACCGGGGAGGTACTTGCATCCTTGCTGAGAACCATTGAACTATAGAGGTATCAAGCTTCTATATGCAAGGGGTGTCCTCCACATCTTGTCTTGCTTAAGTAAAACTTATTTCACTTTTGTGGTCAGTCATTTCTCAAGCAAGTTTCAAAGGAATACTTTCACATATTGTTTGATATGCATTCGACGTACACATCCTATAACATATATTAAACTTAATGTAGAGCAATTGACGTGTCTAGTCATCAGCCTTCAAATACTCATAACTAATAAAAGTGACGGTAGGATAGTTAGATAAGGTTTAACGGCCCAGTTTCCAACCAATTGGTTCAAGTCGAGCCGGCCACGGCCTTTTTTCCAGTTGTGGCTCACTGGCTTGTTTTCCCTTACTCCATTGCTTATGCGGAGCATCACGCACAACGGCAGTAGGTTCCATTTTTTAAGTCTTTGGTATGACTCCACCTGGAAATAGAATAAAACCCGGGCCTCCCGCGTGAGAGGCGAATGCTCTACCGCTAGATCAAACACGCGGTCATGTAAGTGACGGTAGGAACCGATATCCTAATACCTTAACTTACCATCCAACCACCAGAATCTAAATCGTGGTTACAGAAAACTTCGAAAGGCTCTGAATATCCATCTGGTTTGATTAGATATACTCCGCTTGAACTCGACGAGGAGCATTCATTCAGTATGTCCTTGCAGTCTTTTGGGTATTCGGGCCGTTGGTAAAAGAAGTAAGACGAGTCTGCAAAAAGGTGTTAAACGCTACAGACTTTCACTATTTTTCCTTCATTGTAGTGATCGTTTCTACAGTTGGGACCAAAGCTAAACTGATAAGAGACGATACCGTTTACAAGAATGCTTACATTATTTTCCCCATTGCAACTCCACCATAGTAAACAATGTCATCTAGATTCTACAAATAACTTTTCTGTCCTTCAAAATGTTAACCAAACAGGCCGTCTTGATTCCATCTGTCAAATAATTCATATTCATTAAAATTCCTTTTGTAGACAGGTGATAGAATAACTCACCTTGATTTATGGTTGTGACAGCTTGACTCTGTAAAAAATAAATAATAGGGCTGTTATAAAAAGTAAACCTGTATTTTGCTCTACTTACAATTATCCCAAGTCATCGCCAAAAATGTACATAAATTGTAAACTAAAAAGGTACATCTTTCATTAGTATTGCTATGCTGTCCTAAAGAATAACTATCGACCATCGGTTGGCGCGGCGCCAGGGGTGGCGCCATGATTTTCCCGACGGGGGGCAGACTCCCCGACGGCGGGCCAGTGACCCGAAAGCCCCGACAACCATGATGTCGTCGAGGAATTGGTGAGGAAGGATTTGAAGAAAACTTGTGTACTAGATTATGATATTTTAGGGCATATATTTCATAATATTTGTATATAGCCTACCAGAGAAATATATTTCCACCATGATTTATCGTTTTTCCTAGAATCTAAACTGTGAAATTTCACAGCGCGCGAAGCGCCCGCAATTTTTTGGATAGGCCTACACTAAAAAGAATCTGTACTTATTTGAAGCATATATATATAGGTCAATTGTCAAGGCAGTTGGGGCATATCGGGCATAACCTACGCTGAACTTCCCTCCTCGAGTCACTAGCAGTACCGCACGACAGACACAAGAGAGCATTAACTAGGTTTAGCAAAATAAGATGAAATGACCGACATTTACATAAATCCATGTATTCTACTTATATTAAGTTACTTGAAAAGGTGGAAAGGGTTTGTACTTTATTTAGCTATTAGTAACGGAACTGAAGAAGAGTGGGCAAAGTGGACCGAAAATTTTGGGTTTTATCGAAGAAATGACTCTTTTGAAAGCCAACATAACTAAACCGACAAGGTCGGTAGCGACAGCATTTTCCCGACAGGGGGCCGGATCATGCAGTGACCCGAAGTTCCGACAGCCCCCTATGTCGAGGGGGTGGTAAGGAGGGGATATGAAGGAGCCTAAATATCCCAAGTCATTGCAGGGCATATTTTGCATAATATCACTGAAATACTTCATGAGCTGAGTTGCGCACTGATAGTGTACTTTTGAATCTGAAACGTAAAATTGCATAGAGCGCGATTTTTTTTTTTTTAGTTTTACACAAAAAATATATGTTATCATTAAGAACAAAAGGAAAAAAGAAAAACTGTAGGGGTTGTAGACCATATCAGGGATAAAATACATTTTATCGAAATCACCTGGACTACCCTATGAAATACCCAAACTATTCTCCTTGAGTCGCTCACCAACTGACCGTACCGCATGACACACAAGACAACAGCAAGTAGAGTTTGCGATATGGGATGGAATTTACGACCTCTACATAAACTGTGTACTCTGCCTACATGTTACTTGTTAAGTGTGACAGGTCTTGTGCTATCTATCAATGTAGAATGGAAGTACTGAAGAAACTGAAGTGACTCTACCGCACCTAGCACGCAGAAAATTTTGGGTTCTTTTAAGGGAAATTGTCCTCTTGAGAGCAAAAAACAGGTAAACCGTCGGGGCGACTTGTCGCCGTTGGGGACTACACACTTTACCGTATCGACTAAGACTCCCCGACTATAAAAAAAACTGTAAAACTTCCCCGACGGGGGGCCGTGGCCCCCCTGTCCCCCACCTGGCGCCATCACTGCGCGGCGTGAACCAAGAAAAATTGACCCTTCTCAGACCTTGCAATCTATACTTAGGCCATCTTCATGTTTCATGCTTTGTATGTTTGTCATTTCTATGAAAACATTACATTTCTTTGATACCCTCCCTTGCTGTACATACAACCATGTCGTCTAGAGGCACGAAGGAAAATATGCTAAAATACCGCCGACAGGTCACTGCCACTTCCCATGTGCAAGAAACTCCAGGCAAACACCCACTCTTTTGCATGGAATAATGTTTAAACGTGATTTTGGTCATAACGTACTCTTGGATAAAAAAGGAATATATCTTGTGTAACAAATGAAAGGGATTCAGCATATAAGCGAATTTTGGATTATAATACCTTCCAGAACAATGGTAACTTTCTAAGATGTATGTTCCAACTGAACAGTCTAATTTTGCCTGAACGTCTTTCATCCAACGGATGTCCAAAGTATGATTAGCCTTCTCGATTTCTGATTACATTAAGTGATTCCAGTTCAACGACAACCACTTTCAGTCAACATAATGTTTGAATTTTTCAGGGAGAGTACAAGCGAAAAGCTGGAGTAGCGTTCCCATTTTTTAAAACAGAGTTAGGCACTACTGGATTCGATTTCATTGCATATGGGAACCAAGATTAGAGCTGGACCTCCTCTTGAAGGACTCACTGACTCTATAAGGATTTTGAATGAGAGAGAATCGGGACGATAGAAGGAAAAATACGCTGTCAGCAGACTTACAATTACGGCATGTTAATTGCATTGTTGTAACTGAAAATAACCTTCAAAACATACCGGGGAAAATAATATATTATACAAAATGAAAAAAATCCTCGAAAATCGAAGGGGGTTTAAACCCCAACCCCCCTTGGATCCGCCCCTGGCCCCTTCATTGGCATTTTCCTGGCGAAACGTAAAGTTAAGTGACAGGTTGTAGCTCCATGATAATATCAATCATCATTTTTTTAATAATGAAACGGTATTCAAAGAACGGATGCAGTCAAAACTTCATTTGCGAGCACATAAGCAATCATGACCATTATGGTCAAAGCAAAACCATTTCCTCTATGACAAGGTTTTGAATCTTTAAAAGGAAAAGGCAATAGTTTTTCCCCAGGAGTATATTGCCATTGGAAAAGACACACCATTCTAAGGCTCATTCTATACAAAAAGACTTAAGAGATTGTTTTAATAATTTAAGTATCTAGCATACGAACCAGTGGCGCCACCAGAGTTTGGTGATCGGGGCACCACAGATGATGACGTAATGCCACCTCAGTTACCCCCCTCCGGCAGTGGCGTAGCCAGGTGTTTTTTCAGGGGGGGCAAGAGCACCACGATTTCCACCAATAAGTGATCTGCTTCCTAATAATCAGTGTTCTCCGCAGGTCCAAATTTTGTCCGGGTGCTTTCTTCTGACCTGGCTGATGTGACTGATCGCCGTCCTGGGGGAGGGGTCTAAGGGAAGGGATATTCCCCTCCCCTTTGGAAAATTTTTGCTAGATGCAAAATGGTGCCACATTTGGTGCTAAATGTTAATTGAATACATTACCAAGAATTCCTATTTTTAGGAAGCTTTTTTGTCTTGCTTGTCTTGGTGAATTTTTCTTGAGTCCTACTGGTAGTTCAGAATCACAGTGGGTGAAGTACAGTAACCCTGATACACCTTTCCCTTCATCAGTTTACCATATTTACCACAATCAGTCCAAATTTTACGAGGACCCTCCCTAATATCAGAGTATAGCACTTGACCACTGACCCATTCTAACAAACTGCATATTCCACAATGCTGCTACTTTAATTATCAAGAAACATTGGAAGTATACGGTAAAAGGACAGAGTCCCTTTTCAGAGGTCCAGAGATCCCATACTGTATAAAACAGATAGTAAAACATAACTAGTACAACTATAAGCATGGTGTCATCATCCCATCTCTGAAAACCTTAATGAGGACTGGTTGTGCCAGTGTGGCATATACTTTTAAATAAGTAAAGTGTATTGGTTGAGAAATTTAAAATTTTACTAGACATGCGCAAATTTCACCATATATTCACTTTCAAAATTTCCCCTAAGATTTTTTCCAGAGGGGCAACTCTCCATCCGTCCCCCCTGGCTACGCCACTGCCCCCCAGTTTGCCTAAATTGTACCTCTATTTTGGCCCTACGATTGTATACAGCAGTGTGGGGATCCTTCCTTTGTCACTACATAAAAGTACCGTCCTGAGAGAGGGGTCTAAAGAAAGAGGTGTACCCTCCCCTTTAAGAAATTTTTGTTAATTTAAGGTTACTTACATGCAAAATGGTGCTATCTTTTGGACATTTTTGGAACTGATCATATACGGCTGGAAATGTCCATAATTTAGTGAACTCTAATTTTTGGTAAGGTGAAAGAGGAGAGTATGTTGTCTTAAAGAAGGGTATGTGTCAAGAAATCTCCTGAAGTCCCCCTCCCCCGTTGGCTTCTTTACTGCCTTCTATTCGAGGAAAACTTTTACGCAAAAATACCTGCTTGTGTCCACAGATTAAACATCCTTGGTCTATTTTGAAAACTTTCATTTCCTTCATCTGTTCATTGTGCAGGCTATCTAAGGCTGGCAGACACCGGCATTAGGGCCTCCTGGAAGTTCTGGATTAATTATATGAAATGGAGCACTGACATGATGCCTAATATTTGACATTCAAATGATACTATATAGTATGATGCCGAGCACTTTACAAATATCGCATTTTTACTACTTTTGAACCTAAAATCTAGACGAACAGCTTCCAGCAATGGGAAATGAGAGAGAGGGAGAGTAGAGGTGCAGGGAGGTGATATTAGACCTCCCTGATAGGTATAGCAAAAGGGGTGAAGGACTAACAAGCGTATATTAGAATGCTTTATGGTCGTAAGTGTTTGAACAATCACTATCTATACCGAAAATGGCTAAGGGGAAAGTGCTCAGTAATTTTTGAAAAAATACGAATTAGATTGAAAGATACCATACTGATGGGAGACCCTTACAGATGTTGGAGTTGTAGCTCTCTGCTTCGGAAAAGTGTTGATATCAGAATAGTTACATGTATTATTACCTGAGTAATGGTCATAAAATGAAGTGCACACCGTGACGAATGGGCGTGAAGCGCGCCAAAATTTTTCATTCAATAAGATTTCCATGACAAAACTTTCATTCAGGCTCTGCATCTAGACACTTTCAATTTCCAAACGAACCTATGTGCCAATCAAAAGCCAGTCTTTTATGCTGGAACTCGTATAAAGCTTTCAATATTTGCTGTAGTACTTCTCCCGGAGGTGCTATCAAAAGATATTGATAATAAGGACATTACTCTGAGGTTAAGGTTGAAGGACGCTGAGGGTGCAAAAATATTGATAGTTTGCGAAAGATTTGAGAAAATTCTGATAGTTTGAGAACCATTTGTGATAAAAAATGATTAAAATAGAGCCATCACTCCTTACCCTATCCCATACAGAAATATATAGCTTAAACGCCTTTGGGGATCATTTTAAAATTTTCAGAACTTTTTGCAGGAATCGATTGGGCTGCATGGCCCCCATACCCTCCCTCCGTGCCGGCGGCACTGATGCGAACAAGCTACGGCACTGGTTAAATACACGTCTTACTTAGGGAATCTACCTAACTTTCCAAAAACCAACATTGCAGGAAATTATTTTTACACATGTCAGAGCTTTCAAAACGCTCTAAGAGAAACGAAAAGGAAATTGGAGGGTTGAGATAATTTTAAAATATTAAACCAAAATCCCCGATGAGAATCTGGATTACTGTAATAAAATTCATAGTTTACCAAACTATGCGACACTTTTTCTCGCAGATCTATGAACAATTAATGAAGATAGAAAAACCCATCGATAACATCAAATGGTACCAACTGCGCAAAAGTTTGCTCCTCCTGGATTAACTGGTAAGACTGTCTGCTTGATTTATGAACAAGACTGCCTGTCTCTTTCTAACTTTGTTCTGGTCAGCCCTCAAGACTTCTTAGATACTATAGCGATTAAGATTACACGTTAGATAAAAACAAGGCTAAGTTAAGATCCAGTTTCCAACTTAACAAGTTAATTTTGCTTTTTTCTAAGGGGTAGGGATGTGAGTGGATAGGGAAGGACTAATTAGTGACAGTACAGGAAGCGGATGTTTTATTAAGAATTGCGCCGGCTGCAGTTGTGGTAATAAAACGCAGAACTTGTCTTTTGAGTGGAGTCACTTGAACTGTTTTTGTTGCATATTGTGTTTTCTGGCTTAAATAAATTTTCCATAACCTCGTTTTTGTTATTAAATGTTTGTGCATTTTACCAAAAGTTAGTAAAAAGAATATTTAAGTAACTCCTATTCTTTATACGTATCGCTGATACACAGCATTGATCCTATAAATTTCGCGGAAACAATGGACAGAAAACGGCGGTTTATACCATGAATATAAAACTGTATTACATTTGATATTATCGATTGATTTTATTTATTTCTTTCAAAGATATGTTACGAAAATGATGGGAGATGCTCTGGTGTCTGTGTTGCAATACCGAAGAGTCGTCAATGGGAAATTTAAGTTGTATGTTGAAAGTTTTTAGATTTTAATATCGTTTTAATCTTCCGCGTTCTCAGATAATCTGACATGCAGAAGATTAAAAGTAAAAGTCATTGAAATTTCCTACAAGATAAGGTGTGTCCGTATACTTAGCTTTATTTGGTAGAGATGTGTGGGAAAATGGGTAACGATTGAAATAGTTTGAAAGACTCACGTATGGAAGAACTGTTTTCAGCTTTTGTTCATGATTACTAAGCGTTAGAGTGTTATCATACTACTTCCAATTTTTAATGGTTACCAACAGAAGCTTATTAATTCAAAATCGTTGCAATACAAATCTGCGCTCCTGCTCCAAGATAAAATTGAAACACCTTGAAAGAGATGTAAGCATTCCGTTGTACTAAGACCAGTCTTTCAATTGAGAAACCAAACTATCGATTAATGTAAAGTGCTGAAAAGTTAAATATACTTACAATTTGAGCTGAATTCCAAAAGATACACGTTGTACATAACACAAAGTAATATTGAAACAGGCGATGCAGGAGAGACATGTTGTTTAGCAAACCTGTTCACCAAATAACTGAGACTATAGGAATAACCCAGTATACATCATCGGTGAACGATCTCTGAATGATTACGGAAGACTACGGAGAACACCGGAACAAAACTTGTGGCACGATTCTCAGGCACTGTTTTACCTGAGTTCTGCTTAGTGCTTGTTCGTAAAGACGATTGAAGGTATCCTGAGCAGGACAGATTTGTAGTCAATCCGTTTTTTTAAAGAGGCTAACTTTTGTTCTTCATTAAAGCAATACTTTATCGTTCATTGTACTGCAGATAGTATGGTACTACTCAAACCGACAATCAATGTTTAATCCGTTTAAAAATGACGAGGAATCAACTTTTTTATCGTCATCGTTTAAATTACGATTCTCTGATATCACTTACAAAGTCCCACTATAGTTGTAAATTTTAGCTTTGCTTTCGACATTTAAATGCGACTCTTCAAATCATTTCATTTAATATTGACTAGCGTTGTTGTTCTTTGTGGTATGTTTTCTTTTGTGTAACATCACTTTTGGGTATTTTCAGCACTTCGGTTGCATGGCTATTGGCCCACAAGAAAATGTAATTTGGCAATGTTTCTTCAAGACCTACTGGATTTAAAGGGTCAAATTTTTAGACTTACCCTGAAAGGGCGTAAGTTTTTTTTTCTGCATTTCATCTTAAAACACTAGCTGTAGCTCTAAAATGTCATCTTTTTTCCTGGTAGTTGTCTTTCATGATGTATCAGAGGATGAAAATTAAATAAAGGTAAACCAAGGAGTTATCTGACATTACTTTTACAAAAGAGAAACACATAGACTTCCTCATTATTAAAGAAAACAGTACAGAAATTAACAGTGCAATAATGTGATTCAAATTGAAATGGCTAGTTTTTCAGTTATCGCCAATTTTATATAAAAGTGTAAAATGAAAAATCTGTACACTAGCAGCAATATATACTACCCTAGAAAATAAATTTTTAAAATCTCATACCTTACTGTATTTTACATACCTTAACTTTTTCAACTCTTTACTTTGTAATAGATCACATAAACGAAAGAAATTTATCTGTTTATATGAACAATAAATGGTAAAAACCAAAGAATATCAAAATGGTTAACTTTCTTCCTTTATCCTGCAAAAAACGTACTTTCGTTCTGTGATATTAGACCGTTTGATGGGGGTGACAACCTTGTGAGCCAGAGAAAATGTTTTTTTATCATATTTAATCTTTTGTTCTTAACAAGCTACAGTATATTGCGACCTACCTACCCTGACTTGAAAAGCAAACGGTATATTTTACGAATGCTTCATGTTGTATAAGGATTCTCACTGTGCGTTTTTTTTTAAGGTAATTAATTCTCAATTAACTCGAAAAGGCTTCAACTGTTTTCATACTTTATTTACGTTATACTTTAAATACTTCTTTATTATGGAGGAGATTTCCAAAACGGATGCAATATCCAGACACAGTTATGTCATAAATGGCAGTTTGTCCATTCAAGGGTGCAAAACATATTCATTCATTCATATTCTAAAGAAACAATAGGTTAATTGTTACTAAATACCAGCCTGATAGCAGGACTAAGATGTGAAGTCCAACCTGGCAGACAGCACCCCTTAGTTCGCATTAAAACAGCAGCACGTCAGGATCCTAAAATTACATTAAAAAATACAAACAAGTAGACGAGTACATGATGGAGCTCCACGGGAAGAGGATGACGGGGAGGTAAAGCAGCACCAAAATGTCTCTCCAGTTGATAGCAACGAATATTAAGTAACATCTAGTGCACGGTGCTAGTCTCATGGCCCGTGCTGGGATTTAAGTGGAACACCCTGGTAAGAGCCATGGGCAGATGTTCCCGGACATTCATTCAAGGGGTATTTACGAAATTTTGGGTATTGCAAAGAAGCATTGAATTGAACTGGAAGAATTTCAACGAGTTCACCGTCAGATGACTTGAAAACGAGTGACGGTGTACTCGTTGAAATTATTCTAGTTCTATGGAATCCCGTCTTGAAAGCCTTTCTAGTTTTTGAGCATTAAAGTTATCCGTTAAAGTTATTGGAGTTGCAATGGACAGAACCACAAATTTCATAATTTGACCACACATTTGTGTACCACAAAAGGCCGATTAAATGAAGTGAGGGGATTGTGGGTGGGGATTACACGAGGCTTAAGAACCATAATACCGCTCAAGCTGTTCAAGGGGAAATTATACACAGGCGTAGGAAGCTTTTTGAAAGTAAGGGGACGGAAGTGAATGTTAGTAATTAGTGTCCTGAAAGGGGTCTAAAGGGAGGGGGTGTCCCCCTTTCCCCTCCCTTCAGTTTGGATTTTTTTAATCATTTAAAGTGCAAATGGTGCAATGTCCTCTGAAGTAATTTCACCTTTTAAAACAGCACATGATATGATGATGGAGTTGAAAGTACATTGGCATATTAAGAAAAGCATATTTTGGCAGCATGTCGTCCAAAGTGAGGGCAAAAAGTTCCCCCACCAATCTGAGAGTGGGGCGGTCGCTCCTGCTGCCCCCTTTTCCTACACCTATGTTATAACGACGTAATAATCTAAGACGGGTGCCCCCTTTGTGCACAGAAACATAGTACTTTTAAAGACATTTTAGAATGTTTTCCTTTGTTTTGCATAACAAAGGTTATCCATCATGGTAGAAGTCCATCCGTTTTTCTCCTCTCATCTTCACTTTGCCTTTACAGTCCTCGGGTTGGCATATATTTCCTTCCAAACCGTACACATAGTAAGAGGCTTTGTACAAGTAGTAAATGGGGAGGATGAATGGTATAAAAGGGTTGCATGAGGCGTTGCAACAATACTGATTTACATAAGCTATCCTATAAGATGTATTAATGAGCAGGGGAGGAGAAACAGGGGAGGCTGAGGGGGTTACAACCCTAAAATTTTCAAAGAACTCTCCCATTGACTTTGTGTTTTTCACACAGTAAATTTTTGAAAGATCGTCACCCCACCCCACCCCTCCCCCCACTGTTGAGAATAAATCGCGCCTGATGATGAGACACTCTCAACAACTTGGGCTCGCGAAGTGAGTCAAAATTTGCACTTTAAGTCGACACTTCAGTAAAAATTTGTTCCATTTACATTGCGATGGTAATCTTTGGAATCACCCAAAATAATCATACAGAGTATTTTGGTGCCACATTTGTAAAATTTGCGTTAGGTTTATTTGGGTAGGCCATTTCCTTTTTCAAATTGTGGACTGTACACCCGATGTCCACACCAGGATTTCCACTTATGATTATGGTGCTACGACATTTGCAGCATCATATTCAGTCATAACTCAATGATAAGCCTACATTTCTAATAATCCCTAGTTTCTGAAACTAGGGTACTTTTCAATATTACTATGTATGAATCTGAAAGTATGTTTCATTATTTACCATGACAAATTTCACACAACTTGAAAATTTCAAGAGGATATCGCCCATGTCTTACGATTCTCAAGATTTCGTGACGCGAGCAAAAAGATTTCACTGCAACCATTGCCCCCCTCCTTCTCCTTCACCCCTTTCCCAACGAAACCTGCACACCTTTGTCTGCATATCTAGTGACATTCGCTGCGTGCTTCAACTGTTTTAAAAATTGTTTTATCACACATTTTGTGCAGGGGTATATCCATTATTGGAATGTAAATATCGCCAGGCTGTGAGTCTGTAGTCTCTGTGAAAACGCCATTTCAGTGTCTTTATTCATTGTAGCGCCCTCTACTAAAGGATTCTTTTAATGTAAGGGAGACCGTATATACTTTTACTAAAATTTACGAGGCCGCCTCATAAATAAGGCAAATTCACAATGACACTTTGGTGTCCAGGGCCCCG
Source organism: Holothuria leucospilota (assembly GCA_029531755.1). Lineage (NCBI taxonomy): Eukaryota > Metazoa > Echinodermata > Holothuroidea > Aspidochirotida > Holothuriidae > Holothuria > Holothuria leucospilota. The sequence goes on from CM055983.1 coordinate 20,242,977, forward strand.
TTCCACAAAGATGAACTTAAATTCAATCTTAAGTTTGATCTTAAGTTTGATATTTTTATGACCAAACTTATCCTACGAATGATCGTTAAGTTGCGTTCCACAAAATCAAACTTTAGCTACGATTGATTCACTGTAAAAAGTTCACCTTTAAGAGGTTATGATGACGTCATTACATGAAAAACTGGGCAACGTTATACTGTCGGCGACCAAGCAAACACTGATTTGTAAACACAAATCTGGTAAGTTTAAATGCGATTAGATTTGCTACCTATCGCCGAGTAGACAAAAATCATTTAAAAGCCCTTGTTTGCAGTACGTGAAGTAATAAAGCACCGTAGAAAATTGGCTCAGGCATACTAAACCCCATATTTTAATGGTTATTTTGTCAATTTAATTCAGCATATAGCGGACGTCAGTGATAGGCCCATACTCAAGGTGTGCAGTCTAGGCTAGGCTAGGCCTATCCAAGGCGTAAAGTCTTACGTTAAACACAGGCTGAGTTACGGCATTATGCATTGGGTTTGATTGCTGTTGCGTGGGGAGTTCCGCAGAGTCAAACAATGGCTTAAAATTAAAATGGTGTTTTAGTTTCAGAATTAGGTTCAACCGATAGGAACTTGAATTTAAGTAGAAAAAGAGTAAGGCAGTTATCTTCAAGTTATCGCGCTCATCATGACTTACTTTACTTAGCCTAGGCTATAGGTCGTTGCCATTGGAAATGATGAGGCTATCAATTAATTAACAGCACAACTTAAGTTAGGCCTAACGTTTAGGGCCTGCTTATCAGGGCAAATTGACCAAGTTTGGTAATCATATTTTAAAGGCCTAACGTTAGCCTAGCTAGTACCGTAAGGCTAAACTACGGTCTAAGAAGTGACAAATGTTGTGGTCTAATTACTTGGGCATGACATGACCACTCGGAATAAACATGGCACAACTATCAATGACACTGAGTCAAGTAAAGTTAGGCCTACCAAAATTCTTCATGGCATAGGCCCTTATGTTAGTACATTCCAATGGGCAAGGCTCTGTTAGGCCTAGCCTACTCCTAAAGTCTTACATAGGCTAAGTTATACTAACCTTGGCCAGGGGCCAAGGCTATCATCACAAGGGCTTTCGCTGTCGCCCACTGTTGGCAACAAATACTAAACATTAAACAACATGGACTCGCCTATGCCATATATATACCTGGCTCATGATGCTAAGAGGTAGCCAGCTTTGCTGCCAAAGCTTCCTTCAGCAAACCACAATAGCCTAGTTTAAAAAATCTGAACCTGAATAACAAAAGAGAAGGAAGGGGCTAACCATGGGTGGGTAACTTGAAGCCATGACTAATTTACAGTCATAGGCTGAAGCCATGATGCAGCCTATAAGTTAGGGCTTAAATGTTACACACAATTGGCTGTGGTCTAGCCTATAGTAACTTGGGGGAGGGACCTCAGAGCATGTGCAAATAAATATACTGCAAACCTGGAATTTGGCCCATGTGTAGGCCTCATGAAAGCCTGCCTTACAATGTTTCCTAGTTTTATGCTAAGGTAAGCTAGACTGTAAACTGTTATTAATATTTTTACAAAGAATGAACTTAACCAACTAATTCACTGCAACTGTTACACCTCAGTGCTAGCCTATGTGCCTTCAAGTACTATAAAAGTTTGTCTGTATTTTGTGTGTTAACAATGGAATATTGCAATATCTCAAATAAATGCTTTTATGCCTGCTGATAAATATTTTGCCAGACTAGGCTCACTTTAGCCTAGCAGCTATTAGCATATCCTTTCACCCTGGCAATGCTAACTTGATATGCTAAGACAAGCCAAGGCAGAATAAGCAGTAAGCCAAGGCCATTTGCACCTTGGGTTTTAAACAATGTATTAACCATTGTGGAACAAACATAGGTGGTATCTACATTGTACACAATGTGTGAGTTATTGTTTTTTGTTTTAAATTTGAGGTAGTTGATGAAGGTCAGTCACTTGCAGTGCCCCCCCCCCCCATCCCTTTACACTGAAGCCTATACTTTTTGTTATTTAAATACTATGTAAATGTTTTAGCACAAATTTTATCTCCCACGTAGCAAATGTAGCACCAAATTGCATGTAAGAACACCTTATTGTTCACTACCAAAAGGGGAGGGGGATACCCTCATAGAGTTCTTCCCCTGCCAGTGATCAAAGAACATTTACATTCCCCCAGGAGAGAGTCCTGTCCTCACCACTGGTCACTTTGTCTGTGAAAGGAATTCTTCTGAGGCCAGGAAAATGGCAGAATGGCATTACTCTGAACTTGGTTTAACATTTTGTGTTTGAAGCCAAGTGAACACCATACAAATGACTCACATTTAAAAATGATGTGTAGTATTTTAGCAATTTTCAGCAATTTCAATAATGAATTTTGATTTTATTTCAGGGTCTTAAAAGTTTGTCAACTTGATGTGGCTGTCAGCTTTTACAGTGTGAAAAACAACCTTATCATTTCCAGATAGAATGGGGGCTTGGTCACTCATTGGAGATCATTAGAACATTTGAAGCAAAGTGAGGGGGCAGCATTTTTATGCCTTTCTTGAAGTCCACAAGTGAGGAGCAAACCCAGAAATAAATCTCTTAAACAGTGTAAGTTGAGAGTACAGACAAGTGAAAAAATATTTTTTTCCATACAGGCAGCTTGTGAGCCTGTGCAATTCCATGTTAAATTCTTATGTACGTGGTTCATTTGTGCAAGGTTCCTATTTTTTCTGCCTGGAACATTTAAAGAGTTATATTAATGCCTGTGAAGTAAAATGTCATATTGTAATGATGAAAATAACAGGGTTTGTGGCAGGTCCCCATAATATCTGCAGCCACCTTATAGGACTGCATGAGATTGACCAGGAATGTAGTGTGCTTGACCTTGGATTATATTTCAGGTCCTAAATATTGGTGCATTATATAGAGCTATGAAAGCAAAATACTGTATTTGTTATTTATTGGTGTTGTAATTAATAGGCCCTGTAAGATCCCCTTGCCCACTACATTGCTAATGTGAATCTGAAGTGTAATAATAATCATATTGGGAAGAGTTGTTAGAGTAATATTCTTTCAAACAAGTGCAACATCCATCCTCACACCACATTTATTTGTTGCTAAGTAGTCTCATATTAAGCCACCAAAGTCAAGACAAGTGATTCAGCTATAGTAATGATATTTTTGTAGTAAGTACATGGGCGTAGGAGCCCAAGTTTATTGGAGTGGGGGGGGGGGGCTGTAGTGACTCCCCTGAAAAATACAAGCCAAACTTTCCGTGCACTCCACGCGCATTCAGCATGTTAATGTACATATATCATAGAGGCATGCACCAGTTATCACACCGCATGCCAATGACATACAATCATTTGCCGTGTTATACCCTTCCATATTGGTTATAATATTTTTGGAAGTTGTTTACAACAATAATGGAAATAATCAGTGGCATAGCCAGGATTTTTCTCATGGGGTGGGGCGTGCATTATGTTGTGTGACCACCAGCCTGAGGGAGGTGTCTAAGGTGAGGGTGAAAATTTTTGAAAGATTGGGCTCTTTACATGCAATCTAGTGCCACATATGCTACCTTTAAAGTAAAATTTGTGTCAAAAAATTTAGTTATGTATTTTAGGTACAAAAAAAAATCTGTATCAGTGAGGGGTCAGGCATGGTCCATGGGCCTCCTAAATACACCACTGATAATATATAAGTTTAACCATTAAAAAACACACTGGTGAATTAATACTGAACATGTGCTGATGCAATTCAAATCAGAACTTTACTTTAATTACTAAGGAATTTTTTTTTAAATATTAATTACCTTTAGCTACATAATTGTTTTATTATTCTTTCAGTAGGTGCCTGAAAAATTTTCAGCATATTGCCAGAACTTTCACAGAAATTTTTGGTTGGGGGGCTAAACCCCCCCCCCCCCCCCCCCCACCTCCTACGACTATGAGTACATAAATTTCAGGCTGTTTTTTCAGAAGTTGAACCACATACCACCTTAGAATATGATGCATTTTCTGCACAAAATTCTGTAAACATAGGGTGTATAAAGTCACAATCACTCAGTACCAACCATTACACACTAATAACAGCTTAAATCAAACTTCAGAACATTTGGAAAATAATGAAACCAAGTGCCAGGTGTTCTGAACACATCCACTTTTCATTTCATTTTTTTTCATTTTTCATAACATTACATTATATTTATGAACAGGAGGATCACATAATTAAAGTGGAGATGTAGTGGTATACAGCTAGGTAAATTGTACCTAGATGTCCTTTTCAGGCTGCACATCAGTTACAATTCACAGTGTGCGCTTTGTTCATCCTTACCATGTAAACAGTCCAGGAGATTGTCCAGTTGGGTGGTAATAAAAAAAGTCCTTAATGGGGAAACACTTATGCAGTGGCAGCAGCGCATTGTATACTAGGCTTGCTCTCCTAACAGAGACAAGGTTTAGCAGGAACGAAGACCACTCAAGAACTTTTGTTTTCTCAAAAACGGCGTGGTGAACCATATCAATAATGACACAGCTTTTCGGTATCTAAGAATACACCTACAGAATAAAAAAATAATTCCATTACATTAGACCGACAATTTTGCAAGAGGGTTCCAAAACTGATGCACCATTGATAATGTACAAAAAAAGGTGTGGAATCATGGGTAAAATAGGCAATATGGTGGTGTCCATGAGCAATTTTTCTCCCGATTGGGGGAAAACTACTGTGGATTCTCCGGGACCAATAAAAGGTCGAGGCAGCAGGCCTCTCAGGATACCAACACCCTGCCTCTCCTCTGACTAGGGCTTCTGCATCTTCCCAGGAAGGATGTGTAATCCTTCTGGTTAACATATTCCAGCATGCTTGAGACCTTTAGTTACTTTCCTTAGGCACTTAAAGGTAACACTGTGACAGTAAATTGTAAGTAGTGAACTTAAGGTTGATGGACCCCCTGATTAAGATTGCAGTTTAATTAATGTTTTTTGTATTTTTGTGCACACTTTTTGTTTCAGCCATTTGAAGATTCTCACCAGCAAAATCAGACCAGGAAACTTGTTAAGAACAAGCCTGAGATCTGCAATTCAGAAAGTGATATAAAGTGGAAATTATGCAGAATACCAACACTTAGCTACCAGGGAAGAATCAAAGTTTCAGCAATAAATCTAAAATGAATACACAGTATATAACCTTAACTGTTTGCTGATGCACATCAAATAAAATGGTTTTTGTTGAAGACGAGGTGTTACATCTTTGCAAACATCAGCAGGACCTGTACTAGCATTGCTCATGCCACTGCTGCTCATGGTGAAATTTATAGTTCATGCAAGCAAATGTATTCGGTGGAGGAAGACTTTGACTTTGAAGACATTTTTAGCATAAAATGTGGTATTGAGTAGAAGCAGATATGCAAGATTACAGACCATTCATCATTTGTATGTGGAGACTGAACTAAAGCGACTGCAGATAGTGTCAAGTTGGGTCTTTCTTTTTTGATGTAGGTAAAATTTAGGAAAAAATTTCAAATTAAGCACAGAGGGCTCAGGGCTCTACACTTTCCAACTCACTTGCCCTGGCATTTTTTTCACTTGCCCTCTTGGTAAGGCGAACAAAATGTTGATTTCTCACATGGTTGTGTGCAGTTACACAGCCGAAAATTCCTGAAATTACTCTTCCAAAATCGTTGCATTGAATTGGATGCTTCTTCCATCTTTGGAGATTTAAGTTATAACACATTTACAGTAATGAACAGAGTTTTCATTCATGAGTTCTTAACCTAGGACTCGATCTGGGGACCCTCAGCCTTTTTGTTATTTTTCTCAAGAGTGGTGTGATTTGTGAAATGAAATTTTTCAATTCAATTTTCCTTCATACTGTGGGAAAGTATTCATTATTTCCACTTCATATTTTGGGATCGGAGTTACCACTTGACCATATGGCAGATTAGAACAAGAGATACCTGTAGCTTGCCCTTGAAAAAAATTTACTTGCCCCAGGAAATCAGGCAAGTGTTGTTGTAAAGCCCTGGTTCATGTTTTAATTTCTTGAGAAAGATAAGATTTGTAAAATCTTCTGATTATGTGATGTTAAATAGGTGGAAATTTGATGAAAGAAGCATAAAAAATCACCTCAAAATTTCAAAATCCACCAAATATTGACCATTTTCAGTGTAAATTCTATTTCACACATGAATCATGAACAAACATGAGCTAAATGTGCAAATTTGTGACATCGAAAGATGGACGTACCAAATATGGATAATGTGACTTCGCCTTTGCTTTTACTTGAGAAGTCACAAACTTTGAGTAGGTATACAATAACTTGGAACGGTAAAAGATATTGAAATAATTCCAGTGGATCAATCATTGGGTTCCATCCATTACCTGCCTCGTGAAAACAGCTCCATTCTGTGGAATGTCACCATAACTTTAGGTATATGCAAGACCTTCACAGTGATTTTAAATTATCCATTTGATTCACTATATTTTGTAAAAATTAATCTGTGTAGTTGTTAATCAGAATACAAGTTTGAGAACACTAATCATACTTTTAAACAAAGTGCTGTGGTTTACTAAAATAACACTGAAATGAAGTTCATTAAAGCTGGATCGACCATTTTGCTTTAAAATAAGTGAATATAATCACATACTTATCTCAATTCAAAATTCAAGATTGGAAGTTCAAACAAGTTCTATTTTTTAATAATTGAAATGAAGATGTTTGCAATTATAATTTTGTCCTCATTAACAAAGACAGGTGCTGTCATTTTGTACTGTGAATGATTAAGGTTTAATTAGGAACTAATGCATGCAAAAAAATTTGTTTATGTTTATTTATGAACCATCAAACTGTTACATGTCGCTCAAAAATACAGAACTTTGATAATGGTGGAATCATTTAAGCATTCCTTCAGATGGAGGGTGAGATTATTGAACATTGCCATGATGTACAGTTCATGACAATCCAACTTTGTGAGAGTATTCATTGCCATCCTCAACAGTCGATAACAAACCAACTTTGTTGTAAATTGTTCAGTTAATGAAATGGGCTTAATGAGGTCCACGCTCATAACACTTTTACTCAGTAATGCCCGTGGGAGAAGGGTAGGTTGTTAGGAAAGTTTTGAGAGGATGATATGAAAAGAAAGTTTTTGAATTTTTGCTCTTTTCCATGAGGAATATGGAATATATTACCTTCGAATATATTATCATCTGTCACGCTGTTAGCGTGTTTGGAAACATGTATATGGTCGATGAAATACAAATACCTTGAGCTTTGAGTTGCATTTGCAATGAAATACAAATATTTGTTTATCTTCATGTTTATATGTTTTGGCACATTAATTGAGATACAATAAAAGGTAAAATGCAGTCACCCAAACTGACTTAAACTATGGTAACCTAATTTTGACTGATTTTCTTACATCATGCAGCAAAATTTTTATCACCGAACTGGTAACTTGAAAGTCATGCAGAATAACCTTAGTTTACCTTCGATGTGGAATTAATGTTCTGAAACACTATCAAAGACACTTGTAAGAGAAAATCAAGGAGATAAGTAACATTGATTTGAAGTGTCAAGTAAGTTTGACACGACTGCTTTTTCCCTTTAAGATAAAGGTATAATGCACCCTCGGGTGCCATTGGCTCGCTAATTGTATTGCTACCGGTAAAGTCTGTAGGGTCCTAAAACTGAACACGTTTTACGTAAGTTTTCAGAGCATTTGGCACTTTAAACATTAATGAAATTTTACATAACTTTGCTGTGTTTTCAAAGAATAAAGCCATTGATGAGCATGTACGGGCAGTATGAGTATGGTATGGTTGACAGTGACCAAGAAGCTGAAGGTACTCACAAGGAAGATTGAAAAGTAAGAACTCATAGATGTAATACCCTAATAGCTACCAATCAGCTCTCGGTGTAAAGAACAACTGTCCGAAGTGACACCATGGGTTAAAAGAATTGCCCCCCCCCCCCATAAGAAAGAAGTTACTAAAATTGGAGACAGGGGTTCGGAATACTTTTCATTTCCTGTACTTGAGATTTACAGTATGTTTTATGGTTTATTTAAGCGTATCTCAGCTGATAGTGTAGCCTTTCATCGCTAGAAAATATTATATTCCTGCTTTTATTAATTTCTCCTAAGGATCCCGACATGCAAACTATTTAAATTTTCTACCTGAGTTCAAGACAGCATTTAAGCTAGGCCTACCAAGTTGTATTCAAACTGCGATTGAATAACAACCAAGTGAAATCGATTTTAGACACATAACCGGAACCTACGTAACTACTCTCAGTTAGCAATGGGTCATGAGATTTTTTTGGACAAAGATATGAAAGCCCTGTGATTTGCCACCAAAAGCATATTTTTGCCAGCAAACGTCACATATTCTGCCCAAGTGAAGGGAGTATGTTCCAACCCTGTCTCGTATACATGGTGTTACCCCTGAGTAAAGTTCTTGTAAAATAGTGACGGACGGCAAGGAAGTGAAGAAACTCGAAAATTAGACTTAAGTTAGATTTGGATCACTACTTAAAGTTACGCTTGATCCGTATCAAACTTACGCTTGATATCAAACGTAAGTTTCTTTGTGGAACGGGGATAAGTTTGATTTCAAACTTACGCTTGATAAGGTGACTTACGCTTGATAAATCAAACTTAAGATCGAGCGTAACTCTTTGTGGAACGGGGCCCAGCTGTTAGCGTGATAGTTTATACTACAGTTAAAAGAGGGAAAATTTACAGAGAATTAATTTTGTTTAAAGGCGCCCATTTCTGTTTATCTTTTAATCCTTTTAACAGTGTAAAGTTAACAATTGTTCGTCGACTGACTTACTGAATTAGTATTTCGGTAAACGAAAAAAGGTTGGTTGACATATAAACTTTTCATGTAACCAGAATGTGAGGCATTCACACTCGCGAAATTAAAACCGAAGGGGAAAATATCCCCAAAACCTATGTTGAGAGGAAACGAACCCTAGATATATACTACCTCCCGAATGAAAGACAAGTGCCTTATCCACTATGCCACAGAAGCTACAAAGTGGATAACATTGTTTTATTAATATATAAACTCTGTGTAGCATCGTGCGTAGGTAAATCAGTATAGTAATAGTAACAAATGTAATGGAGTTTTGCATCTGTAGGGTTACTTTTATTCTCTTGAACTATGACAAGTGCTCACTCGAAGGTAGTAGGCCTACTTCCATGTTTTAACCAGGGAGGTGTTATTAGCTAATAATACCTCCCTGCTTTCACTGCAATCGCCCTTTGGTGGTCATGAACGACACAGTGTGGAGGCTTCGATATCATAATGGATGACATGGATGTAGCCTAAGGCAGTATTGAGGCTTTTTTCATCTGAAAAATATTCCTGTATGGTAGCACAGAAAGCAGGATACACGAACCTGCTCTGTGCCATAGCTTATCACAGTCATGGTTTATGATACTATTTAAAATTGAAGCAAGGCAGTTGAACTCTCGCACTGTACGTCGTTCAGATCTTCATTATGCATCATGGGTGCAAGCGTGTTTTCAAAATTCCCAAGATCATCTGCCTAAAAGTCCCAAGATCCCAAAGTTGACTAAATCGTACCCAAACTGTGTGCTTTGGATTTTGTAAACAGCATTATGTAGCAATGAAAGAAGAAATTTCATTCAAGCTTAAAGAGGTTCATTTACCTCCGTCTGCATGACAATTACCTGTCAACTTATGATGTAATCAAGGAGGTTCTACAAGAGCAAAATGTTAAAATTGGCTTACACTCCCAAGATATTCTGTCTAAATTCCACTGTAAATTCTCCACATTCTGAAGTTATGTACTTCAATGCCCAAGTTTATCAAGTCAATCCGTAGATTCCCACCTTCTTGGGAAAATTCCCAAGCGTTGCAATTCCTGATATGAATATGGAATTACTGTTACAGATACATAACCCACACCTTACGAAACCCTAGTTTTGTACGAAATACTCTAAACCAAAACCGTATCTTGTGATTACTTGATTTCATTTTAATAATTAACTTATATTTGTGTTCACTGGATCCTTTGAAACTAGTCGTTTGAAATCTTTACTTAGTTCTCAATCTAAAATAAAACTGTTGGAGGAGAGTGAGAATTTGTTTAGAACAACAGTCTGGAAACGACAGAGAGGCCTTAGAAGCTTCAAATTAGGCTTAGGCCAGTCACTCAGGAGCAAGAAAAGAGTAATTTTTTCTTCAAATTATTTACAATTTTATTCTTTTCACTTAACTTGCAAAGATTTTGATTAAAAAAATTACAATATTGTGCAAGACGTCAGGATAAAACAAGACAAGAGAAATGTCACCATGTGAGACTTAATGACTGTGGCAAGTCTAAAACACGACCTCTATACTTCGCTATTTGATCCCAGGCTCTACGAATAAAGATATTTTCACAAATATACTACATGTCTTAGTTTGAGAATAATATATCAAACAAATTGTCATGGGAGTTTGTATGTATAGTCTGTACAACAGCTCTAACGTATAACAAAGATTCAGCCTCGTACCACGCTCATAGCATTCAATTTATATCAAAAATATACACAACAACCTTCTGCCTGTACCTTCACTAACCCCTGTTTTCAGAGACCTGGCTAGTCCATGATTTCACCATGCTCTGCCACTTCATGAGCGGATTTATATGCTTGTTTTGGCCACGATCTCCTTCCCCACCCCTCCTTGATTAGCAACATCCGTCCGTACTTAAATCTTTCATGAAAACTGGTGTAAAGGCCCTACAATTTCTTCCAAAACATATTTAGCAATATGATCATATTTTTTAAGTACAGTTGGTAACTGCACTTTGATTGACATTTCGAACAATAACTTCGCTCTGGTTGGTCAATGATGACATGCGCAGTCACGTTTGTTTTCAGTTGCTCAAACAGAGTTTATTGTGTGGATGTGGCCTTGAGCATTTTAAAGTCAATTCAAAAGATTTGTCTTGGGGTTGTACTAGCCAGGTATTTTATTTTAATTGGTGAAGGGACTAGAAGTAAACTTAGTGAGAGAAATCTTTACTGTCTGGGGCCCTATTTTAGGGTCTTTAAGCTTTAAGCTCAATAACGTAAATTTCCATTAGAATCTTTGTGGCCGTACTTTAGCTTTGTTTCATTGAAGTTTTCACAGTATTTTTTGCCATATTTATGGTGTGTGAACCACGATCCAGGATTTATTACTATACATATCATATTACACAGCTTTCTCTCCTGGAAACTGCATTTAACTTCCTTCTTTCTACTGCTTGTTTTATTTGGCAAGAAGTGCGATTTCAGTTTTATGTCTACATTTTCTTCAAAAAAGCACATGACCTCAAAACGACGTAGCATATAAAATAATTTGGTGCAAGAAACTCTGGGACAAAAAGAGTGCTCGTTTCATGCATGAAGATTAAAATTAATTGTAAAAGATTTATAAATAACTGGCTCTTCTTGCAAAGAGTTTCTTTAAGACTCCGTCATGCATAAAAAGCGGTAAGTAAACAATTAGCACAACTGTCCATAGGTTACTGACCTTCTGACCATACCTTTTATCAACCAACAATGAAGTGGTGATTGCATTCTCTAACTGTCTAAAAAGTTAGAGTTTTGTTCATAATGTCTTCCTTTAATTTCATGTTGTATTGACTATGCCAAAAAAAGCTGTTTTTCCTAACCCCATCATTCTATCATCAAAGTGGGGTATATTCGTTATCAACCTCATCGCTAAAGGCCGTTGCAAATGTAGAGACCATTGTAATGCTCTTTTGTGTGAAATGTATGTTTCAGTTGTCTTCAAGCACTGCTTCACCTGACCTTAACAACCCAAAACAAAATTAGGAAAGTATTAGCTCACAACTTCAGGGGGACCAATTCTTCATGTTTATATACGACAGAAGTTGAGAATTGGTCGATGCTAATGGCAGCCGGAGAGGCAATTTAAGAATAGTTTGTGAATGTCTTAAGCAGGAGTATATTTTTAAAAATAAACGATAGTCCTCCTTACTAACAAACCTGTACCCTGAGCAACCACAATAGGGAAGGGAGAGAGGCACATCAACACAGAAGGATCGCTATCTTCGTAGGATTTGAAGGAGTACCGCCTCTCCTTTGAGAAATTTGTCTTTAATATAGGGTCTAATTTGCCAAATGATGTCAAGTTTTAAATCTTTGATCCTTTAATTGTATTAAACTTCTATGTTTCATATGAATGGCTTGTTGAGGGTGGGACATGCTCATAGTTTCTCGTACTCTTTCCCGGCTACGTGCTTGCCTACCAAGCCTTCATACTTTAAATAAGCAAACTATGCATAGCAGTGGTACATTCACAAGACCATAGAATATACTGCATTTTAAAGTAGTCTAAGCCCAATGTATTTGGTGAATTGTTTTTATGCGAAAGAGCACAGGTAAAGGTTAAAACGGTGTTACTGTTTCGCTTAAGAGTAAGTCACAAAAAATGCATTGAATAATAATTGGTTAGGCTGTGTGAAAACCGAATTTGTAGCTGTTTAATTCCGCTAATATCACATTAAATTAAGACTCTTCTGCAAATCTCTTGATTCCGTTACTTTTATTGAACCATTAAAAACCGTCCGAAGGCTTCTGAAGTTAAAGGGCTGAGACACTGTATGTGTTAGAGTTTGGCATTTTTAAGGCAATTTCTGCCGTTCCCATGCACAGCTAAGTGATAAGTTTTGGAAGGAAAACGTCTATATGAAAATTACTGGGGATAACTGGGGGCTTTCGACTCTTGGCTTAGACAGCTTTAATTACTTGCCAGTCCTGATTTTCTGCATACCTCTTGTACCGGGTCCTTTTTAAAGTTCAATTTCATAACTGTATAAACGGGGACTAGCTCTTAGTTCAGGGGCCGATCTTTATGTATAAACTAGGCCAACTTGTTCTCCCTCCCCTGTTGCATCTGAAGGCTTATGAGCATGCGCACTTGAATCTGATACAGCCTGCATTCAGCTAAGATCTTTGTTATTGCATAGGCTTTCGATGATTCACAGAAATGTCCAGAACGTGCAAACACTGAAAAGGAGGAGAAGTAGGCTGCAGGCAAAATTCTACTGAGAAGCTTAAACTTTATTTCCTTTTTGATGATGACTAGAAATACTTAAATTAAGTAAAGAAGTTATAATTAAATGTTGATTGCATCTGATTTCCTACATTACGTAAACACTTTACACCTGGGGACAATTAGTTCGAACACTACGGTGGAATGCCTCTGCTATTCCACACCAGCTTTGTTGACAAACCAGACATATTTGCAAGTACGTCTAAGTAACTAGCACTTCATTTGTTTGGTACATTTGACACAACAATATATCCTGTTAGGCTTTTCTGGCTTTTTAATACTTTTTGTCTTGTGTCCTCCTCTGACAAGTTGTGTTCTTGACATGTATAGAAATGTAAGATGTCGGTGGGTTCTTTGTAGTATCATGGGCTTCAAAGTAAGTTTGCTCTACTCCATCATCGATTCTACATTTGCTAAGAGGTTTGGCGTTACTTGGAGGCTTAGGACAGGTAGAGATAGTGGCTGGTCCTGTATCATCTTGTAAATTTGACTGAAAAATACAAAATATCATTTTAATTTTGCATAACCGTAACGGGTAGTATTACGAACACGGTGGCAACTCATGAATTAATTGTCGTAGGTTTTCCGTGCTTGAAATTTACCCAGTATCATAAAACTGTAAACTTTTACTCACGGGTGACGATAAGGAGGACATAATCCTTTGCTTATGTGTTGAACGGAGGAAATAATTTTGGTCCTTCGTCCTGCTACTCATCAATCAGAGACTTTTTGATCAACGATAGAAAGGTGATTTTCCTCCCTAAATCTTTCGCGAGTGAACTAATTTGGCAATCATGTGCTCGTAAAATAAAGTCTGAAGAGGACACTGTCTTCCCGGCATTGGCTTGCAATCGAGGGCGTTTGAATTAGGACCTAGAGACCCTATAGTACGGAGCTTTTCAGGTGTCATGCAGATGTTGAGATATTATGTCACTTTCTCGACTTTTTCATCAGTAAAATATTCAGATGTTGACATCCGAGATCTTTTTATCTCAATATTTTATCGTAAAATATTGAAATATTACATTACAGGATCTCAATATCTTAATATCTTTACTGAAGGATATTAAGATATTGACATCCAACAACTCGTTTTTTCAATATTTTATTGTAAAATATTGAAATATTACAATACATATATTACAATACAGGATCTTAATATCTTAATATCTTTTCTGATGGATATTGACGTATTGACATCCAGCATCTCATTATTTCAATATTTTAGTGTCAAATATTGAAATATTACATTACAGGATGTTAATATTTTAATATCTTTACTGAAATATATTGAGATATTGTCATCCGAAATCTTGCGTTCTCAATATTTTAGCATAAAATATTGCAATATTTCATTACAGGATCTCAATATCTTGATATCTTTTCTGAAGGATATTGAGATATTGACATCAAACTTCTCATTATCTCAATATTTTAGTGTAAATATTGAAATATTTCACAACAGAATTTCAATATCTTAATATCTTCACAGAACGATATTGAGATATTGACATCCAGCCTCTCGTTATGTCAATATTTTAGCGTAAAATATTGAAATATTTTATTACAGGGTTTCAATATCTTAATATCCTTCAGAAAAGATATTAAGATGTTAACATCCTTTGATGTAATATTTCAACATTTTACGCTAAAATATTGAGAACACATGATTTCGGATGTCAATATCTCAATAACGTTCAGTCAAAATATTTAGATATTGATATCCTGTAATGTAATATTTCAATATTTTACGATAAAACATTGAAATAACGAGATGTTGGATGTCAATATCTCAATATCGTCCAGTGAAGATATTCAGATATTGAGATCCTGTAATGCAATATCTTAACATGTTACGCTAAAATATTGCGATAACAAGATCTCAGATGTCAACATCTAAATATTTTACTGAAAAAAGTCGAGAAAGTCACATAATATCTCAACATCTGCATGACACCTTAAAAGCTCCGTACTATAGTGGGAGAGATTGGCCAACCATTGTTCTCAGATACGCATTCTGATTGGACGAAATGTATGGGCACCATTTTGGAGCCAAAGTTCGAGCTTGCAAGACCTTATGTGTAGCATATGTACATTCGAGAAGTTGTGCAGGCTGTACATACTACGGCCATCCTATGTAGGCCTAAGATAGACATGTTTTGTTTCCAAAATTGCGGCCGGGTTGTGCTGCGTTTGTATGCACGAACAGACCAAAAAGGGTTACAAGTTGTATAGATTCCCATCTTGTATAAAAAGAAGGCTTCGGTGGGCTGTAAAAGTTAGAAGGTCCAACTGGAATCCATCAAATAGCGATTGCTTATGCGATGTAACTTTACAGTATACAACTAAGTAATACATATAGGCATAACGTTAGAGTAGGCTTAGCCTTAGAACTAGATTACGACGTTCTGTACAAGGCCTAGCCTATACCGTATACGGCGATTCCATCTCTATATTCTGACTGCTTGATATTCCAACATATAAACCCAAATACCACTCCTAACCCGTTGGCCTAACCGGCTAACCCTAATCTTAATACTAGACCCCTAACCCTATTGGAGAGTTGTCGGAACATCCCCATCGACGTTGGAATACCAAAGCTGCAGTTCCCAGTCATAGGACCATTCCCCTACCCCCTCACTGATGCCGATCTTTTTTACTTCCTAAAGATACGTAAATTTTTCAACACAAATTTTACTGCAAATGGTAGCAAAAGTGGCACCAGATTGCATGTAAGGACACCTAATTTTTCAAAAGTTTCCATAGGGGAGGGGGAACTCCACTGGGCCATGGTTCCCCCTCACTGATGCCGATATTTTTGTTTTAGTTCCTAAAAGTACGTCAATTTTTTAACACAAATTTTACTCAAATTTAGCATATGTAGCACAAAATTGCATATAAGGACACCCAATTTTTCGAAAATTTTCATAGGGGAGGGGGACACAATAAGAGTTCAAACATTGCTCCTGGATCTATTAGTAACATGAGAAAACTGAAACAATTGCGTACCGTTGACTTTGATGTAGGTTTTTACATGGAATACACCCTGGTCAGTCACAATTTTATAACCTAGGCCTTTCCATAAAGTAAAAAGTCTCACTAGGAAGTGCTCCCCTATTCTTACCCCTTCCCCCAGACATCTCCTGAAACTTTCACTAAATAATGAAAAATCTTTAATGATTAGTTCAACTTGCTTAAACTTTCCATAAAAAGCACCATTTTGCATGTATGCCATCCTGCATTAACGTACTACTAGTAGTTTTCTTAGAAAGCCTGGGGGTAGACCCAACCCAGAATAGACCCACCCCTCCCCTCTCTTACCAGCACAAAAATAAGACACACTAAAATGAGATTTTTTTTTAAGTAAAATCACTTTTAAAACTGTCAAAATAGCATACACCATTCTGCATTTCGTCACTTTCTATTAGCAAAAGTTAATCAAAATGGGGGGTGTTATCCCTCCCTCTAGACCCCTCCCAGGACGGCTTTTCTTGCACCGGGTGACAAACTAAAGGATCCGGCAAACAGCGCCAGCCAGAGTCAATAAGTAATTTATGTAATTTATTTCTTTTCAGGCACTGCCATTTGGTTGACAGCTCTCATGGTTCCTATTGTTAGGTCTCTGTTGACTAAACTTTTAATAATGATCTCCCTTCTTCCTTTCCAAGTAATCCCAAGACAAAGGTTATTGTTAATACATGCTTTAAAGTGAGGTTTCTTTCCACCAATTACCAAATTTTAATAATGATGTAGTAAAACGACTGGCAAAAAACGGTTAAATAATGTATTTTAATTGTCCCCTCACGATTTTAATACGTAATCTGCTTGAAACATTGCTTAGGCTTACACATTTCTTTCAGTTTTAGCAAATTTTCACATCATTAAGAAACATATTGGAAAAGTGATTTGTTAAGAATTCCTTAGATGACTTAAAATGAAATGATATTTAGTGTAACGAATAACAACGGAAGGTTACAATATCACATTTCTGAATGATTGAAAAGTTAACGAGTTCAACGTAAGGGGTGTGTATCTTCTAATTGTTATTTTGACAATGCATCACTGATTCTAGTTGATCTAGTTTATTGAAATAAGAATTTTGAGAAGATAAAGGCAAGATAATTTTCGGGAACAAACATTGCTTCTGAGAGTCTAAAGGACTTTGGATTTCCTTTCTAACACCTCCCTGCTTGTATCCTTTAAATTATTTAAACGTAACTGGCTTTCAACGGTTCCTATAAGAGTAATTTTAGAAAGAGACTGCATCTAAAATGACTCCCGGTGTATTTCACCAAAAGGAGAGAATGTTGCTAATCTGGCTATACTTTGAATTAATGCCAAACATCTTTAATGTCCACGGGCATAGGCACATATGTTTGGAAGAAAGATCTATGTCGATCCTTTAGTCCGTGGAGAATCAACCAAGGGTGTCATGACCTGACAAGGCAAATACAATTAACAACTAGAAATCCTGAACTTGCAGGCAAGTACATCGAAGCCCATGACTGTTGAAACTGTTGGTAGAGAAATACCAACAATATCACACAGCAAACAGATTTAGCCATACAGTACGTACACGTAGCTCTACTGACAAAAGCTGCAATTATACCGTATGACTAGTCTACATTGCATTCCTAACGTTAGGACTGTAGGCAAAATGCGAATCTCTTCCTTAATGCTCCACTCGTTCCTTGTAACTTTATGAGCTTGATGGCTCCAGTGAGACTAGTCCAGACCACATAATGAAAGGCCCCAGGCGGACGTACCCGATCTGCGGCAGCTTATGATTCACTTTGAATTGTAGTAGCCCCCGAAGCCAGCCCGACAGATTCAGGATTGTATGTGTGTCTCAAACTTTTTGAGTGAAGAAAGATTGGTGTTCTTGTTTTTGGTGATTTGTCCGGAGTCGAAAATGCACATGAACTGAACCGTTTACAGTAGGCCTAGGCAATACACAATTAGTAGGCTACTACTTCTACGCTGTAGTACTAGTAGCATGGTGGGACCGGAATTCGGTCACCTTCACGAAGGCGCGATGCTGTACAATTGGTATGGAGTGAACGAATTCCGGACCCTGCCGAATTGCGGTCCCTTTAGGATACCATGGATGATTATATCATTATAGTGTACCATTAACTTGGAGAAACTACGAAGCACTCCCAACTGTTTGCGGGCCACAGATGGTTTGTTTACTAGAAGCCTAACGTTAAAAGTTACATTAGCGGTCCTATAACTCCAACGGGGCAAAAAACGGACGCTATCGTTACTGTAACAAAGCAAACTAACACGAAGTTAAAAAAACAAAACTTAAAATTACCTTTGGCCAATGTTATTGACTGTAGATTGGGTTATATACTACTTACTAGGTAGGACAGGACACATGTACATATCTTGTTATCTCATCCCCACATACGTAGTATGTGGGGGATGAGATATTGTGCTTCGTTTACCATTGAAAAGTGCACACGTTTCCCCCTGCCAGTCGCCACAGCAACCACAACCATGGAAATGCATGGTAGGGAAATTTGGGGCTTTATGACCGCTACTCAAGGGTGGGGCAAAATGGAGTGGTGAAGGTCCTGTTTCCTGGTCATGTGACCAAATATGCCTAAAATTTGGGTCAAAGGCTCTGATGGTCAAATGACATTCACAAGGTCAAAAGTGTGTCGCGAACTCCTCCTAAACTAAGAACAAGATTGAGCCCAAACTTGGTGGGCGGGTGCATGGTCCTTGGAACTTGTGCCTGACATACCCTCAGCATGATAGGTCAAAGGTCAAAGGTCAACCATCAAAAAGGTCAAAATAAGCAATTTTCCAAATCTGGCTATAAAACCTGAATGCAACAGTAAATGGCCCTGATTTCTTGACATAGCTTTCGTATTGAAGCGCTCTTGGCACAACTTGACACTTGCTCTTCTGAGGTCAAAGGTCACGAGGTCAGAAGGTCAAACGACAATTTTGGGGTCAAAAGTGTGACGCGCACTCACTTAAAACTGAAGGTACTAATGACCCCAAACTTGGTGAGGGGGTGCATGGCCCCTAGAATTTGTGCCTCCAATATCATCAGCATGATAGGTCAAAGGTCAGAGGTCAAAGGTCACGATAGGTCAAAATAAGCAAATTTTTAAATCTGGCTGTAAAAGCTGAACGAAACATTTAACGATCCTCATTTCTTTGCATAACCTTCTGATGGACACCTACTTTACGCAACTTTACACTTGACCTTCTGAGGTCAAAGGTCACGAGGTCAGAAGGTCAAACGACAATTTTGGGGTCAAAAGTGTGCCGTGTGCTCACTCAAAACTGAAGGTACTACTGACCCCAGTACCCTCAGCATGATAGGTCAAAGGTCAGAGGTCAAAGGTCAAGATGTTCAAAAGAACAATTTTTTTTTTTTAAATTTGGCAGTAAACACTGAAAGAAAAGGTAAATGATCCGTTACATTGATCACTGTCTTTTCCTGACACTCAAAATTCAGTTTTCACCTGCGGTTTAACAAACCCCACCATAAAAGCCACACAATGACATGATCAGATGCACACTTATCTAAGCTTCTCTTGCTCAAAACTTGACCACCTCTAGTCTTAGTAAAAACCCAGGCCTAGAGTGAACTGCGATCACGCGTGTCAAGCATGACTAGTTCTTGGCGCCATAAAAGTAAAACTATACGCGTGTCCTCACCGTAGTAAAAGTCCAAGCGCGTCCCAGTGCAGTATGAAGCATAACTAAGTACGCGCACGGTGGAACTGATGTTAGGCCTAGGCCTAACTTAGGCCTAGGCTTAGGTTACGCTAAATTATTAATAGTACTGTAATAACGCTAAAAAGCTAGGTAGGCCCTCGGCCTAATAGGCTTAGCTGAAATACACACCTGGTTAATTAAGAACTTTGACCAAGTTTGTGAGCACTGTGGCTCATCACGGAATTTTGGCTGTCTGTAACTCTGTTGTTTACCTTCTCTTGAAGAACTACTTATATTCTTCATCTCTTGCATGGCAACAACGACGTACGTACGTGTGCATCGCAGGGGCCAAGTTCAATTCACACACGCACACGCAATGCACGCACGCAAGTACAGTCGGTATGGTGTGAGAGCGACTGCGCTGCTTTAGTACACTGGGTACAGGGTACATATACTGTAAGCAGCGCCAAGTTCCAAACAAATGACGTCACAAATAGACCGTGTGAATCATGCAGGCTACCTTTGATCTAGTCCGCAGTCTGCTGACCTAGTTCAGGGAGCAAAGTGGACGTGAGAAATACCTTTGATCTGGCCGCCCGGCAGACGTGTGTTGCTCTAGTCCGCAGTCTGCTGACCTAGTATGGGGATTCCCATACCAGGGGCCGGGCTCTATTTCATAAAAGTTAAAAATATTCCTAGCTTGGACTTAGGAAGAATTCATTCCTATCTTCATGCTGAACTTGTTCCTAGGTTTAGGAGTGATCTTTGGTAGATTTAGAAATGTTCTTAATTGATCTGGCAGGAAATTCACAGATGAAAACAATGTCACTTTTGATTTATCCCTAAATATCCCAGCAATATACCCATTGTCAAAATTGGGCTACCGCACCATCAAAAATTTTGAATGGTCTCAATCTTTCTCAAATTCACATATACTCCTGGGTAATTGACCTCTATGGGTCATTTATATGTTTAAGACCCGTCATTTTAAGGATAGCAGCACTCAGTCTCCAAAAAGAGACCAAAAATTTTGATTTATACAAACGATCCTGTTTTGTTTTTTAAAACATTCTAAATCTTGTTACTAGGACGTTCACACTATTGTACAGTATGCTGTACAGCACGCACTGCTGTTCAATTGTGACATTGTTCATAGCTATGGTTACAATCATGTACGCACATACAACAATCATTGCAGAAACGCACGCAGACGACGTTACTCTCACAGTAATAACGCGGGAAAAACTTTGTGTTGCAATAGCCTAGGCCTAGTTCAGGGAGCAAAGTGTACGTGAGAACCAGGCCTAGGTATCCTAGGCTAGTGTTGCTCCTGCACCCACATTGACTGTACTCCAGAGTCCGAGACACCTTTTTCAATTTCGGGTGCTATTTTCAAAAAAAAAAAGTCCCCCCCCCACCCCCAATTCCATTTCGAGTGTTACTTTGGGATTTTTGGGTGCTATTTCCTATTCATTGATAAATGATATATGGCCCTAAATGCATTACTAAAGACAGCAATGCACTACTACTTCCCTTCAAGTGCGGTAGAACATAGACCGGCCAGCCTGACATAGCAAAAAAAAAAAAAAAAATGACGAGTGTGTTGGGACGTGGTTAGCTATTTCCATTATGGGCCGTTCATACACAATGTACGTGAGTAAGTGTGAAAGCGTACACCCCCCCCCTCCCTTCCCTTCCCGTATGTACAGTACGTAGTGCAATAGTGCTATGCACACCTGATACTGGCTTGTAAGCAACCAAGTTAACTAACATCACAGCAGTTCCGAGTTCCAAGCAAACACACTTCTGCTTCTGCTTCATACTGTGCAAACACCCGAGTCCAAAATCGGTTATCACGCACAGGTCAGTGTGGAAGGGGAGTTGCCTAGCTGCCTAGATTTTAGAGTGAGCCTTAGATACTAGATTTCGAAGATTAACGTTGGCTAGGCTAGATTTCAAAGAGCAAACATCAGGTGCTGCACCATGGGCGTCCGCAGAAAAAAATTCAGGCAGGGGCAAAAGTTTTTTAGGGGGGAAAAGCTCCTCTTTAGCATGGGTTGGCGCGGAGCGCAAGAAAATTTTGGCCCCCAAAGCCTCCCACATCGCTGGAAATGGCACTTCTAAAGCCTATCTACTGCATATAAATAGGGGTAACACTGAGTGAACTGTGAAGAAATGTTAATTTTTCTTCGTTTTTTCTTTATTTTTTCTTCGTTTTTTCAAATTTTTGATTTTCCAGGGGAGGGCAAGTGCCCCCCTTGCCCCTACCTGCGGACGCCCATGTGCTGCACGTATGTTTGGTGGAAGGAAATTCCATTCACGAGCGGTTCTTGAGTACATCGAGTATTGATAACATCTCTTACTAAAAGGAGGGGGAACAATTATGTGGGTGCCTTGATTATGTCTAGTGGTCCTACTATGGTTACTCTGCAACTGGATGGTAGGGGAATGGAGTTATGAACCTCCTTATAGATAGCAATGAGACGAAGTCTGGTACGGCGCTCTTAAGTGGTTCCCATTTGAGATCTGTTAACATGTTGGTGACGCTATCCCCAGTGGCGTAGCTAGATATTTTTTTTTGGGGGGGGGGGGGGCAAATGCAAGTAATTTTCGACAGATAATTATCCTAAAGTAATGATACCATCACCTGGCGTGTAAAATTCTGGGGACCTTTTCTTTTTTTTTTCTTTTTTTGCCTTTCGGGCAATTTTGAGACTGACTTTTGATTTTCACGTTGACGTTTCGATGTGTAATTCTGCTTAAAAACATAAAAAGTGTTGTAAGTGTTTCAAGTGGATTGTTTTTATTTACTTCCGACAGAGACTAGAAATTTCCGACAGAGGCCTTCGGAGGCTTTGTGGGGGGCGACCGCCCCCTGCCCCCCCCCCTCTAGCTACGCCACTGGCTATCCCTGTAATTATAGTTGTTGAGAACAAAACGGGCTGCACGTCATTGAACATTCTCGAGTGTTGTTACTTTTTGATGTAAGGATCCCATATGGCCCCACAATATTCCAGCTTTGAGCGGGCTATAGCGTTTTGTAGGCAGTTTCCTTGACACCTTTGCTACAAGAGTGGAGATTTCTTCGTAGTAACCCAAGCATTTTATTTGCTTATATGACTGATATGAACCAGGGGTCAAATAGCAACTTCCTTCCCACTACCATGCATGAATGAGCAGGGAAGGGGCACTAACAGACTAACTCATGGACGTAGAAGCTGTACTCGATCCATTGAGGTGGGGATTGTGCACTGTTTCGGAATTTTGTCCTGGGAGAAGAACCCAAGGGTATGGGGTCCCATCTCCTTTAGAAAGTATTTTATGCACTTGGTGCAATATTTGATCAAATTTTAAAGACAGACAGTCATCAACCCAAAGTATATTTTTAGTGTATGTATATCAAAATTCTCAGTTGGTGACTGCTCTTTGATTGACGTCAAAGTTTGAAAATTTGAAAGATGCAGAGTAGCTCACATTCCACACAAGGCAGAGAAAGTACTTTTATTACATTTTATAGCCTTGTATGCTCACCAGGACATGGCTTTAAGCAATAAAATAGGTTTATTCTTGCACAAGGAAGAGCCTCATACAGTTATGGGAGGAGCTAGAAGATGCATAGTTGGGAGAATTGGAACTGTCTGGGATCATGAAAATTCCCCTTTAAGCAATAAGACTGCAATTTTTGACATTTTACAGAGCGTTTTTGTCCTGGAAATGAGGGGGAAGGAGCCCACCACATTTTTGACGGTGTAGGCTTTAGTCAACCAACCCCCACCCCTTCGCCTCTTATGCCTCTCACTAATTGCATCTTTATACGTTTATCATGGATTCTACCTCCTCTAGCCATCTGTTATTGAGAATCCTGCATTCTGATTGGTTAAACACTGACCTGCTTTTCCACAACATACGGTCAGTAAACCTATACACTGATAAAAATGAAGTTTTCACACATTTTCGGTGGTAGAAGAGGAATAAACCACGTTTGTCTGACTGTTATTGTCTCATAACCGTCTGGACTCCAAATTTGCAAAATAACGGACTTGGTTTCGCCTCGTCCGCCAAATGCGTGCTGTAAAACGCTTACTGCTTGTGTGTTTTGCCCTTCAGTGTCCTGGGAATCCATTGGACATGACGTCACATGAAATCCCTCTATGAGGGATTTCATGTGACGTCACACACAATGGATTCCCAGGCACTGAAGGGCAAAACGCACAAGCAGTAAGCGAATTTACAACTCACGCGCACGGCATAACCATTGATACTACTGTGACAAAATGGATGCTTGCCCTTCAATACAAAAAGGACGCACGATCTTCAGAGAAAAATAAAGTCCAAGAAAATGAGAACGCCAAAAATGCAGGTTCTGATACGGGGGGGGGGGGAGGTAGGGTGAGGCTCGGAAGTCTTCAATGCCTGCACCCCCCTCCAAACAATAAACCTGGGTCCGACCCAGCATGCTTTGCCCACCCTGGCGCCGCCCCTGCACGTAAAAAATTAAACGCGCATATAAAAGTGTGTTACTCCGATGAAGATATACATACAAACTGACCAATGAATATAGACCTTATGCATATGATGTCACAATGGAGAAAGTGCTCCCTCTTTTGGAGGAAAATGGCGGAAAAGCGCGTATCATGGCAAGTTACACCAATAAATGCAGACAGCTGATTTGTCAACCAATCGTATACGCGCGTAAGTCTACTACACGTGAGCCGAAATCCACGCCGTTCGTGCACATGTGCTCCGTTGTTTTCACCCACTGAGCTATGTAACTGGAGGACGCACCTCGATGCGGAATACGCCTCGAGACTGAAGCCGACTTGGGAGGTCACGTGACGTAGGTTAGCTTACTCAAGTCGATTCCACTGTCCCAGAGACGCGTATCTAGAAGTGAAAGTAATGTAACGCAGATTCATTGATGTACACGCTAAAGCAATCCATTGTTACTATACTCAATAGGTCTCTAGTGTTTTGTTGTAATTAATAGGGAATCTTTACACTATGATTGTGTGATCAAAAGATTGTTTTTCACAAACTTTTCTTGATTTTAGGAGTGGTCCTGCCTATTCGAAGGACAGAGCGTGTGACCACATTTCGAATACGTCGAGACTCGTTGACTTTGAAACATTCGCGATAGCACCGTCACTAAACAGTAGACTGTCCATACATGTGCACAGATGTTCTGCACAACGCGTTGAAAGCGTCCTTTTGACACAAAAACACCAAGGCGCATGAAGGAAAGCTAACCCACGCGTGCACATGCACGCTTGCATTTTGGCCAATGATGTGCCTCGAATCCTCCTAGACGGTACGCGTTTGGTGCTCTGTATGTTATACGACTATTGTGATGTAAGCCTTTTCATGAAGTTGCTGAGGCGGCGCAATGGTGTGTACGCTGACGCGTGATAGCGCGCAAGTCAGTTGTACAAGAGGCAGAAGAGACGCTAAGGCCCGCTACGGTGCGGTAGCATATACATGTACATCTTTGCATCAGCGCTAGATACGCGGTGGAATCGACTTAAGCAAACTAACCTACATCACGTGACCCTTCATGGTGGCTTAAAAAAACCTTATTGTGGAATGATCCTTCCTAGCATATAGTTCAGTGTTTTCACCCAAAATGACGTCAGTGTGATGTCAATGCATAAGGTCTATAGAGGGGATTCACGGCGTCACGAGATCGAGCGTCTCTATGGTTTTTGAAGGGCAAGATCGCGCGTCTCTAGAGGTTTTGAAGGGCACACGTCCCTTGTGTCACAGTAGTATCTAGGCCTATAGTTTTGCTGTGCGTGTGTGCTGTAAGTACACTGCAATCAGAACCGGAAGCTGGCGGGTACCGTAAAGCCGCAGTCACACTACAACGAATTCGGATCGGATTCCGATCCAATTTTTGCGAGTTTTTATTAAAATCTTCTCCATCTCTGGTCAGAGAGAGACCAAAATTTGCCAACCAGTGTAAATATATGATTTGCATCAGAGGTCTATGAAAATAAAATGTTAACTGATTTTTTCGTGACGTCACACCGACAAACAGCTTTTATCGGACACGCGTAGTTCGATAAAAGCTGTCTGTCGATGTGACGTCACGAAATAATTCGTATAAATTTAATTTTCGTAGTCCTGCGATAAAACTCATATAATTACACAGGTTGGCAAATTTGGGGTTCTTTCCGACCCGAAATGGAGAAGATTTTAATAAAAACTCACAAAAATCGAATCGGAATCCGATCCGATTTTCCCAGTTTCCCCTTAGTGTTCCCATAACAATAAAATTCCAGACTGCTACACCAGACTCGGAAGAAGCAAAAGGATGTATTGGGATGAGATCAGCAACTTCTTGATTGCCCTCTTGTTTGTATGTTGCCAGGCCAGGTACCATCGCGCGCTTGCCTGGGCACGTCACGTACATGTATAGACAACTTCTGTTGCATGTTACATGTGTAAGTTTTACGTATATGTATCTGTCGTACACTTGGTAAACGTTAATATGTTTCCAACGGGAATAGGGACTAGAAAAATGCACTTTTTAGTTGATCGTTGATGTTTAAAAGTATTGCAAACATGTTTGAATATTATTTTAAGATCATTATAATTATTAACTACTCGATCATATTAAATTACACAATCTATTAAGTATTTTCGGTTAGATGGTTGGAATTTAGTAAGCAGCATGCGTTTCGTATGCGTACCTGTTCCTATGCCGATACGTCCATGTTGAACGTGTATTCTTCATGACGGATGGATTTTGAAAAAATTGCCATAGGCCTACGTGTATACTGTACTTCATGACGGATGGATTTTGAAAAATTTACCATTTCGCGTGCGTAGCTGTTCGCTGTGCCAATACGTTAATGTTGAACTTGTGTGCACAAGAAAGTATACCGAGCCGGATAAGCAGTCGAAAAAGTCGTGTCCCCGAAAGCAATCCCTACAATCGAAGCTGTGGGCTTCGATTAACAAGAGGGCAATCCACGGAGTTGCTTATCTCATCGCAGCACAGGCACTGTGCTGAGCCGTATAACTAGAGGACGCACATCAATGTGGAATCCAAAGATATAAGCATAGTTCCAAACTCCTATACCTACACTGTTACGCTCAGTGACTCCCCATGGAGACGCAAATATCGGGGCGGAAGTGTTTATTTGACATGCGCGCCGTTCTATTCCGTGATTTGCGTACAAAAATAAGTACGCGTCACAGAAAATTTCATCGTTAATTAAAAGAGGTTAGCGTGCGTGCACTTTTACAACGCGTTCTATACGCCCAGAATACATTTCTCTGTGTATTATCCGGAATACTTGACGCACAGTTCTGGGCACTCTTGAAACAAACGCGCTAGTTGCTTTCCCGTTGTGAGCGCGTAAGTAGTTGAACGCGCATATAAAATTGCGTCACTTGGAGATACCATAGAAACTGACCAATGAATGTCCATGAACTTGCAAAACCAGTCATTGTGCGTTCATGTTCAAGTGTAAATACGTGGAATGCCGCGTTGAAGAAATAAGTTATTCTTGTTCAAGTGGAATTTACAGATAGTTCTCAATGACGTCACAGCTAGGGGTTAGCAACCGCCATGTCTGAGGGCAAGCCTGTGCACACATGCCGGGGTTGCCCTCAGACATGGCTGAAATAATACAAGTGAAAAGTTCCTATGGCGTCATGTGAGAACTATCTATTGAGGCGTAGTACTTCTTCAGTCAACAACATTCCAAAATAACAAGTATTAATACTTTTGTAAGACGTTCATTTGCCTGTTTGTTTTAATTCAAAACGACTGAGCAGTGATCGGCACTTCCTCCCCGATATATTGGGTTCCGTGGGGAGTCAACGTGCCATTTTAAGTTTGGAATCTATGCTTGTAATATCTTTGGAGGAATCACAGAGCAATATATAGAGCTTATGCACCTACGTCACGTTTCTCTATTTTTCCATCCAGGCGTACATTGTGCAACAATTGTTACTAAGGCGCTGTCGTGAGCGCGTATCTTTAACACACCTACTACGTATGGCAGTTCCATCCAGTACGCCAAATTGAAACGCGCTGACGTCACGTGCATAAGCTCTATATCCTGCTCTATGTGTGGAATATAGATAGTTGTGACGTCACAGCTAGATGTTAGCAACTGCCATGTCTTAGGGCAAGCCTGTAGACACATGCCGGGGTTGCCCTCAGACATGGCTGAAATAATACAGTGAAAAGCTCCTATGACGTCACGTGAGAACTATCTATACCGTGCGAAATTGAACCCGAATTGGAGATCACGTTATGTAGTTCACCTTCGGAAATAATGTAACACTGACCAATGTGGGCATGGTAACGCGCCCTACACCTGTAGCGTGTCCTTAACGCCTCTTCGGCCTCTAATGCTTTAATTCACACAATCACGCATTAGTTCTCATCCACATCATTCCACTGCGTCTAGTATATGGATTGCCTTAGCAACTTAATGAAATGGCTACACATCAGAGTATCTGACGCAAATGTACTAATGTGTGACAAAAAACGGTAATTACCCTTACTTATAATTACCTTTGGGTTTACAAGTAAATCCAACCCCAAGAATACGAATCTAAAACTCCATCGGCCTACAGACTTCATGATAGCGCTAATTCTAAATAGGGTGTGCGCTAAATGGAAAGATACAAAGATGTTATAAACATAGATTCCAAACTTAAAATGGCGCGTTGACTCCCCATGGAGCCACAATATCGGGCGGGAAGTGCTGATCATGCTCTGTTCAGCTGTTCAGTCGTTTTGAAAGCACACGGACAGATGTCTTACAAAAGTATGAACACTTGTTATTTTGAAACATTGTAAATTTAAGGAGTATTACTCGTCAATAGATTTCACTTAAAAGAAGAACTTTATATTTTTTCCTTGCGGCATTTTGCATTGCATTAGGTGCACTTGAAAATGTACGCACAATGGCACGTTCGAAGCTCAGTTCATGCAGGGAGCTGGAAGCTCCCTGGTTCATGGGCTTATTTATTGGTCAGTTTTATTGAATCATCAGGCAACACACTCTTAAATGAACCTTTAATATCTTACGCAAAAAAAATAACACTAAATGTAGATGATTTATGGCATGAAGAAGGAACTGCACAAAAATCCAAAATTGCCGAAAATTGACACTTTTACACTTCTTTCACCTAGTATTCGTGGCTATTGCACAGAGACATTGCGCTAAAAATTTTATATATGACGCCCCCTTCTTTTAAAGTCAATGTGTTGCTGTGCACTAGCCGGGTAAGTAGCCTCTTTCACCGTCAACCACTGTATGACTGTAAAAAATCGTGTTTCATGAACGGTGGATTGAAAGCACATTCCTTGGGGTGGTGAATGTTAAAAAGGGTTTCCGTGCCCCCTTGGAGTAATTACACGGGCTTTACGGAAACGTAACCTGGCACATAGACAATATTCTTCTTATTTTCAAGTTTAAAAGTCCAAGTTCTCTCTGTGCATAATTAGTTGGTCAAAGTGGTGATGAGTTCTAGCCATTTCTCGTTGTGATATTTTATTGGTTGAATGTGAGATTTGTGACTGTTTGAATAATTTTTGATTCATTTCACTAGTCACTGACAGTGAAGCATATTGTGCGACCCCACAAAGTTGGGAAGGCTACCCCACAAAGTTGGTAAGCTTTTCATTATTATATTTCTACACACCACACTAAGATAAATTTCCCCGGAAAATCTTCATCTACCTAAGATATTGGTGTTCCAATGATATTATCTAAATTAACACCGCTTAAATTTAAACGCGTTGAAAGGCGTCATTATTGCCTAGCAACTATCTGATCCAGCCAGTCACAATCTTTATTACGACGACCTACAGAAATGTCACGCGTTGGGCTAGGCTAGATATGCGCGTGCTAAAATTGTTAATGACATTTGGGCAGCTACGCTTTCAGTTCTGAAGTCATTTTCACATGGCCTGCGCCGCCGTACACGTTCAGCTGTATCACCTCAATTGACATAGACCACAAGTGAAAATTATCAGCGATTTCTCGATTGTGCATTCGAAACCGAACATCAGTATCGTTCGGATCGTTTCATGTTTAAGCACTGACCGCAGTCAGTGGACCAGACCAGGGACATACTGGAACCAGGAACATTTCTTGTAACGTTAGGCCCAACGTTAGCCTTACGTTAGGGAGACAAGAATAAGAGGCCATATTCATCCGTTGGTCACAATGTTACATCACGACGTGTTTGGCAGAGCTTAACTAACGTGAGCATTATTTTGCATCATCTCTTCACACCGCAAAACCATATCCGACTTTTAACAAACACGAAGGTATGATGTCAACTGGATAAACTTAGTGCTGGTCGTCTCCTTACTCTAGTACTAGGCCTAACAGTTAGGCCTAACGTTAGGCCTACCACCGCAAGATAAAGTCCTGAAGATATGATGACGATGTTAAAGATGGTGTTACTAGGTGATCTGTGCAAGCATACGTATATCTGCCTATTTACAATTGTGATACTGGGACTAGGCGGCATACCATGCCTAGATAACTTAGGTACATCAACGTTTTAAAGGTAGGGCGCATTTTGGTCATGACTAGCTAATCTGTAACCAAGGCTCAAAGTCAAAACAGTGTTAACCAATTTTGCACGAGATGTAACGGCAGAGGAGAAACAGTGATATGCAAGAGCCTAGCCCATATCAGTAAACAAATCTAGGCTACCTGACTGGTACAATGATTGTAGACCTTGCACAGTTCCCATTCATCTTTAGGCCCTAAAAGACATTTTTATATGGCATTGATCAACTGGATAGCTTAACCCTCAAGCTAGCCTACGGAAGCTTTATGGTGGACAGAGTAGCCTATGACGGGCATACAGCGGTGCCATTTAGGATATGAACCTTCATGCAAAATGCAAACAGTTTCAACGAAAAAGTGGATGACAGGTTTTTAGCTACCCTAGGCTACTGGTAATTCATGACATTCAGACATGGACATGTATTGTTGTACATCAACCCTATCAGGTAGCTTACAGTGTACCAATTATGTAGACATCGTGCATCTCGGGCCACATCAAGAAGATGAACATTGCATAGCCAACGTTAGTTATGAGCATTGAAGACCAGATCGTAGGTGTTATGATGTCCTCCCTCCAGTCACAGTCAAAAGCATGCTTGGCTATAACAGACTACATGGTGTGGAATTACAGTTCTTGTGCCTGGATGAGTCTTAAAGCTGTTGTGCAGTTAAAGCCAGAAAAAATGACTGATGTTTGACAAACCAAGACAGTGATAAAAATTCACCTGAACTTGTTCCTCTTTCTTGAAGAAAAGTTTGGTTGCTGATAGCCCGGAGTAACGGTACTGTATTTCATGGAGTTAAGCTAAATTTATGAGTAAAAAAAAAAACAGTTAATCGTATCAGAAGCTGCTCATTTTGCTGTAAGACAGAAGTGAGAACTTCATTTCTATTGAATTAATTTAAAGCACAGGCTAAATATGTAGGCCTTAGGCTAGGCAGGTTCAAGTGTGATATCTAATTAGTGATTTCTTTATTAGGGCTAAAGTTGCCATATTGGCATTTTTAAATGCTTTGAGAGTTGGCATTTTTTGAGAAGGCTTGGTGTGCAAAAGTTTAAACTAATTACAAACAGCATTTTGACTTTGTTTTAGCTTTTTGCCTGTCACTTGTCCCTCAAAACACTTTTTTTTTCACGATCATTGCAGAGAACTTTTGAGACACACAATGGCCAATGCAACCCATTAGAGATTGGTCCTGAGATTCATTGAGGGTGTAATCATTTGACACTAAATAGTAAATCAACTACCAAAAGTGCTGCCAGTAGTAGGAGTTACCCTTGAGTGCACACAATTAATTACACCTGGCCATGTGTGATTGTAGACATACTGACCAACTTTGCAAGCTGTTTATAGTGCATTATATGATATTGTGAACATTTGTAGTCCACTACCTTTGGAAGTCAACTGGTGGTAAATGTAAGAACCAATTTTTGCAGTAGAGCATTCAATGAGGCCAATGTTACAAACTCAGGTAGATATTTAATCTCTCCTGTTTTTGGTCAAAAACAGGGGTGTTGGGTGGTATTCATTATGGGCTGAGAAGACTGTAATGCAGATATTGATACCTAACAATTCTTTCTAGCAGCCCGCATTAAAGAATAAACCCAGTTATGAGAAGCATGCTCACTTCGCATCATACAGTATTTGTAGTTTGTGAGCAATTGGAATGTACAGTAATGCAATGAATTTTCATTACCCATTTTATAACTGCATATTGAATGGCAGATTTGGCCAATGTATGCCTCTCATTTAGTTAGTTACTTAGATGAGATTTAATGAACACCTACACACTCTCAGAGAGTCTATAGCAACCAAATTCCTTTGCATTAATATTATGATGGTGGTACCATGAGTCGGTCAATCAAGGGAATGTTCACTAAAAAACATACACATATGTTAGAAATATGTAATTTAAACTCATCCATCATTCTCATGAACATGTTTTATCTTGATCCTGAAAGTCTGAGTGAATTTCGTTAACAAACTTTAACGAGACGGAGAAATTCCCACCACAGGTTTCAGATGCCTTAGGTTCAAGAACAGTACCTTGAGTCGGTCACCGAAATATTATGAAAGCCCATAAGAGTGGTATCAAAATATATTCCATGAATGACATCATCATTATAAAAACAAATCATGAGATGTTGGAAGGAGACCATTTGCAGTGATTTGGAGGATTGTTTGGAATATTTTTTGGGGCCATTTAAAGAAGGTCTCAAGCCACCTTTACGTAACACTAAATGTAGGCTAGGCTGGGTGAATTTCTTCTAAAATCGGGATTAAATGCTTATTTTTGACAGAGTTTGAGTTGTGGTCATATAGTGCTGGCGCTTCTTGACTGTCATAGGCTATGTTTATTTGTTGGCCATAGCTCGCCTGTCTTACATTTTGTATGCAGTGACCGACTCAAGGTACACTCACTATACATAGTACGTACTGCACACTAGCCATAATTCATGCAATGTTTTAATATTTTCCATGTTTTAGACATATCCTATTCAGTGGAAAAGACCATTTTTTTTTTATTTCATTCTATGCAGTGGGAGGAGGATAGGAACGTTTGAAACAGCACTAGAAGTTATCACACAGGCTTATACCGTTATTTTGCCTTTCTGTCTACTGTTATTAGGTCTTGTGACATCAAAATTACATAGTGCATATTTGATGTAAAAGGCATTAAAAAATCAAAAAAATGGCCACGATTCCCATTGAAATTCATCAAATATTGACCATTTTACAGGGTAATTTCTTTCCTACACCCCTATCATGAATAAACATGACTCATCATGCAAATATGTGACATCGAAAGATGGACATCCCATATGGCTAATGTTAGCCCATTTTTTTTCAACCTTATCCAACACCTTGGATAAATTTTATAGTTGGTATGTAGATCTTTGTGGTAGGAGGAAGAGCCTTACATTGTTTTTGGTGGAGGTTAAAGGTCATCAGGGATCACCAGGGGTCAAACTCTGAACCCAGCGATTGTTTTGGCCTAGGTCAAAAGCCATCCGGTGTCAAACTCTGAAAACTGTTACCACAATATCTCAAGGTATGAAGCTTGGCTTAATTTCATTCTCAGAATCTAGATGCATTGTGGTGAGTGGAAAAACCCAGCTTATTGTTTTTGGTCTAGGCCAAAGGCCATCTGGGGTCTTCAGGGGTCAAACTCTGGAAATTGTTACCACAATATCTCAAGGTAGGAAGCTTGGATAAATTTCACACTTAGTATCTAGATGCATTGTTGTGAGTAGAAGAATATTATTTTTGGTGGAGATCAAAGGTCATCTGGGGCCACTGTGGTTCAAACTCAAAACTTTGTAAACATGGTATCTCAAGGTAGAAAGGTTGGATAGTATGTGGATGTCTTACAGTAATTGGAAGAACCCTACTGTTTATGGTGGAGGAATATGACAGGTCAATATGAACACAAAACTTCAATTTTTCTTTCTGGTGTTGTGGTGGAGAAACAATTGAAAAGGGCTATTGGCATGTTTCACAATAAAGGGGTCCAAATATGGATGAGAAAGTAAGTACCTATAAAATGTGTTTGAAGGAAAGCGCTACATTGGCAAACATATTATGATGATCAACACCATGCTTTGGGATAGAAAAAACAACTACTTTGCATTTCCATTCAAGATTTTGAAATTAGGGGGGTAAATGCAACCCGGAATGTGACAAATGGGGACGGACAATACTCCCAATAACTTACATCCATGTTATAATAAAGGATAACAAAACAATTGAAATAATTTGTTGAGCTTATACCTCATATTTATTAATTTGGACATGTAATGAATACAATTAATACCATTTAGTAGTCTAAAAATTTTAGTCTGTACAGGCTATCCAGATTTAAGTGTTCAATTTTTGGCATTAGTGTCCGTCCCCTAAATGGAAAAACTAAAAGTTGTGATAATTCCCAAATATTGTGATCTATAATGATTACTCATGTTTGGTTTTTAAAACTAGGAGTGAAATATTCAATAACACCACAGATCTCAATGCTGTGAACGTTTGGTTCATTAAAATAAACTAGACCAAATGTTGCTATTGTAACGTCCGTCCCCTTAGGGTGTTACAATAGCAACAATTTATGTTATCTGTTATTCTTCAGATATAGCACTTCAGTTGAATATCTTTATATCATTGCACATCTTACCTAAAGTTCAGTAGCTTGGCAGAGAAAAACAGCTTCGCTCTATACCTTATAGCTATAAAATTGAACTTATGTGATGTCCGTCCCCAATTAGTTACAATAGCAACAAGTTACAGTAGCAACAAACAATTCTGTACTAGTTGCATTTGAAATATTTTAATCCTTCCTTATTGCTTTTGGAATAACATTTTGGTCATATACATTGCCATATCAACAAAAAAATAATTGTCATTCGACTATCAGTTTTGGACGGACAAGTTACAGTAGCAACAACAGTGCTGTATTGTCCGTCCAAATTGAATTATCATCAATGTTGAGGCATACATCATACAATTTTGTAATTTGTATAATGCTAATATGTTTTACCAATAATACTTATCTGATATAGAAATGAAATTTGGAAAATGTTTTTCCCTTTAGTGAATAGAGTAATTAAGGTAGACATAACGTTGCTATTGTAACTCCACATTATATCAGTGCAACATAGTAAGTTGCAGTATTTTGGTACGTTAGTATGGTAAAACAAGCAATGGGGAAAATGAAGGTAAAGTACTATACAGCCTGAGTGTAGTCCTGCTGAAACTATGCCTTTTCAAACTTGTATTCATGCATGCAACAGCAAAAAAACATTGTTCATGCAAAACCTGTTCTGTGATTTTTTGTCCGTCCAAGAGTTACAATAGCAACACCTATAAGTTTCACAAATATTAATCTGAAGATGGGTTGCTTTGTTATTTTCATACTTTTTGTGAGGTCTGTTTGCAAAGTGTTAATGGATTATTGCAAATTTATTAACTTTTATGAAAAATTATCTGGAAATTTCAAACATTCATGGGATAATAATTACGAATTTTGTCCGTCCACAAGTTACAGTAGCAACACTTTGTTTGTCCAAAAGTTACAATAGAAACATTGTGTCTAAAAAGATAACAAAAGTCAAAGTTATCTTGGAGAAGGAAGATTTTTCTAGTGGACATGTTAAAGATTATCATTAGCCAAAAAGTTCTGACAAAGCACATTTTCTAAATGTTGGTAACTTGTGGGAGTATTTGGACCCCTTTATTGTGAAACATGCCTATTACAATACCTCAAGGAGGCTAACAATGAAGTAGCTATACTTAGCACGTGAATGAACCATGTTGCATGGATGATACACAATGTTATAATGGAGGTCAAAGGTCATTTGAGTCACCTGATGTTAGTATGTCAATAAGCTGTAAAGATATCTCACTTGAGAATGTGGTAACCTTGATGAAGCTCACACTTGCCATCATGGTATCAATCTATTTGATCAGCTGTCCACTAATCTTTCATTCTGCCTGTAACTTGCCAACACAGTAATTTCATAACACCACAATGAAACTGCCAGTTTGAAATCATACTATTTTTATACTATATTCCAGAGGCAAGGAATCACTTAAACATAAATATTCTGGTTAAGAATAGTGTGATTTGTGAATGAGAATTTTTGAATGTAAACATTGAGCTTTTTTTATTCTCTAGGAAACTCTTTTGCTGTTGGTCCATTTCAATTTTTGAGATAGGAGTTATTACACGCCCATTTGGGCTGGTTGGTAGAAAAGATAGCTTGCCTGGGGAATTTTTACTTGCCGTATAGGCAAGTGGTAATATAGAGCCTTCTCTACAGAAATGTTTGTCCTACCACATGCATGGTTTATATTTAGAAATTATTAGTACCACAGAAATGAGTAAGTCAAGTTCCACTTTAAGATCCTCACCATGTGGCAAAGCTGATTGGTTTTGTCAGTGTGGTGGTAATGGTATTGAGAGATACCCGGTTGAGTAGATATCCAACATCTGTGTGCTGTCGAGGTCTGAATTCGAAGCCCTTTTGTCATAATTCCCAAATTGATTGAAAAGATGTCTCCACATAATCAGATGTAACTTTTCAAAGTGTTACAACAATTTGTAAAACAGATTTATGTATATGAATTCATGACAATAGTTTATTTTAAATAATAACGAATAGCAAGACCAAAATCGGGCATGTAGTAGATTCAAGTTTTCTTTCAAACTTTCT
The DNA here is from genome assembly GCA_029531755.1 of Holothuria leucospilota. Taxonomy (NCBI): domain Eukaryota; kingdom Metazoa; phylum Echinodermata; class Holothuroidea; order Aspidochirotida; family Holothuriidae; genus Holothuria; species Holothuria leucospilota. The sequence goes on from CM055983.1 coordinate 20,279,500, forward strand.
CAGTATAACATGCATAAGTTCCCTTCGACAATCTGAACAGGATCACACAACCCTGCATTTGGCATACAAAAGAGTACTACTGATGACATTCTGCCTACAGCGGGGAGAACAGAAACCGTTCTAGTTGGTTTTGAAAAACTTCTTAATTGACTCACATTCCTCCAAAAGAGTGGAATTCCTAAAAGCTTTTGCTTATACCAAGTATCATGATCATGTATTTTCCCTAAAAAATATAACAGTTCATAAACTTGGTGTCTGCAAAATATGGGTTTTCAATAGAATCGTTAATGGTACACTAACCATATTTTGTTTTATGACTTTGAAAAACTTGACAAACCCAGTCATAAATATGCAACCTTTCAACATCTTTCATAAAATAAAATCATTCACTCTGCTTGTATACTCGAGCTTGGTGGGTTTATTTTTCTGCAATTTAAAATGAATTTATCAACTTAAGGAAAGACTTAAAGACAGACAGTCATGACCCAAAGTATATTTTTAGTGTAGGGGTATGAAAATTCTCATTTGGTGACTGCTCTTTGATTGACATCAAAGTTTGAAAATTTGAAAGATGCAGAGTACAGTAGCTCACATTCCATACAAGGCAGAGAGAGTGCTTTTATTACATTTTATAGCCTTGTATGCTCACTAGGACATGACCTTAAGCAATAAAACAGGTTTATTCCTGCACAAGGAGTAGCTTCACACAGTTACGGGAGGAGCTAGAAGTTGCATAGTTGGGAGAATTGGAACTGTCTGGGATGATGAAAATTCCCCTTTAAGGAAAAATACACTGAAAAATATAGGTTTTACAAAGTGAATGCCGTCCCTGTGTGGGAAAATGGAGAGGGGATTTCCCATCCCATTTTGCAAAATTTTTGCTTTCGGGGGGAGCTGAGATGCAAAATGGAGTACTGTAAATCTCAAGTCACAGTTGTTTAAAGAGAACAAAAATATCACTGCTAGATGTGAAAAACATCTGAACACCTTTCATGTAGAATTTCTAATAAAGTTAAACACACAAAATCTTCCCTACATTAGTAGAAGGCAATGCATTTATTGTTTTCCCATGAAATGACCGCAACATGACTACTAAATGACTGCTCATATAAACTTCTTGAACACCCTTTATTGGGCTATTATACCAAACTTATACAGTATCACAGCAATGAACACCCCAAACTGTCACTGTAGTAAACATTTGTACAAACCAAGGTATTTTTTTTTTGTTTTTCCATAAAATGACCACTGGATGACCATTGACCTTAAATTTGTGATCACCCCTTATGGACCTAATGCCAAAGTATATCACATCAATGAACACCCAAAGATATCCCTATGTCATAAGGGCATAAGGCATCTTAATTTTAGAAAAAGTAACCCCAAATGGTCCCTGGGTGACCTTTGATTTCAAATTCCTGCCATCACGGATAACCAACTATCTTGTCATCACTGTGTGTAAGTTTCATCATAATTTGTCCAAGCATGTCTTAATGGGGATTGTTTGAAGTTTTGAGTACTTTCTTGTAACGGTGTCACATATGGTCAACATATCTTTAACCTTTAAAATAATACAAATTAAGAGAATTCATGATGCCATCTTAAGATCAAGCCTTCACTTGAGTGTGCAACAGATTAATTTGAACAGTACAGGTACTCTATTTCCACGATGCTACAATATATATACACTGTTCAGGGTGCATTTTTTTTCATGCTTTTGTGTTTGCACTTCAACAAAATTCCATCCACTGTTTCCAGATTATTTTCCGTGCTTCCGGCCTGAAAAATATGACTGAAAGACGGAGGATTAAGTCGATTCTTTTTAGTAAGGAAAACTTACATCCCTGAATTATAGCCTAATATTTGCAGTAACACAATATTTTTTTTTAAAGACTCTATCGTAGTTTTTCACCGTGTGTTTTGGAAATTTGACCGTGAGATGACTTAAAAAACCGTGAGACTCACGGTGAAACCGTGAGAGTTGGCCGGTACGCATTTGGTGGAGGGGGTGCATTTCAGGCTAAACACAGGGGCGAAAACAGCCAGTGTTTAGTTTCTGGGCAGTGGATCGATTGTTGTCTAAAGTATATACCACTTGTCAAAATGCCTATAGACAAATTTATGAATAAAAATTATGGGCCTTGCTGCACACAAACTGGCAGATTGGATGCAATCACATGCAAGCTTGCTTGATTTATGTTACTTCTGACATTATTTTCACTCAGCCAGTGTACAAAATTGAAAAAAGGCCAAGTCCACTCTGCAAACTTTGTGACCTTGTAAAAAATTTTCTATGTCAAAAATACATACTTCATGGCATCATAAAAATTGACTGAGTTCAAACACATGTTTGAAAATTTGGTAACATGCAGTTGTGAGACCCAATTAAATGCTCAGTGAACACATGGTGCACTAACACATGCATAGAGGGTATGGTTTACATACTAACCCCCTCTAAGCATGTACTTAGGGGCTATGTGTTGAACACACAGTTGAAATGCAAATGCATGCATGTCAGCGGTGTGTTTCTGCTCGCTTTCTCATACAACTGAGAAATTTATGCAATCTACATGTTACATACTTCATGCTTGAATTTGTGTAAGGGGGATAGCTGGCTACTAGATGTCAGGTGACCAAAGGCCCATAATGATCATAGACCCAGTCCCTCTTTAAAGGTATTCACCATTGTTTTCTTTACAACATCATCAGGTAGTTCATTCCAATGTATGCTTCTTCTGGATTCTAATCTGGCATGGTTGGGTCTTATTTTAATGAGTTGCAGTACCTCTTCCCTCCTTTCCCATGATTTCTAGTTCTGTATCCATCTTCTTATTGATTATGTTATTAAAAGTAAGCAGGTCTTGACTGATGTGTCTCAATTCTAGTGACTTTACATTCAGTTTGTTCAATCTTTCCTCATAACAAACTTTTTTTTTTCTTCATTCCTGGTATTAATCTTGTTGATCATTCTCATTTGTCCACTTTCCACTAAATTGATGTCTTTTTTTCTTTATGAACAACACAGCAAACGCAAATCGTTCTTAAGATGTAGTTAAAATGCATGTTCTCCATGCAACCATTAGTAACATTTTAGAAATGCGTCCAAAACATTTTGTGTTTACTGGGAAACATCTGGACACAGTTATGACAAACAAATTCCTTCATTTTCCCTTTCTCCATAATGAGTCTTTCTGTGCCTTCTGAGTTGAAACTTGTAGTAAAAAATTTCATGCACAACTAACATTCCAGTGGTTTTTTCCCACGCATAGGTTTGACAGATGATTGATTTGTGAATTCTACTTTCAAGGCGTGAATTTTTTTTTGTGAGTTGTCAAGTCCATTGATGCACAGAACTGCAGTAGCTCCTCCACAGGACTGACATTTGAAAGTTCTCCCATCGGGATGGTCACTGAAAGATTTGTTGATCCTCTCAATCAGAACAGAATGTTTTAGTTTCTTAACAGCTTTGTAATAGCTGAAGACATTTTCTCTTTCATTCCCTCTGTCAAGGTTATAAGTCGCACAACTCATTCCATTTTCTAATTTTTTTTTGCAAAAGGTTCAGATGACTTTCTTGTAACTTCTTTCTTGAGATATTCCAGTGCCCATTCTTTATTAGCAGTACATTAGTATCATGAAATTGTTATATCCTTGAAAGTCTGAGGTACTGTAAATATTCATCTTTAATGTTCTCAACAGGATATGATAAAGTCTTTACAAATACTTCCTGTTGACTCTGCTTTCTAGTTTGCTGCCAGTTTCTCTGTCTGTTTCATAAATTAAAGTGCCTCTTGTACAGTGATGGGGTGGAGCGGCACTATCTTTCATACCTTCAGTAAAATAAATATTTCCCACAGCTAACTGCTGACCATCTATCATTTCCACCTTACCGCTGATTTTTTATCTCGAGGTTCACAACATGTGTTGCAATGGTCGTTTTAATCAAATTGCCAGTGAAAGGAGAATTTTCTTAGTCTGTTTGGATTTCTGCTCCTTCTTTCTCGAAAAGACCTGATGTTTTTGTTGGTCAACCTGTACCATCATAGTGAATGACGTCCTCCGTTGCAGTATGTATTAAGTTAGACTGCTTAGGGTCTGTTGTTTCCATATACACAGTTGGAATTTCTTTTGTTTCACTCTATAAACCTTTAGAGTGAATGGTGGTCCCTTCTTTGCTATTATTAGGAGGTTCTTTCTGCTGAATTGTTATCACTGCTGAGAAAGTCTATAGCAACCCGATATGCATAAATATTAAATATGACATAGTATTACACACTAGCCATATTTCATGCAATAACATTCTGACATGGAAATAAATGAGCCAACGAGATTTCATGCATACCCAGTTAAAAATTTTCTTGAGACCTCAAAGATTTGAATGTATTTGTGAGACACATGCAGTGAAATATTATCCGGGCAGGTACATAGCTTAAATACTAGATTAGGCACTTTAAGAAAGTATGGCAAATCACATAATTCAATCTGGTTGTCACCAACTTTATCCATATGCGTCATTGCTGTGATTAAAGTTTTACTATTCCCATACACTTAAGCCTCATGTGAGAATCATCATGGTATATAATAGCAATGAGAATAGTAATAAAAGTACAAAGAAATCACTGATGACTTAGAAGTGTGAATATATGCATCAATTACTATGTAACGTTGTTACTTTTACTATTGTTATTCATTTCATATAAAACATGGTGACATTTTTTTTTTATTTTGACGGTGAACAACTTGAAAAAATGTAGAGAAGCATGATATTAGAGTGAAGTAAACTAAAATGTAACTAGATATTTGCAATGTAAAAATTGCAAGCAGATGGTGTGAAAAATATGATCTCGTAAACTGACTGCACATATGAAGCTCAGTGGATAGGACGTACTGTTTATGCTATATTTATTATTGGTCAATTCCATGTGACGGGTGTTACCATTTAGAGATGATTTCTGATCATTCCTCAATTATATTTTAAAGGCCAGGATAGATGTATCAAATGCTGTAGTGGTTAAGAATAGTCTAGGTTGAGATATACTCAAATAAGAAAAAGAAAATTTAAGTTGGCAGCATACAGCAACTTTAAATTGCTCATAAGGTGTGTGGCGGGTGTTATACATCACAAAATCTGGAAAATTCTGATTTAAAAAGTTCTTGTAAAAGTCTGTGAGTTTAAAGCGTTTATACCAACTTGGAGCTATTTATGAAAGGTAAAAACATTGCATTTAATGAACATAACCAGTTCTAAGAAAAATTGTTTATTAATTCTGAGTAACTTTGATTTAAGCAGCATCATGGATGTTACAAAAGATGTGACAGGTGTAAGTGTCTGAAAAATCTCCCAGCATAAGTTAACTAGTCATAGTTCTTTGAAGTATTATAAAATCAAGTTGTATAAAGCACCCTCCTATAAGTTTGTCATATATAATTTTCTGTATAAGTTGTTACATGTTCCTAATATATTTTGTACTTCTAATAAAGTCTTTAAATAGAGCTAAAAAGTTTGATCGGCCAATGGTTTAGCACCATCCAGGATGATCTGTTAAATTTAATATAATCCATTTTAACAAATTTTATGGGTGGTAACAGAAATTCAAAACTCTTTCAGTATATAAACCAGTGTTCTTCACAAATTTTTGTTTCAGGTGGTAGCCAGATTCTACTGTACACATGTGTGCCATCATTTGGTAGAGGGGTTTGATTGTAGGGCTTTCCCCATTCACTTTATTATTGAGGATAATATGTAACATTTTATTACTTTGTCGAAGATGCCTTGTGTGCAATTAATATTAGACAGTAGGTTTAGCCTCTGCAAAATTATTTTATGACATTACATCTGACATGATTGTGGTACAGTAGCTAGGACAATAGACAGCATTTTCTGGAAAATTGAATATTGTCAGAGGGGGAGGCTTCCATAGGGTGCATTCACTTTTGGGGAAGAGGGAAAACGTTAGGATAGGGACATGTATGCCACCCCCTACAACCTGCTGTAATAACACTGATGAACATGGAGATGGGCCATAATTTGAATTTGCAAAACAACCCGTTGATAATTATCACAATCGTCAAATTTGGCTGTGGCATCGGGTGCTACCTCAGTTGCATCAAATCAGTGTACAGTCAGTTAATACTGGTGAGCCAATGGTGTCATTGCAGTAACATGAAGAAACTGGTGAATAGAATTGATGCTACATCTTTAAATTTAGACTTTTCTATTCTGTATTAATGGCTTATTGCAACTTTAGCATGCTTTTTATGATGGAGATTGTCACTAGTGATACAATATGGAATGACTGTTTGACAATCAGACTGCACATGATGGGTATAACACCCATCACATTTTTGCACTGGGTATAAAAAGAGGCAATTAATAACTTTTCATAACTACTTTTCTCTGTCTTATTGCAGCTGATTAATTAGCAGTCAGAGTATAAGTTATGTGTTATGTACTCAGAAAATGTCATGCATTTGTCACTTAATTTATGAAATATTTTCATTGGTACTGTAACACCCATCACACTCATTGTGACGGGTGTTACAGATTTCAGTGATCGGAAAAAGTAAATTTTCTCTGAATATTTTTGGATAAAACTGATATGATGGCTCCAGGGTAGTATGAATTTAGAAGATCCAAAATAATTTTAAATTAAATGATGTCCAATTTTTAGGCAACTTTTTTTTTGTGAAAAACATGACAGGTATTACTGTACAGTGTCACATTTTGATAATCACACTCGGTTCACCCATGTGAATGCCAAAATGACAAGTCGCAGTGCAATTTGCACTCTCATTTAAAAAAAAAAGTAATGTTATATTCCCATTTATGGACAGTAAATTGAAAATGAATCTACTGATTGGTTGGACAAATTAATTAGGGAAGTTTGTCTTGAAATGCATGCCATCTCCCTTGAAAAAATGATTGTAAAGTGACCTCTTGAAGGCAGAATAATTTTTCTGTGACAGTGATTTATTGGGAGAAAAATGTTTGGCCGAGAAACTAGACATAGTAATGCAACATTTAAGAACATTCACTTAGCATTTTGACTATTTTGAATTTTTATGGTTCTGGGCCTGTTTACATGGAATTGACCTATTACGTCATAGGTGCATCATTCCACTGTAGTTATGTTTAGTGTTGAAATTGAGGACACTGTTGCCATGGCAGCAAAATCTACCTTTAAAGACAGATCACCACACTGAGTATGACTTTTACTTGGGCTAAGTAAAAGTCGCAATTGCAGCGCTGTACTGTATCCTTGACAGAATCAAAATGGGGGGGAGAGTTCCATGACAGTCACAATGTGTAGGCAGAGCATCAAGCAGTGTGCTTGCATACATTGTACACCCTGATTGTCCCTTTCTTTTTCACCTGTGTATGGTTACCATCCTTTGGGATTGTGCTGAGGGAAGGGTGCATGTACGGCATTGCTTGTGTGCAATATGAATGCTTTCTTTGCCACAGCTTTAAACTGATTTCTTTATAAATTGTCAATGTCTAGCAATATTCTTACTATCTCAGGATGGGCAAAAGGTAAGAGGTGCTAAGAGCAATGAACAACACCCTATACTCTTTTGAGTATTTTTGTTTATTTGAGGTAGCTTTGATGCAAATGGTGCTATGTTTTGTAGCCCAAAAGCTTCATAAAGCGATAAATTCATCATAAATTTATAAATACTAATTATTCAGAAATTGTTTCATCTTTGGTAGGATGTTATCAAACGGATGTTGTCGAAGAAGAGGGATGACATGTCTATGCTTTGAAAATTTTCTTTTATAGTTTTCCTAAATCCAAAGTAGTGTTATCTTTGGTAAAGCTTTGGATTGACTACATGGTCTGAAATTTTAATTATTTGCATAAATTTTTGCTGTTGCATGGCAAACATACATGACACTGTGGTGGGTTTCTCTGTATTGCTTGTAGTTCTCTACTGGGGTAGCCACTGGTGCGTAGCTGTACATATAGGCCTTACAAATAAATATTTGGTCAAAATGTCCCCCACATGTGGGAAAATGGCACATTTTAGACCTTAAAGAGAAAATGCAGTCACCCCAATTTGGATAAGTGTAGCAGTCTACCCTATTTCATGAATGGCTCCCGAGAGTCATGTGAAAATAATTTTCTCACTGAATTGTGAAATTACAATGAGTAGCTCCCTGGTTTACCCTAAATCTGTGACATTTCAGTCCTGAAATATTATGAACGACGATTGGAAGAGAAACAAGAGATATATGAGATTTAGTTGTTTAAAAATGTGTTTTGGCCACATGCTAATTAAGTCCTTTAAAGTTACATCCAATCATTCTCCAGTTTTAGAATCAGTGCTTAAAAGAAGGGTTTAAGCAAAAATTTACCTTTCATATGTGGAAGAGGAACTAAATCTATGTATTTGGGTAAAACTTTCATTCAAGTCGGACATGTATTACGCGAGATATCAGCGAAGAAGTTACTAAATTTGTAATGCAAGGTAAGCTTGAGGCAAAGGGAGAAATAGGCAGCTACCTTATATCACTTCCTCACATTGATAAGGAATGCTTTGTTTCTTTTCTTTTTTTCAGACTGTTGTGTTGACCTTGAAATTAATAGGGATAGGACCTCCCATTGGGAATATGCAGCTTGCAATTTTCTCATGCCTCTCATGGTATCATATTCCAATAACATTTTATTGTTGAGGAGAAAATTGGCGATAAAGTTTAATGAAAAACAAAGGACCACTCATTAATGTGAGCCTATGACATCATATGTGCTTGCTTCAAGTTCACTTTGTGTTGAAAATGTGACAGTTTGTCTGCTGATATCTTGAGAACCACACATCGGATTCCAATGAAAATTTCACCATATTGCTTAGAATAAGTACCCTCTAATATATCAAAGCTTGATTTGAGTTTAGGCCCTTCTTTAGGAAGCAAACTTAGATTTCAAGAAGAAAAGTTATTGGATTTAAAAAGAAAGTGCAACCATCCCAATCTTAATTTAATAGTATACCTGGTTATGCCATTCCGTGAATGGCTCTTAAGAATCATGTGACAGTATGTTTCTCACTGAGTTGTGAAATTCTTAAACAGAGTAACTTCTTGGTTTCCATTGAATTATTCCATATATTCTAACATATGAAAGATGGTATTTGTGACATTTAGCTCTTGTTTCAAAATAAGTTTGCTACAACTGCTTATGCCATTTAAATTAAAAGTTGCTTTCAAGGTCATTGAACCAAGCTACTGTAAGAACCAAAGGTAATCATAGGCTATTTTATCATTAGCCAGTGTGTTTTTAGGTGTATTCAAGCATATACTTTATCTTATATGGGGATCAGGGTTCACTTGTCAGGAAGAGAAACTTGCATTAGAATGCGCCCAGGGCAGGAATACGGGGACATACATCGGAAAATATTTTGGGAAAAAGGAAATATTATAGGCATATGCAAATGTTATGTTTTGAGGGCCTTCAAATCATAAATTAGTCAGTGAAATTATCGGCATTACACCATTTTTTTAAGTGGACCAACTTTCATTTACGTTTTGGAAATCTCAGTGCCTTAATGTCCAAGCCCCCCCCCCCCTCCCCTCCCCTTCTGGCTATGGACATAAATTGGTTACTGCTCTTTGATTGACATCACAGTTACAAAATTCAAAAGATGCAGAGAAGTGAGCCATATCGTTAGAATGAATGCCAATCAAAGTGTCATTATCAACTGTATTTAGAAGTCTGTGATTATTTATAATTATGTTTAGGCAGTGAATTACGAGCAATTCTCTGGTTTAATGGGAGTGGCTAAATTTATGCAGCATAACTACAGTCCATGGCTTACTTTCAATGTACAATGTTTTTATGCAGAAATCAGGCATCAAAGTGATCCTATACCTCCTATATAATTTCATACAAATTTCAGAAAATTCTATATTTCCTATATTTATATGATTTTAGGCTTGTTTTCCTATATTCTCCTACATATTTTTCTGATCTTGCCAAAAAACCTTTTTCTTTTATATGGTGTTCTGGGTGAAATTTTCAGATGGATTCTTTTTTCCAATATAGTTTTTGTAGAATTCAGTGACTTAGAGTGGCTTAGTCATACAGGTAGCAGTGTATAGATGCCAAGTATCTCAGTTAGATGTAAGCACACAATGGCCAAATATAGGATTATTCTCATATGAAATTGCACATGGCACTAATGAACACTTATTTCATCACCCATAAATGTTCCACTCTCACACCTGTGATTTAAATACCCAATGATTTCATCTCTTTGAGGGATTGTAGTGGTATTGTCAAGTGCAAAAGCCCTTTGTCTGGCATCCACAGTAGTCATGTCTTCCACATTTCAAAACCATTACCTATGTTTTGCATGCAAAATAGGTGGTCTGTGATATAACCAATTCTTTAATTCAAAACATTGTAGTACAATCCTTCAAAGTGCAAATACATTCCCTGCCATCTACCATCTTTCCTCAAACTGAGTCAGCCATTAGTTCAAATGACTGTTCAAAGTGTTGCACAATTACAATTCTCCCTAAAGAAAAAGAACGACTGTAGTGCTTTGAGAAAATTAAGAGTCTCATTGAAACGGTTACAGATTAACAATGTGCCGATCTCTATATGAGGAGGTCTTCCATAAACTCAACTGGAAGCTCTGTGGCAGGTCTGGATGCAAATCAATTTATCCAACAAACCAAAGTGGAAAATCTAATCCATGATTGGGTCTGGTGCCACAGTGCCAATCATTGGTGACAAGTAGGGGCACTCACCGAGTTGCCATTTCCCTAATTTTGTCATGTAACTTCCTCGAGTGAGAGTTTAGATGTTAAGTGTGTTAATTCACAGACAATTTTGCACATTGTAGGCATCTTGACGTACATGGACTACAGTGTTCCGTCAATTTGTACAGATTTAAAACGAGCAGTGGCATTTTTATGAGGAGGGACCAGTGGGCCATGCCCCTCTCCTTTGCTGATGCCGATTTTTTTTTATTTTATTAACCTAAAATATGTAAACTTTTGAAAATGAATGTCACTTCAAAAAGATAACATATGTAGCACGAGATTGCATGTAAGTGCACCCAATCATTCGAAGGGGGGGGGGGTGCACCCCATCCCCTTAGACCCTTCCCCAGCTGGGAATCACATAATAAACATGGCACATATGAGACAGTTCTGACTGCGCCACTGGAAAGTGAGTTTGAAGGTACAGTATTCGTAGCAACCATACAATTGTCATAGGCTCTCATCACCCATATGTCAGACTTATTATTAAGATTGACTATAGCAACACAGTGTATAATTTATAGCAATATGTTGTATTAAGAGACGATTTCATGTTATTTAAGCAACAAAAACTTCAAAAATATCCTCACCTCAACCCCATTATTATTGGAGCTGAGGTGAATTCTGTCTGTGTACTTTAGGACAGCACCAGTTCATTGTCCACATTAACTTATCCATCCATTCAAAGCACCACCAAGGTCACGTTCTGTGTTCTCAACTTCTGATATTGCAAAGTTTGGTGCCTTTTAGTATGCACAAATAATAAGATTTATGGATACTTTATTCAAGGGTCAAAATATGCAAATACACCACTGTCCGTGAATTTACTCTTTCCCGTTGACAAATACATTTAGGTGGTTTTCTTAATTCCATGTTGACGGTATAACTACACTTTTCCGCCACATGGTCCACACTTGTGATACCGTTAATCACATTTGTATCATTTTAAAAGTGTAGTTCATTAGTTTCCTAAGGTAATGTACTTTCCCCATCCACAACTTTGAGGAATTTTGAAGATAATTAGAGCCACAAGTGTGTAACATTCATACATTTACTCTATATTTTCCTGGGAGAATCCTATAAAACCATATATATTCATCAATATCGTTCATATAAAACCTTCTATGTTTCAGTGATGGACCACTTTGAAGCCTGAGAAATGTAAATGAGAATTATGGGCAAAATTAGAGGAGATCTCTAAAGTTTAGTAGCTTTAGAAAAACTTTGGCAACTGCTCTCTCTCCCTTTAATGACATTTGTTACTGCATCTCAGTCCAGGCATGCCCATTTTACTTAAAAATTAAAAAATTATTGGATGCAGTGATGGTTAATTGGACACAGGCCAGAAATGTTGAAATAAGGGACATCGTTGCAGTGACTGCAAAAAGTGAGAGATCTAGAAGATTGGTTTTGTAGTCCATCAGAAGTACAAGCAACCAGTTGGTGCAACAAAGTCATCTTGTAAATTACTGCACATGAAATTCATGTTCCTGCTAGTTTTATGATATTTGTAATTACCTATCTGATTCTTTATTATACCTTAATTGTACATTTAGCACTTGCTTAAATTAGTGATGTGTTGACAATAGTTAATCAGCACACATGCCAGTAGTTTTGGAATTGAGGACACTGTTGCCATGGCAACAAACTCTTCCATTAAAGGTAGTCACACAAAGCTTTTCAAAAGCCTGTTATAGGGCATAAGCAGTCGTCAGAAACCTATTTTTGAAAACAGCTAAATATTACACATTTCTTACTTCTCCTCCAATCCTCTTCCATGATATTTCAGGACTTAATTTCAGTGAGAGAAAATACTGTCACCGGATTCTCAACTGCCATTCACAAAATTGTGTACACTATTACACTAATCCAAACTGGGGTAACTGCATTTTCCACTTAAATCTTACTACAGATCTCCTGGTATTAGGCTTACATATATTTTTCATTGTTTTTTTTATATACACATTGATTATTGAAAGTAAACCAAGAAGTTATTCTGCAAGAATTAAACAAATAACAAATATGTCGTCACATAATTGAAAGGATGACCAGGTACAATACAGTATTTCATATTGGGAGGACTATCTAAATTCCCTTTAAGCTCAGGCAGTATGTGGAAGTGAACTAATTGAAGTAAATGAACTTTTGTAGTTACTTGATGTATATAAGATGAAGTCAATTGATGTAACACGAAGATTCTGTTTACAAGGAGTAAAACATCTGTGGTGTAAAAATTATATCTTGTACTGCACATGATGTTCGGTAAAGGAAAATACAAGACAAACACACATCACCAAAGTGTATTTTTAGTGTGGGTGTATCAATAGGCAGTCACCCCAAAATTGCTTTGAAAAATCAGCAAACTCTTGCAAATATTCTCTTATGCATTACAAGCACCTCGGAAGATATTTTTAACACACCTGTAACTATTACAAACAATTGGTAAAGCAAGTAGAAATTCTCCTTGAGTTTCACCCTTTACTCACAAAAACATTGTCACATGATCAAAATTGGCCATTTATGAACCAGAGTGATGGGGCATACTAACTCTGATTGGGGTGACTGCATTTTCCCATCAGTGAATGCTCTTCGATTGACAAGAAGGTTTGAAACTTCAAAAGATGTACAGTTAGTTCGCATTCCACTCAATGCAGACAGAGTTCTTGGATTACACGTTACAGCCTTGTACGCCCACCATGCAAGCCTAAAAGCAATAAATAGGTTTGCATTTGCACAAGGAGTGGTTGTATGTAATCGTAGGAGGAGATACACGTTGAATAGTTGGAAGGATTGGTTCATAATAAACCTTCACAGGAATGGACGGGTGGGGACTTTCCATGGAAGGAAAAATTTTCAAGGGGAAATGTTTCTTCAGCATCAGAACATATTTCTTCAGAAAGGCAGGAATGAAGTTATATTATAAAAATATTTAGATAACATGAGTAATTATTAAAACAATAAATTAACAAATAACTAGCTTTCTTTGCTTACATACAACATGATAGTGACCACTGCTGATGACTCGTGGTAATAGTTCCTAATGACAATGTGTAAACGATGGTAAATTACTTTCATATAGGTGTCTTATGCATTGTATAACTGTCTGTGAAAAGGCGATAAATGTACCAACTGAACACGTTATTGTTAGAGCACTGTCAAAATAAAATGAAAGAACAATTTATGCTTGCTTCCATTATTTTGCTATTTGGTGTAATAGTTTGTAAATTTAGCACTTTGTTCAAGTGAAACTCAATGGATATACAGCACAATCTGTAAACTTTTTGACGATTGGTTTGAATTTTGGCCGTGACTGGTATAGGGTGGGGTGGGGTTTCAAAACACCCTGAAATCCGCCTGGATCCGCCGTAATTAATGCTCTTATAAAAATGGTGAAATCGTGATTTTGGTTCCCTTTTGTGTACGTAATGTGCTTTTAAAGACGTTCGTCGGTCTGGGGTTGTGACGTCCAAACCGCCCATCGTCGGTTTGGAAACAATTAGGGCCATTCGAAACCGATGAGGCATCGTGCTCAGCCCAACCCGAGGCCATCGGCTTGGGGGTTAGCCAAACTGCCTAAATCGACAAGGGTCTCAGACCAGCTGGGACCAACCCCCCCCCCCTTCCAAAAAGTAAGCTTTCATGGAACTAGTGTAGGGCCTGTAGTCGGAAAGATTTTCTTGATGTTGTACAAATTAAACGAGTACAAAAATACGGAGGAATAATATGGGAATTTGCAAGGACGTTGACTACCGTAGTACCGTTCACCCCGATACACACCGACGGTAAGCTTCACGGTTTTGGCATTTCCTGTCCAGTGGGGATGGTATATGCGCATTGGAAAAAGGCATTCAGTGATTGGTTTTATTGGGCTTGGTAAAGAAGAAACAGATCACCCTAACAGTAGCGTAGCCAGAGGGGGGCAGGGGGCAGACTGCCCCCCCCCCGGGCGAAAAATCGAAGTAAAATCGGGACGACGGTGAAATGAAAAAAAAATAAACGAAGGGAAAAAGAGGGAGAAGGAAAGGGGAAGGGGAAGAGGAAAGGGGAAGAAGGGAGAAAAGAGAAAAAAAGGAAAATAACAGGAGAAAAGGGAAATTAATAACAATAGGAATCATTATCGATGGAAGGAAAGGATGGAGAGAAGGAAACGGGCTTGATAAGGTAGAACACTTGTTCAAATATCGACGGGACGAGTATACTGATACAGGTAGGGCTAGGGACCGTGAAAAAGATCAAAGGGAATGAGAAAGAGAAGGGCTAAGAAGGCAGAAACGGGACGAGGGATGAAGCGAGGCAGATTGTGCATGAGAAAGATGAAAAGATGAACTAGGAAAGGGAATAGAGAGCGTTAGACGACTAGGGAGTCCGGAAGGACAGACTATGAAGCAGAGCAGTTACAGTAAGGGGATAGAAAAATGGAAGTAAAGCAAGGCGGTTAGTGTGGGAGCTATAGGGATAGTAGCTACCGTCCCGATTTTTATGTTATAATCACTATCAAAAAGGGATACTTAAAATAAATGTCCCGGTGCAGATTTCTTTCAAAGTCACACAATGAGTGGAAAGTATCCAGTTGCGTTGCCACTTATTGGGATTTGGTGTCAGAACCCTAATGAGTGGTCAAGAAAAATTGCCAAGAGAAACTATAAGCATGAATTTGAATATAACATGTGCAAGCTCCACCCATATTTTGCTTTCCCAGCTGACTAGATATAAAGTGATAAATCTTAGCTCTATGCACTTACATTTTATTTTGTTCTCAGGGACCTCCTGGTGTGGCTGACTTTGGCAGCAATCCTCCTAACATCTTAAAACCCAAAATATGTAGTAATTTTGGAGTGTAGGCTAGCGTAGTAGCGTGCGCAATGGGGGCAGGGGCCATGGCCCCCACCGTTGTAAGTAGTCGGGGGAAAATCAGCTAGTCGGGGGAAATCGGAAACAGTCTGACCGAGACTGGCCGAGCATCAGGCGTACTCTCCCTCCCCAATTGGCCGTTATGGGTGTTTTAACATGCTTCAGAATGTGTCAAATATAGCACTATTTTTCATCTCAGCGAGCTTCTAAAAGCAAAAATTGCCCTCCCCCCTGGACGGCGAACAATCAGTTTTTTGTCTCTCTATTATAACAATAATCACTAAACAAATAGCAGTCTGAAGAACGGTCAATCATCAAGTTATAAAGATGACTACCTTTATACTGGTCATTAGGCAAGCGTGAAGCCAGGAGTGGAGGAAGAGTGCAGCCGCCCAACTTATTTTTAGTATTTTATTATGTTTACTTTTTACAATAGTGCTAGTGTTTCCCCTTTTCATATGCGATAAATAGGCCCGGAAGTGCCATTTCCAACCATCTGGGAGGCATTTTGGACCAAAATTTCCTTGCGTTCCGCGCCACCATCAGTTGGCGCGGAGCGCTGAGAGACTTTCTATGAGTTACGTCCCTCCCACTTCCTTGACATTATTTTTTTTTGCTACGCCCTTGTTAATAGTTTGCGTCTAGCCAGTTGGACTTTTCTCTGTGCCAGTCGGTGGAATTCGCAGTCTACCACCACCTCACAAATCCTGCGCACGCCACTGGTGTAACGTACAACACCCCGGGAAGGATCATTTCCTCAGTGTAGTGTGGGAGGCATTTTGGCCAAAATATTCCCTGTACGCTTCGCGCTTATCGGTGGTGGCGCTCCGCGATGATAAAGTCTCAAAGGGTCTCTCTGAAGAAAGGCATTGATCCCTCAAGAATGATGCCTCCTTGATCTTATACCGAGTCAAGTCACCACTGACAGTTCACCCCGGCTTCATCAAATCGACTTATGGTAAATAGTTAAATTGTGATCATCGTGTCTATAAGTCCGCACACTAATAAGGCCATTTGAATATCAAGTCGATAATTTATTCCCATACACCCAACTCTACTCCGAAGCTTCCGGACTTGTCCCGGGGTGAGGAAATGAGCCCAAAAGAAACGGTGGGGGGGGGGGACCCACCTCTACAATTAGTTTGAAAAATCATGAAATCGGGACGAAAATTTTCATTTGCCCCCCCCCCCACCCCTCCCGGGCCGAAGACCCTGGCTACGCGCATGCACCAGAACTGAAATGATTCATGACAGTTCATGATCGCATATAATCAAATCCGCCGAAAACCGATTCTGATTTCGGGCGGTTTCGGTTTGATCTCGTTTTGGGCCGTATATGCACACCTCAAGTCGCACCTAATATCATTTAAAATACACGTACATTAATCACGTCAACAACTTTGTTAATACCCATATCTATCAAGGTATCACCCTTAGTTTGCAACCGGTGTTTTAATCAAGGGACCCTACAGCAGAAGGGTCTCTGCACGGTAACCCCTTATATGAGGCGTTTCCGCTCCCGTAGTACAGTTTATTCAACATTACAACACTCAATGTAAAACTATTGTCACGACGTGTATGTTCTATCAGTCACGGGATAAGGCAAGACCATCACAATATAACCCCTTCAGAAATGTTTACCCACAATACAGTTTTCATCCTTAATGTACTGTTCTGGTCGGGAATCTACTGAGACACACATTCCCATATCCCCTTCCACTGGCGGATACACAGAGTGGCATTCCCTAACAATGTGTTTCGACATTTTATATGGGCGCGCTTTTTCCACAGCTCTGCTAAATGAAATAGAATAATTCAATCAACTTTAAGTTTTTATCGACTTTTGGGAGTGCGGCCCTCGTGCTCGGCAGAATAATTTCTCTATCTGACCGCGTTTGAGAATGATTGATCAAAAACTTCCTAACATGTTGGCCACTTACTCAGGATAACTACAGAATTGGTGTGAATTCATTCTTTTCAGAGTAAACTTTTCACCCGTGACATAGGTTATTAAGTTTGGAAAACAAGGCATGGTAGACATCAAAATGACCATACTGATGACTCACGCATGATGCAGAACTACAAATGTGGCGCCAGGTGGGAAGCAAAGGGCCATGGCACCTAACGTCTGGGAAACTCAATTTTCGTCGGGAGTCTTCATGGGTACGGCAAAGTATGTAACCCCCAACGACGACCAGCCGCTGCGACGAATTTCTTTATTTTGTCCCGGGTAGGGCAGAATGCTTAATAAAAGCCTCAATTTCTCAAAGTTACTTCAACGGTCGCCAAAATTTTCGGAACGCTTCGCGCGCTTATGTCCGCGTTTGCCATCTTTTAGCAACTTTGCCTCCCGTTCGAGCAAAGACTGGCACAATCCCAATTGCAGAGGCACATTTGCGGTTGAGAGTGCAATTTTCTGCAATCTGGAGCGCTTGGAAAAGCAAAATTTTATGACCTCAGCCCCAACCATGGTGGGGCTGAGGTCAGGTTGCTTCTGTTGGACTCTGCAAAGGTGCATTACAATCTCAAGAACCGTTTCCTCTGAAAATGTCGTACTTCTGCTTCTGCTTGTCGTGGATACAGCTTCGGGACCTCTTACGTATGGATTTCGCTCTTACCAATTATTGTCATCTCTAAGCCTGAGATCCTCCCCTGCGGCTCTCGATCTCATCCCAGTCTCTCTATTTGGCTCTCACCCTCAAAAAGTTTGAGAACCACTGATATAGATGGTGATTGTTACACTTTAAACGAAATGGCATTTTGAAATGCGCTTGTTAGTCTTTCACCCCTTTTGCTGTAACTATCAGAGAGGTCTGATATCGTCTTCCTGCATCTATTCTCTACCTCTTACCCATTCCCTATTGCCTGAAGCTGTTCATCTAAATTTTCGTTCAAAATCAGAAAAAAAAAGATGTAAAGTGCCTAGCGTCATACCATAGATTATCATTTTGATGCCAGGTAATAAACTTTATGTCACTTCCCCTTTTATATAATTGATCCAGAGCTTCCAGGAGGCCTTTACAGGTATCTGTCAGCCTTAGACGCCCTTTTATAACGCACAATGAAGGAAAGGAAAATTTTCGTAATAGTCCAAGAATGTTTCTGTTAACTCCACGCACGTATTTCTGGGTAAAAACTTTCTTTGGGATTTCTGGCATGACCCGGCCGCTAGTTTTTTTTTCATAGGATACCGACGGGAAAATCGATTTTTCAAAAAATTTTAAATTTGTTTCAAAATCATGGTTAGGGTTAGAATTAAGGTTAGGGTTACACGGATGGGGGTTATTTGGCCTGTTCTTTCATAATCCGGTGTCAGAATTACAAAACAAGGGTCGGAAAGCTGCTATTTTGGAATTAGGGGTGTGACCTCTTTCCAAGAAGCTGATTGGTCCGTATGAATAGAATTCCCCTCGCTATCCTACGAAAAAAAAACTCGCGACCCGGCCCCCCTTGGCGAATATTTGTAATTTCAGGAGGGCGTATACAGTGGCGTCACCAAGGGGCAGGGTGCACGTGCCCCTGGAAAACCTTGTGCCCCCTCCCCAACTGAGATTTGAAATTTTGAAAAATATATAGATCTTCTGTAAGTTCTGTAGTCAGAATATTTGACTATCATGTTTCATATGATTTAATTCTTCTTAGGACTAGAAAAGGCAGCAATTTGTATTTTTTTCGAATAACAAAATCGCCCCATCTCATAAAGTACACAGTGCTCTCTGTGTCGGAGACTGAGCATCGGTCTTGGTAATCTATCCATAATCCTCGCCGCCTCAACAGGTGTTAGTATACGCATTGACAGAGTGTAGCGGAAATGTCTGCCTCGCGTACTCATTAACCAAAACAGTGAACGGTGTTGTTTCGTACGTACACGACCATGGAACTTGCCTGCCACTTGAGTTGCAAACTGTACTGCAAGTTTTGTGCTAGCAATTTCAAGGAGACTTTTCTGCATTTTCTTCTTCGCAAAAATAATTCCAATAAATTTTAAAAGAGAAATACATGATACAAAATTCATGATCACTTTAATCCCGTGAGACTCCAATCACTCAGTTTGTGGATCATGAGAATTTCACGTTAGTTCAAAAGTCAACAATCGAACGAATATTTGATCGTTGATTCGGCAATACAAATACACGTTTCTTTTCACTTTTATGAGAATTTCTCAATCCATGCATAATTGTTTTTTTAGTTCCTAAAAATTGGTTATTTTTTTTTTACACACATTTTACTTCAAAAAGGTAGCGTACGTATATGTGGCACCAGATTGCATCTAAGGACACCTAATTTTTCAAAAATTTTCAAAGGGGAGGGGGACATCTCCTCCCCCATGCCGGCGTTCACACATGCTGCATACGCCACTACCTAGTTGTGCCCCCTCATCGAACTGTTGTCCCCCCCCCCCCACGAACGAAAAGTCTACCGACACCACTGGGCGTATAGATAGCAAATGGCGCAATATTTGAGGGATTTCAGCTTTAGAAGGAAAACGAAAAGTAGTTGTGACTAACTGCGATAGAAGTCATTTTTGAGAGCGTGGTGGATATGATTTGAAGCATGACCTCAGCTATTGAACTCCGTTGTTAGGGAGGGAGGGAGTGTCATTGGTTATAAAACGTTTTTATAATTAAAATGGCACGGTTTAAAAACGTTTTAAGTCATTGTTGATTGAAGTTACCTAGAGCAACAATTTGTAGCTATGCATAATCGCGTAGCGCGAGAATTTTAGAAAAGTAGGCTAGAAATACATCCTAAAGAGCTGTAAATGATTGGTGATGTGTTCAGATATAGGCATGAAAATATTACGATCAAGGCTATTTCTTATATTTTTCCTTTTTCTCTGTATATTCTCAAAGTTGTAAACGATGCACTTTGAAAATTTCTGGGGGTAAGATTGCCCCTGCCCCCTGCCCCCGCTGTGTATGGCGGTGGATATCATATGAGCTGAGATAATACAATAATCACACTGAATTATGCATCCCTTTTCATTTATTTCATGCCTGCAATTCTCCCGTATTCACCTTCTAGTATATCTTTGTAACATTCGTCCATGACCCTATCCATAGACTAGATCATACCAGTTGTCTCCAACCTAGCGTTACCATATTTATTTTCTTGCAAGGAGGGCAAAAGTCACTGTCCTGATGTAGGGGTCTAAGGGTGTCCCCTTCCCTATGGAAGTTTTTCCGGTTTTCAATGGTGTCTAGATGCAAAATGGCGCTGTATTTGTTCAGGGACTGAAGCCATCGGTATATTACTTGGTCAGACCTATAATATCACCAGTAAATCTTTCAAACTATTTAACCCGCCAAACAGAAGGGATCATATGGGAAACACATGAAATCCGGACCTTGTTGGCAATTTTACAAATCCGCCCAGACGCCCGTGCGAACTAGTAAAAAGAGGACTTGTCGAAAACAATCGTTCTACAGTGCACTTGTCATGGGCATGGAGAGAGACGCGAAAAAACGCCAGCTTTTTGGCTTTTTTTTTACAAAACATGAAAATTTGAAACATTTGGATTTTTTTGGAAGAAAATTGAAAAAAAAAAGAAAATTTTTTTTTTAATAAAGAAAATTGGAAAATATGGGGTCTTTACTGAAGAATCTGCCATTCCTACAAGTTGAAGCAGATCGTCGGGGAGACTGAAGGTCTTTGGAACTTCGTATTTTATCGTACGGATTATGGCTCCCTGACGAAGCTGGACAATTTCCCCGACGGGGGGCAGCCTTCCCTGCCGGGTGACCGTGACCCCCGGCCCCTGCTGGCGTCACCCCTGTGCTAAATTCACTAAATTAAGAACACATTTGTCCAGAATATTTGATCAAATTATGGAGCAAAATATGACAAACAGCATCACTTTGCATCTAAGCAACCTTATATTAACAAAAAATTCTCAAAGGGAGGGGAACCCCGCCCTTTAGGCTCCTACCATAACGGCGCTGTATGTATCGACAAAGGAAGAATCCATAATGCTGGTACATACAAACCCAGGGCGCGTAAAAGGATGCAATTTACGCGCTGCCATTCAGTTGAAAAAAAAAATAAAACATCCAACCAGTAGGAATTTGGGTACTTCACACCCCCAAAACATATGACCCTATAGCTTCGTCCCTGTGTGGGAATAGACTACTTTCACGACTTTCGATACCTGTATCGTCCCCTTCCTCCTGGAATGCACTTCAATGGCCCTTATTTCACTGCTGGGATCCATGATCTCTACATGCTACGCTGCGGAGCGATGTTTCAGCTATTTTGGGACATGATGACAATAACATCTTTAAGAAATTCAGTGGACTTCGTGCGTTTCAGCTGGGCTGATCATCTATGATTGTTGTGTTAACTTTAATTTGGAATCCTGGTTCTTATTAGAATAGGAAGGGCGTCAGTCATCGTAAGAGGGGAACAACCCTAACGTCACCTTTAAATCATCTTCTCACACCCTTTTAAATATAGTAACTTCTTAACCTTTTACATTACAAATTCTTTGTCCCGTTATCAGTCTCGGATCCAGGAATTTGCAGCGGGGGGTCTGTATGTGGATGGGACATCAAATGTACACTGAGCGAGGCGCCACAATGTGTATGGCTCATAGGCGTAGGAAGTTTTTCGAGACGGGGGGGTGAACCATGTTTCGGATAGCCGTCATGGGGGAAGGGTCTAAGGGACGGGGGTGTCCCCAAACCCTGGGGAGGGGGTGTCCCCAAACCCTCTCCCCTTTGGCAAATTTTTGGGTATTTGAGGGTCCTCAGATGCAATTTGGTGCGACATTTCAGACAAACTTTAAGGAAAATTAATGCAAATTTTTGACATTTCTTACAGAAGAGACAAATAAGAGATTTTTCCCCTTGGATCTTGGGGGCACCGGGATACTTCAGCCCCCCACATAATTGACTGGGGACTTAATCCCGAGCCCACCCCCCACCCCCCGCTTCCTACGCCTATGGTATGGCTGCTTTTTAGCCTCTGATGCCTATTAAAATTCAGGAAATGGCACTTCCCAGACCTGTTGGGGTTTAACTGTTATGTGCCAAAATCAGCATTCTGGGCTACTTTATAATCGCATATTTTTTTAAAGACGTACTTGCAGAAATAGCCTGACATAGCCTACATACTTGCGTCACTACCTGGGTTTGATGGGACTGGGAGTATAAAACGGCGGGAGGAAGAAAGCACTATATCGACAAGCGTGCAAAATGTGCCCACAAAACCACGAAAATATAATTGTGCTAAAAACAAAAAACATTCATGACCAAATTATTTTTAGTAAATCAATAATATTCAATTCTGACATCTGAAGGAGATGTAAAATCCTTACAAAAATACAACAAATGCATTAGGATACCGTAAGTTAACAATCAGATTATAGGATCAACAAAGACATACATGTGATGTCACAAACAGCGTTACCAACGGCCGTTGGCGGAAAACGCTAGATTTAGTCAAAAGTCTTACTAAATCTGTGGTCAACTAATTCATGTTCATTTTAAAACAACTAAAACACGGTTTAAAATTCTGAAAGTACTTTTGGTCCATCTGCTTTTTCCTACAAGCTGTTTCTTCTGGATTTAAATGGAATGTTGAATAAATGTGCCTTCAGAACTTTCAGCCAATTCAAATTTGATCAGACATCGATTCATTTTCTGATGTAACAGTTCTCGAATTTTACATTAATCCTCGCACATTGCTTTAGAAGACTTATCATGCATGCAATGGGTGATTTTTGCCTTCATTGTTGGTTGAGGCAGGAAGGTTGTGTGAGGTTAGCAAATAAACCCGTTTCATGTTCAAACTTTTCGGACGAAACATTTTTGACACATTCAAATAAAAACAAATGTGACGTAACAATTTACAACCAATATTTTTCGGCAATACATTTAGGAAACATTTTTAAGCAAAAGAAATTTCCTACTGGCTGTGAGTGCCAATTGATGACGGCTCTATTGTTAGACAGAGAGGCAGTTTATAATATAAAATAATAAAATAATAAATACTACAGCAGAATACGGATGATTTTCAAGAGTGAACTCAGTTCGGCCAACAAAATCAAAGCAATCAATACACTGGCAGTACCTGTGATAACCTACAGTTTCAATGTCATAAAGTGGTCTCTGACTGACATCAAGAGACTTGATATCAAGACCAGAAAGATAATGACCATGGAAAGGTTACACCACCCGAAGGCAGATGTAGACAGACTATACATACCACGTGCCTCAGGAGGGCGAGGGCTGATCCAACTAGAATTGACGTATAAGACCACCACCATAGGGCTGGAAAGCAATACTTTAAGAAAGACAGAAGACCTACTTATTATGTATTGTACGCCACCATGAGGAACCAGTAAAAAAGACCGCACTCAACTGGTACAAGAGGCCAAAGAATACAGGGAAAGAACTTGCGGCACCAGAGTTTGACACCCAACAACAAAAATGAAGTGGCCCCACAAACCTATGCAAAAAGGGTGGAGAAAGCAGCAAAGACACTTGGACAAACAGCAGCTGCACGAAACATGGCACAAACAAGCCATTACATGGAGTATACTGCAAGCGAATGGATGACCCTGGTCAAGATGTAGAAACTTGTCCAGACAAACCAGTGGCTCCGGAGTGCAGGGCTGAAAGCAGAAAAAAAAAAAAACAGAGGGCCTGATAGTAGCAGACCCAAGATCAAAGCCTTGCTAACGAGAGCCTACCTACATCGCATATGAAAGGATGGCTACAAACCCTCTCTATCGCAGACTATGTGGACAATACGAAGAAACTATTTGATCACATAATCTCTGATGCCCTGTACTTTGCACCAACAGAATACACACATAGGCACACACAAAGTGGCGAACCTAAGAAAAAAAAAACAATCATCCACTGGCTAATCTGCAGGCATTATTTCGGGATTGAGACCAGTACAGACAAAATGGTATGATCCATCCAGCCCCTGACTGTATCGGAAAAACCAAGATGCCACTATCCTATGGGATATGCCAGTCCACGACGGACAGAGGAATCAAGGCGAAAACCGATCAGACATTGTGGTCCAAGGACTTCAAAGAAAAGAAATGTCTCCTTAGTTGATGTGGCTGTTCCCTCTGCAAAAAAAAAAACCAAAAAACATATCAAGTCAAGACCACAGAAAAACTTAGCACAAACGATATAAAGACCTGGAAATCGAAATAATGCAGAATGTGGCAGATGAAAACAGAAACGGTACCTGTGGTGGTTGGTGCACTAGGAATGTGTAAGAAAGGCATGAATGCTTACCTGAACAAACTGCCTGGTCAAATTGACCATGAACTTGGTCCAGAAAAAACATGCATATGCTTGGAACTGCCCACATTACTGAGGAAGATGCTGTCCATAAAATGACTATCACATCACCATGAAGAAGCCTCAGGCCCATGGGATGGGCCCGGCCCTTCAGGGGAACTAATTAACGAAAAGAACTTTTGAAAATAATAATAATAATAATAATAATAAAAATAATAATAAATAATAATAATAATAATAAATAATAATAATAATAATAATAATAATAATAATAATAATAATAATAATAATAATAATAATAATAATAATAATAATAATAATAATAATAATAATAATAATAATAATAATAATAGTAATAGTAATAGTAATAGTAATAGTTATAGTTATAGTAATAGTAATAGTAATAGTAATAGTAATAGTAATAGTAATAGTCAACGACAACGACAACGACAACGACAACGACAACGACAACGACAACGACAACGACAACGACAACGACAACGACAACGACAACGACAACGACAACGACAACGACAGCTCGATACAAACGACTAACGACTACGACTACGGACTACGACTATACGCACTACGACTACTACGAACTACGACTACGAAATACGACTACCGAACTACGACTACGACTACGACTACGACTACGACTACGACTACGACTACGACTACGACTACGACTACGACTACGACTACGACTACGACTACGACTACGACTACGACTACGACTACGACTACGACTACGACTACGACTACGACTACGACTACAACTACAACTACGGACTACGACTACGGACTCCGACTACGGACTACGACCTACACTAAGACTACAACTACAATCTACACTACAACTTACAAACTACAGACTACTATCACTACTACAACTACTACAAACTAACTACAACTTTTTTTTATCTACAACTACTACAACTACTACAACTACTACAACTACTACAACTACTACAACTACTACAACTACTACAACTACTACAACTACTACAACTACTACAACTACTACAACTACTACAACTACTACAACTACTACAACTACTACAACTACTACAACTACTACAACTACTACAACTACTACAACTACTACAACTACTACAACTACTACAACTACTACAACTACTACAACTACTACAACTACTACAACTACTACAACTACTACAACTACTACAACTACTACAAGATCGACTACAACTACTGACAACTACGACAACTACTAACACTACGACAGTACAACTACTACAACTACGATAACTATCTACAACTACGGACAACTACTACTACTACTACTACTACGACTACTACTACTACTACTACTATACTACTACACGAGACTACTACGACGACGACTACGGACGGACGACGAGACGTGAAGAGACCTACGACGACTACAACTACTACGACCACTCCTACAACTACGCAACACGCGACTACCTACTACAACTACTACAACTACTACAACTACTACAACTACTACAACTACTACAACTACTACAACTACTACAACTACTACAACTACTACAACTACTACAACTACTACAACTACTACTACTACTACTACTACTACTACTACTACTACTACTACGGACTACTAGCTACTACTTAACTACTACTACTACTACTGACGTACTAGCTATTATACGACTACTACTGACTACTACTACTACTCTACTAACTGACTACTACTACTACTACTACTACTGACTACTACTACTACTACTACTACTACTGACTACTACTACTACTACTACTAATGACTACTACTACTAATGACTACTACTACTACTACTACTACTACTACTACTACTACTACTGACTACTACTACTAACACTACTACTACTAACACTACTACTACTAACACTACTACTACTAACACTACTACTACTAACACTACTACTACTAACACTACTACTACTAACACTACTACTACTAACACTACTACTACTAACACTACTACTACTACTACAAGAGCCTAATGGCACTTGCTGAATGTAATGACAAAATGTTAGCTAATGTGAAGTTTGCCTGTCACTCAGTCCACAACTTAACCTCAAAATGACCCCTGATAACCCTCAAATGGCTCCCAAGTGACCCCAGATGACCTTTCATCTCCACCAAAACAACAGGATCAATCTTCTCACCACAATGCATCCACATACCAAGTATGAAACCTATCCAAGATTCCTACCTTGCGATAGGGGTCATACAAAAACAAGGTTTTCAGTGTATGACCCCTGGTAACCCCAAATGACCTTTGACCTCCAACAAGAACGATAGCATTCATCTTCCCACCATAATCCACATACTTTGTATGAAATCTGTGCAGGCTTCCTACCATGAGATATTGTGCTAACAACAAGTTTTCAGTGGTTGGCTGTTGGTGACCCCAGATGACCTTTCACCGCCACCAAAGGCAATACCATTCACCTTCTCACATAACGCATCTACATTCCAACTATGAAATCCATCCAAGCTTCCTACCTTGAGATATTGTGATAACAAGGTTTTCAGTGTTTGACCCCGGTGACCCCAGATGACCTTTGAACTCCATCAAAAATACTAACATTCACATTCCCACCATAACCCATCTACATACTAAGTGTGAAATCCATCCAAGCTTCCCACCTTGAGATATTGTGTTAACAACAAGTTTTCAGTGTTTGACTGCCGGTTACCCCAGCTGACCTTTGACCTCCACCAAAAGCAACTGCATTCATCTTCTTACTATAATGCATCCAAAAACAATTGGGCACACCTTCTTACTATGACAGATCCATATACCAAGTTTCAGTTTAGTCCAACTTTCCCTTGTTGAGTTACAGTGTACCAAAGCAAGTGTCACACACACAAACACACACATACATGTATAGGCTACAAAGTGAGACCTATGTATTTTAATCCACAAAGTGGAACCACGCATTTCCTGTAGTTAGCGCCGAGATTTTCAGCGGGAATTATGCTGGCCAATCAGAACCCAAATCAGCACTAAAACCAAACGGGGACGTCCCCGTTTGGTAGGAGGTCCCCATTTGGAAGGTATGTAACATCATAAAAGTCCCCGATTGGGAGCATTTACAAACGCTCACCCACTCACCCACTCACTCACCCACACACACACACACTCACACACACACACACACACACGGACACGTTTTGACCCCTCCCTCTGTTATGGACTTCTGGTCACCCTGGGGTACCCCACCATGGGTTAGGACTTTAGACTAGTAACTTGTGAAAATTAACTGTTACCATGGCAACCGTTGTTATTTCTGCTGGCATTGCCGAATGTAGCCCAACAGGTCAAGTGACTACAATATCTCATCCTCCTCACGGAGCGATGAGATAATAATGCAGGGCCATATGGAAACGGAGAGATATATTTCATTTGAAGTCACGCGGATGAGATTACCCGAAAGTTCTGGGCACAGCACACGCGCAGTTAACGTATTTACAGCACGCACGCACAGCTTAACCATGGATTCTTCTGTGACGTAATTTATCCTTTTCAACATAGCCATTACAAAGGATTGTGAGGTAAGTTTCGGTATCCGTCGTTTTCGTCGCCGGCATTTTGCTCTCACGGAGGCCCCAAAAGACGCGTACCAAAACTCTTCCAACAAACCTTTGTAATTGTTATTTGGAAAAGGGTCTTGGGACTCTTGCCCGGCAAAATATCTAACAACGGAAGAGACGCGCAATCACGTGATGTCGATGAAAATCTTCTATACCACAAAATTGAGATTCATTTTCATTTGAACAAGAAGATTTGCCAAAAAGATCTTATCTTTTACCCAAATTCCAATTTCAACCTGATAAAGTATAATTAATTATGAATAATTACTCTTTCTAACTACAGCTAGCTGAACCAAATGTTCCCATGTTAGTCGTCACAATTAAATTGTCTCTTCTTCAACAGCTGGTAAGAAAAGGCAGACATAACACCTCCTGGTCAGTAGCCTATATCTCAGTCGCCCAACTCAAGCGTGTTCTCTCCTCTCCAACTCCACCTTCATGTTTGATTCAGTCCATACACCTGTACGCATTACCGCACTACAAATATGTAAAGGTATTTTACCTTTCCGTGATTCCGATTGGCAACTATTACTTTATTACCTTCTTTTTCGCCCGTCTGTAACGTCCATAATATATCGAGGAAGTCGATTCATCATAAGTTTGCTACAGTCCCGCCTCCTAATTCTTTAACTAGGAGCTGTCTTTTGTATCTTTCTTTCTTTCCTTTTTGGCTTTACCTTACCTTTTGTTTGTCTAACGCTAGCAAAGAATTAAGCCTGACAAAGTCTTCTCTCATTCGATGCTTTTGATCCATCCAATAAGAGAACTAATTTGGCTTTACAAAAATTAACAAGAGTGCTTTCTATGAAATGTTTCTCCCAGGGGCGTAGCGAAGGTGTTTTCTTTGGGGGGGGGGGGTGGAGATTATGTTTTGCCGACGGATCTGGTAATGCGTAATGCGAAAACGAGCTTTAGCGGGTGGTGTCCAGGGCTCCGCCTAAGGACCACTGGTGGGGTCCAGGGGGCACAGCCCCCGAAAGCTCTGAGGTTTAAGTATATCTCTGGGTGAAAAGTTAAGTCTCAGGATGGATATATTTCGTTTCATAATGCATCATCAAATACAAACTAGCCCCCACCAATTTTAATGAATTAGGCTATTCCTCTCGTCAGGCCGCTATAGTTTTAAGCGGTTGGGATCCGAGGTCCACCAGTGCTTTAGCTAGGACGTTTTCTCAATGCGACATTTATTGATCTGTGGTTTTTTTTTTTTTTTTTTGGAATTTGAATGGTGCCTAGATCGCAAATAGTGCAATATTTGAGTGGATTTCCGCCCTAATGAGGAACCTCAAAATTTACACCCGGGTAGAATTTGCGTGTCAGATTTCTTTTTGTACGACATTTGTCGCCGTTTCTGCGACATTGTCCCACAAATAGGAGCTGGCTAAAATACTGGGCCGGCCTTAGGACCCCTAGTGGATTCCGGAGGGCGAAGCCCCAGAAGCTCTGAGGTTTAAGTATATCTCTGGGCGAAAAATTAAGCCTCAGGATGGATATATTTCGTCTCAGAATGCATCATCAAATGCAAAGATACCCACTATAATTTTAATGTATTAGGCTATCCCTCTCGTCAGGCCGCTATAGTTTTAAGCGGTTGGAATCCAGAGCCCACCAGTGTTTTGACCTGGACGTTTTCTCAATGCGACATTTAATAATCCGTGGCCTGGGGGAGGGGTCTAAGGAGAGGGGGTGAATGGTGCATGGATCGCAAACGGTGCAATATTTGAGTAGATTTCTGCCCTAATGAAGAACCTCAAAATTTACACCCGGGAAGAATTTGCGTGTCAGATTTTTTTGTGCGACATTTGTCGCCGTTTATGCGACATTGTCCCACAAATAGGAGCTGGCTAAAACACTGGGCCGGCCTTAGGACCCCTGGTGGGGCTTCGCCCCCGGAAGCTCTGAGGTTTTAGCATAATCTCTCGGTAAAAAAATTAAGTCTCATACAGGATTGGTATATTTTGGTTCATAATGCATTATCCAATGCAAAGATTCCGGTTAATTCCAATGTGTTAGGCTATTCCTCCCGTCATGCCACTATACTTCAGGAGCTGAACCTTTCGTTCAGAACTGGAACACTATGCGTTCAGCATTTGAACACTAGACGAGTCAGGCGTTCAAATACGATAAGTGGATAGGCGTCCGGCGTTTAAAAAGGGAAAAAATGTTCAGAATCTTAACACAAGCGTTCAAAATATGCTTTGAACGCCAGGTTCTGTATCTGTTTCATTTCGGTGTTCAAAAGCTAAAAGCCTGAGATTGCAGTGAAGGGAAGACACGCGCGGCACGCATTATTTTTTCCCAGGATGTTTGTGGGTAAACCGGATCCTCAGAAGTTTGCAAAATGTGTTTGAAGTCAAGGTTGGGGTTTAGAAGACGGGCTAAGGGTACCCTCTCCATGGGTAATCGGGTGCTGCTCCCCATGATGATAATAAAAGTGAGGAACAATGTGCAGAAAGTGGTTTTTCAAGAATGTCATATGACCCGAAGTAGTGCACCTATACGGAAGCCGTTTATTCCATTTCTTTTTCCAAGTTCCCGACGGACTCAGTCACTCGTCCAATTACACCGACGGCCGTTGATACGGCCGTATAAGGCCGTCACCTGCATAATCAATTTGCCGACGGGCCTTCAACTTGAATAGGTCAATGAGATGAAGAGCCGAAAATCGAAATAGCCGATATAAGACTGGGCGGTTCTCTCTTTCTCTTTTTTCTTTTCATTCTCCGTCTTCCTTTCCCTCGCGTCCTTTCCCTTTCTTTTCCCTTCTTCTCTCTTCTTTTCCTCCTCTCCTCTTTTCCTCCTCTTTTCCTTACCCTCTCCCCTTTTTTGCCGACAGACCGAAAATTTGCCGACGGGCGACCAAATATTGGGGGGGTGTGACACCCCCACACCCCCGCTTGCTACGGCCCTGGTTTCCCTTACTTCAGTATGTCTTTTTATTTGCTGTAAAAGGTTATTTACGAAGTCTTAGTCAGTAATTTACTAGTTAAACAGCCCACATCCCGTTAAAGTCGCTATCTTTTATGATTCTTGCTCTTAAAATATCGTTAAGCTGCGTGCACACTGCACGGTTTCCTTCTTTTAAGGAAATTTTGTGTTACACAGTGAATCTACCAACTCTAACAAAATATCCTACATATTATTAGAGTAAAACTTCATATGCAATTAAACGCCACTTATGATTACTTTCCTTCTTTATAATAATGTTAATAATGCCGTATAATTATTACGCTACAACTATTTTCAGTTTTCATAAGTATGAGAACTGTCATTTTGTTAATATCCAACGTTAACTCTGTGTTTTTAAAATAAAATATATATAAAAAATAAACCTACTTATCAATGAAACCTTCCATTGTAAATATCGGTTGCAATGAATTTGATTGTACCTCAACTTCCTCATCCCCGAAACCTCTAGAAAGAAATAAAGTGATTTTGTTCAAAAGGCCTCGCACTCGAAGCCATGCAATGGACATTGTGATCGTACTGGTTTTCCATTCAAATCGGTAGGCATGCACACTAGTTGGCCTTTAGCCATCTTTCTTAAGGTAGTGGTAAGGAGCCAAAGGTAAATTTTTATTTGTAAGTATGGTATACATACAGGAGTTCACACAAATGAAATCCTTGTAGAGGCGTTCTATGCATGCATGGTGACCTTCGGTTGTAGAATGGGTTAGTGCGGATTCCGCTGGAAAACAAAGGTGTGTGATCATCAAGTGACGGATTAGTCATAACTATCGGCAAAAATATTGGGAAGAAAGGTATTTAGCCCTTTTACCATGTTATGTTGGGGGCATTTGTCTCAACCCACCAGTATGTCTAATATTTCATAAGAAAGATGTTTCTCTACTTGCTACATGCCCAAGACTTTACAACATCCATGCAACCGTACAACGTACAAGTACATTTGCCAATACCCAAATTCAAAAAAAAAAAAAAAAAATGTAAAGTAATATCTGTTCCCTCAGTGACTATTTTAATCACAAGTTTGAGCGTTTCTTCGAGGAAGTAGACAGAATTTTTCCATGTCAGTTATGACAAACGATGACCTTAGAAAGCAAATCACATATTGATTTAAAACATTTTAACCAAGACGTGCTAACCACAGAATTCTGTGGTGCCAACTCTCTTGACGACAGGAAGTAAGTTTAATAACTGTCGAACATCTGTTAAGTTATTGTGACTTACTGCTTACTTTTCTTCTGTTTTCTTCTAACATTTGTAACGTTTGGGGGGGGGGGGTTAAATTTGACAAATTTAGATCGAGGAAGGTATAAATTTTCCATTGAATCTGATTTTTTCAATAATATTACTAACAAATGTGTTCTTTTGAAGAAACCCCTGTGTCATAATATACCCAGTACCAGTCAACGTTGAGAAGTTAATAAAATTAAGTACGGTTACAGTAAAACACATTTCTCCCAATTCGTTGCCATATTTTTCCTATTCATTGCCAACTCTTACGACCGTCAGTTCTGTGGGATCATCTAGGTATGCTTCAATAAGTCAGTCAAATAGTAATAGAGTTTCAAACGTTGTAAGTCCAAAAACTCAATCGAACTGTAATTCACGCTGTGATCTCTTTCTGACAGATCCCAGGTGGTCACACAGTTTGCTTTGTCAAACAAAAACGATGTAAAAACTGTGGAACGGAACAAGGAGAGGCCCATTTTGTGCAACGTACTTCACAAACTACAGGAGAGAAACTTTTGGAGCCACTTCTAAATATGTGTTTTTTGTTCTCCTTTTTTTCTTCCTCTCTTTTTACTCTGTCTTCCTTTTCTTTCTCTTCTTCTCATTTGTCGTTTGTTTTTGTTTCCCCCCTTTCCTTTGTAATTTTTGTTTCTGGAGGATCTGCTTTCTATAAGCCTCTGTCGCTTCCGTCAGATCTCCCACTCTTTTCTGTAGTAGTTATTGTGAATATAAAATTTAATTTGTGCGTGTGTATCTCGTGAAAAGTGAAAATAAACATAACGAATAGTGTTAAATCAGATGATCAGACGAACGGATTATAATTAGAATTATCTGTCACTAGGACTTTCGTTGTCGAAGTTTGCACAACAATTTGATTTGGAACTTTGCACAGACGTTGCGCTCAGTTCCAGATGGTTATGGATAGAAAGGGTAACAAGTGGTCGCACTTGCCATCAAAGTTTCACTTACTGTGCTCTTACGTTGTTGGTAATTAATGCTCAATTAACTCAAAATTCCTGCAACTGTTTGCATACGTGATTGTTTATCTATCGTATAATTTATACGTTAACGAGACTTTTAAAACGGATGCAATTTCAAGACAAAATAAAGTCATAAATGACAGATTGCTTGTCTAAGCAAGGACGCAGAACCAATGCATACACTCATATATGGGTTTATTGTTACTAAATACCAGCCTGATGGCAGGACTAAGATGGAAAGGCCAATCTAGCAGATAGCATCCCTTAAGTTTGCATCAAAACAGCAGCACGTCAGGATCCTAAAATTACCTTAAAAGATAGAAACAAATAAACGAGTACATGATGGATCTACACGGGAGGAGGGGGACGGGGAGATAAAGCAGCACCAAATGTCTCTCCAGTTGACAGCAGCGAATATTAAGAGACATGTAATGCACGGTACTAGTATCCTGGCCCTTGCTGGGGTTTATGGGAAACACCTTGGTACGAGCTACGGGCAGAAGTTCCCGGACATTCAGGTTATTTGCAAAATTTTGGGTATTGCAAAGAAGCATTGAATTGAACTAAAAGATTCAACTCGTACACCGTCAGATGACTTAAAAACGAGTGACGATGTACTCGTTGAAATTTTTCTAGTTGTATGGAATCCCGTCGTGGAAGCCTTTCTATTTATTTGAGCATTGAATTATCGATAAAATTATTGGAGTTGCAAGGGACAGAACAACAAATTTCACAATTTGACGACAGGAGGCCGATTTAATGATGTAAGGGGATTGTGGGTGGGGAGAAATGGGAGAAATGGGGGAATTAAGAACAATAATGCCTCTCAAGCTGTTCAACGGGAAGTACAACACAGGCGCAGGAAGCTTTTGGAAGTGGGGGGACAGGAATGAATGTTAGTGATAAGTGTCCTGGGAGGGGTCTAAAGGGAAGGGGTTCCCCCTCCTCCTTCCCTATCGATTTTTTTTATCATTTAAAGTGCCCTAAATGTAAAATGGTGTAATTTCATTTGAAGTACCTTATCCTTTTATACAGCACATGATATGAAGTTGGAGTTGAAAATACATTGGCGTATTAAAAAGCACATGTTGGCAGCATTTCATCTAAAGTTGGGGCAAAAGATTCCCCCCACACACCAATCAGAGTGAGGGGAGATCGCCCCCGCTGCCCCCTTTCCTACTCGTATGTTATAATGACGTACTAATCTAAGATGGGTTCGCCCTGTGTTCACAGAAACAGCGTTTTTAAAGATATTTTAGAATGTTTTGCTTTGTTTTGCATAACAAAGGTTATCCATCATGGTAGAAGTCCATCCGTTTTTCTCCTCTCATCTTCACTTTGCCTTTACAGTCCTTGGGTTGGCATATATGTCCTTCAAAGCCGTACCAACCGTAAGTGGCACTACACAAGTAGTTAATAGGGAGTATGAATGGAACAGTTCTAATTTACACAAGCTATCCCACAGGATGCTGTAAAACTCTTTACAAGTTGGGCTCGCGAAGTGAGTCAAAATTTGCAATTTAGGTCACTACAGTAAAAATTTGTTTCATCTTACATTACCATGGTAATCTTTGGGATCACCAAAAATAACCATACAGAGTATTTTGGTACCACAATTAGTAAAATTTGTGTTAGGTTTATTCGGGTAGGCTTTCCCCTTTTTCAAAATTGGAGACCATACACCCGATGTCCACCCCAGGATTTCCACTTATTATTGAGGTGCTACGACATTTGCAGCATAATATTCAGTCATATCTCAATTATAAGCCTACATTTCTAATAATACCTGGTTTTCGGAAACTCGGGGGAATTTTCATTACTACTATGCATGAATTTGAAAGTATGTTTCATTATTTACCATGAAAACTTTCACACAACTTGAAATTTAAGAGGATATTGTCCATTTCTTAAGATTCCCAAAATTATATTTCCCCAAATAGATTTCCCTTCAACCATTGCCACTTTTTTCAAGTGAACGCACCATGTTGGCACGATCACAGATTTGGATGTGCCCCATAGGCTTCATTTTTGTGATAAATTAATAGAATTATATCCTACAAGAAAACGTTTTTACTTTTTTGGTCATAATCTCATATCTTTACGCAGTTTATTCGTAAAAAGCTGAGAATATATATAGCATACATCAGTTCTCTCGGCAATGGCAGACACATTAGTATGCCTTTTCTTCTCCACATTGTAGAAGTTGCATGGTTCTGTTTATTGCAAAATTTGGTGAAAACGTCCCTCTCCTTTCTTTAGGTAAATAATTAAACACAAAAAGGTTACACTTATTAAATAATTTTGATCATGTTTCAATTATTCAGTAGAACATACATGAGCAATAAATTTATAATGAGTGTGTGTGTGAAATTACTTGCAATTGACATGTAGACAATGACATGTAAAATCTTTCTCGTTAAATATATTTAATTGCAACTGTTGTAATCTACAAATAGCTACATTTTATCCTATATCACAAAGTGTATCAAGTGATGTTATAGAAGCCTGAATTGAGAAATTATTTCTCATGGAATATGTCAACGTTAGGTTGATGAGACTTCTGACCTTGAACCTGAACATGATAATTGATTTAAGAATCAATAACATGCTAACCATAGCCTCCCACTTGTCATAATTTATTCGGTTACCATTTTCAAATGAGTTGAAAAAAATGTTTTTTTATTTAACGTTCAATCAAACAGGACGTATTTTGATATCTGTGTACATGAGACAATCACTCCCTGGAAGATTATACCAATAAGGATTAGGATAACTGCATGATCCAATGTTGGGTCGGTTGAAGTCACAATTGAAACAACTCTCGTACCACCAGCCAGCACGATGATTAGCTGCACAGTCATAACCACTATTAGCGTCATTGTCCCTGTCAGGGGTACTGAAGAATTGGTCCCGATGACGATCCATAGCGTCATAACCTAAAGGAAGTAAACGCAGCCGTGTTAATGGTCGTGTTGAACAGAATTTTAATTGAAATCGTTTTATTGTAATAGCTAATACGTATATTCCAGCCCAGTTTTACAAATATTATGTTACGCCCATGTTTAGACGTTATCTTATCAATTTGAAAATTAAGTAGTTTTTATTAATAAGTATGCCTTAAAACACGAACCTGCTTTCTAAGAATAGTTCTGGACATGTCACTCTACTATCCCTTATAAGTAGTATGCAAGGTCTGTATTACATTTCAAACAGTGATCAAATCTTACTGGATACTTTTCCAATTTCGGAATAATCTCTTAAAAATGAAACTAGTCTATTTTGAGACATTGCAAAACAGACACGTTTCCAGGGTCTAAGTTTACCTTTTGGGATAACGTATACGGTTTGTGTTTAGTCATTGCAACTATCATTCTTGGCGCCGGAAAATGGTAGAGGGTTACAGTACAGAAAATATGAACACCTTTCGTGAACTCCTATTGCTTCGATGAGATGTTGTAAAGAAATTCATTGACATACTTCGACTTATTTTCGAAAGATATGTTAAACAAGATTGTTGTACATCCAATTATTTTAGATAAGGCACTATCAAATTCAGCAATGAATAGTAGTGTGCTTAACAATCGACGAGTTGTAGACCAGTTTATTTCTTTATTATGAGCTACTCTAACTTTAATGACTTTAGCTACGATACAGCTAACGGGATTGTCAATTATTTTGAAAATGGTATGTCAACAATTACGCCATGCTTACTACCGGGACGCTCGATGAGTGGTCCTTGGCAGGGTCATCATAGCAAGGTACGTTTATATCATAAACATAAACCTACGGTCCTGGTAACTAAAACGACCCTTCCAGTGAGTATAACACAAGTTTAATCTGAAATTTTTTACATTTAGGCAAAAACAAGGCATGAAACTATAGTTTACACATGCCATAGCATTTCCGCTTCAGTTACGGCTGAGGGTAATATACATTTTAGGTTTGAAAAAGTGCAGTACTTTATTTTTATACCTATGTTTTATAATTGGTAACTTTTGCTACTTTTGAAGGAGCAATTATAAAGACTGAAGAATTGTGGTCGTTCAAGTAAATGACCTAAACAACTTTCGGAACATACTTTCTTAAAGGGAACGTAAAACCTTATATTTCAACAATATTGTACCAAAGAGGTTAAACATTATATGATCTTTAAGCCCACTTAATATTAAGTATATTAGCCAATATTACGCAATGGTTGGGACAGCAAACTGAAGTCCCGAAATAGGTGACGGGTTGCAAAACGTTGGGGTCTTGGGGGAAAATAAAATAACAATACTGAAAAATTTATGTGAAGAATATTTGAAATTCTGTATTTCTGGTGGAGAGAAATTTAGAGCTTACGGTTTTCATTAACAAAAAAATGAGAATTTTGTGTTCTTGTGAAGAGGATTTTGAATTTTGCTATGGAACATTTAAAAATTTGGGTTTTTTTTTAAAGAATCTGCCCTCCTTACTGATACGCATAAAAGCTCCCCGACAAAAATGGAAATTTTCTCAACAAGATCGAGAAAGGCAATGGCTTCCAGTCCTCCTCCCACCTGGCCAAATAGTAGACTAGGCTTTATGCCTCTTAATTTGAGAGATATATTTGGCTTTCATATTCTCAGATCTGTGAACTTTACTGATATACTGCTAAAATATTTTACTCACTTGCAGTACTTGCTGAATCATAAACGCCTAGCTCCAACTGATATTTTGAATCTTCATTTTTTATCCGAAAAAGACTGTATTTAGCAAAGTATGCATCTTCATCCAAGTTTATCATATCCATTCGTAGTTCATAGTTCTTCTGATTGGTGATATAGTGCATTTTATCGTTACCAAGCCATAACTCATGGTCAAGAATGCCGAATCCATCTTTGTATTCCTCCCAGTTTTGTTCAAAGCTTACCGAACCATTTACACGTCTTTGTAAAACCTGTAGAGATAAATAAAATAATTAGTACAAAAAGACCGTATGGAACTGCACCTTGTAAAAGCACATGTTAAAATACCCTCTTGAGCTGCTTCAATTCATAGCCAGACAAGGTACTGAAGGGAAGCGAGAGAACTTGTAGGAATGAAGGTATTTGTCTAGGGGGCGAACTACACTAAAATGAATTGAGGTAATCATAGTTTTTATTTGCTAGGGGAGGGGGGAGAATATTTAGGGGTGCCGCCCCTCCCCCACTGGGTTTGATACAAAATGATCATTACCGTCCATCCTCCGCCATCAATGCTCATATTGCAAGGAACCTTCAATGGTTCTCCAGTCCATCCCGATGGACGGATAGTGTAGACGCCATCATCTCTACGACCAGTTTGGTATGCATGATAACAGTCGGTGTATATTTGTGTGTCCTGAACTGGTTCACATGTGAAATTCTGGGCAACTGTATTGGGAGGGCAAAGCGTGATCACAGAACCTGTGGTAAAATAAAAAACGGAATTAAAGTGTTTAAAAGGTTACTTCGACCATTATGTTGACTGTTCGATTACAACTGTCGGAATGCTACTAATGCTTGATACTTACACACTGATAAATAAAAGTATCACATCGCAAGTCACAGCATTGTAACTAATGTAAATAGCTTTTGAATTGCCATGCAGCAAGTTTTGTTGATGTACAAAAATTGTAGACTAGTATACGAATATGATTTTCAAAGTACCAATTAAGTTTATTTTTGAATATACTTACTTTCATTACCACTGAAGTCTCCGACAGAGGTTAGTGAAAAGCTACCCCAATAGTCGGTGATACGAAAGTTATTGTATTTAATGTAAAAAGATGAGCCATTAGATAACACCATGTCAATGCGAAGTTCGTAAACCTCTTGATTTGTAATATAAGATAGCTTTTCATTTCCGAGCCAGAACTCAGTGGAGAGGAAGCCGAAACCTTTTCTGTATTCTTCCCAGTTTCGATTAAAAGAAACAGAACCATCCATTCGTCGCTGCACAACCTGACAGGAATATATCAAAATAAACAGGAAAAAACGAAAATAAAAAGAAAAAATTACAAAGTTTTACTTGTGGATCTACTATCTTACTCTTTCATTATCCCCTCGAAGAATTTCTCTAGATAATCCGGCTTTCCTCCCAGTTGTCAAAGGCTTGTCATTAAAATCGGTTATGCAGTAGGCAAAAGGAGGTTGTGAGCCGGATTGAAGTGTCCTCTGGTGGATCAGTTAACTAGCCGACTTTACTTTTGCTTGTTTCCTGTGCCGACTGTGACGTTAGGATTTGCTAGCCTACGTCGCCTATGTCTTGTCTTCTTGAAATATACATGCCAGCGTCCCTCCCGTGCTGATGTACTGTGGGTTACTTTATAAGCACGAGCACAGATACGGTTCTGTACAGGAGTGACTAAAGAGGTGAAATCTGCTCATTACCTGTAACGTGGATCTCAAGCATAAGCCTTTTGAGGGTCCTTAATTGTCGCCCCTTATATCGATTCCTTCGGCTTTAATTTCCTCCAATTTTTACACTCTCTTGATTTAATTTCACTTCGGAGAGGAACTTGCATCCTTGCTGAGAACCACTGAACTAGAGGTATCAAGCTCCTATGAATGTAAGGGGTGTCCTTCATATCTTGTCTTGGAAATTTAAACTTAGTTTACTTTTGTGGCCAATAATTTCTCAAGCAAGTTTCAAAGGAATACGTTAACATATTTTGGGATATACATTCTACGTACACCTCCTTTGACATATATTAAACTTAATATAAAGGAATTGAGGTGTTTAGTCATCAGCATTCAAATACTCATAACTAATAAAAGTGACGGTAGGAACCGATATCCTAATACCTTAACTTACCATCCAACCACCAGAATCTAAATCGTGGTTACAGAAAACTTCGAAAGGCTCTGAATATCCATCTGGTTTGATTAGATATACTCCGCTTGAACTCGACGAGGAGCATTCATTCAGTATGTCCTTGCAGTCTTTTGGGTATTCGGGCCGTTGGTAGAAGAAATAAGACGAGTCTGCAAAATAGTTGTTAAACGCTACATACTTTCACAACTTGTCCTTAATTTACATCGTTTCTACAGTTGGGACCAAACTTAAACTGATAAGAGAATACCGTTTACAAGAAGACTTACATTATTTTCGACAATGCAACTGCACCATAGTAAATATTTAGAAACTACAAATGACTGTTCTGTTCTTCAAAAAGTTAACCGAACAGGTCATCTTGATTTTATCTGTCAAATAATTAATATTCATTAAAATTCCTTTAGTAGACACGAGATAGGCTTAGAAGAACTCAC
The DNA here is from genome assembly GCA_029531755.1 of Holothuria leucospilota. NCBI lineage: Eukaryota > Metazoa > Echinodermata > Holothuroidea > Aspidochirotida > Holothuriidae > Holothuria > Holothuria leucospilota. The sequence goes on from CM055983.1 coordinate 20,320,392, forward strand.
CTTGATTTATGGTTGCGACATCTTGACTCTGTAGAAAATAAAATAGTAGTGCTGTTATAAACATTAAACCTATTTTGCTGAACTTATAGTTATCCCCAAGTCATCGCCAAAAATCGCCATGCCAAAAATGTACATAAATTGTAAACTAAAAAGTACATCCTTCAGTGGAATTGGTATGCTGTCCTATAGAATAACTATCGAACCATTTAAAAGTTATCTTAACTGAAAACTTAAGTGGGATTTGGAAATCGTTAAGTTCATCAAAATTTAGTTTATGGGAAATTTATTGTACGAAAGGCCTGATCAGAAACTGAATGCATAATCATTTGCCATACAGCTACAATACAACTAAATTCACGAGACCGCGTTTCCTAGTTGCAGCGCCTTTTAATGTCATTGTCATGACCCGTTGTTAGTTTCTTCACTACGATACTCAAAGATGGCAAAAGTAACCTCCTAAAAATTGCAGCATTTGTTGGCAGGTACACGCACTTACTGAATTGTAGTCCATCTAACCATGTCTACACAGGAATGGAATATGGCAGTATCTGCAGCATGACAACTTTAAACACCATTGTAGGCGCATGTGGTTGTTTAGAAATAGAACACGGTATGCCACTTCATGGGCATTTTCCTGGCGAAATGTACAGTGAAGTGACAGGTAGTAGCTCCATGGTGATACCAATCATCATTTTTCAGAGTCTAATAATGAAATGGTACTCAAAGGACAGATGCAGTCAAAACTTCATTTGCGAGCACACAAGTAATCATGATCATTATGGTCAAAGCAAATCTATTTCCTCTATGCTCTACGACAGTGTTCTGAATCTTTAAAATGAAACGGTAACAGATTTCTTCCTGAGTGTGTTGTCATTGGAAAATAAACACCATTCCAAGTCTCATTCTATACAAATTTAAGGGAATTTTTTAATAATTTAATTATCCAGCATACGAACCAGGTCGCCGTCAGGATTTGGTGATGGGGGAGTTGGCACCACAAATAATGTCGTAATGCAACCTCAGCTGAACCCCCAAAGTCTGCGTAAATTGTGCCTTTTTGCGCCCCTGCGATTGTATACAGCAGTGAGGGATCCTTCCTTTATCACCACATAAAGGTGCCGTCCTGGGGAGGGGTCTAAAGGGGTCTAAAGGGAGGTGTACCCTTCCCTTTGAGAAAGTTTTGTTGATTTAAGGTTGCTTAGCGGCAAAATGGTGCTCATATCTTTTGGATATTTTTGGAGACTGATAATATATGGCTAGAACATGTCCATAATTTAGCGAATTCTAATTTTTGGTAAGGTTTCAGAGGAGAGTATGTTGTGTAAGAGAAGGGTATGTTTTAAACCTCCTGAAGCCCCCCTCCCCTTTTTGGCTTCTTTACTGCCTTCTATTTGAGGAAAGTTTTTACGCAAAAATACGTGCGTGGAGTCCACAGAAACATTCTTGGACTATTACGAAAATTTTCCTTTGCTTCGTTGTGCATTATAAAAGGCTATCTAAGGCTGGCAGACACCGGTATAGGGCCTCCTGGAAGCTCTAGATAAATTATATAAAATGGGACCCTGACATGATGCTTATTACCTGACGTCCCAATGATACTATAGAGTATGACAGCGGCCAATTTATAAATATCGTGTTTTAACTAATTTTGAAGGTAAATCTAGACGAACAGCTTCCAGCAATGGGAAATGGGAGGGAGAGTATGGGTGCAGGGAGGTGATATTAGACCTCCCTGGTGGTGTAGCAGAAGGGGTGAAGGACTAAGAAGCGCGTTTCAGAATGCTCTTGCGTCGTAAGTGTTTTAACAATCACCACCTATACCGATCATGGCTGTGGGCGAAGCGCTCGGTAAAACTTTTTGAAAAATGTGTAACGGAACATACGTACTTTCAACCTTCCACATCATGCCAAAATTAGATTGAAAGATCCCATACTGATGCGAGGCCCCTAAAGAGTTTAGAGGTTGGAGATATACCTCTGTTTTTTGGAAAAGTGTTGTGATCAGAATAGTTCCATGTATTATTATCTGAGCAATGGTAATGAAGTTCAAACCGTGAAGAATGACCGCGAAGCGCGCCAACATTTTTCATTCAATAAGATTTCCATGACAAAACCTGCATTCATGGTCTTCATCGAGACACATTCAATTCCCCAACAAACCCATGTGCCAATCAAAATGCCAGTCTATTACCTGGGAATTCGTAAACAGCTTTCAATTTGTGCCCCTATACTTCTCCCGAAGTTGCAAACGGAAGATATTGATAATAAGAACAATATGGAAGTAAGGTTTGAAGTGCGCACAAATTTTGATAGTTTGCGAAGGATTTGCGAAAATTCCGATAGTTTGAGAACCACTTGCTTAAAGAAAATGATTACAATAGATCCATCGCTCGGTCGAAAACACACCTCACCCTAATCCCTAATAGAAATCTATAGCTGGAATGCCGATAGGAATCATTTTAAAATTTCAGATTTCTTGCAGAAATCGATTGGGGGCACGCCTCCCCCCCCCCCCATGCAGGCGCCACTGATACAAACAAGCTACGGCACCAGTCAAATACACATTTTAATATATTTTCATATCATTAAGGGACTCAACCTAACACTGCATGGAAACGACTTCCAATTTTCAGACTGTTCAAATTTCCAAAAACCAACCTCGACGGAAACTGTTTTTATGGATATCACAGCTATCAAGACGCTCTTAGAGAAACGAAAAGGACAATGGAATGTTGAGATTAGTTTGAAATATTAAACCTTAATCCCCGATGAGAATCTGGATTACTTTAATAGATTCATAGTTCACCAAACTATGCGACACTTTTTCTTACAGATCTTTAAACAATTTATTAAGGTAGAAAACTCATCGATAACATTTATTGGTACCGTCTGAGCAAAAGTTTGCTTTTCCTAGATTAACTGGTAAAACTGTCTGCTTGATTTATGAACAAGACTCACTGTCTATTTCTAATATTGTTCAGCTTTCAAGATTTATTAGATACTATAGCTATTAAGAGTACACGTTAGATACAAGCAAGCCTTAGTTAGGATCCATTTTCTAACGTCACAAGTTAATTTCGCTTTTTCCTAGAGGTAGCTATGTGAGTGGATAGAAAAGGACTAATTAGTGACAGTAATGGGGAAAGGACTCATTAGTGATAGTAATGGAAACGAATGTTTTATCAAAAATTGCGCCGGTTGCATATGTTTGTAATAAGACGTAGCACTCGCCTTCCGAATGGAGTCACTAAAACTGGTTTTGTTCCATATTGTGTTTTCTGACTTAAATGAAGTTTCCATGATCGCGTTCTTGTTACTAAATGTTTATGCATTTTACCTTAAGTTAGTAAAAACAAATTTTAATTAACCTCTATTTTAATACGTATCGTGTTACACACAGCATTGATCCAATAGATTTTGCGGGAACAATGGACAGGAAACGGCGGTTCATACTGTGAATTTAAGAACTTTATTACATTGTATGTAATATCGATTGATTTTATTTATTTGCTTACAAAGACCTACTAATGGGAGATGATCTGGTGTCTGTGTTGCAATAGCGAAGAGTCGTCAATGGGGCATTAAAGTTGTAAGATGAAAATTTGTAGATTTTAAGATGGTTTAATCTTCCGCGTTCTCAGCTGATCTGGTATGCAAAACATTTTAGCTAGAAATCAAATTGAAACTGTCTACAGGTTAAGGTGTGTGTCTGTAATCTTAGCTTTTATTTGTACAGATATGTAGAAAAATATGCAGTGATTGAAATAGTTTAAAAGATTCACGTATGGAAGAACTGTTTGCAGCTTTTGTTCACGATTACTTCACGTTAGTGTGTTATCATATTACTTCCAGTTTTTAATGGTTACCAACAAAAGCTTATTAATTCAAAATTGTTGCAACACAAATCTGCGCTCCTACTCCAAGATAGAATTGAGACACTTGGAAAGAGATTTTATCACTCCTTTTTACTAAGACCAGTCTTTCAATGGAGATACCAAATTATCGACGAAATGTAAAATGCTGAAAAGTTAAATATACTTACAATTTGAGCTGAATTCCAGATACACGTTGCACATAACACAAAGTAATATTGAACCAGGCGATGCAGAAGAGACATGTTGTTGAGCAAACCTGTTCACCGATTAACTGAGACTATACGATTAACCCAGTATACATCATCGGCGAACGATCTCTGAATGATTACGGAAGACTACGGAGAACCCCGGAGCAAAACTTGTGGCAAAATTCTGAAGCACTTTTTTACTTGAGTTCTGTTTAGTGCTTGTAAGAAAAGACAATTGAAGGTATCCTTAGCAGGACACATTTGCAGTTAATCCGTTTTTATAAAGAGGATATCTTCTGTTCTTCAGTAAAGCAATACTTTATCCTTCATTGTAACTGTTACCTCTCAAACCGGCAATCAATATTTAATCCGTTCAAAACTGACGAGAAATCAACTTTTTATAGTCATCGTTTACAGACTTTCTCTGAAATCACTTATAAAATCCCACTAAAATAGTTAAAAATTTACCTTTGCTTTCGACATTTAAATGCGACTGATTAAATCATTCCATGCATTTAATATTGACTAGCGCTTGACTTTTCTACCCACCTCTCAATCTCCTCTTCTCTGTTGTTGTTCGTGGTTTCATGTCTTTACTTTTGCATAATCTCTGCACTTCGGTTAAGTGGTTATATGACCCTCAAGAAAATGTCATTTGGCAATTTTTCCCTAAAACCTACTAGATCAAAAGGGTAAAATATTTAGATTCTTACCCTTAAAGGGCATAAGCTTTTACCGCATTTCACCTTAAAACATTAGCTGTGGCTCTAAAATGTCATCCATTTTCCAAATAGTTGTTTTCATGATTTATCAGAGGAAGAAAATTAAATAAAGGTAAACCAAGGAGTTTATCTGACATTACTTTTACAAAGCAGAAACACATAGGCTTCCGCTCATGATTAAAGAGAACAGTACAGAAATTAACAGTGCAATAAAGTGATTCAAATTGAAATGGCTGGTTTTTCAGTAATATGCTACCCTACCGAATAAATTTTTGAAATCTCATACTTTATTGTACTTTACGTGCCTTAAAATTTTCAACTGTTTACTTTGTAATAGATTACATAGATGGAAGAAATTTATGTTATCTGTATAACGTACAATTAACTTCGTTTTATGTGTTGGTTTTTATTAGAAGTCACTTAATTTACTTAGTTTAGTGGACGCTTCAATAAGTCAGTCAAATAGTAATAGAGTTTCAAGCGTTGTAGTTCCAGAAATTCAATTGAACTGTAATTCATGCTGTGATCTCTTTCTGAAAGATATCAGGTGGTCGCACAGCTTGCTTTTACAAACCAAAAACGATGTGAAAAGTATGGAACGAAACAAAAGAAGATCCATTTCGTGCAATTTACTTCCCAAACTACATGACAGGAATTTATTTTTAGCCATTTCTAAATATATTTTTTTGAAATTCTCTTTTCTTTCTTCCTCTTTTTGTACTCTGTCTTTCTTTTCTTTCTCTTCTTCTCATCTTCTCATCTGTCTGTTGTTTATTTTGGTTTTTTCTTTTCCTTTGTAGTTTTGTTTCTGTTGGGTCTACTTTGTATAAGCGTTGCTTCCTTCAGCTGTTCAGATCTCCAACGCTTTTCTGTAGACTGTAGTTACTGTATTTAATTTTGATTTGTGTGTGTGTGTCGTGAAAAGTGAAAATAAAAATAACGAATAGTGTAAAACCAGCTGATCGGACGAGCGGATTGTCAATAAGTTCCTACTTCAGTGGTTTCCAACCTTTTCCAGCTAAACGCCCTCTTTCACCAAATGAGGATGGGCAAACGCCCCCTATCGCTTACTATTGCTATGGATGAAACTACGATAATGAAGCAAAACATGCTGAAATAAAAGGGTAGACCTATTGTGACATACATCATTTTTACGTGTAGGTTCGACAGAGGGTAGCGAAACAGCGATGCAGGACTTAAGAAACTGACACCCTTTTGAGATGGCGACTCTTTAACCCACGATTTTCAAAAGCTGGAAGGCTTGATCGCGGTCAAGAGAGGAGAAGCGTCTTTGTTATTTAACTTACTTTGCCAGAGCCGCTTCGAGTTGTGGACTGTTCCCCAAAATGAGGCCAAAGTTCAACATACCAATAGGCGACTGGGGGATTCGTCCCGTCAAATTTTCGCTATCTTCCGATTACCTAATACCCTTAAATACAAACTAAAAAGATTGCAAAATCAGCCTTAGCCCAGTTTGTATATCATCAATAAATATAACGGGGGTTTCCTGTGATGCTGAAAGTGGCTTGTTCTGTCACGGCAGGAGGATGGTAGGGATGGCATGAGGAATTGAAAGACTTGTGCCAATCAAGCTGTCCAACAGGTGCAAATAATGGGAAAGCAAAAATTGGCGCACCGAAAAACTGCATTTTTGAACACATTTTAAAGTTTTACTTCATAATACATTGTCAAAGTTATCTATTTTGTTACAGTTACCTACAATTGTCACTTCTGTCAGTATGTCATGTTTATGGACTGCAAGGAAGAAAACTACGTTCAAGGTTAAATTTGCAGAACGATTTTTAGCTATGACCCTTTCGGTCACCGCTTTTACTGTAACTGTTGGGAATATGAGGGTCCTTGCAGGAAAAATTGAAACTAAACACTGTTACTGTAGATGCGATTTTGTGGCATCTGGGAAGGGAATTTTAGACCTACTCAACTTGTTGACTCCATTCACCTCCTTTTTGTGCGAACCAATTTGAGAGTTCAGCTAGAGAAAAGATTTTGGAATCTTGTAAAGCCTTGATTTAAATTGAGCATCCCATTTTTTCAAAACACCCCCTGCCGCCCCCCCCCCCCTTTAGCGCTCATAGCCCCCTGATTTGTGCAAACGCCTCCCGGTGGCGATAACGCCCCACGGTTGGGAACCACTGCTCTAGTTGCACAACAATTTGATTTGGAACTAAGCACAGACGTTGCGCTCAGTTCCACATGGTTAAGGATAGAAAGAGTAACAAGTGCTCGCACTTGGCATCAAGTCTCGATTCTCACTCACTGCAAATGTTTGCACACTTGATTGTTTATCCATCTTATAATTTATACATAAATGAGACCTCCAAATCGGATTCGATGTCCAGACACAATTACGGTATGTCATAAATGGCAGTTTGTCCAGTCAATGCAAAACCAATACATACACTGATATTCTAACGAAGCAATGGGTCCATTGTTACCAAATACCAGCCTGATGATAGGACTAAGATGTGAAGGACAATCTGGCATATAGCACCCCTTACGTTCGCACTAAAACAGCAGCACGTCAGGATATTAAAATTACCTTAAAAGATAGAAACAAGTAAACGAGTACATAATGGAGCGGTGACGGGGAGGTAAAGCAGTACCAAAATGTCTCTCCAGTTGATAGCAACGAATATTAAGTAACATCTAGTGCACGGTGCTAGTCTCATGGCCCGTGCTGGGATTTAAGTGGAACACCCTGGTGAGAGCAACTGGCAGAAGTTCCCGGACATTTGGGGTCTTTACACAATTTTGGGTAATGCAAATTAAAAGCATTGAATTGAACTGGAAGAGTTTCAACGCGTACACCGTCAGATGACTTGAAAACGAGTGACGGTGTAACCATTGAAACTCTTCTAGTTCTATGGAATCCCGTCTTGGAAGCCTTTCTATTTATTATCTCATCCCCACATACGTAGTATGTGGGGGATGAGATATTGTGCTTCGTTTACCATTGAAAAGTGCACACGTTTCCCCCTGCCAGTCGCCACAGCAACCATAACCATGGAAATGCATGGTAGGGAAATTTGGGGCTTTATGACCGCTACTCAAGGGTGGGGCAAAATGGAGTGGTGAAGGTCCTGTTTCCTGGTCATGTGACCAAATATGCCTAAAATTTGGGTCAAAGGCTCTGATGGTCAAATGACATTCACAAGGTCAAAAGTGTGTCGCGAACTCCTCCTAAACTAAGAACAAGATTGAGCCCAAACTTGGTGGGTGGGTGCATAGTCCTTGGAACTTGTGCCTGACATACCCTCAGCATGATAGGTCAAAGGTCAAAGGTCAACCATCAAAAAAGGTCAAAATAAGCAATTTTCCAAATCTGGCTATAAAACCTGAATGCAACAGTAAATGGCCCTGATTTCTAGACATAGCTTTCGTATTGAAGCGCTCTTGGCACAACTTGACACTTGCTCTTCTGAGGTCAAAGGTCACGAGGTCAGAAGGTCAAACGACAATTTTGGGGTCAAAAGTGTGACGCGCACTCACTTAAAACTGAAGGTACTAATGACCCCAAACTTGGTGAGGGGGTGCATGGCCCCTAGAATTTGTGCCTCCAATATCATTAGCATGATAGGTCAAAGGTCAGAGGTCAAAGGTCACAATAGGTCAAAATAAGCAAATTTTTAAATCTGGCTGTAAAAGCTGAACGAAACATTTAACGATCCTCATTTCTTCGCATAACCTTCTGATGGCCACCTACTTTATGCAACTTTACACTTGACCTTCTGAGGTCAAAGGTCACGAGGTCAGAAGGTCAAACGACAATTTTGGGGTCAAAAGTGTGCCGTGCGCTCACTCAAAACTGAAGGTACTACTGACCCCAAACTTGGTGTGGGGGTGCACAGTCCTTGGAATTTGTGCCTCCAGTACCCTCAGCATGATAGGTCAAAGGTCAGAGGTCAAAGGTCAAGATGTTCAAAAGAACAATTTTTTTTTAAAATTTGGCAGTAAACACTGAAAGAAAAGGTAAATGATCCGTTACATTGATCACTGTCTTTTCCTGACACTCAAAATTCAGTTTTCACCTGCGGTTTAACAAACCCCACCATAAAAGCCACACAATAACATGATCAGATGCACACTTATCTAAGCTTCTCTTGCTCAAAACTTGACCACCTCTAGTCTAAATAAAAACCCAGGCCTAGAGTGAACTGCGATCACGCGTGTCAAGCATGACTAGTTCTTGGCGCCATAAAAGTAAAACTATACGCGTGTCCCCACCGTAGTAAAAGTCCAAGCGCGTCCCAGTATGAAGCATAACTAAGTACGCGCACGGTGGAACTGATGTTAGGCCTAGGCTTAGGTTACGCTAAATTATTAATAGTACTGTAATAACGCTAAAAAGCTAGGTAGGCCCTAGGCCTAATAGGCTTAGTTGAAATACACACCTGGTTAAGAACTTTGACCAAGTTTGTGAGCACTGTGGCTCATCACGGAATTTTGGCTGTCTGTAACTCTGTTGCTTACCTTCTCTTGAAGAACTACCTATATTCTTCATCTCTTGCATGGCAACAACGACGTACGTGTGCATCGCAGGGGCCAAGTTCAATTCAAACACGCACACGCAATGCACGCACGCAAGTACAGTCTAGTCGGTATGGTGTGAGAGCGACTGCGCTGCTTTAGTACACTGGATACAGTGTACATTATACTGTAAGCAGCGCCAAGTTCCAAACAAATGACGTCACAAATAGACCGTGTGAATCATGCAGGCTACCTTTGATCTAGTCCGCAGTCTGCTGACCTAGTTCAGGGAGCAAAGTGTACGTGAGAACTACCTTTGATCTGGCCGCCCGGCAGACGTGTGTTGCTCTAGTTCGCAGTCTGCTGACCTAGTATGGGGATTCCCATACCAGGGGCCGGGCTCTATTTCATAAAAGTTAGAAATATTCGTATCTTGGACTTAGGAAGAATTCATTCCTATCTTCATGCTGAACTTGTTCCTAGGTTTAGGAATGATCTTTGGTAGATTTAGAAATGTTCTTAATTGATCTGGCAGGAAATTCACAGATGAAAACAATGTCACTTTTGATTTATCCCTAAATATCCCAGCAATATACCCATTGTCAAAATTGGGCTATCGCACCATCAAAAATTTTGAATGGTCTCAATCTTTCTCAAATTCACATATACTCCTGGGTAATTGACCTCTATGGGTCATTTATATGTTTAAGACCCGTCATTTTAAGGATACTAGCACTCAGTCTCCAAAAAGAGACCAAAAATTTTGATTTATACAAACGATCCTGTTTTGTTTTTTAAAACATTCTAAATCTTGTTACTAGGACGTTCACACTATTGTACAGTATGCTGTATAGCACGCACTGCTGTTCAATTGTGACATAGTTCATAGCTATGGTTACAATCATGTACGCACATACAACAATCATTGCAGAAACGCAAGCAGACGATGTTACTCTCACAGTAATAACGCGGGAAAAACTTTGTGTTGCAATAGCCTAGGCCTAGTTCATGGAGCAAAGTGTACGTGAGAACTAGGCCTAGGTACCCTAGGCTAGTGTTGCTCCTGCACCCACATTGACTGTACTCCAGGGTACGAGACACTTTTTTCAATTTCGGGTGCTATTTTCAAAAAAAAAAAATAGTCCCCCCCCCCCCACCCCCAATTCCATTTCGAGTGTTACTTTGGGATTTTCGGGTGCTATTTCCTATTCATTGATAAATGATATATGGCCCTAAATGCATTACTAAAGACAGCAATGCACTACTACTTCCCTTCAAGTGCGGTAGAACACAGACCGGCCAGCCTGACATAGCAAAAAAGAAAAAAGACGAGTGTGTTGGGACGTGGTTAGCTATTTCCATCATGGGCCGTTCATACACAATGTACGTAAGTGTGAAAGCGTACACCCCCCCCCCCTGCCTTCCCGTACGTACAGTACGTAGTGCAATAGTGCTATGCACACCTGATATTGGCTTGTAAGCAACCAAGTTAACTAACATCGCAGCAGTTCCGAGTTCCAAGCAAATAACGTCACAAACACACTTTTGCTTCATACTGTGCAAACACCCGAGTCCAAAATCGGTTATCACGCACACGTCAGTGTGGAAGGGGAGTTGCCTAGATTTTAGAGTGAGCCTTAGATACTAGATTTCGAAGATTAACGTTGGCTAGGCTAGATTGCAAAGAGCAAACATCAGGTGCTGCACGTATGTTTGGTGGAAGGAAATTCCATTCACGAGCGGTTTTGAGTACATCGAGTATTGATAACATCTCTTACTAAAAGGAGGGGGAACAATTATGTGGGTGCCTTGATTATGTCTAGTGGTCCTACTATGGTTACTCTGCAACTGGATGGTGGGGGCAATGGAGTTATGAACCTCCTTATAGATAGCGATGAGACGAAGTCTGGTACGGCGCTCTTAAGTGGTTCCCATTTGAGATCTGTTAACATGTTGGTGACGCTATCCCCAGTGGCGTAGCTAGACATTTTTTTTGGGGGGGGGCAAATGCAAGTAATTTTCGACAGATAATTATCCTAAAGTAATGATACCATCACCTGGCGTGTAAAATTCTGGGGACCTTTTCTTTTTTTTTCTTTTTTTTTTTTTTTTTTGCTTTTCGGGCAATTTTGAGACTGACTTTTGATTTTCACGTTGACGTTTCGATGTGTAATTCTGCTTAAAAACATAAAAAGTGTTGTAAGTGTTTCAAGTGGATTGTTTTTATTTACTTCCGACAGAGACTAGAAATTTCCGACAGAGGCCTTCGGAGGCTTTGTGGGGGGCGACCGCCCCCTGCCCCCCCCCCCCTCTAGCTACGCCACTGACTATCCCTGTAATTATAGTTGTTGAGAACAAAAAGGGCTGCGCGTCTTTGAACATTCTCGAGTGTTGTTATGTTTTGATATAAGGATCCCATATGGCCCCACAATATTCCAGCTTTGAGCGGACTATAGCGTTTTGTAGGCAGTTTCCTTGACACCTTTGCTACAAGAGTGGAGATTTCTTTGTAGTAACCCAAGCATTTTATTTGCTTATATGACTGATATGAACCAGGGGTCAAATAGCAACTTCCTTCCCACTACCATGCATGAATGAGCAGGGAAGGGGCACTAACAGACTAACTCATGGACGTAGAAGCTGTACTCGATCCATTGAGGTGGGGATTGTGCACTGTTTCGGAGTGTTGTCCTGGGAGAAGAACCCAAGGGTATGGGGTCCCATCTCCTTTAGAAAGTATTTTATGCACTTGGTGCAATATTTGATCAAATTTTAAGCAATAAGACTGCAATTTTTGACATTTTACAGAGCGTTTTTGTCCTGGAAATGAGGGGGAAGGAGCCCACCACATTTTGACGGTGTAGGCTTTAGTCAACCAACCCCCACCCCTTCGCCTCTTATGCCTCTCACTAATTGCATCTTTATACGTTTATCATGGATTCTACCACCTCTAGCCATCTGTTATTGAGAATCCTGCATTCTGATTGGTTAAACACTGACCTTCTTTTCCACAACATACGGTCAGTAAACCTATACACTGATAAAAATGAAGTTTTCACACATTTTCGGTGGTAGAGGAGGAATAAACCACATTTGTCTGACTGTTATTGTCTCATAACCGTCTGGACTCCCAATTTGCAAAATAACGGACTCGGTTTCGCCTCGTCCGCCAAATGCGTGCTGTAAAATGCTTGCTGCTTGTGTGTTTTGCCCTTCAGTGTCCTGAGAATCCATTGGGCATGACGTCACCTGAAATCCCTCTATAAGGGATTTCATGTGACGTCACACACAATGGATCCCAGGCACTGAAGGGCAAAACGCACAAGCAGTAAGCGAATTTACAACTCACGTGCACGGCATAACCATTGATACTGCTGTGACACAATGGATGCTTGCCAATACAAAAAGGACGCACGATCTTGAGAGAAAAATAAAGTCCAAGAAAATGAGAACGCCAAAAATGCAGGTTCTGACACGGGGGGGGGGGGGAGGTAGGGTGAGGCTCGGAAGTCTTCAATGCCTGCACCCCCCCCCCCCCCAAACAATAATCTTGGGTCCGACCCAGCATGCTTTGCCCACCCTGGCGCCGCCCCTGCACGTAAGAAATTAAACGCGCATATAAAAGTGCGTTACTCCGATAAAGATACCATACAAACTGACCAATGAATATAGACCTTATGCATATGATGTCACAATGGAGAAAGTGCTCTTTCTTTTGGAGGAAAATGGCGGAAAAGCGCGTATCATGGCAAGTTACACCAATAAATGCAGACAGCTGATTTGTCAACCAATCGTATACGCGCGTAAGTCTACTACACGTGAGCCGAAATCCACGCCGTTCGTGCACATGTGCTTCGTTGTTTTCACCCACTGAGCTATATAACTGGAGGACACACCTCAATGCGGAATACGCCTCGAGATTGAAGCCGACTTGGGAGGTCACGTGACGTAGGTTAGCTTACTCAAGTCGATTCCACTGTCCCAGAGACGCGTATCTAGAAGTGAAAGTAATATAACGCAGATTCATTGATGTACACGCTAATGCAATCCGTTGTTACTATACTCATTAGTTCTCTAGTGTTTTGTTGTAATTAATAGGGAATCTTCACACTATGATTGTGTGATCAAAAGATTGTTTTTCACAAACTTTTCTTGATTTTGTGAGTGGTCCTGCCTATTCGAAGGACAGAGCGTGTGACCACATTTCGAATACGTCGAGACTCGTTGACTTTGAAACATTCGCGATAGCACCGTCACTAAACAGTAGGCTGTCCATACATGTGCACAGATGTTCTGCACAACGCGTTGAAAGCGTCCTTTTGACACAAAAACACCAAGGCGCATGAAGCTAACCCACGCGTGCACATTCACGCTTGCACTTTGGCCAATGATGTGCCTCGAATCCTCCTACACGGTACGCGTTTGGTGCTCTGTATGTTATACGACTATTGTGATGTAAGCCTTTTCATGAAGTTGCTGAGGCGGCGCAATGGTGTGTACGCTGACGCGTGATAGCGCGCAAGTTAGTGTACAAGAGGCAGAAGAGACGCTAAGGCCCGCTACGGTGTGCGGTAGCATCACGGACTTCAATACATGGACAGAGGATTGCGCAATCAATACGGTCGCCACCGTTCGAACAAATTTCGGCTAACCAAGATGGCCGCCGGGCTACTACCATTTGCCCAATTTGACGATGAATCTGCAACATCTCAGACAAAATATCAGTATGAATGGAAGAACAATATCACAGTCCTCCATTCTATTTGATGAATTTGACCTGAGCTTGCATTCTTTCGAAAATATTACAAGTTTTTCACACAATTTGTCGATACTGAGCCACTTGAGCAAGTCCAAACTTTTACACACAAGATCGACTATAGAAGGCAGCCATATTGGTAAGCCTACTCGCGTACGTACAAGGTGGCGACAATTTACGCATAGGACGTTAGTGCAATATGCTCTGTCCATGTATATAAGAAGTTCGTGGGTAGCATATACATGTACATCTTTGCATCAGCGCTAGATACGCGGTGGAATCGACTTAAGCAAACTAACCTACATCACGTGACCCTTCATGGTGGCTTAAAAAAACCTTATTGTGGAATGATTCTTCCTAGCATATACGGTACTTCAGTGTTTTCACCCAAAATGACGTCAGTGTGATGTCAATGCATAAGGTCTATACAGGGGATTCACGGCGTCACGAGATCGCGCGTCTCTATGGTTTTTGAAGGGCAAGATCGCGCATCTCTAGAGGTTTTGAAGGGCACACGTCCCTTGTGTCACAGTAGTATCTAGGCCTATAGTTTTGATGTGCGTGTATGCTGTAAGTACACTGCAATCAGAACCGGAAGCTGGTGGGTACCGTAAAGCCGCAGTCACACTACAACGAATTCGGATCGGATTCCGATCCGATTTTTGCGAGTTTTTATTAAAATCTTCTCCATCTCTGGTCAGAGAGAGACCAAAATTTGCCAACCAGTGTAAATATATGATTTGCATCAGAGGTCTATGAAAATAAAATGTTAACTGATTTTTTCGTGACGTCACACCGACAAACAGCTTTTATCGGACACGCATAGTCCGATAAAAGCTGTCTGTCGATGTGACGTCACGAAATACTTCGAATAAATTTAATTTTCGTAGTCCTGCGATAAAACTCATATAATTACACAGGTTGGCAAATTTGGGGTTCTTTCTGACCCGAAATGGAGAAGATTTTAATAAAAACTCACAAAAATCGGATCGGAATCCGATCCGATTTCCCAGTTTCCCCTTAGTGTTCCCATTACAATAAAATTCCAGACTGCTACACCAGACTCGGAAGAAGCAAAAGGATGTATTGGGATGAGATCAGCAACTCCTTGATTGCCCTCTTGTTTGAGCATTGAATTGTCGATAAAATTATTGGAGTTGGGAGTGAAAGACCGACAAATTTCACAATTGACCACAGGAGGCCGATTTAATGATGTAAGGGGATTGTGGGTGGGGAGAAATGGGAGAAATGGGGGACTTAAGAACAATAATGCCTCTCAAGCTGTTCAAAGGGAAGTAAAGCATAGGCATAGGAAGGTTTTTGAAAGTGAGGGGGCAGGAGTGAATGTCAGTGATCAGTGTCCTGGGGGAGGGGTCTAAAGGGAAGGGGTGTCCCCCTCCTCCCTGTAGAATTTCTTGATCATTTAAAGTGCCCTAAATGCAAAATGGTATAATTTAATTTCGTTTGAAGTATTTTATCCTTTTATACAGCACATACTATAATATGGAGTTGAAAATACATTGGCGTATTAAAAAAGCACATGTTGGCAGCATGCCATCTAAAGTGGGTGCTAAAGATTTCCCCCACCAATCAGAGTGCGGGGCGGTCGCCCCCGCTGCCCCTTCCCTACTCTTATGTTATAATGACGTAATAATCTAAGATGGGTGCTCCCTGTGTGCATAGAAACATAACATTTTTAAAGATATGAGATCATTGTAATGCATTCTTGTGGAAGATGTTTGTTTCAGTCGTCTTCGAGCTCATTGCTTCACCTGATCTGCACAACCCAAAACAAAACCAAGAAGGGAACAGTTGACCAGGACGGATTCTTCAGGCTTATATTTGACATTATATTTCGGTGTGAAAACTGGTCATTGCTTATTCCAGCCGGAGAGGCATTTTAAGAAGTGTTTGTGAATGTCTTAAGGAGGGGTAAATATATAAATAAACAATAGTCCTCCTTACCAACAAGCCTGTATCCTGAGCAACCAGAAGAGGTAAGGGGAAGGGCACATCAACACAGAAGGACCGCCGTCTTCGGGAGGATTTGAAGGGGTCCCCCCTTTGAAAAATTGTCTATAATGTAGGGTCTAATTAGCCAAATGATGTCATGTTTTCATTTGATGTTCCTTTAATTGTATTAAAGCTCTATGTTTCACATTAATGGCTACTGAGGGGGGCTTGGCCTGCTCCCTCGTTCCCCGTACTCTTTCCTGGCTACGTACTTGCCTACCAAGCCTTCATACTTTAAATGGGCAAACTATGCATGACAGTGGTACATTCAGAAGACCATATGATATTTTCAAAATATGTAGTTAACGCCCAATGTATTTGGTGGAGCGACTTTATGCGAAAAGAGCACAGGTAAAAGTTAAAACAGTATCACGGTTATGTTCAAGAATATGTTACAAAAGGTTCATTGAATAATTGATTATGCTTTGTGAAAACCGAATTTGTAGCTCTTCCTGAGTTCCACTACTATCACCTTATACTCGGACTCTTCTTCCAATCTCTTGATTTCTTTATTTTATTGAACCATTAAAGGCCGTCCTATGATTTCTGGAATTATTGAGCTGAGACACTTTAGTTCTTAGATCTTAGTATTTTTAAGGCAATTTTTTGCCGTTTTCACACACAGCTAAATAATGATAGGTTCTGAAAGAAAAACTTCGACCTGAAAATTAGTGGGGGCTTTGGCCCCTCTGCTTAGACGGCTCTGACCATTTACCGGTCCTGATTTTCTGCATACCTTTTATACTGGGTACCTTTTATGAGTTCAATTTCTTACCTTTAGCAGGACAGGTCAGAGAATACTGAGGTAAAAAGCGTGCTTAATTTGAAAAGGACGAGACCAGCTCTTAGTTCATAAGCCGATCTTTATTCTGAACTACGCTAACTTGTTCTCCCGCTCCTGTTTTCATCATTCTGTAGGTTTATAAGCATGCGCAATTCAATCTGCTACAACCTACATTCAGCTAGCTCTTTGTTAGTGCATAGGCTTCGATGATTCAAAGGACTTTCCAGTACGTGCAAAACTGAAAAAGAAGACCACTGAAAAAAGTAGACTGTAGGCGACATTCTGCTTAGAAACTTAAAATTTACTATCTTTTTGACTTTAACTTGAAATGCTTACATGAAGACGTTTTCGTTAAATTTTGATTAAATCTGATTTCCTGTATTGCATAAACACATTACAAGTGGGGACAATTACTTTTTCCACTATTTAACATCAGCTTTGGTACCACTCTAGACGTATTTGCAGGTACGTCTAAGTAATTATCGTTTCGTTTCCTTTAGGACTTTTGACACCGCAATATCTCCTGTTAGGTTTTTCTGGTTTTTTTGGTAAGATATTTTTGTTCTGTCTCCTCCTCTTCTGAGTTGTGAAATATAAGATATAGGTGGGTCCTTTGCCGTAACATCGGCTTCAAAGTAAATTTGTTCTACTTCATTGATATCTTCGACTCTGCATTCGCTGGGAGGTTTGGCATTACATGGAGGCTTAGGACAGGTAGAGATAGTGGCTGCTCCTGTATCATCTTGGAAATGTGACTGAAAAATACCAAATATCATTTTAGTTTTGCATACAGTATGTTCTAAAGCGTCGGTAATCTCTACGGTAACAGTAAGTATTATGTAGAAGGTGTGAATTCATGAATTAATTGTCGTAGGTTTTCCGTGCTTGAAATTTACCCAGCAGAGGTTAGGGGCTATCATGGACATTTACTCAAAGATGATGATTACGGGGACATGACGCTTTGTTTATGTGTTGAAGGGAGGGAATAATTTTGGTCCTTCGTCCTGCTATTCATTAGTCAGAGACTTTTTTGATCAACGAAAGAAAGGCGATTTTCCGTCCTCCATCTTTCGCAAGTGAACTAAATTAAGAAGTTGCATAACAAATCACACTTGCTGTCACTGATTCGTCTTTAAAAAGGTACGCACTTATGTAATTGTCCCTATTCCGCTGCTCTTGATTCCGATTACTGAATAAAGACTCAGCCGAAAATACAAATAAAATTATAACAAGTTAAAATAACATACAAAAAATAATATACGCAAAGTTAAATTTTACTTTCGTTTCTTTTGAAATCTAGCACACTGACAGCGCATCAGGTTGTCGTTTTGAACTGTATTTTCACGGGTAGTTTCGTCAAGTCTAGACAGGGCACTGTCTTCTCGGCACTGGTCTGCGGTAGAGGGCGTCATGGTAAATTGGTTCCCAAGAGTATCGATCTATCCATCCATCCATCTATCCGTTATCCATCCACATTATTACTTGTACAAGGGAGCTCCGTAACAGCTCCCTGCTTGTAACAGGGAGGTGTTCGGAAGAAGAAACAACGACCAAATCTGTCTTACAATATGTACTTGAAAGTGATTTAATTCTTTTCAGGCACTGTCATTTGGTCGATAGGTCTCATGGTTCCCATTGTTAGGTCTCTGTTGACTAAACTTTTAATAATGATCTCCTCCCATCTTTTCCAAGTAATCCCAAGGCAAAGGTCATTGCTTATACCATCCTTTTAAAGTGAGGTTTCCTTTCGCCAATTACCAACTTTAATAAAGATTTAGTAAAACGACTGGCAACAAACGGTTGAATAATGTACTTTAATTGTGCCCCCACGATTTTAATACGTAATCTGCTGGAAACATTGCATATAAGCCTATACATCTGTCTCAGTTTTTAGCAAATTTTCAGATCAGTGAGAAACATATTAGAAAAGTAAGTTGTAAAGAAATATTCTTAAATAACTTTAAATGAAATGATATTTATTGTAACGAATAACGACGAAACGTTGAAATTTCACATATTTGAATGACGACTGACAGAGAAAAATTTAAGAAGTTCAGCGTAAGGGGTGTGTCCAGGGCTGTAACATTAGTGTCCGGACTCGACACGATTCCGGACTCGAGTCCATTTTTCGTCGGACTCGGATCGACCCGGAATGGGAGGTCACGGAATCGGAATTGGTCCGGAATGGGCTCAGCTGGACTCAGAGCCCATTCCAATCGTCTACAAAAATGAAAGTTTCATTAATGTTACCTATGCAAACCTATTATTACTGAATAATTAAACGAGTGAATGGTTACATACAGTCAAATAAATAACAAGGTCAGCCAGAGTATGAAATTGACTCCTCAAAGGGCTCGTTTCGTCGTAAGTGTAAAGTCCCGGTCACACCAAGCAGAGATTCCGAATCCGATACTATAACGAATTACCGTTAGGCAGCGAACTGGTCACACCAACAACGAAATTCGTGCTGATTTTGAGAAGCCAGACAAACTATTAAGTACAGTGGGCCACAACGACGGATAATAAAACCCTGAGGACTATTCTACACAATCCCTGTAGTTTTCATACGGCTTTTTAAAATCACTAATCCCCTCTTTCAAGGATGAAATAAGGTCAACTATGATAAGGGTAACTTCCGACGCCATTTGAAAACTACATGGCCAGCTCTTGAGGCTAAGAACCTAGCCCAGATGCGAGCTACGTAGCCAGGGACTTGCAAGGGGAGGTCACATTTGTGACTGATATGGGGAGGGGTCTAAGGGGAGGGTGTGTTCCCCTCCCCTGTGAAAAATTTTTGAACAATTGAAGGTCCTTACATGCAGTCTTGTGCACGGTTTTGCCAGTTTCATCATTATCATATTATATCATATTATCAGCAGATTTTTTTCCTGTTTGAATTAAGAACATGTAGTAAAAATATTCAAACAGGAAAAAAATCTGCTGGTGATATGATATCACATGATAATGACGAAACTGGCAAAACGTTGCACCTTTTACATGTTCTTTTACATATTATACCAGAAACAAATATATAGTGCTCTTTTACAATATTTCCGGTGAATGATTCTAACTTCTTTATTGTCTGATGTATGGACTTTAATACATTTGACGAACATAACTGATGGACAATATAAACTTTCAGTATTTTGTAGCAGAATTACACATCGTCATCAGATTATACGGCTTCTAATGTTTAAAGAGAAATAAAAATCAATTACGCATAATTGCATAACATAGACCTAAATTCACCTAGTGCCCTTCATGTAGAATTACAGGGCAGATATCACAAAGGAGTGACACTCATAGAATGTTGCAGTTTCAAATATATCTGGTGATGTTTGAAACGATGCAGAATGTATGCATAGGCTCGGTACGTGAGCTTGTGTGTGACACCCATAGAAATAAAAGTAAGGGAGAATGACGTCAGCCGATCTGGACTGAAGCCATTGATTTGGCCAGTCTGTACGGCAACGGAGCACCTGCGCGTAATACAAATATCACGTCATTGCTTTTGCCCCAAGTATTGGCAAATAAACTACAAATTTTCAAGTTAGGAGTATAAAACAAAATACTTAAGGCACCATGACTTATTTCTGTTGTGAAAATTACTCCAAATCTTTCGAAAAACGCATAAAATAAACTATAACTTCTGCAGCAGAATGCACACTGTACGTACGGAGAGACATCAATCAACAGGTCTCTTGCCGTACAACGAAAGCGCCCTCACACTTTTCGTAGCTTCACCGGTTAAACATGCATGGATGCATTGTGTTAGCGCTCTCCCTTACTTTTATTTCTATGGTGACACCCAAATGCTATAGTGTCAGTGTCTTCAAGCAGTTTCTGTCGAAGTGATTGTAAATGCTGCTGTGTACGTGCGAAGACCGCATTTTTGATATTAGAGAGCGATGGTTGTGTCCAAATAAATGATTCTCTTCAAAATATTCCGCCCCAGTGGATATAATACATAGGCGTAGGAGCCCAATTTGATTTAGGGGGGCTGTAACGACTTGCCCGAAAAATGTGACCAACATTTTTCGCCCCCAAACTCTTCCTCCCCTTTGAGAAATCTTGCTAAGTTAAGGTGGCCTAGATGGGAAATGGAGCTATCCTTGAGAAAACGTTGGAACTGTACTATTACTTAAATAATGGTCAAGAAATGGAGTGCAAACCATGACGATTGCGAGAGAATAGCGCTGAAATTTTGCATTACATACATATCATTTCCATGACAAAACATCCATTCAGAACCTGCATCGAAACAGTTTAAATTCCTCATCGAAACCTATGTGCAAATTACAAGGCGATTCTTCTACCTGATGATTCGTACAAAGCTTCTAACTTTTTCTGCTGTGTTTCTCCGGATATTGTTATCAGAAGGTAGTGAGAGATAACAAGGACAACATTGAGGTAAGGTCTAAAGCGCGCAGAGCGAGCGAAATTTTGAAAGTTTGAGAACCATTTGTGATAGAACATGGTTAAATAGATCCATGACTCGGTCAAAAATACACCTCACCCTACCCCTACAAGAATAAAGCTTAAACGCCTGTGGGGTGAACCTATTGGGGGTGCGCTCTATTCCTTCATGCCGGTGCCACTGAGGTATAGAGCATAAACCGTGGCAATTGCGAGCGAGAGGGCCGAAATTTGAATTAGAACTGTTGTAGAGCCCATTACCGTTGAACAATCTGAATAAGATTGAGACGGTATTAAAGAATATTACAATAGGACCGAAGATTACTGTTCGCAAAACAGACGAAAATTTTGGTAATTTGGGAAGGAGTTTTGACAGAAAACTATTAAAATGCATCCACTATTCGTTTGAAAGACACCCCACCGTGCCCCCTGCTGTCAGAGAATGGAGATGTACCTATAACTTTCGGATAAATGCCAGTCTCGGCAAGAAAACTTATGTGTAATTTTATTTCCCTAATATAAAATGGTCGTACAGGCAGACAGGGGTGCGAAAATGTTGCATTAGGAATCATTACCATGACAAAAGTTGCATACACACTCTGCCGCCTGACATCTTCAGTTCCCAAAAATGCGTTTGCCACTTTCAAGGTGAATTTGATGCCTTGTCATCCAATTAGGGGATAAATGCGAGGGTGCCCGGTCTTAAATGTGATTTAGGACCGACGATGACGTCATCACAGAGGCTGAGCGGACCAAGGCGATAGCCGCTCCTTTCAAGTGGGATGGAGTTGGACCTGATCGTTACTGATTCGAGTTGTCAGGAAAATCTGGATAGGATTAGAAAACTTTGGGAGTATTTATTGCCCCCCCCCCCGGTCTACGTCCCGTCTACGATTATGATGGAATTAACAGAGGAAATGGAAAAAAATTATCCGTGGTTGTTAACGATGCTACTGTCTTGTGAAAAACTATTAGGAGTAATGATTGATAACCACCTGACTTGGAATGATCAGATTGACCACATTTATAGTGTTATGAACAATAGATTTGCCTTACTTAGACGCATAAGGCCGTATATTGACATCAGCACTCAAATTCTTTTCTAAAATAGTTACGTTCTCCCTATTTTCGATTATTGCAGTACTGTTTGGGAACTTCTAGTGTTGGAAATATTTCACGGCTATATCGCTTGCAAAACTGGCAGCTCGTATAATTTTAAATGCTTCTTTGGAAAACAGATCAAATGATCCTTTGAAAGCTCTTAACTGGAAGTCTATGTATACGAAGCTTCAAACAGTCTAACTCCACAGTACATTACTGATATGTTTAGGTTTTCTGTTGAGGTACATCATCGAGCTCTCAGATCGACATCAAGTAAAAATATCTTTTTAACAGGTGGGAGAACTGAATACCATAACAAAAAATCTCATGCATTGCAGCCAAAGAGTGGAATCAACTTTCAAATGAGTGTAAAAATGCCATTTCTTTCCCCGTTTATAAACGTCTATTGCAATCTGTGTTATAAGTTCTGTTTCTTTCTTTTAGTGGCTATTTCATTGATGATACCATCATTACTTTAGTTTAATTTGTAGACTTACATGCCTGTGGATGTTTTTATGAGTCTAAGTTCATATGTAGTTCCTGTCTTAATGTCCATTGAAGTCATGTTTTTGTGCTTTTACTTTTCTTTATCTCTGTTTTATCTTGCTATTCTTAATTCTTAAGTGTCTTATGTATTCTTCACCCTTTTTGTATACGTTTGGATGTATATTCTATTTTAATGTCCCTTTGAGTCATGTTTTGTGCTTTTATGTGGTCCTTATCTCCGTTTTTAATTTGTTTTGAGTCAATGCTCAATTTTTAAGTCTCCTATGTTTTGTTCGCCCTTTTTCTTGCCTAATCTTACTTTTCTTATTGTATTAATTTGTTACTTTTAAAGGGCCTCTGAGGAGATAAGCTGTTTCAGCTAACCGAGTTTACCCTTTTGAATCTTTAATTGAAATCTAAATAAATAAAAAGTAAGACAAATGTAGGCTACCTGCACTTACTTCCTTTAGGTCCGAGCGCTTTATTTCGTTCACATTGGGAAGCCATGCAGTTGTTTTATCCTACAGAATCGGGCTCTTCCACTAAAAAATCAGAGTATACCACAAACAGGCCTAGGCATACACAGTATACACAACATGCGTTCCATTTCTATGCTGTATGTTAGTATACAGTGTTTGCACAATGTAGTTGTACAACATTATGGCGGCTGGTCGTTTGTCGAGCGGAGAGAGACATGCTACGTCACATGTAAACAAAGGATCTCATGGGCTTAGAATTTTATCGTCTGGTTCTGTCTTGTGTTTTCACTTTTAAAACAATTCGCACGATAATGGGACAATCTTCGATTTGTTTAGTCCTTGGTGTGACCACTCTGTTGAAACTGTATGGTAACTACTTCTCTGCTAAAATCGTTAAAGTATCGGATTCGGAATCGTTGCTTGGTGTGACCGGGGCTTCATTCCCTTACAAAAATTCCTAGCACAATTACTGTAGAAATCCTGTAGGAAAGGCTCATTTCCTACAGGAAGTAAGCCATTTCCAGTAGGAATTATTAAATTCCTGTAGGAATTTCAAATTTCCTGCATAAGAATTTGCTATTTCCTACATAGGAAAGACCATTTCCTGTAGGAATTTGCCATTTCATGTAGGAAAATTGAAATTCCTACAGGAATTTCAATTTTCCTACATAGGAACTTGCTACTTTCCTATGTAGGAAATTCCCAACATACTGTCTACTTCATGCAATGGATGCATGAAAAGAAGTCCATTGTGACTGGTCAGTAAAGCCAATTGCGTCACAACAAAGGACTTTTGAAATGCTTCCTCTGTAGGTGCTGTATATGCTGTGTGAAGCCTTGAACTTGACTTGTATGTGTGTACTTAAGCAGTGTGGTATATTGCTTCAGTGTACTAACAGACTCCACAGTAGTAGCAGTACAGTGCAGGTTACTCTGTAGTTGCAGTGAAGGAAGGTTGTGCATTGGACACTCAGTGTTTATAATCTGGAGAAAATATTTTGTGTAGAACAGTTAAGGACTTTGAAGTATCCAAAAAGTGTCATGGAACCATTTGATTCTCTAGTTTGTTTCATTTGGATATTCAATTAAGAGACCATGGTAGAATCTGACATATATACTAGCTAACTGGAGCTCTAATTTTCTTTGGACCAAATTTTCTGTTCAAGTTGGACCATGCATATTACAACATTGTCAGGTTATGTTTTATTTTAAGCTGCAGTAGTAACAAGTGAATGCATGCATGCAGCTGTCTGAATGTGCTAGCTGATACATAAGAGGGATATGTTCATCTTTTCTCATCAAATTAAGTGGATGAAGGTTGTAGAGCTGTTATATTTTTAAAAGAAGTGCAAAAACTTACAAAATCAGCAATTTATCCTGCAGACATTCATTTGTCATCCTGTATCTTCAACTTAAATGGAATTATTTCAGCCTATTACTTTCTTTCTCAAAGGATGAGTGATCTCTTTCAGTGCTTTGAACTTACATAGCCATGGCACCATATGCACAGGCTCCCGACAGTCAGTACATGCTCATGCCATTAATTAATAGATGATGATGACTAAAAAAAGTCCCCCTCAATAAATGGAAGGGTCCCATGTGGGAAGCGATTTCCTATGTAGGAAAGTAATTTCCCATGTGGGAACCATTTCCTACAGGAAAACTGTTTCCTACAGGAACATGCCCAAAATCCTACAGAAATCCCACATACTGATTTCCTGTAGGAAATTATGTTGGGAATTTTTGTAAGGGTTGTAAAAAGTACAAAAGGCATTTGTATGAGGGGCTACACTGTCAACTGGCCTGACTCGGAATATTGGTCCAGAATTGGAGAACCTGGAAAGGATATTGGCTCAGATTGAGAGATTACTGGACTCGGAATTGGCCTGGAAGGGTGGCCACTGGAATCGGAATTGGCCAGGAATTTTGTTAGGTGGACTCCGGTACAGCCCTGGGTGTGTCTTCTCATCCTTATATTGACAATGCATCACTGATTCTAGTTAATCTAGTTATTGAAATACGGAGATGATAAGGCAAGATAACTTTCGGAAACGAGCATTGCTTCAGAGAGTCCAAAGAACGTTGGATTTCCTTCCTAACAGCTCCCTGCTTTTACCCTGTGAATTATTTATATGTAACTGGCTTTCAACGGTTTCTACAAAGGTAATGTTAGGAAGAGAGACTACATCTAAAATGACAAATTCCGGTGTAACAGCAAAAAGGAGACACTTTTACGAATCTGGCTAAACACAGACTTAAATTACCAAACATCTTTTATGGCCACGGGCATAGACGGATACGTTTGAAAGATATACGTAATTCTTTTAGTCCGTGGTGAATTAACCATAGGTGTCCTGACGTCACAAGATAAATACAATTAACAATATTGAAGGGTCATATGGAAACGAAGAGAGGTATTTCATGTGACGTCACTCGAATGAGATTGCCCGGCAGTTCTATAGGAACAGCACACGTGCAGGAAACGTATTTACGGCACACACGCACAGCATAACTGTGACAAAATGGACCCTTTTCCACACAGCCATTACAAAGGACTGTGAGGTAAGTTTTGGTATGGGTCGTTTTTGTCGATGGAATTTTACTGTTACGGAGGCTAAAAAAGACGCGTACCAAAGCTCTGTCCAACAGTCCTTTTGTAATTGTTATTTGGAAGGGTTCTTGAGACGATTGTCAGACAAAACGTCTAACAACCAAAGAGAAGCGTGATCATGTGATGTCGATGGAACTCCTCTATACCACAACATTGAGATTTATTTTCATTTGAACAAGAAGGTTTACAAAAAAGATTTTATCTTTCATCCAAATGCCAATTTCAACCTGATAAATTATATGTATGAATTATAACTCTTTCTAACCACAGCTAACTAAAACAAATGATCCTATTTTAGCTGTTACAATTAAATCATGTCTTTTCAACAGCTAGTAAAAGCAAGCAGGCATAACCTCCCTGGTCCACGAAGGTTAGTAGCCTATATCTTGGTCGTTCAACTCTAGCGTGTTCTCTCTTCTCCAACTCCACCTTCGTGATGTTAGATTCAGTACATATGCACTTGTACGCACTACCGCACTATAAGTGTTTTACCTTTCCGTGATTCCAATTAGCAATTATTACTTTATTACCTACTTTTCTCCCGTCTTTAACGTCCATAATATATCCAGGAAGTCGATTTATCATAAGTTTATGTTTGCTGCAGTCCCCGCCTCCTACTTCTTATACTATAAGTTGTATTTTGTATTTTAATTTCTTTCTTTCCTCTTTAACCTTACGTTACCTTTAGTTTGGCTCACTCCAGCAAAGCATTAAGCCTGACACAGTCTTCTCTCATTCGATGTTTTTGACCCCATCAAATAAAAGAGATTATTTGACTTTACAAAAATTAACCAGTGCCATCTATAAAATGCATCTATAAAAGCATCTATAAAAGCACTGAATAACGCCTCAACTCTAAGTGGAAACTTAACGTTTTTTAATTCGTTTTGTAAGGTTAATTACGAGCTCTTAGTAAGTAATTTACAAGTGAAACAGCTTACACCCCGTTAAAGGCGCTTGCTTTCATAATTCTGGTTCTTAAAATAAAGTTAAGCTGGGTGTACACTGTAAGATTTAGTCTTTTAAGGTGAATCTATATTTTACCGCAGTGAATCTACTACCTCTTACAAAAAAGGAACCCAGTGACATATTATTAGAGTCAAACTTTAAATGCAATTAAGCGCCACTTATGACTACAATCCTTTATAACAAAGTTAATAATGCTTTATAATAAGTACACTACAACTATTTTCAATTTTCATATGTATGAGGACTGTTATTTTGTGAATATCCAGCGTCAGCTCTACCCTTTAAAAAATCAAAAATATTAAAATAAGCCTACTTATCAATAGAACCTTCCACTGTAAATAACAGTTGCAATGAATTTTGTTGTACTTTCTCCTTCCCGAAAGCTCTAGCAAGAAAATACAGTGATTAACTTATAAAGCCTTCGCAGTCGAAGCTTATGGACATTTGTGATTGAACTGATTGTCCCTGCACCCTTTCAGTTCGGCAAAGTCATGCATACTAGCAGGCCAGGCTTA
Organism: Holothuria leucospilota; assembly: GCA_029531755.1. NCBI lineage: Eukaryota > Metazoa > Echinodermata > Holothuroidea > Aspidochirotida > Holothuriidae > Holothuria > Holothuria leucospilota. Next base: position 20,347,795 of record CM055983.1, read on the forward strand.
GCCATCTTTCTCAGGGTAGTGGTTGGGGGCCAAAGGAAAACTTTGTCCCCGTTTTGTTTATAGATTATGGTATTTATATATGAGTTCACACAAACGAAATAGTTATATATGCAATGTATGCATGCATGGTGACCATTTTTGGAATGTGTCAGTGCGAATCCCGCTGAAAAAAGGTATGTGATTATCAAGTGATGGATCAGTCGTAACTATCAGCAAAAATATTGGGACGAAAGGTATTTAGCCCCCTTATCATATTAAGTTGGGGCATTTGTCTTAACCCACCATTTTTCTCAATATTTAGTCAGAAAGAACGTGTTTTCCTACTTGCTACATACCCAACATTTTACAAAATCCATGGTACCGTACTCCGTACACGTACATATGTTAAAAGCCAAATTAAAGAAAAACGTTTAAAGTAAATATTTGTTTCCTCAGTGACTATTTTACCACGAGTTTAAGTGCTTCTGCGAGGACGTCGGCGGGATTTTTCCATGCCACTCAATGACAAACACCCTTAGAAAGCTAATCACATATTGGTTTAAATACAAGTAGCTAGCAAGATAATTGATAACTTTTTTCAGGTCCAACTTGTCTTGTATTTTTTGCCATTTTCGCCACCCTTAGCTTATCCAAGGAAAGTCTGTCCTTCCCATTCTGGCCACTCGAAAGCTTTCGATTCTTGCACACTGTAATGTACTCTTTATACTGCTGCATAAAAAAAATGTCTTCAACTTTCTTGATAGTTATTGTTCCTAGTAGTGACAAGAGATACAAAGTTATAAGGGACCGTGAAAATCTTTTAAAGGAATCTAAAGGAACGTTTAACATCTGCAAGGTTTCCTCGTTTGAACTTATGTAGATGTTTTTCTGAGAAGGGCGCACGTCCACCAAAATGACTGGGTATATGCTCGGTTCTCTTAACTAACGTTTGACCCAAAAATCCATCGTTCATTGTCTCTTAAGAAAATTAGGTATCAATTGGCAAATTGACATAAAAGCTTCTAGTTACTGATTAAATTTTCTCCCACCTCTCAGTAACCTCCCTGAAGTTCAATCCCCCCTCCGATCCACTTTTTTACTTTACTTGTTAAATTTTATTATATGAAAATTAAGATTTGAAGTTGCACCATCAAGGCAAGTAGGTGCACATAAAAGTTATCCAAACAAACACCCAAATACCGTCTTTTCAAAGCCTTTCCTCTTTAACTCCATAAAAGAGCTGAACGTTGGTCGTGCGATAATGCTTTTAATAGAACTGTACTCTTTAAATTATTCATGAATAACAAGGAATAAGCAGACATTTAGCAAGACAGAGAGCATAATATCTCAAAAAATAAGAATACTCAAACACTTATTTTGTAATTCTTAACTGATTTTCTACGCCCTTCATATCAATACATTTCTTACATATGGTAGCATTGAAAAGTAGCCTACATCCTTGCAAGACACGCGTTTTATTGCAGGGTAATAATGTATGCACGATTCACTTCATAACACTTCTCCAACCTTTTCTTTAAATGAACGCACCATGTTGGTTCGATCACAGATGTTGGAACCTTTTTTAAATAAACGCACCATGTTGGTACGATCACCTATTTGGATGTGTCCCATAGTCTTCATTTCTATAATAAATTAAGAGCATTAGACCCCACAGATAAACTTTTTTTTTTACTTATGCCATAATCTCATATCGCGCCGTGGTTTATTCGTGTAAAGCTGAGAAAATATCATATATCAGTTGTGTCGGCAACCGCAGACATAATAACATGCCTTCTCTTCTTCACATTGTTCGAGTTGCACTGTTTTGTTTATTACAAAATTTGTTAAAAACGTCCCTCGCTTTCTTTAAACAAAAAAGGATACCGTGATTAAATAATTTAATCATGTTTCAATTATCCAGTAGAATATACATGAGCAATAAATTTATTTTGAGTATGTGAAATTACTTGCAATTGACATGTAAGCAATGACATCTAAATCTTTCTCGTTACATATACATAAGTGCAACTATTATAATCTCTAACTAGTTACATTTTATCGTATATCACAAAGTGTATCAAGTGATGTTGTAGAAGCCCGGATGGTGTGCATTTTTCTCATAGAACATGTCAACGTTACGTTGGTGAGACTTTTGACCTTGAACCTGAACATGATAATTGATTTAAGAATCAATAACATGCTGACCATAGTCTCCCACCTGTCATGATTTATTCGGTTACGATTTTCAAATGAGTTGATTTTTTTTTGTATTTGACGCTCAATCAAACAGGGCGTATTTTGATATCTGTGTACATGAGACAATACCTCCCTGGAAGATTATACCAATATGGATAAGGATAACTGCATGATCCAATGTTGGGTCGGTTGTAGTTACAATACTGACAATTCTTGTACCACCAGCCAGCAGGATCAATAGCTGCACAGTGATAACTACTATCGGCGTCATTGTCCCTGTCAGGGGTACTGAAGAATTGGTTTCGATGACGATCCATTGCGTCATAACCTGAAGAAGAAACGAGATTTTTAATTGAAATCGTTTTATTGTAATGGCAATTAGGTATATTTTAGCCTAGTTTTACAAATATCATGTAAATACCATGTTCAAACGTTATCTGCTTATCAATTTGAAAATCAAGTACTTTGCATAACGTCCGCCTTTTATTTTCGCTTAGGCCCTACTTAGAATTGTTTTTTTTTATTAATTAGTATGCCTTAAAACACGGACTTGTTTTCTAAAAATATGCCTGGACACGCCACTTTACTTTGCCGGGTAATTAGTATGCAAGACCTGTATCACATTTCAAACAATGATCAAATCTAACTGGATAAATTTCCAATTTCGGAGTGATCTCTTTGAAAAAGGATTTAGTGTATTTTGTGTCATAGTAAAACAGACACAACGTTCACAGGGTCTAAGTTTAGATTTAGGGATGAAGTATGAAGGTTGCATTTAGTCATTGAAACTGTTACTTTGAGCCAGAAATTAGTAGAGGGTTACGCTATAGAAAATATGAACACCTTTCGTTAACTCCTATTTTCTTCGAAGAGCTGATTATATAGAATTTCATTGACAAACAACTTATTTTCGAAAGATGCTCAAACAGATTGTTGTACACCCAATTATTTTAGATGAGGGAATATCATATTCAGTGATGAATACCAGTGTTCCTAACAATCGACGACTTGTAGACCAGTTTATTTCTTTATCATGAGCTACACAAGTTTAATGACTGTAGCTACGATACAGCTAACGAGAATGTCATGTACTTTGAAAGAGGCATGTCAACAACTATGCCATGCTTACTACAGGGACGCTCGATGAGTGGTCCTTGACTGGGTCTTCATAGCAAGGTACGTTTTTTCTAACATGATCCTACGGCCCTGGTGACTAAAATGACCTTTCCAGTGAGTAAAACACCGATTTGATCTGAAATGTCTTACATTTAGGAGAAAAAAGACAGGAAACTATAGTTTATACATGCCACAGCATTTTCGATTCACTTACAGATGAGCGCAATACTCAATCTTGGTTAGAATAAGTGCAGTACTTCTATTTTTATACATATACATTGTAATCGGTAACTTTTGCTACTTTTGAACGAGAGATTATAAAGACTAATGGAGAACTGTGGTCGTTAAAGTTTAAGACCTAGAAACCACGCTGAGATAAATAACTATTGGAACATATTTTAAAGGGAATTTAAGGACTTATATTTCAACTGCATAATTATATTGTACCACAGAGGTTGAACATTGCATCAAGTATCTTCAAAATATATTCCGTTAATACGCTTTAAAAGAATCAAATGGTGGAAATACTTTAAGCCCACTTAATCTTAAGTATAGTCGACAATATCACGCAAGAGGTGGGACAGCAAACTAAACCGCCCAAATAGGTGAAGGGTTGCAAAACGTTGGGGTCTTGGGGAAAAATACCAAATGAAAACTTTATGTAAAGAAACCGGAAACTTCTGTATTTCTGTTTGAAAGAAATTTAAAAAAATACGGTTTTCATTGACAAAAATTTAAGAACTTTGTGTTGGAAGAAAATTTTAAATGTTTGCTAAAGAGCATTTGAAAATATGTTTTTTTTTAAAGAATCTGCACTCCTTGAGAGCAAGGGGAAAAGGAAGAAAGGATAACAAACTTACTAATTCTTATAAAAGCTCCCCGACAAAAATGGAAAATTTCCCCAACGAGAAAGGGGTATGGTCTACAAGCCATCCCCACCCAGCCAAATATTGTAGTACCAGGCTCTATGCCTCTTAATTTGAGAGGCATATTTGGCTTTTATATTCGAAGAAATGTGAAGTTTACTGGTACACTGTTAAAATATTTTACTCGCTTGCAGTACTTGCTGAATCATAAACGCCTAGCTCCATCTGATATTTAGAATCTTCATTTTTTATTCGAAAAAGGCTGTATTTAGCAAAGTATGCATTTTCATCCAAGTTTATCATATCCATTCGTAGTTCATAGTTCTTCTGATTGGTGATATAGTGCATTTTATCGTTACCAAGCCATAACTCGTGGTCAAGAATGCCAAATCCATTTTTGTATTCGTCCCAGTTTTGTTCAAAGTTTACGGAGCCATTTATACGTCTTTGTAAAACCTGTTGAAGATAAATCAAATAATAAGTACAAAAAAGACCGTATAAATTATGTCTTGTAAAGCACATGTTAAAATACCCTTTTGAGCTGCTTCAATTCATAGCCAGAGATGGTACTGACGGAAAACGAGAGAGCTCTTAGGAAAGAGGCTATTTTTAGGAGGCGAAATACACTAAACTGAAGGGGAGCTCTTATGAAGGAGGGTATTTCCTTATTGGGCGAAAAACACTTAAATGAATTGAGTAACCATATTTTTTATTTAATGGAAGGCGAGAATATTTAGGGGCACCGCCCTCCCCATTGGGTTTGATACAAGATGATCGTTACCGTCCATCCTCCGCCATCAATGCTCATATTGCAAGGAACCTTAAATGGTTCTCCAGTCCATCCTGATGGACGAATAGTGTAGACGCCATCATCTCTACGACCAGTCTGGTATGCATGATAACAGTCGGTGTAAATTTGTGTTTCCTGGACTGGCTCACATGTAGAATTCTGGGCAACTGTATTGGGAGGGCAAAGCGTGATCACAGAACCTGCGTAAAATAAAAAACAAAATAAAGGTGTTCAAAAGACTGCTTCGACCCCATTATGTTGACTGTTTGACTGCAACGGTCGGAATGCTACTAATGTTTGATACTTACATACTGATTAATTTAAGTATCACAAGTCACATCGTTGTAACAAAGGAACATAGCTTTTCGATTGTCATGCAGCAATTCTGTTGATGTAGCAAAATTGTAGACTAGTACACACATGATTTTTCGGGTAACACTTAAGTTTACTTTTAAATATACTTACTTTCATTACCACTGAACTCTCCAACAGAGGTTAGTGAAAAGCTACCCCACTCGTCGGTGATACAAAAGTTATTGTATTTAATGTAAAAAGATGAGCCATTAGATAACATCATGTCAATGCGAAGTTCGTAAACCTCTTGATTTATAATGTAAGATAGCTTTTCATTTCCTAGCCAGAACTCAGTAGAGAGGAAGCCAAAACCTTTTCTGTATTCTTCCCAGTTTCGATTAAAAGAAACAGAACCATCTATTCGTCGCTGCACAACCTGAAGTGAATAAATAAAAGTCAAAAAGAAACAACGAATTAAAAAGAACACATTACAAAGTTATACTTGTAGATCTGTCTAACTCTTCCATCATCCCCTACTTTAATTTCACACCGGGGAGGTACTTGCATCCTTGCTGATAACCATTGAACTAGAGGTATCAAGCTTCTATGCATGAAAGGGGTGTCCTCCATGTCTTGTCTTGCTAAATTGAAACTTATTTCACTTTTGTAGCCAATAATTTTTCAAGCAAGTTTCAAATAAATACTTTAACATATTTTTGATACTCATTCGACTTACACATCCCCCTGAACATATAATTAAACTTAATATAAAGCAATTGAGAAATTTAGTCATCAGCCTTCAAATACTCATAACTAATAAAAGTGACGGTAGGAACCGATATCCTAATACCTTAACTTACCATCCAACCACCAGAATCTAAATCGTGGTTGCAGAAAACTTCGAAAGGCTCTGAATATCCATCTGGTTTGATTAGATATACTCCGCTTGAAATCGAGGAGGAGCATTCATTCAGTACGTCCTTGCAGTCTTTTGGGTATTCGGGCCGTTGGTAGAAGAAGTAAGACGACCCTTTAAAATAGTTGTTAAGAACTAAAGACTTTCATTACTTTTCCTTTACTGTAATTGTTTCTACAGTTGCTAAGTTAAACTGATAAGAGGATACTGTTTACAAGAAGACTTACGTTATTTTCCACATTGCAACTCCACTATAGTAAATATCTACAATCTACAAATGACTTTTCTGTTCATCAAAAGTTAATCGAACAAGTCGTCTTGATTCTGTCAGTCAAATAATAAATATTCTTTAATTTTTTTGTAGACACGTGATAGAAGAACTCACCTTGGTTTATGGTCGTGTCACCTTGCGTCTGTATAAAATGAAAGACAGTGCTGTGATTAACATTAAACCTTTATTTTGCTCGACTTATGATTATCCCCAAGTCATTGCCAAAAATATACATAAATTTTAAACTAAAACCGTACATCTTTCATTGTTATTTGTGTGCTGTCCTATAGATTAACTATCGAACCATTTAAAAGTTATCATAATTGAACACTAAAGTGAGATTTAAAAACCGTTAAGTTCATCAAAATGAAGTTAAGGAGAATTTGTTGTAAAAGAGGCTTGACCAGGAACTGGCGAAAGCCTGAATTTTCACAACAATGCATAAACATTTGCTAATACAATTACAGTACAAGTAAATTCAAGAGACCGCGTTTCCTAGTTGTCGCGCCTTTTAATGTCATCGTCATTGCCCGTTGTTGGTTTCTTTAGTACGATACTCAAAGATTGGTCTATGGGTAGCCCTTTTTAAATCATAACGTTACAAAATAACAAAAGCAACCCCCCTAAAAGATTACAGCACTTTTTGGCAGTTACACGCAACGAGGCGCCACATTTAATGGATTGCAGTCCATCTTGCCATCTCCACCCAGCGAGTGAAATATCTTTTCAATGAGGGTTTCTTCAACCTTCATATAGCCCAGTGTTATGTTACCCTTTTGCGGAAGTGCACCATACTTTTCCTGCACCTGTGCTGGCTTCACTTACAACACCAGTACAACATGAACGTTACAAAGGAGCACATTTTTGGCGCATTTTCACAAGACTTCAAAGTTTAGCTACTTTGAGTGACAGAAAAAGTTGCTATGGAATATGGCAGTATCTGCAGCATGACAACATTTAACACTTTTGTAGGCGCATGTGGTTGTTTAGAAAGGGAATATGCCCCTTCATTGGCCTTTTTCCTAGCGAAACGTAAAGTTAAGTGACAGCCAGTATCTCCATCATAATAGGCCTACCAATCATTATTTTTCAATAATGAAACGGTATTCAAAGGACAGATGCTGTCAAAACTTCATTTTGCGAGTACACAAGCAATCATAACATTTTATGGTCAGAGCAAAACCATTTCTCTATGACTAGGTTTCGAATCTTTAAAACGAAAAGGTGACTGATTTTCTTCCTGAGTGCGTTGCCATTGCAAAAGACACGCCATTCTAAGCCTCATGCTATACAAACAGAATTAAGATTTAAGTATCCAGTATAAGAACCAGTGGCCCGCTCAGGGTTTGGTGATGGGTGTGGGGAACTACAGATGTTGTCGTAATGCCACCTCAGTTAAACCCCCCAAAAAAGTCTGCGTAAATTGTACCTTTTTGTGCCCCTGCGATTGTACACAACAGTGTGGGATCCTTCCTTTGTCACTGCGTAAATGTGCCGTCCTAGGGGAGGGGTATAAGGGGAGGGGTTAACTCTCTTTTTCGAGAAAGTTTTGTTAATTTAAGGTTGGGTAGATGCAAAATGGTGCCATCTTTTGGATTTTTGTTTAGAACTGATCATATATGGCTGCAAAATGTCCATAATTAAGTGAAGTCTAATTTTTGGTTAGGTGAAGGAGGAAAGTATTTTGTCTAAGGGAAGGATACTGTTGTCAAGAAACCTCCTGAAGCCCCCTTTTGGCTACTTTACAGCCTTCTATTCGGGGAAAGTTTTAACGCAGAAATACTTACGTGCAGTCCACAGAAACATTCTTGAACTATTACGAAAATTTTGCTTTGCTTCATTTTGCAATATAAAAGGGTATCTAAGACTTGCAGACATGCACCGGTATAGGGCTTCCTGGAAGTTCTGGATTAACTATGTAAAATGGGGCACTGACATGATGCTTACTACCTCACATCCAAATGATACTATAGAGCATGACGCCGAAAACTTAACAAATATCATATTTTTACTAATTTTGAACAAAAATCTAGACAAACACCTTCCAACAATGGGGAATGTAGAGGGAGTGCGAGTACAGGTGTAGGGTGATATTAGACTTCCCTAATAGGTATAACAAAAGGGGTGAAGAACTATCAAGCGGGTGTCTGAATGCATTTTCGTCGAAAGAGATTTAACAATCACAATCTATACCGATAAAGGCTGAGCCCGAAGTGCTAGGTAAAACCTTTGAAAAACGTGTAACGTCAAATACGTACTTTCAACCTTCCACATCATGCTTCAAAATAGATTGAAAGATCCCAAATCGATGCGAAGCCCCTACAGATCTGTTTTTCGCAAGAGTGTTGTGATCAGAATAGTTCCATGTAGTACCGATATTTCCTGAGTAATGGTCATGAAGTGTAAACCGTGACGAATAAGAGCGAAACGCGCAGAGATTTTTCTTTCAATAAGATATCTATGTCAAATCTGCAGTCAAGCTCTGCATCGAGACACTTTCAATTCCCCAACAAACCTACATGTCAATCAAAAAAATAGTTTTTTTTTTTACCTGGGAATCGTAAACAGATTCAAATATTTGCTGCTGTACTTCTCCCGGCGTTGGTATCGGAAGATATTGATAATAAGAACAACATTTAGCTAAGGTTTGAAACGCGCTGAGCGGGCAAATATTTTGATAATTTGAGAGGGATTTGCTAAAAGTTCTGATAAAAAAGATTACAATAGACCCATCACTGGGTCGAAAACACATCTCACCCTACCCCCTCCTGAAATCTATAGCTTAAACGCCTTTTGGGATCATTTTAAAAAAAATTCGGAAATTTTTGCAGAAATCGATTTTGTGACAAGCGTTTCCTGCCCCGTGCCGGCGCCACTGATACGAAGAAGCTATGACACTGGTTAAATACACGATTTAATATACTTTTATATCATTTAGGAACTTAGCCTAATACGCCTAAAACGTCTTTCAATTTTAAACTCCATGTTTCCAAAACTCAGCCTCGAAGAAAACTGTGTTTAACGCTTGTCAGAGCATTCAAGACGCTCTTAGATGGAGGAAAAGAAAATTGGAGGGTTGAGATAAGCAAGATGAGAATCTGGATTACTTTAATAAAATTCATAGTTCATCAAACTATTCGATATTTTTCTGACAGATCTATGAATTTACGAAGGTAGCAAAACCCATCTATAACATTTAACGGTACCAACTGAGGAAAAGTTTGCTTTTCCCAGATTAACTGATTAGACGGTCTGCTTGATTTATGAGCAAGACTCCCTGTCTCTTTCTAAAATTGTGCTGGTCAGCCTTCAAGATTTGGTAGATATTATGGCGATTAAGACTACACGTTAAATACAAAGAAGACTAAATTATGATCCCGTTTCTAACTTTAAAAGTTAATTTCGGTAGCGATATGAGTAGATAAGAAAGGACTAAGTAGTGACACTAATGGGGAAAGGACTCATTGATTAGTGACAGTAATGGAAATGGATGTTTTATCAAGAATTGCGCCGGCTGCATTTGTTTGTAATAAAACGCAGACCTCGTCTGTTGAATGGACTTACTTAAACTGGTTTTGTTGCATATTGTGTTTTCTGCCTTAAATGAGGTTTCCATGATCTCGTTCTTGTTACTAAATGTTTGCACATTTTACCAGACATGAGTAAAAAGAGAATTTAAGTAAACCCCTATTCTTTATACGTGTTGTGTTACACACAGCATTGATCCTATAGATTTTGCAGAAACAATGGAAAGGAAACAGCGGTTTATACCGTGAATGTAAGAATTTTATTACATTTTTTATTTCCGATTGGTCTTATTGATTTGTTAACAAAGGCCTGTTAAGAAAATGATGGGAGATGCTCTTGTGTCTGTGTTGCAATAAGGAAGAGTCTTTAAGTTTTGAGGTAAAAGTTTGTAGATTTTAAGATCCGCGTTTTAGGCTAATTTCACATGCAAAAAATTAAAGCTCAAAATCAAATTTGAAATTGTCTGTACAGATTGAGGTGTGTGTCGGTATTCTTATAGCTTTTATTTGGTACAGACATGTAGAAAAATGTGCAACGCTTGAAATAATTTAGAAGATTCACGTATGGAAGAACTGTTTTCAGCTTTTGTTCATGACTACATGTTATGTTAGTGTGTTATCATACTACTTCCAATTTTTAATGGTTACCAACAAAAGCTCATCAATTCAAAATCGTTGCAATACAAATCTGGGTTCCTACTCCAAGATAAAATTGAAACACCTTGAAAGAGATGTAAGCATTCCCTTGTACTAAGACCAGTCTTTCAATGGAGATACCAAACTATCAACGAAATGTAAAATGTTAAAAAGTTTAATATACTTACAATTTGAGCTGAATTCCAAAAGATACACGTTGTACATAGTACAAAGTAATATTGAAACAGGCGATGCAGAAGAGACATGTTGTTTAGCAAACCTGTTCACTGAATAACTGAGACTATAGGAATAATCCAGTATACATCATCGGCAGACGTCTCTGAATGATTACGGAAGACTACGGAGAACCCCGGACAAAACTTGTGGCATGATTCTCAGGCACTGTTTTACTTGAGTTCTGCTTAGTGCTTGTGCGTAAAGACGATTTAAGGTATCCTGAGCAGGACAGATTTGTAGTCAATCCGTTTTTATAAAGTGGCTATCTTCTGTTCTTCATTAAAGCAATACTTTATCGTTCATTGTACTGCAGATAGTATGGCACTACTCAAACCGACAATCAATGTTTAAATTCCATTTAAAAATGACGAGGAATCAACTTTTTTAAAGTCATCGTTTAAATAACGATTCTCTGATATCACTTACTTAATCCCACTATAGATGTAAATTTTAGCTTTGCTTTCGACATTTAAATGCGACTCTTCAAATTATTTCATTTAATATTGACTAGCGTTGACTTTTCTACCCATATCTTAGCCTCCTCTTCGCTGTTGTTCTTTGTGGTATGTCTTCTTTCGTGTAACTTCACTTTTGCGTATTCTCTGCACTTCGGTTGCATGGTTATTGGTCCACAAGAAAATGTAATTTGCCAATGTTTCTTCAAGACCTACTGGATCTAAAGGGTCAAATTTTTAAACTCTTACCCAAAAATGGGGTAAGTTTTTGCTGAATTTCATCTTAAAACATTAGCTGTAGCTCTAAAATGTCATCATTTTTCCTAGTAGTTGTCTTTCATGATATATCAGAGGATGAATATTACATAAAGGTAAACCAAGGAGTTATCTTACATTACTTTAACAAATCAGAGACACATAGACTTCATCATGATTAAAGAAAACAGTACAGATATTAACAGTACAATAAAGTGATTCAAATTGAAATGGCTGTTTTTCAGTTACCGCCAATTTTATATAAAAATGTAAAATAAAAAAGACTGTACACTAGCAGTAATATACTACCATACCAAATAAATGTTTGAAATCTCATACTTTACTGTACTTTACATTCCTAATCTTTTTCACCTGTTTACTTTGAAATAGATTACATAAACGAAAGAAATTTATCTGTTTATATATACAATAAATGGTAAAACAAAAAGAATATCAAAATGGTTAACCGTCTTCCTTTATCCTGCAAAAATCGCACTTTCGCTCTGTGATATTAGACTATTAGATGGGGGTGACAACCTTGTTGGTCAGAGAAAATGTTTTTCATCATATTTAATCTTTTGTTTTTAACAAGCTACAGTATATGGCAACCTAACTACCACGACTTGCAAAGCAAAAGGTATATATTACGAATGCTTCATGTTATCTGTATAACGTACAATTAACTTCGTTTTATGTACTGGTTTTTACTTAAAGTTGCAGCACTAAGTGGACGCTTTAATATGTCAGTCAAGTAGTAATGGAGGTTCTAGCGTTGCAGTTCTAGAAATTCAATAGAATTGTAATTCACGGTGTGATCTCTTTTTAGATGATACCAGGTAGCCGCACAGCATGCTTTTACAGACGAAAACGGTGTAAAAACTGAGAAACGAAACAAGAGGAGATCCATTTCGTCCAATTTACTTCACAAACTACAGAAGAGAAATTTTTGGAGCCATTTCTAAATTGGGTTTTTTTTTTGTCTCCTTTCTTTCTTCCCTTCTCTTTACTCCGTCTTTCTTTTCTTTCTCTTTTTCTCATCTGTCTGTTGTTTGTTTTGCTTATTTTCCTTTTCCTTTGTATTTTTGTTTCTAGTTGGTTTGCTTTGTATAACCTTTGCTTCCTTCAGATCTCTTATGCTTTTCTGTAGTAGTTATTGTGAATTTAAAATTTGTGTGTGTATCTCGTGAAATGTGAAAATAAACATAACGAATAGTGTAAAACCAGCTGATCAGACGAACGGATTAAAAGAATTGTCTGTCACTAAATCTCTCGTTGTCGAAGTTTGCCCAACAATTTGATTTGGGACAAAGCATAGACCTTACGCTCAGTTCCACATGGTTTAGAATAGAAAGGGTAACAACTGCTCGCACTTGGCATCAAAGTCATCCATTCTTACTTTGCCCTTTCTTTGTCGGTAATTAATGCTCAATTAACTCGAAAAGCCTGCAACTGTTGCATACTTGATTGTGTATCCATCATATAAGTTTTACATGAACGAGACTTCCAAAACGGATGCAATGCCCAGGCAGACAGAATTACTATGTCATAAATAGCAGTTCGTCCAATCAATGATGCAAAACAAATACATACACTCATATTCTAACGAAACAATGGGTTTATTGTTACGAAATACCAGCCTGATGGCAGGACTAAAGCCAGCCGTACACTACACGACTTTGCACACCGCAACTCAACTCGATCGTCGGATCTCCAACAGTCGTATAGTGTGCATGAGTTTACGACTGCGACTGAAAGTTTTAGGACCAGTTTTAAGTCGCGCCGACTTCAGTCGGGAAGAACCAACATGTTCGTTCTTCCCGACTGAAGTCGGCGCGACTAAAAACTGATCTTAAAACTACCAAACGCAGTCTTAAACTCTTGCACACCTCATGACTGTTGGCGAACCGACGATCGAGTTGGGTTGCGGTGTGCAAAGTCGTGTAGTGTACGGCTGGCTTAAGATGTGAAGGCCAATCTGGCAGATAGCACTCTTTACGTTCGCAGCACGTCAGGATCCTAAGATGACTTTGCGTAAGGAGGGGGGGGGGGCGAGGAGGTAAAGCAGCACCAAAATGTCTCTCCAGTTGATAGCAGAGAATATTAAGTGACATTTAGTGCACGGTGCTAGTCTCATGGCCTGTGGTGGGGCTCAAGTGGAACACCCTGGTAAGAGCCACGAGCAGAATTTCCCGGACATTCAGGGGTATTTACAAAATTTTGGGTATTGCAAAGAAGCACTGATTTCAACTAGAAGAGTTTCAAAGCGTGCACCGTCAGATGACTTGAAAACGAGTGACGGTGTAATCATTGAAACTCTTCTAGTTCTATGGAATCCAGTCTTGGAAGCCTTTCTATTTATTTGAGCATTGAATAATCTATAAAGTTTTTAAAGTTGCAATGGACAGAACCACAAATTTCATAATTTGACCACACATTTGTATACCACAGGAGACCGATTTAATGATGTAAGTGGATTTTGGGTGGGGAGAAATGGGGGGCTTAATAACAAAAATGCCGCTCAAGCTGTTCAAAGCGAAGTAAAGCATAGGCATAGGAAGGTTTTTGAAAGTGAGGAGGCAAGAGTGAATGTTAGTGACCAGTGTCCTAGGGGAGGGGTCTATTGAAATTTTTTGATCATTTAAAGTGCCCTAAATGCAAAATGGTGCAATTTCCTTTGAAGTAATTTTTCTTTTTAAATAGCGCATGATATGATGATGGAGTTGAAAGTACATTGGCATATTTAAAAAGCATATTTCGGCAGCATGTCATTCAAAGTGGGTGGGGGCGAAAGATTTCCTTCACCAATCAGAGTGCGGGGGAGGTCGCTCCCCCTGCTCCCTTTCCTACTCCTATGATATAATGACGTAATAATCTAAGATGGGTGCGTCCTGTGTGCACAGAAACAGCATTTTTGAAGACATTTTAGAATGTTTTGCTTTGTTTTGCATAACAAAGGTTATCCATCATGGTAGAAGACCATCCGTTTTTCTCCTCTCATCTTCACTTTGCCTTTACAGTCCTTGGGTTGACATATATTTCCTTGGACAAACTGTACAAACCGTAAAGGGCACTGTACAAATAGTTAATGGGAAGGATGAATGGAAAAATACTGATTTACACAAGTTATCCCAAAAGATGTAATAATGAGACAACTCTCTACAACTTGGGCTCGCAAAGTGAGTCAAAATTTGCAATTTAAGTCACTACAGTAAAAATTTGCTTCATTTTTCATTGCGATGGTAATCTTTGGAACCATCAAAATAATCATACAGAGTATTTTGGTGCCACATTTGTAAAATTTGGGTTAGGTTTATTCGGGTAGGCTTTCCCCTTTCTTAAAATTGGGGACCATACACCCGATGTCCACCTCAGGATTTCCACTTATGATTATGGTGTTACGACATTTGCAGCATCATATTCAGTCATATCTCAATGATAAGCCTACATTTCTAAAAATCCCTGGTTTTCGGAAACTCGGGGGACTTTTAATATTACTATGTATGAATTTGAAAATATGTTTCATTAATTAATTACCTTGAAAAATTTCACACAACTTTAAAATTTAAGAGGATATCGTCCATTTCTTACGATTCCCAAAATTTCGTGACGCGAGCAAATAAATTTCCCTTCAGCCTTTGCCCCCCCCCCTTCTCCTTTACCCCTTTACCCACGAAACCTCCTGTACACCTTTGTCTGCATATCTAGTGACATTCGCTGTGTGGTTCATCTGTTTTGACAATTGTTTTATCACACATTTGTGTGGCCGTATATCCATTATTGAAATTTAAATATCGCCACGCTATGAGTCTGTAGTCTCCGTGGACATGTCATTTCAGTTTTCAGTGTCTTCATTCATTGTAGCGCCCTCTACCAAAGAATTCTTTGAATGTAAGAAGACCGTATATACTTTTACTAAAATTTACGAGGTTTCTCATAAGTAAAAGCGAAATTCACAATGACACTTTGGTGTTCAGCTGTCAGCGTGATAGTTTTTATAACAACAAAGAGAGCGAAATTTTTATGTTGAATCAATTTTGTTTAAAAGCACTCGTGCCTGTTTATCTTTTAATCTTTGACAGTGTAATTATTGTTCGTCAACTGACTCAGTGAGTCAGTATCGAGGTAAACGGAAAACGTTTGATTGACACACAAAGTTTTCATGTAGAAAGCACACTACCGAATAAAGATTTCTACACAAATATATTACATGTCTTCATTACTTATAGTTTGAGAATAAAATACCAAACAAATTGTCATGAGAGTGCGTATGTATAGTCTGTACAACCGTTTCACCACCTAACAAAGATTCAGCCTCGTCTTTTGACGCAGTTGCACATACACCACGCTCATGGCATTCAATTTATACCACAAATGTACATACTACCTGCACCTTTACTAACCCCTGTTTTCATAAACCCGGCTAGTCCATGATTCACCATGCACTTCCACTTCATGGACGGATTTATAAGCTTGGTTTGGCCACGATCCCTTCCCCCCTCGATTAGCAACATTTATAATTAAACTATCACTAAAAGTTGGCTTAAAGGTCCTACAATTTCTCCCCAAACAAATTTAGGAATATGACCGTATTTGTAAATACAATTGGTGACTGCACTTTGATTGACATTATTTCGAACAAGATTGCTTCGCTCTGGTTGGTCAATGATGACTTGCGCAGTTACTTGTGTTCTCAGTTGCTCAAACAGAGTATATTGTGTGGATATGGCCTTGAGCATTTTAACCTCAGTGCAAGCTATCGGAGATTTTCCTCGCGATTGTACTCAGTCAGGCATTTCATTTTAACTGGAGGAGGGGCTAGAAGTAAAGTTAGTGAGAGAAATCTTCATTGTCTTGGGCCCTTTTGTAAGGTCTTTAAGCTTTAAGCTCAATACGGTATATTTCCTGTAGAATCTTGGAGGCCATGCATGCTTTAGCTTTGTTTCATTGCAGTTTTCACAGCATTCTTTGACATATTTACGGTGTGCGAACCAGTATCCAGGGTTTACTACTATGCATATTACATTACATAGCTTTGCTCTCCTCGAAACTGCATTTTACTTCCTTCTTTCTTCTGTTTGCTTTATTTGACAAGAAAGTGAAATTTCGATTTTATGTTTACATTTCCTTCAAAAACCACATGACCTCAAAACTGCGTAGCATATTAAATAACTTGGTTCAAGAAACTCTGGGACAAAAAGAGTACTAGTTTCATACATGAAGATTAAAATGAATTGTAAAAGATTTCTACATAACTGGCTCTTCTAGTAATGAGTTTCTTTAAAACCCCACCACACATAAAAAGTGATAAGTAAACAACTAACATATTTCTTCATAGAGTACTGACTTTCTGCCCATACTTCTTATAAACCAAACAATGAAGTGGTAATTGCATTCTCTAAAAAGATAAAGAGTTTTGTACATGCCATGTCCCTTTTTTATTTCATGTTGTATTGACTACACTAACAAAAGCTCTTTTTCAAATCCCATCATTCTATCGTCAAAGTGGGGTATAGTACGTCATCAACCTCATCGCTTAAGGCGTTGCAAATTCAGAGATCATTGTAATGCATTTTTATGGAAGATGTTTGTTTCAGTCGTCTTCGAGCTCATTGCTTCACCTGATCTTCACAACCCAAAACAAAACTAAGAAGGTAACAACTGACCAGGATAAATTCTTCAGGTTTATATTTGACATTCGAAGTGAAAGTTGGTCGATGCTTATGCCAGCCGGAGAGGCATTTTAAGAAGTGTTTGTTAATGTCTTAAGCAGGTGTATATTTCTGGATATAAACAATAGTCCTCCTTACCAAAAGGCTGCATCCTGAGCAACCAGAAGAGGGAAGGGGGAGGGGCATATCAACGCCGAAGGATCACCGTCTTCGGGAGGATTTGAAGGGGTACCCCTCCCCTGTGAGAAATTGTGTTTAATGCAGGGTCTAATCAGCCAAATGGTGTCATGTTTTCAAACTTTGTTTCTTTAATTGTATTAAACTTCTGTGTTTCACATTATTAGCTATGGAGGGGGGGGGGGGGCTTGCTCCCTCGTTCCCTGTTCTCTTTCCTGGCTACGGGCTTGCCTACCAAGCCTTTACACTTTAAAGGTGATCAGTCGTCTTGAAATATTCTTTGTGACGTCAGCCTTTTCTTGACATGTTTCTGCAGTCGTCACTGTTCAAGGATACACCGTACCGATTAGCTATACCATGCTTGTACGGTGTATCCTTGAACAGTGACGACTGCAGAAACATGTCAAGAAAAGGCTGACGTCACAAAGAATATTTCAAGACGACTGATCACCTTTAAATGATGAAACTATGCATTACAGTGGTACATTCAGAAGGCCATATGATATATTACATTTTCAAAACATGTAGTCAAAGCACAATGTTTTTGGTGGAGCGACTTTCACAGGTAAGAGTTAAAACGGTATCACGGTTACGTTCAAGAATATGTTACCAAAGGTTCATTGAATAATTGATTATGCTTAGTGAAAACCGAATTTGTAGCTTTTCAGTTCCACTGCTATCACCTTATACTCGGACTCTTCTTGCAATCTCTTGATTTCGTATATTTCATTGAACCATTAAAAGCCGTCATATGGTTTCTGAAATTACGGAGCTGAGACACCGTAGTTCTTAGATCTTGGTATTTTTAAGGCAATTTTTGCTGTTCTCAGGCACAGCTAAATGATACTGGTTTTGGAACAAAACTTCGACCTGAAAATTACTGGGGGCTTTGACCTCTCGTCTTAGACGGCTCTGATTATTTGCCAGTCCTGATTTTCTGTGCATACCTTTTGTATTGGGTACTTCTTATGAGTTCAATTTCATAACTTTAGTAAAATAGGTCAGAGAATACTGAGTTAAAAAGCGTGCTAAATTTTAAAAGGACGAGACTAGCTCTTAGTATCTTTTTGACTTTAAACTGAAATGCTCACATGATGACGTTTTCCTTAAATTTTGATTAAATCTGATTTCCTATATTGCATAAACACATTACAAGTGGGGACAATTACTTTAAAGGCTAAGGTGGAGTATTTCTCGACTATTTAACACCAGCTTTGATACCACTCTAGACGTATTTGCAGGTACGTCTAAGTAATTATCGTTTCGTTTCTTTGGTACTTTTGACACCGCAATATCTCCTATTAGGTTTTTCTGGCTTTTTAATAGGAGATTTTTGTTCTGTCTCCTCCTCTGCTGAGTTGTGTTCCTGTACAGAAATATAAGATATAGGTGGGTCCTTTGTCGTAACATCGGCTTCAAAGTAAATTTGTTCTACTTCATTGGTATCTTCGACTCTGCATTCGCTGGGAGGTTTGGCATTATTTGGAGGCTTAGGACAGGTAGAGATAGTGGCTGGTCCTGTATCATCTTGCAAATGTGACTGAAAAATACAAAATATTATTTTAGTTCTACGTATCTTGTTAAGCGTCGGTAAGCTCAACTGTAACAGGTAGGTAAAATGTATGAACTCATAAATAATTGCCGTATGTAAGTTTTTCGTGCTTGAGATTAACCCACCCCAGGTTATCATAGAACTTTACTCAAGGGTGACGATCATTGGGACATGATGCTCTATTTATGTGCTTGAAGTGAGGGAATAATTTTGGTACTTCGCTTTGTTACTGATTAGCCAGAGGCTATTTTGATTAATCAAGAAAGGTTATTTTCCGCCTATCTTTTTCAAGTGGATGACACATTTGACCACAATGTGCACACGTGCAAAACTGCATAAACGTTTACGTAAGAGTAGCCTACACGAATGAGCATATGGACACGTATATATCACTGTATCCCCATTTACCCACCCCACTTAATCTCCTAAATAATTCCTCTGTGGACCCTTGCACCAAATTATCAAAAACTGCGAGGTATGTAGGCTGTGTGTACTATTTACAGATTACAACTTAATGTTACATTTCTTATATTTTTGTCATTTATATCGCTTCGGAAAACATTGAAAACAGATGATACTACAAATTAGACGATTATGTACCGCAGTTCCTGGAATAATGACTTGTATAATTAATCCCTGTGAAGTACACTTCTGTTAAATTATGATATCTCCCTAAACTCGTCAAAAAAGTGTTATTAGGTTTCACTTTCAGGTAGTGTAACAGAACTCGTGCTTTTAACATTGACACACGATTCATTGTCAAATGGCACCATGCACTTGAAGACACTACAAAGTCAGAATGTATGATAGGCATACCTTTGTGAGAACGTCTCATTATAGAGACCAGGGAGTTGCTCCCCTTGTATACTAGACCTTATAAAATGGCGTTATCACCCTCTTAAAATCCATAATATCCATAGAAGATACGGCACTACTAGGTGTACAAAAGTGTGTACATGGGGAGTGGGTGTCCTTTAGGCATAATTCGATTTTCATGACATTGTGACGTCATGTCCATAGACCTCCCTGAGTTGTGTTAACTGGAGGACGCACGTCAATGCGGAATATACGTCGAAACTGGAGCCGACTTGAGAGGTCACGTGATGAAGGTTAGCTTACTCAAGTCGATTCCGCCATCATAGAAACCGTAATTTCGATTAGCTGCTCTCAGCTTTCATTTGTCGTCTGCCAACTGCATTGCAATGCACTAGTACAGTGCCTATACGTACCTACTGGGCATTACATAACATGCAATCGTATGCATGCTGGGCGACAATAGACTACATGTTATACGTACATAAAGCTTTGCTAGACTGCAGCAATATCTCTTGGCGTCAGTAGTCACGAGGGGTTATCGACAACTTGGATCACATTTCCTCAACTGACTATAACGTTAGGCCTACAACATGAATCTCGACGACCGTACCGAGTATATGGTTGTCCAAAAATACAGTTGTTACTGTAGTGAACCGACTTGAGTAAGCTAGCCTACATCACGAACCATACCTTTCCATGAAGGCGTCAAAACATTATTGTGGAATGAAGATCCTTCATAGCATATAGTTCACTGATAGGCCTACGGTCTATGGAGTTGTAGACGATTTGCTGATTTACCAGCATAAATTCTAGCCAAGGAAGATTCTTGAAATATATTAGCCTACATCTGGCTTAGAAAGGGAGGTTCCATTTACATGCTGGACACAAAATGAATGAAGTTGGTTGTCAATGCATTTAGCTTACATATTCATCATGGCTGATGGTCAAAACTCTTCATTTTAAAAAATGCAATACAACATTGATTATGCGACCTAACTGCCAATTTAACTTACCATTAGCTCTTCCATTGTAGATGACTGATTACAACATTTCATTCTACAACATGAAAAGCTTGCTCCTATGATGGAAAAAGTCATTCCGTTGCCGTGTGCAAAAATTAAAACAACGTAACCGGTGAACCGAAAAAATGTCTTCGCTGTAAGGTCACCTTTATTTTCCTCTACCTTTAAGAAAAAGAGAAAAACGTTGTCACAGACTGTAGTAGTAATAATAGTAATAATAAATAATACGTTTATTTTATATACCGATTTACATAACACATTTCAAACCGGTTTACAAAGAAAAACAAGTAGACATGATAAAGCATAAAATTGAACCAAGTGAAATCACTAAAGAAGACAAAAGAAGTAAAAAGGAGACAAAATACCTAAAATTTAAAACGCTAAATTACAATATTAAATTTGAAAACATAATAAAATTGCAAAGAACTAACAATTAAAAACATTACTAAAAAGAAAAGTTTTCAAATAAACTTTAAAAGAACTAACACAGCATTGTTTTTAAGGATTCTTGTAGTTTGTTGAATAAACTTGGGTCCATTACTTTTAAATTTCTTTTCCCATAAAATACCGTCCCATCATTGATACCCCTGGTGTAAGATTTGCTAAGGAGAAACATACTACATGATCTTGAGGTACGAGTCGGTTGATAAATTAATTATTTAGATAGGAGGGGGCTAAGCCATTAATTATCTTGTAAGTCATTAAAGCACTTTATTCTTCTTTCTATAGGTAACCATAAAATATTTGTGACACTATCAAACTTGGATCTACGAGTGATAATTCTTGCAGCCTCATTTTGGATTAATTGTAATTTTTAAGATCAACGTCATGGACTCCTGGTAGCAAATTGTTGCAATAGTCAGTTTTGGAGTAACAAAAGCGTGGATTATTTTTGCGTTGAATTTTGGTCAGGATATTTGCGGATTTTTCAAATTTTATAGCGTTAGATGATTTTCAAAATAAAGCCAAGATTTCTTACACAGGACGTCGTATTAACTGTGGAATCATCATTTTGAAGACTTCGAGGGCACCCACCCTGCGAAAAAAACGAGAGCTAAATAATGCAACTTCAGTTTTTGAGTCATTCAACAAAAGCAAATTGTCCAGTCCCTCCAGGTGCGTAGCCAAGGGGGGGGGCAAAGGGGGCAGCAGCCTTGTACATAGTTTTGGTATTTTTAATGTTTATTTTTACAGTATTGTAGTGTTTCCCCTAGTTATATGCGGTAAATAGGCGTGCAGGAAGTACCATTTCCATTTGGGGCAAGATTTTCTTGCACTTTGCGCCAACCCACGGTGGCGCAAAGCGCTGAGAGTCTGTCTATGGGCTCTGCCCTCCCCCTTAACAAATTCCCGGCTACGCCCCTGTGTCCCTCATCTACATCCTGGTGTCATCAATACATAATATTCCAGATTTGTGACCACATCAGAGGCGCAGCTACTGGTGACGTATAATTAAGTATATCGTCCGCATTCAACATTTGTGACAGACCATACTTGGCGAGGATATCTTCCAACGGGGCTGTGTACAATATAAGGGGCTAAACAAGAGTCCTGTGGAACGCCGCAGGCGAGGGAATTAGAACTAGACTCAAAACTGTCGATGAGTATAATCTGAGTTCTACCGGCTAGGTAAGACTGGAACCAGTTTAACACAACTCCGGAACACCGAAACGAGTATTAAGTCTATTGAACAAGATACCGTGGTCTATTGCGTCGAACATAGAACTTAAATCCCATAATACAAGTAGGACATATTCCTTACGATCAAGAGCAGAGACAATGTCAGGGAAAACTTTCAATAAAGCAGAAAATTTCTCGCTGTATGCTGATTGACATTTAGCATAGAGAGGTGACGGGACAGATGATCATTTAGAGTCGTCACAGCTTATCTCTCGATAGATATTAAAAGGATAGGAAGATTCGAAACAGGTCTGCAGTTACCAAGTACCGGTACTCCCGGATCTGCACTTGGTTTCTTAATGAGGGGTCGAACAACGTCGTGTTTGAGTTCATCCGGGACGAGTCCACTTGTGAAACAAACGTCAAACAACTTAAGGAAGAAAGGCGCCAGTTGATCAATGCATTGGCGTAACAAAGTTGGACGAAGTAGATCCAAAGAGCGTGATTTTTTGACAATGCTCAAAACAGAACTCTTGACGTTATCGATGGAGAATTAAAGGAAGTTTTCTAGAAGTTTTCTAACTTTCTGAAACCATTTTTCTGCCGAGAGTGGCTGTGGTATAATTGAATTACGTGATATGGCCACTTTCTCTGCGAAGAAGTTAGGAAATGCGTCAGGAAGTCTTTCCAGAGGAATGGTGAAGGGTTATGTTGATGACGTAATTTTTTTCGCCAATCATGATATCGACAATGTTAAACAACTTCTTGGTATCCGCAGAGTCAATCATATCACGGTGACATCTCGCTTTAGCATCATAGATAACTTTCGTGTACAATCCACGCTCCGCCAAAAGATTTGAATGTGAAACCGTAAAATGTGCTTCACCAGTTTTCTCTCGACTCGGCACAG
Source organism: Holothuria leucospilota (assembly GCA_029531755.1). Classification (NCBI taxonomy): domain Eukaryota; kingdom Metazoa; phylum Echinodermata; class Holothuroidea; order Aspidochirotida; family Holothuriidae; genus Holothuria; species Holothuria leucospilota. The sequence continues at coordinate 20,371,099 of CM055983.1, forward strand.
CTTCTTTCGGGCATCCGACAGCCGAGCTGTTTTTCATACCAAGGAGCGCGAGGTCGATCCATGTTACCTTCGACTTGATGGGAGATAATTTTTAAGAGCATTGTTCACAACAGAATTGTAATGTTCAAGCAATGTATTCGTGTCGGCATCTTCACTTATGTCACTGAGGGGTAAAAGTCTGCACTTAAAATGTTAGAGGGATAGGTTAGCAAAATTCCTCTTTTTGGCATCTTTTGTGTTGTTGGGTGGTTTGAAATCACTGACTCAAGCAAAATATCTGTGTGGTCAGATGGTAATAGACGATTAACATTCACAGACGAAATCAGGTTACATTCATTCCTTGTGATAACGACGTCAAGGGTATGACCTCCATCATGAGTGGAAGAGCGCACATGCTAAGTCAGTCCAACCATGGAGCTACCACACGGAGCTCTATGGTCCAACTAGGGACGAGAGCAAGTCATCAGAGAGCTTGCGGGTGTCCAACGACTAGCATGAGAAGTTGACCAGGTCGGGTAAGAATATCTTCTAAGAAAGTTCGAAATTCACCCAAGAAGACAGTATAGTTGTTGTTCTGTATTTCTTTGAGTACGGTGGGCGAAAAACGACAAGTTAAATGACTGGATCACGTGACAAAACATCGGCATCAAGGTATTCGAAACTAGTAAAATCCTGTTGCTTTTCAATCTCCACTTTCGAATTTGAGAAGGATAATATTGCCGCACCACCCCCGCCTCTCCGGTATTTCCTTAGGCGATGATAAAACGGTAAGCCGCTTTAACTCGAGCTGATTTCACCAATTATGGGATTTGTATGTGACTTAGTCCAAGTTTCTCTGATTACATACAATTCCAACTTGTTGTCAATGACTGATGACGTCATTGCCCCAATTTTTCCAGCAGAACAGTCTTTTAATACCTGAGTGTGCCATTTCAATATGGTAAATTAACGTCAGCCATTATGCGGGGGGGGGGGGCATTAACTTGAATTCTTTTGCTTAAATCTGTACATAAATGCTGGTGGCAAGCGATCTAGCGTTCCATAGTCCTACATTCAATGACAGCTTCAAATGAAAGGCTGGGATTATACTGCTGGTATCAGATATAGCGTTCTTTGTTCTTGCTGCACTTTTGATGCCCAGTAATTTATTGATCCGTCAAACATATTAACCACAGTTTCAACGCTAGACTTTAATCATTGCTAAATGCACCCAACGAATCATGGGAACTAGGAGTAGGCCTATAAACGTTAGAGTAGTGACGTCAGCGCTAATGTTTATACTCCAAGTTCCATGATTCCTTAGGTGATTTAGCAATGATTGAAGTCTGCTTATGGTTCTCTTCATGTGTGAGTGTATAGCGTGAGTGTGACCTTTGCCGGCTTTACAGCCACGAGGACGAATAAGCCTATCCATGTACTTTGCTGCATTGAGTCATTGGCGGATCAATACTAGTGTTCCTCACAGTGGAAGGAGACTGCTCCTACATAGGATAGGTAGGATAGGTTTAAAAGCTATGGTCACAGAGTTGTTGACTTGCACTTGTTGACTTGGACTCGAGTTTGACTCGAGTAACTATTTTCCTGACTTGTGACTTGACTTGCGATTTTCGTATTTACTTGTGACTTGACTTGGACTTGCATTGATTTACTGGTGACTTGACTTGGACTTGCAACAAATGACTTGTCGCCAACGCAAGTCAGAAGCATTATTTAGATTGCCAATTTTGGTTTAACCAGTAAGTTGCTATTTAGCAACTCCCTGGTTTAACTAACTCGCTCCCGATCCCCTTCTCGCTCTGCCGCGGCATGCCCAGACCGCAAAAGTGTACGCGACATTTACCTACACAAACCACTACACAGTACAGTACTCATATTGTACCATAACGTACGCAAACATGCGCCAGCCGGTTATGCATCATTGCTACCAGTGGTAATACTTTTCCTGTATGCAAGTAGTAAAGTTTGGGGCGATATAAGTGTTGGTTTCGGAAACAGAATTTGAAGTGTCGTGTGTTCGGTAAATAAGTGCCAATGTCACGAAGGCACCTTTGTTTTTGTAAGTCCTTGGTTTTGATGTGAGGTGAAAATGGAAACTAAAAACCAATGATGGTGTGGATTTCTTAGGTTAAGGTGAGAGGTGTTAACATCAGTCCTCGAAACTAATTTCGGAAACAATTTTTAGATATAATTCTCTGAGTGATTGCGCCGAATTAGGTTCCTCCCCAAAAGAGTTGACTAGTTCTCGTTGAAGTCATGGCGATTTTTAAAGAGACCCAAATGTCGTAAAGTCTCACCTTTAAAAGAGCCCTTGAAACAACTCTCGGGGTGGCAAGAGTTACGTGATAAATATTGGAAAGTCTCACTTGATTTCGAGTAAGGTACAGGTATCAAGGTAATTTGATCTGTCCAGTAACCGGAGGGGACATTTGAGATCCAGGCCACTACTCCTTGGCTTGGCCCTTTGCTCTGCGGGCATACCCCGGCCCCTGTGCAATAGCATACTTTCAAAGCCCCCCCCCCCCCCGCGTGATTTGCCGCCTGCTTTCCAATTCTAGTTACGAGCCTAAATTTGATTCTGCGAACTTCGATTGAAGATACTGATGTCAAAATAATTAATTTCTGAGTATGATGATTCAAAAGTGAATTTCAAGGTAAGATGTATGGTGTTAATATGGTTCATAAAGGTTTTTAGTTCAGATTCAGAATCTTCAAAAAAGAGAAGGATATCATCCCTATATCTCAAGCAGAGGATGATATGCTTAGAAAGGGGTACTATTTTATTTGATGATTTCAACGTGATATCGGTGATTTCGGGTGAAGATTCCGAGCCCATTCATTGCCACGCCTACTGTTTGTAGGAAGTAGGTATAGTGTTAAAGTTTGAGGCAATTGCGCTTCAATGAGCTCTAAAATTCTGGTATAGAGTAAATGTCGTTGTCGGATTTCGCGAATGCATCGGTGCATGCGCGTTAATCGCTTCATATACTGCGGGATGTTGGTGTACATAACGACTACATCAAGTGTAACCAATAAAACATGATCGGGTAATTTTAGATTTTGACTTAGATCAAGGATGTGATTGGTATCCTTCACATAGATTCTGTAGGTTGTTGTTGAACCAGTGGAAGGTGAAAAAATAGTCTAAAAATTTCGATATTTGCTGGATATACAGGTCCTCCGCAGCCAAAGATTATGGGTCTACAAAAAAAAAAAAAACTTTTGAACGTATTATAATCGGGTGGCTTTTTGTGGACTGTTGGTAGAAGGTAGAAAAGTGGTGTACGGATAGTGTGTTACTGAAATTGAAATAGTCAAATATGTCTTTGGTAATTTCTTTCATTTGAAAGAGGTGATAGGCGAGAGATTTGACCAGGGAAATGGTTTCCATGGTCATAATTGATGCATTAAGTTGATGGTACTACCGTGCGATAATTGCCTAAGCGCTTCTGTTTTATAGCCACTCTTATTAATACTTGCGATACCTCTGCCTTTATCAAATTTCTTAATGACAATTGTGTTTTCATTACGTAGTGAAAGTATAGCAGAGCGTTAGATCTTGGATATGTTGATTCCTCCAAAGTGAATGGGAATTTTATACAAGAATGCCCTTTTTGTATTGTAGAGGTAGTCCTCTAAAGAAGCACATGGGGTAACTCTCGAGCCCAGTGACGTAGCCATGCAGGAGGCCTGAGGGGGCCTAGACCCCCAAACTTTCCTCACAAACCCCCCTAAAAGTTTCAAGGCTATGTGTTAAATGTCTAAACATGACTGACGGATTAGGTCTATCATTTAAATCCCCCTCTCCCCGCCCATTACGCGGCGTTAATAGCCTGGGTTTAATGCGATGATGATTAACAAAATCCTTGATCACTAAAATTCTCATCTCAACTTTGTTTACACCTTACTTTGAAATTCGAATTGGTTCCAATTGTAAAGCAAATTTACAGGTAGCTTAAACATGGTCACAGACCCCAAACACTCAGAGCTTTGCCATTGGATGTGAGTGGGTATCACCTCAGGACATTTCTAGGCTTATGACGCTTACAGAGGTCACATGGTGGTCAATGTATTTTCCTGCTAATTGGAATGTTCCCTTGAATCTATGACTACATTTGAGATGATGTCAACACATGGTCCTTAATACCGAAAAACCCACCAGCTTCCAGAGTCTATGGCCCAAAGGTAGGGCGTCATTGTTGGGGCTGGTTCAGAATAGGGCAGACAATGGCATGGCCCAGTGTCCCCCGCTCACAGCCTGGGGGCCTGACAGGTAAAATATCACATTGCTTTCGGTTATCCCTTTGCGAATTTGATGGAAAAGAGTAGAGTTACAGACAAAGCCTGGTCCTTTTGAGCGCGTCTTCGCGTGTCAGGTTTTCTTTCTTTCTTTTTTCTCGTGTTATAAGAAGCTACAACCAGAAACACCCTAAGACACAGCTGAGCCCATGTGGGCTCCGCTTATGAACTCCGCCATGTCAACACTGCTGGACACTGCTAACGTTCCGATGATCGATGCACTGTTCCTCCCAATGAAAAACATACGGAGTTTGCCCACACAACGTTACCTATCTGGTGATGGATATATGCTTCAATATTATGACTTTGATACCGTTAACAGTGAGAACCCCAGGAGCTTCTCCCTGTGATCCCCACGGATCGAGCTCCGTTCCTGAACCCAAGCGGTAAGGGGAACGCCCGCTCCGCGAAGGAAAATAGAAAAACAGTTAGAAAATGGGAAAGGGGGGGGGGGAGGAGGGCCCGAATGAAAAATGTAAAACGTCAAAAAGTGGGGAGTTGATACAGGGTTTAAGGTGAGGTGCCATGCATAAAATTTGCTTTTCAGTCTTCGACGCCAACCCTAACAATTTACTGTACACCCCCAGTGTAAAAAGTCTGGACATGCCACTGCCCTAGGCTTCCAGGTTGAGGGTAGAAGGAACTTATGGTAAGGTCGGGAAAATATATCATGCACAAAATATTTTACTCTGATGGTGCAGGTTAGATGTCTAATAGCTTGGAGCAGAGAGTACCTTTTAGGGGCAGATGGTATAAATCCTGAGCCTTTACCCAGTAATAATACTTTCAGGTCCGACAGGGTATGTGTCGATAGGTTCCTCATATATAAAAGCAATAACATACCATGCTATAGCTTGTTACCAGGCAAGGTCACATTTCAAATATTGAACTAATACATTTTTAGGCTTCCTGATAGCATACCCCTATTTTGAAATATCCCACCCATATTTGGTACCCAACTCTACAATTTTCACCATTTTCCCCATATATCGAAACTTTTCATGCAAACACGTCACTCAGTTTTTGGAGAGTCTGCCATTTTCTTCTATTATTTATGGTGACTTGTGACTTGACTTGTGGTCAAGTCCAAATGACTTGACTTGCTACTCCTTGACTTGTGACTTAACTTGACTTGGAGCTGGGGCATATGACTTGTGACTTACTTGGATTTGCCAACATTGACTTGTGACTTGACTTGGACTTGCAAAAATTGACTTGTCACCATCTCTGGCTATGGAGTCTGAAGCAAGAATCAACTTGAAGTTCAAAATCTATTTGAACAATATGCACATATACCAACCAGTCGGTCGTTAAGGAAACACCATTTGACACATCCTTGATAAAAGCAACTACATGTAAAAATCCAACCGAGTTTCATCACCGCCACCAATAAATAGTACCGCATAAGAGACTGTATAATAGGCCAACGCTTATGATTATTAAAATTCTACCTTTCAGTTGCAGCAAATTGATGCAAGCAAGCCTATTTCTTCTCAACTCAGAGAAATCTATTTTTCACTGATAAAGATGGTTCCAATCTTATCTTTGTTTACACTTCTCTCAAAGCTAGTGGGATTCTGCCCTTCCCTTAGAAACTGACTTGATGTGAGCAATAATACTATCAAAACATTAAATGTACAATGTCTACAATTCCAGTGTCAAATTTACTGTTGATAAAAATGCGAATTATTCCACACCTGTATTTGTAGCTTTCATCACGGTTTGTTCTAGGAACGTTCAGTCAACTAGTACTCTTTTTAATTCAACCTCACATTCTGCCGCTAACAGCCTTTCACAAAAAAAAAAAAAAAAAACAAAAAAAAAAAAAACAAACAAAATTCAAGTGTCTCAAAAGCCTTATTTCACTTACCGAGTCACCGCTGCACAGGGCAAAATAGTAGAACATAATGATAATGCCAGATGCTGAAACCACACAGGAAAATATGGAAAACCCAATGTAGAGTGGTATCTGTAACTAGGTAACAAAATGTAAACAGGCATGTTACCATTGTTGTCAAGATATTACGGCTGGTCTCTTGGCACTCCTACGGTGTAATATATGGAATTTCATAATTATTTTCCAGGCTTGATTCTTGATACGAAAGAAAGCCTGTTGTTATTTTGGTCAACGGTAGTTTCCGTGATTATAATTTTAGTATTATCACTGTGTATCAAAATGTAGGCAAACGCCTTACAATTGTACTTTACACGGTAGAAATTTAATTCAAAATTATTACATTATATGAACACGGTTCTCCTCAAAATAAAGAAAATGGTTTTTAAGTTTGCAAGGATAAATAGATGGCAACTATTTTATTCATAAGTCTACCGGTAGAAAAGTAGATATGTTCACCATTATCCATTATATATGTATCTTTTCATAATTTTGATCTTTCACTTTTCAAAACTGACTTCATTATCATAGAAATTTTAGACCTGGCTATCTGTTTTTACATACAAAGAAGGAATCTTATCTATTTTTTTTTTTTTTTTTTGAAACCGTTATCCCTTTTTATGATGTTGAAGTACCTTGATTCTGCTAACACGCCCACATTATCACAATGTGTTTATAAGGTTACATCCAAACGCGGGGAGTATTTTTGACAAGAAGACTTAACTTGAAAGATGGTCACAAGATATAGGAAATTTGAAAGATCAGATGATAGACCCATAAACACCTTCACTCAAAATAAGGAAAAAATCATTAGCTAAGATAACACCAGAGAAAGCAAAGAAAATTAGTCTTTCATCGCAATCATCTTGCTCCTTGGTTCAATGCTTGATACACAGATTTTATCTCTATTTTAACAAAGAGCTCTTATTTAATTGTGGAAAATTAAGACAGGTTTGAAAATTTATTTACCTCTTTCATTTTATTACTTCCATAAGCACCGAGCACACCAGTGGCAATGTAGATCTAGCGAGCAAAAAGGTAGATACTACTCATCAGTTTAAGTACCCATCAAATAGGAACCGTACCAGTACTAGCTGTACAAAACTCGTACCCGTATTCATAATTCAGAAATAAAAATAGAATCAATGGTAGTTAATAAAATTTGAATAACTTTTGGACTTCTTTCAGGGCTTCTTAGAGAAGTCAAGCCATCTCAAAGTACTTCTATAGCAGTAATTCTCAAACTTTCTGAGGATGAAGACTAAATGCATAGAATAGTTTGAGGTCGAGGGCCGCGGGGAGGACCCCAGGCTTAGAGAGAGGACACTCGAGAATGAAATCCATACTTAAGGGGTCCCTCAGCTGTATCTATGGCAGAGCCTCAGAGGTACCAATGTTTCATAGGAAGTAGATCCTTCAGAGGACAATCTACCTTAACAGCGTCTTACCGGAGCAACCCTACCTAAGCCCTACCATAGTTTAGGCTGAGGTGAGAAAATGCGGCTTTCCAGACGTCTTAGATCGCCCGAAATCGCGCTTTAAACCACAAATTTGTGTCTACAATTACAGGCGGCGATAGGATTTTCCCGACAACAAGCGTCAAGCTCCCTAACACGGGAGGGTGGGGGGCAAACCGAGTCCCTACAAAGGTGACGCGTTGCTGAAAGGACGGGCGATGCAAAAGTTTTGTGCCGCAAAGGGCGCCGCAATTTTGAAGCTTCCATTGAAGAATCTGCTTTCCTTACTGCCTTTAAGAACAAAACTAAGAAAGTTGTCAGTGCCGCTGGTCGATGTCGGGGGATTACTTCTTTCTCGTACCTATTAAGGCAGGCTGACGAAAATGGAATTTCCCTGAGGGTGCAGCCTTCCCCGACAGGGCTCATATCCCCTCCCCCCCCCCTTCCCGTCTACAGTTCTGCTTCTAGCACTCGTGGGTCACCAGTATGATCGTTTAGATGTTTATTAGGTTTGCGGTAAAAGAGAAACACATAATTGGAAGTTCCAAAACTAAGTAGGAAAACTGCACCCTGAAAGGGATGAATTCACGACGGTCGCACTTATCCTGTGCCAGTAAACTCTTACAGTTATCCTAAAACGCGGTCATCAGAGAAAGGGGGCTGAGGTCGACGGCTGCATCCCAAAAGTCGGGAAAAGATTCTTTTTCATTTAACAGAATGGTGGAAAGGGAGAACGCAGATAAAAAATCGCAAATGCAGATGATGCCACTTAGAAATTGCATTTGATTTTGTTTCTACATGTTTATTGAAAGATGACTTTCAGAGATTTTAATTTCAGCAATCAATCAACACACGTTCAACACAATGTGTTTTTGAACCTTACCTAAAAATTAGATTTCAAGGATATTTTTGCTACAAACCTTGTCACTATAAATAGACGCACTAAGCAAATTTTTCACTGCATAACTGTATGCCACCGTGTACAAAAAAAAAAACTGGTACAAAAAACAAAATAACCAATCTTGGCTAGATATGACTGAACAAGGAATATACCGTACAGTCTGCTAAGAAAGTAACCTAGCACCACTTTAGGGGAACACAGTTGGAAGGAGCAAAGTAATCACTTCAAAATACATAATTGAAAATACATGTCAGTATGGATTATTAGCCCTTATTACAACTTTGCCACGTTTTCCTTGTCGAATGTGACTTTTTTAAAAAAGCGTAAAATCAAGTCAGGGGCAGCACTGACAGGGCCAGGGCCCAGGGGCCGCGTTTGAGTATCACTGTTCTATAGGATACTTTATCGGTAATTCATTTGTGTTTTTTAAAAACGTATCTTTCAGAACAGCACTGTAGAGCCGAATCTCTATAAGTTTTAAGTGTAAATAAAGATGAGCTCAATATAGCCCATAATAAACAAGATTTAACATTATTTTAGCTGGCACAATAATTTAATTGCGATTTGATTACCTACATAATGGTGTGATAAAGTTTATAACAACTGTCAAACACGTTTAAATACGACTGGTCGTTATGGTTGACATTGAGAAAAATGTTGATAATCAGATAATACTTACCACACCACTCCACATTCCGAAGCTTGAATTATCTATCTCTCTGCAATTCTTGGAATATGGCCCGTCGATTGGACCTCTCGAACATATCATTGTAATTATGCCACTAACAGTAGACACAATACCAATAATTAGTTGCCCAACAGCACACCATTTCTGACTAGAAAGAATAGTCTGTTGTTTATGTTTCGTTTTGTTTTCTATTTGGTCAAGGAAACTCAGTCGTAAAGCATTGTCTGCCACTTTGTATGAGCCTCGAAGGTCATTCATCTGATGAAGAGAATGCATCATATTGTTCATTTCAGTGTTAATTTTATCATTTTCACTATCATACCTATAACCTGAAGTGTGACTTATACAATGTCCAAGAGAGTGATAAATTCAAATTACCTCGTCGGCAAAACATGGAATTAATTACGCAACTTGTACAAACTCAAAGCGCATCCTGGGAAATTTGTAAGTGTTAAATGCGTGTTTATTACAGTTAATAAATTGAATCACCTGTTTCCATGTAGCATGTCACAACTTTCTTTAAAAAGAAAATTTAAGTTATTTGACATAAAAATGTGACATATGCTTACAAACAACGACAAATTCCCCCTCTCAATGTTAAAAAACCCTTGAAGGGACGAACTGATAATTAAAAATAAGTAGACCACATTAGTCTTTCCCCCAGTATTCCATATAATTCACCTGATGAGCTCTGCTATGAGTTTAATGTATGTAGTATATTTATTGTAGATAATTTGTACATATGTGGTAAATACCACTGTTTTTCCTTTGAAATAATAACACGTAATTGTAGGCAGAGCGGATAAAGCTAATGCGAGGCCTGTAGCATATGTTATAAAGGCGGCCCCATATTAAAAAAAAACTACGGTAACTCTACAAGATCTTGTGTGGTAAATGAGAAGCAAGATCAGTTTTCATCAGTTCAGTAAACTGCACAAGTTCTTCATCTTTCTTCCAAATCATGCGGGCATGATTTGATAAGATTTGATAACCTCGTTAACATCTCTTCAGGTGTAAACGAGTGTAACTGACGAAGGAACCCAAAATACACCCACCAACTAAAAAAATTATGACAAAAACTGTTATTCAACAATCTTCTGCCATAGGCCAATATAGAGAATATTAAAGCAAGTTTTTCAAAAAGAAATTGATAGCTTTAGCGCGGGGCCCCCTTAAGTGCAGGGCCCATAGCATATGCTACTTTAGCTGCTATGTTAGTCCGGCCCTGATGGTAGATGATTTAAAGCTATGTTGTCAATATCAATTATTTCTTTCTGTGGGAGTTTTCACCATGTTAAACCGGTTGAATGGCTTTCTGGAGGATTTATTTTGACATTGTGCATTTTCATGTGATAGAACATAATTCATATTCAATCAAATTTGTTCAGATTCCATTGGTGTTAGCATGTTAACTCGCAGGGGTGGCGCCAGGATTTGCCCAATAGGGGGCCAGGCTCCCCGACGGGAAAGCCAGCAACCCGAAGGAGGGATTTCGGGAGGGAATTGGGAAGAAATCTTTGCACTATATCATTCCATTACAAGGTATCTTTCGCATGATATCCGTATTTACTCTGGAGAGCCAATCTGCGTGCTGATTTAGTGATTTAGCAGTGAAATCTGAATTGTGGAATTATATAGCCCACAAAAATTTTTGGATTTACATAAAACAATCTATACTCATTTAAAGCAAAACTAGGCGAAATATCCCGGCGGTTTACCCCACTGGTGCTTACATACATTGTATTGTATCCACCTCGTCTGCCCGATGAAAGTCAAACTTCTCCCCACGAATTCCTTACCGCACCGTGCTACAAAGAGAAGAGAACAACTGGGCCATGTAATATATGGGATTACTGATTCCCGACCTTAACCAGTTAACATAAAACCTTGCAGTCTACCTTAACGTAGGTTTATGGAACGGAAGAACTGAAAAAATTGAAACAGCTAACACTCTACATCGCCCGAGCTCGACGAAAATATTCAATATTAAGAAACTGCCCTTTTGAGCACAGAAACAGATAACCTGTCCAGGCGACTGACCGCCTTTGTGGACTACATACACTGTTAAAATGATGGGCAAAAAGTACCCAACTTTTTAACCAATGTTGGGAGTATATTCAACAACCTCAAAAGTTGGGCAAAACTGACAAGCAGGATTGGTCAAAGTTAGCAAATCAACAGTTGGGCAAACAAACTCCCAACTACTTGTTAAATCATATGGGTCAAGTTTAACTATTTAGGAGATTTCCCAAAATAGGTTGGTGAAATAGGAACAGCTTTCCCAGGAGGGGTGGGTACAGTCTACCCACTAGTTGTTTTGAATTATATTAATTTATTGGAAAAGACGTTAACCATTTTGGGGCAGCTCATCGTTTGATATTTATTGTGCACAATACACTCTCAAAACACCGGGGTTAACTTTAACCAGGATCGGTGTTCTATTTACTCCAACACAATCCTGGGTAAATTTTCCATGAAATCCTGGTTAAACTAACGCAAATTCTGGTTAAAGTAGTTTCATATTAGTCGCCTTTGTAAAAGGGTTCAATACCCGAAACGTTGGCAATTACAATTTTAAGCCATAGCATGAGTATTACTTGCCTACTTTTTCTTGTTACCATTTCCATGCTACACAGAACTTTGTACCTATATATATATATATATATATATATATATATATATATATATATATATATCATGTACTGCTGAACATTTACGTATCACGTTGCTCTGCATTTTATTACATTGTGTATCGAGCACTCTTAGCCGGCTCGGCAAACAACTACTTGATTTTTTTGTTTTATATATATATATATATATATATATATATTTCTCTAATTCGGCACTTAGGGGGAAAGTTGTTGTTGAAAAGTCGACCTTAAGGGGAAAAAAATTTTCGGGTGACATATAAGTTTCGCCTTAACGTTTCCACACACTTTTTCTATAGGAATACGTAAACTTACAAGGGCGCCCTCTTAGATTTACACACTAGATGCCATTACTTCAAAGTTGTCAAATTTACGGACACCTAGCTGTTAACACGAACGGATGGCTAGCCATTGAAATAACGTTAATTATATGTTTAGACGTTAGGGCGAATTTATTTCTTATGTATTTTATTATCTTTTTTTCGCCCTATGTACAAGCAGATATAACAATTTCCCCTTAAGGTGGGAATTAGCGTTATATTTATATATATATATATATATATATATATATATATATATATATATATATATATATATATATATATATATATATATATATATATATATATATATATATATATATATATGGTCGAAAGTGTAAGTAGTAATACATTATTCGATCTTGAATTTTATACCAATCCTAAGATAGAGCATAGCCCTTGTCACAGAAGGAAAGGTTCAAAGAAAATACCAGAGAGAAAAATTGAGCCGTACCGAGGGTTTGAACCCGCCATCCTCCGCTATCCGGGCAGAGTCTGTAACCACTACACCAGTTATGGCTCGTGGTTCACAGAAGAGACAACAAGGCTACAAATACCTCGCGTGATTCAATTTTCTCTCCTTGTTACCATGGTATATATATATATATATATCATTATGAATAAGCTATAAAATTTTTAGTCTCATATCTCAATGCACTTTCGGACGTGATAGAGTATACCCAAGATTCTGGACTCTCATTTGATAACCTTTTCGCGCTTAGTAAGACCCTTCGAATCTTACACAAACGTGCGCTAGTTTGCAGAATTATTTTAAAAACATTATGGGAAAAGAGCCCGATTTGGTGACCAAACTGAATATTGTTCATCTTGAACACTGAAATGTCAAAGATTCTCAAAGGAATTTCAATGAATCGAACCAATGTCTTATTATCCGAGGAAATATGGAGCAAATCGAATCAACGTGTGTGGTTGCTCCGCCGCGAACGGTTTGCCCAACTTAAGTTAAGCAAGCACTATGTTAATTAGCAATTAATTGCCCAGTAAGACGGTAAGGCGAAAATATGCTTAACTGTTCAATGAAAGCCTGTTTGCAGTTTGACCAATAATTGGAAAATGCAATAAACATGTATCGATTAGAACTTTTTACCATTACATAAGCAAAAGTTTGACCAACATAGGCTATGAGATTTACTCAACCAAAAATTTACCCAATGTTTTAACAGTGTACTTTATCCTAATCTAGAAACGCTCCCCGATGAAACTGAAAAACCGACGAGGAGGAGGGGGTCATGGTCCCCATAGGCGAAGGAAGCGGGGGCTGGGGATAAAGCTCCCCCAGTCCAAAATGAGAAATATGCTTTCGCCCATCCTCCAGTCAAGGAAGAAAATCCCTTCCTTGTTCTCTCTGTAAAAACGTCAAAAAATTTGCAGTAATTTTTCTTAAAATTGTACAATATGTCGCACCAAATTTCATCTAAGGACCCTAACGATCCTTGAATATTCAAAACTTTCTCAAAGGGGAGGCCCTCCCTCATGACTGCGATCTGAATCAACGTTCAACCGCCTAGCTTAGTATATAGCTTCCTACGCCTATATGTGCTTTTCACTTGGCTGCACCCTTAGTTAACATGGTACAAAAATGAATCAAAAAGTTTCTTCAGCTACACAGTTTATCTATTGCCAAACAGAAATAAGTATTAAAAACAAAGAACCCTATAGCTACGATGAGGTACGGACATTGGCAGAAATTTATAGGGCCCATAATAACATCCCAGTCACTATCAGGAATGCTGTCTAAGGACGGAGTTATACTTAAAACAACTTTTAAAAAATGCACAGAAGTTGAAACCTTGTTGTGATACTTGCTTTCTTGTGAACGTATTTTGATTTGAATTAAGACAGTAAATCAGGGCCTTTTTAAACGAATTTGTACTGGGGGGCTATTTCACAAAAGGGACCATCTGACATGAAAATACTAACTAAGTGGAGCCCCACCATCAGTTGGCGCGTAGCGTATTGAATTTTTTTGGGATCGACAGACACCCCAGATCGCAGGAAATGGCACTTCCTGAGAATTTCGAGGCTCTATCGAACCATCCTAAAATTGAGATATTATGCTCTGTATGTTTTCATTCTAAGAAACATCCTCAATGATTCCCAACACATTTTTTGACTGGGCGAAGTACCCAAATCCTTTTCAGTTTCCTAAGCCCATGCATTATAGACCTACTTATAAATTGTTTGATTAAACTCGTGTACTGAACTTTCAGCAACTCGCATCGCGCAGCCGTGACACTGTGTCTAGGTCTGCAGTGAGCTCCGCAATATTGCTCATTGTTGATAATTACTAATCAGCACACTGGAAATGGAATATTTTCAAACTACTGTCATTGCAGCATTGTATTGTATGGTCACAGTTCGTATAACTTGTAGCCGCCGTAGCGACCTAAAGAAAGAAGGGAAGAGGGTGGAAATAAGAGGGGGAATAAAAGGTGGAAAAGTACACAACGGCAGATTCTGCTGTAGGCGGCGATCAGCCGTCGCTGACCGGCTACTTTTTATTGCCCCTTGCATTAGTTGGCATGTAACATACCCAGGATGATTGCTGGAAACAAAAACTGCATACCACACCCAGAGAGCTAGCCCTCCTCCTGTGGGGTTCAGATGGGTAACCGGATGGGGCCCATGTGAGTTACACCTCGTTTTGCCCTGCGTGCCTGGCTCTCCCGGCCAGTCCACATTCAGACCATCTGATCATAGCTGGGCTGAAAGCTGGAGCTGGCCCAGTGGGCTCCACCTGGGCACGCAGGACAAAACGAGGTGTAACCAACATGGGCCCCATCTGGTTGCCCATCTGAACCCCACATGGGGTCCAGGTGAGCTTGCTGGCTGGGAAAGGATAGCTTGTTACATCTAAACATTCTTTATTTTGGGATTTTGATAACATCGCACGTAGATACTAGCTACCTCCTCCTGCGACGCCCCCCCCCCCCACAAACCTTGCGAAGTAGTCTATCACTTGGCAATGTCACTGCTCTCCTTGTAGGCCTGGTGGCTCACCTACTTACAGGAAGAACTTCTTAAAAAATCCCTTCCTTTGTAGGACTCGATATTTGGGAGGTTCATTCGTCTCTCTTTAGCAGCCAGGAAGCTTTCCACTGATGGCCTTGGGTCGAACTTGCCTTCATGGGGCTACCATTCTTTAATGTCAGATATTGATCATTTATTATCATCATTATGTGTTTTATATGTATGACAAAAAAGGACCTACTGGGGGGCCAAATGGACTGAGTGGGTGGGCTGAGTAGGGGACTGGGTGGGCCACGGCCCACCCAGTATGTATGTTAAAAAAGGCCCTGCAGTAAATCACCAACATAGTGCTTTCGTAAAATGATTTCTCGGGATTCTCTTTCTTATATGCACAGACATGAAACATTAATGACGCCCTGCGACTTACCCATCGACTTGTTCTGCTGGAAGAGATCATTATGATCAGCTGTCTTATACAGCCTTATTCTCAAAATTTAAAGAAATAAAGAAATAAGTTTGGCAGTGGGTATGATCTACACCAGTCAAGAGCTTTCCCCTGTATGCCGAGTTGATATTTGAGACGATATTGAAGGATATTGTGGTCCACAGTATCAAACGCGGCACTCAAGTCCAACAGAACTAGAGCTATGACATAACTTTTGTCCAATGATGAGAGAATGGCGTTATTAACGTAAGTGAGTGCAGACTCTGTCCCATGGAATGGTTATATGCCGACTGAAAAACATTAGCTAACTGGTTGCTAGTTATGTGTTAATTAATCAGAGAAGACACAACCCTTTCGATAGTTTTCCCAAGGAACTTTAGATTGGCAACAGGACGATAATTTTTCAAATTTTCCCTGTCAAGGCAGGCTTTTTTTTAAGAGTGGACGTACATGTGCAACCTTCTGACTCTCTGTGAAGGATCCAGTAGACAGGGAAATATTTACAATATGCGTCATATGGGGAACAAATACATCAACATTCTGCTTGAGTAAAGAGGTCGGGATTGGATCAAGATCACACGTTTTAGGAGGAGACATCATCATGATTTTTTTAATCTCATTTTCAGATGCAGGTTTAAAGTACGAAAGAATAAACGGTACAGATTCAATATGTACGGTAGTGATTGTGAGTCGTTGATAAAGGAGTTTCTGATACTTTCAATCTTCTCTACGAGTAACTCTACGAATAACCCGTGTGGTCTTTGTGGATTACGTCATATCTATCCATGTGACTTAAAAAGTTTACAATACCCACCAGCTAGGATTTTATTTTTCATAATTAGAGTAAAACCAAATGAATATGGCATACTGCTAGACTATGCTGTTAGGCAAAAGGGTGAAAGACCCCTGGCAAAGTACAAGTGATAACAGTGATCACTCTTACATCTAGTGAAATCGATTTAAATTCACTTTGCTCGGAGTGTTTATTGACTCAATGGGTAAAAATGTCACTAGAAGATGGGTGAAATGTCACTCGATAGTAGAAAGTGATCACTTAAGCCACTTTTTCGTACAAGTTCACCCTTGTACACTTAGATAGTGCGCTGAAGCTTACTTACATTTGTATAGTATAACACCAATTTTATGAAGCATTTACTACCTGTGTGACTTCTTTGAACTGTTCGGTAAATTCCCCTTTTGGG
This sequence comes from Holothuria leucospilota, assembly GCA_029531755.1. NCBI lineage: Eukaryota > Metazoa > Echinodermata > Holothuroidea > Aspidochirotida > Holothuriidae > Holothuria > Holothuria leucospilota. The sequence continues at coordinate 20,387,941 of CM055983.1, forward strand.
GAGCATCTAGTTTTTCCCTGATCGGAAGAAAATTTGGCCGTTTTGCCTATTTTATCCACAACTTCCCTAGTTTTGTGTAGGCTTATGCAATTTCAGTAGAAAGTGGTTTTGGAACCCTTTGCAAAGTTTATTGGTCCAATGTAATGGAATTAAAATGCATATTTGGTACGTGCATTGTTATAGCTACCGAAACGCTACGTTCTATAATTAATGAGAAAAAAGAGGGTCTTGAGTGGCCTTTTTCTTGTTAAATCTTGTCTTTATTAGCATGGCCGTACGGGCCAGGAGGGCTGGGAGGGCCGCCGCCCCCAAATGTCAGAAACCTGAAGAAATCGGGCAGATATTTTGTCTCAGTCGGGTGGACAATTGGACAGTTAAATTAGGTCTGGAGTCGGGCAAAAATCACCACCCTCCCTGAGAAAAACAGTCCCGTACGGCCATGTTTATTAGGCTAGCAAGCTCATATATTGTACTGCGTAAGTTTTTCCTCCATCATTTGGTTTTCTCCCAAATGGGAGAATCTCCAGGACTGTTGGAGGAACATTTGCCATGTCGCATTCCAAATACTAATCCTTAACGTAATTATGGACTTCTACATCAAATATCAGAATCGTTTTTAGAAAAATAGATCACTCTCTAGAATCCGAGAACGATACGTTACAAAACAAATTATGACTCAACACTGTAAAGCCTGTTTTTCTTTCTAGCGACCAATCAGCTGAGGGCTACTGGCTGTAAAGTCCGAGTTATAAAATCATAAAAAGAAACTCCTCTGAATTCATAATGTCTTTCTAACGTATTTACCACCCATATGGTCATTCTTACATTCTCTGAAGCACATCGTGTGCATAGGATTCTACATTATAGACCGTTCTACTATTTTCACAAATGTTACTGTCTCATGACAGTAGGTCAAAAGTTTAAAGCAATGGCGGAAAAGAAATATGTAAGCCTATGCCTTGAAAGAGGACAGAAAATTACAGAACGATAGGATCCTAAACACTTTCAGTGTGATACTTTCCTAAAAGAGTATTGAAGTAAAAGTGTTGTAGTTAACTGGTATTTTCTCAATATGCATCATAGCTCGTCTTTCTTTAACCCATCTTGATAAGATTATGATAACTTACAATTATGTCAACTGAGAAGAATTTTGGAGCCTGAACGAACCACGCTCGGTCAGTAATATGTAATAAAATACGAAGATTACAAACATAATTACGGTTGTCTTACTTTATTTCACAGAATAGTCCTTTTCTTCTGAGCAAAAAGAAAATATATGTCACAGAAATATCCCACTTGAAGCGTTGTTCTGAATTACAGTATATTCAATCTTTTCTGTGCGACTAGATGCAATGACTGTAAAGATAAGTCCGTAATGACTCGTGAAGTGAAAGATCGATGCATACCTTAACTTTGAGAGTATATTAAAAACCGCGTTGAATATAACTTTCATTTTCTCTTATGCTGTGTTATACCTTCTATTGAAAATTATAACGTTTGGGAATATCATGCAAAGGTTAGTTTCAATTGTAGAATTTCAGTTAGATCAGACTGTACTCAACCATTGTCTCTGAAAGAGGGGTTTCTGTCTTATTATGCTGATAAGCAGTGCTTTTTAAAACGAAAACTATTAAACAGTTCGTGAAACAAAGCCCCTATAGTAACAACACGAATCACATGCGAGGAACGACAAGTGGAATGACTTTTTAACAGACATTGCCAATTAAGCTACTTTGCAGTCGATGAAATTAGTCTCTCCAAAAAGGCCTCACAAAAAGCAAAGATCTCTTAGCATGCGCTTTCTTGTTCAATATAAAGATTACAGTCACTCTTAAATCACACATGAGTTATAATGTATGTGATTTTTATTTCCCTTGTAATCCATATACATGCAAGAGAAACTTTTAAGAAGTAGATGGAGTTTCCAGACACAATGTCAAGTCATGAATTGATGGAATTTTATTTTTTTTATCTTGTCATTGATAGTACAATTATTTATAACGCTTCATTAGAACAATGGACCACTACAGAAATGATACCAGTTGCAATCATTTGAAAAGTAACAAGGTGAACCAACGCCCCACTCTGTTCTCACTTTGAGCAGCCGGGCGTTTGCACTTCGTTAGATAAACAGAACAATCACAATCGAGGGTGAAGATGAGGAAAAGTGTAGGAAACTATGTAACAGAAGGATAATGACCTCTTGCACCCTTCCTGTTTCCGCCAGTACCTTAAACAATGGTATTCGCTCTTTGGTACTTAATCAACTGTAACTAACACTAATTAAAACACTTGTACTTCAGTGCAAATGCTTCATATTAGTTTGTTCATACGAAAACAATTTTTTTGTTGTTGTGCAATTCATTATAAATATCACAGATGATGCATTAATGTTGTCATGTTGCGGTCATGTTGACTTCTAGTGACCTTTGATCTCCAAAAAACAAGGGTTCTTGTTCACACTGTAAGACACTCACCTGCCTAGTTTGGCGTTCTTCGAAGTTTCCCTCCTTGAAATATATCGTGTTTCAACTATACACGTACAGTTTGTCCTCTGGTAACCTCAAATTAGATTTTAACTTCACCATATACTTTTTAAACTCCTTGTTGGGGCATCCACTAACCAAGAATGATCCCTGAAGACTCTGCTTGAGATATCGCATTGATGAGGTTTTCAAATCTGGGCTCTGTTACCTCATGTGACCTTTGACTCCATCGAAACAAAATGCCCCATGTAACCAACACGGAGTATCCGCGTGCTAAGTATAAGGTCCCACACAGATACCATCAAAAAGAATTGTGTAACGTGGTTTTACATTAACCTCTGTTAACCTTAATGACAGGCACTCATCACCCCAAGTACACTTTTGGTTGGGGAATATCAAAATTCTCTGTTGGTGACTGTTGTTTGCTTGTACATCAAAGTCTGAAATTTCTAAAATGCAGACAGGGGCGTCGTGAGAAAATAAGTTTTTTTGGGGGGCGTGAGAAGTAGTGACTGGGTGAGGGGATTTCAGAGGCGTCGTGCGAAAAAATGTTTTTTAGAGGAGGAAGGTGAGAAGTAGCGTAACCTAAGACAAAGTGCTACATTTTTAAAAGTTAGCTAAGTGCTACATTTTTTAACAGTTAGCTACTCATATTAACTTTGTATGTGAAGGGTTTAAAAATACATTTTCAAGTTATACACATTCATATGATGCCCTTAACCAAATTTGGGGGGAGCCTGGGCCCCCTGGTCCCAATGGCCACGATAGCACACAGTTTATACAAAATGCAGTGAGAGTGTTCTGATGACACATCAAGGCCTTGTATGCTCACCATGCCCGATATGGCCTGAAGCAATAAACTAGGCTTGTGACTATACAAGGAGCTGCAAGACAGTTTTAAGAGGGACTAGACGTGCCTTAGATAGGAGAATTGGAACTGTCTAGGACGAAAACACTTGCTTTTTAAATTACAGTTCACATTTCTTTATTTTCACTTACGTTTGTGGTAGATTTGGGGTGCGTTGGACCTGATTATTGAAAGTTCGTTTTTGGTGCCATCCGCTTACACGTCCGTCCTATGTATTACAGTATATTAGAATTGAAAGAAAAACTCAAGTCTTTATGAACATCACGGGACGTCGTAAAGGCAAAAGTATAATGAAAGGTAAATCTTGCATGAAAAATTCTCATGCTGAGAGATCGTTACTATGTTGCTTTCTCTTTCAGTAATTTTGCTTTTTAGTAAAATTTTTCATGAGTTCAACGACGATTCAGTTTAATGAGTGGCTGCAATCTGATGCATTAAAGATTCTCATTGTAAATATTATGGCATGGAGTTTCCTAAAAGCTTCAGTCACTGCCCTTCATTCTTAAACTGATACTGTTTTCGTTTGTTTAGTTCTTTATATCAGTCTTAAAGTGCATTAAAGGGTACGAAGCTGTTCTCAGCTTGGTAGGGGAGAGGGGGGTGGGGGTGAACGTTGTTTTGGACCGCCGTCCCAAGGAAAGGGAGGGGTGTCCCTCTTTGCTGTGGAATATTTGAGGGTTCTTAGGTGCAATTTGATTCCATATACTGCACGCATTTTAAGGAAAATTTCTTCACATTTTAACACTTTTTACAGAGGGAACACATAAGGAGTTTTCAGGGCTGAAGCGTACATTTCCCCTCCACCTCAGCCCCAGCCCCCGCTCTTTAAACCTATGAATTTTAAGACTCGATTCTAGATTCTTTCGTAGCCAACAGGAATCCGTCACAATAAAGTAGACACCTAAAGGATATAAGTATCTATAGAGAACGTGCAGATGACGTATTTTGACGCATTTTGTACCACGTGATTAATTTCTCTGGTCGGCAAAACCGCCCCTTATTGCATTCACTTACCACGCAAGTCAAGGTTTAAAAAGGGCTTTTAACCTCGCTGGTGTATAATATTTTTGGCCAAAATTGGTTATTTATTGCTTATCATTTGTTGCACATGTCTCCAAGAGCAGAAAAAGAAAGTTTCACTTGAAGAAATCCAAGATTTGGAAAGACAACGGAAGAAATAAGCAAACAGCAGTGAATATAGCAGTTCTTTTCTGCCGTCCAAAATATACGACTATAGAGACCCTATGGTGGGAGAGATTGGCCAACCATTGTTCTCAGATACGCATTCTGATTGGACGAATGTATGGGCACCATTTTGGAGCCAAAGTACGAGCTTGCAAGATCATGTGTAGCCTATGTACTTTCGAGAAGTTGTGCAGGCTGTACTGTACTGTACGTGCGGCAGGCCTAATTTTTGCCCACGAGGTTATGGGCAAATTTGATTTTCAAAATTTTTCAAATTTGTTTCAAAATCATGGTTAGGGGTGTATTTAGGGTTAGGATTACATGGCCGAGGGTTATTTGGCCTGTGCTTTCATAATCCGGTGTCAGAATTACAATAAAAGGGTCGGAAAGCTGTCATTTTGGAATTAGGGGTGTGGCCTATTTCCAAGAAGCTGATTGGTCCATTGGCATTATTTGCCCATAACCTCGTGGGAAAAAAAATTGCGCGTGCGGCAGGACGTACGCATCCTATGCAGATACTGAAACGTTTTGTTTCCAAAATTGCTGCAGGTTGTGTTGCATTTGGATGCACGAACAGACTAGAAAAGAGTTACAAGTTGTATATAGATTCCCATCCTGTACAAAAAGAAGGCTTCGGTGGGCTGTAAAAGTTAGAAGGTTCAATTAGAATCCATCAAATAGCGATCGCGTATGCGACGTAACATTACAGTATACAATTTAGTAATACATGTAGGCCTAACGATAAGCCTGGGTCCCATATATGCGATTCAACTTGCGATTCAACTTTCAACTTAGTTGACACACCAGTTGCATTAGTGGGACCGGGAATCAACTTGGCAATCGACTCAACTCGGTCGAGTTGAAACAAAAGTTGAAAGAAATAGAACATGTTCTATTTGCTGCAACTTTACAATCAACTTTTTCAACTGCGCATGCCCCACAGTGTGTATTCCGCGAAATTTGTATGTAGATCAGTGAATTTGATCGATCAAGCGAACACAAAGTTTGTAAATATGGCAGCAAAGACAGCCAATTACTTCGCATTTATAGAAAAAGTATACGTCCTTAGAGTGTCTCTGCCAAACGGACTCAAAGGATAACAGTTAACTAAGCGTCCACCGGTTAGCTTTGGAAAATATTGCCAAGGGATTTGATTTTGCAGGTAAAAATGTGACAGAAAGATGCGTGTGGATGCACAACCGCTGTGCCCAACGTACAGGCGAGTGTATAACCTAGCACATACAAGGCCTATAGACAGTGCACATAACCATCCATACACTCGGCCTAGGCTTGTAAGCTAGTCTAGTCACACAGGCTAGAGCAGGATCCTGCTCTTCGCCTATATCCTGCCCTAGTCGCGGTTATCCTAACTAGCCAGCACTAGGCCAAATACTGTCCAGTACTAGGCCTAGTACTGTTGTACGTTACCTTGCTGTATCGAGTGACTTTGGGAGAAGAACCTACAACTTAAATTATTAACGTTCATGTTACCCTAGTTGTAAACACACATGCAGTTCTAACGTTATTTAACGTTAGTGCATCATGCCGTTGGCCTACATAATGCAAATAAGAATTATTTAATGTTTAATTGTATGTAGGCTATGCAATAAATAACGTTATAACCGCCTGTGGTTGTGAACCTGGCGATTGATCGGTACATGAAACCTAAGTTAGGGATTAATCACAAAGTCATTCGCATGTGAACTGTGACGGGTATACGTTAACAGCGCCCCCTAAAAAAACTTTTGTCCAGTATTTGCTCTACTGCTTTAAGCAAAACAAGCATGTTCGCGGCAACTTAGCGCTGCTGGCAGACGGTAGTCCAGGCGCGGTTCTAGACCGACATTTTTTTTGGGGGGGGGGGGCTTAGGGGGGGGGGCTTGAAACGGAAGAATAAAATTTTCTGTCATTATCAATACCGACATTGGGGAATGATGCTAAGGAAGACTCCATCAGTGGCGTACCCAGGATTTCTCTCACGGGGGGGGGGGGGGGGCATGCAGTATGTTGTGTGATCGCCGGCCTGGGGAAGGGTCTAAGGGGAGGGGGTGTCCCTCCCCTTTGAAAATTTTTGAAAAATTAGATGTACTTACATGCAATTTGGTGCCACATACGTTACATTTTGAAGCAGAATTTGTGTTAAAAAAATTTACGTATTTTAGGAACTAAAAAAAATTGGCATCAGGGAGGGGGCATGCCCCCCCCCCTGCGTACGCCACTGATAGTGATAACTCATAGGCGTATGGGACTCTTACAGTTTAGGGTCCAGAAAATCTTTTGCCCGAACTTCTCAAAAAGTTGCCAGAAATCCGTTGCAGTTCAGGTGCATGAAATAGACCACTAAACCACTACAGGCGCGCGAAGCGCGCGAAAATTTTTGCACATTTTTCGGGCATTCGATCAAAAATTCGGGAACTCAGTAGAAAATTAGGGGCCCCTTTCCACTTTTACTTCATCGCATCTCAATACACGCAAATATAGCATGAAGATAACACACAACCTCGGAAATTTTTGGGTGGGCTTGAGCGAGTTTTGGGGGGGGGCTTGAGTCCCCAAAGCCCCCCCGTAAAACCGCGCCTGGCGTCACGGTACGTATATACGTGGGGCCTGGGCACACTGTTTATTGTTGGACAATACAGTGACGCTGTTAGCGAAAGCTCACAACACTTGTTGCTCTCTACTTTCTCCCCTTCAGGTTTGTTGTACATGAGTTTCTATTTTCATGAAATGATGAATGAGTTCTGTATACTATTGTAGGCCTCTGCGAGATGGTCAGTTTTAGGATTAATATTGATGTTGAAGAAATCTGGCAGCATAAATGTCAGGTTAGGCCTAAGCCTATGATCAGATGCAATGCATGTGTTTATACAATGCGAAGGTGCGTGATAGTCCTACGTACATAGGATAGATGTAATCTGTTGCCAAGAGCTGTCGCATGCTGATGGGCAGGCGTACTGAGTAGTAACGCTAGGTCACATTTTATCGCTGCAATGAATCCAGATTATTTCATGAAGTTATCTCTTGTTAATGTATTATTAGGTGCTCTAGAGTTGCGGTACAAGTATGCCAGTTTGTTAGACAAGGTGTTTTTAAAGGGATATTGTTAACTGTTGTGCTTGTCCTGTAACTTTTCATTTACTGTTGTTTAAAGGAATACGTAGGTTGAACCAGGAATGGCTTACTTACCAGGAAGGTTACTTAGCCTTAAAGCAGTGTAGGATATTGTTGCTTATAAGTGATATATTGGTATTACAGTACAGTGAATGGTACTTAAAGCAATACAGTACAGTTCTATTTAAGTGCCATACTTGAAGCAGTATATAGAAGACTTCTTTTCAATTATTTGTTATACTTAAAGTGATATAGTGAAACTTCACTGAGATGTCATGTGTGAGGAATAGCCTAGGCTGTGTACAGTGGATTATCTCTACTGCCTAGTGTGAAGCATATGCATGCGTATTATTCTTACCGTACTATCATAATTAAGTTACTCATCTGTTTGTTTTTAAAATGTTCTGACTCTGTTTATTGTTGGACAATACAGTGACGCTGTTGGCGAAAGCTCACAACACTTGTTGCTCTCTACTTTCTCCCCTTCAGGGAGTGGTAACATTTTTGGAGGCACCACCTGGATGGTGCATTAGGTGACAGAAGGTAATAACCATAGTCATCTAGATGGTGCACCATCGATAATCAGGGACTGAATAGGATTAAGCGGGCTGTGACGACAAGGCCAGATGGGACAGACAACTTGAGATGTGCAAGATCCCTGTAGTGAAGAATACTACCCAACATTAGCGTATCAGGGCTTGAAACCACGATTGAGGAGATCCAGTCTGCCCTCCGCAAGTGTTCAGATCAGCAGCTTCTGGTAGTAGCTGGGGTACTAAACCTTCCAGAAATTGAAAAGGCAAAGTCTGAAGGTAAGGACCACTCGTATCTAATAAGATTAATGAGTAGATACCTGTACAGTGAAAAACTAGAAGAAAAACTGGATCAGGGCTCAGAAGTCTTGACAGAAGTGAAAGCCAAGCTAAGGGGCTTTAATCTAGACACAGTTGGAAGTAGTACACAAGAGCCCACTCCACAGGTACAAACAGCTGCCACAGTCTCTAGCTCTAGGAAGACTGGTGAGAATAATAATTGGGGAAATCTGCCATGGAAAAAGATTTCAAAATTGCATGGCAGATTGGAGAGCCTGGACAAAAGGATAGATTAAGTTTTGCAAGCCTAGCCCGCCAAATTGAAGCTGGAGTGAAAAAGGGTTTTAGTCATGATGACGTAACTGACGCAGTGATTAAAGCAATAGTACCAGGCTCACGTCTCCGGAACTACCTTGAAGGGAGAACTACAATAAGTTTGCCAGACTCCTGAGGGCGCACTTCCAGGAGAAAGAAGCAACAACCCTTTTTCAGGAGTTATCAACAGCTTTCCAGGGACCAAAGGAAACAGCACATTCATTTGTGTTGAGGACCCTTGACCTAAGACAGAAGGTTGTTTTTGCATCCCAGGAAGCAGGTGCTGGTGTGATTTATACCTACGACCAGGCCCAAAAGATGTTCCTTCACACTGTTTCTACTGGCCTTCAGAGTGATTATGTCCGCCAGCAGTTGCAGCCACTTCTAACACAAGAAGGTACCACAGATGAGGCATTGCTAGAAGCCCTCACAGTCTTTGTTGGCCAGGATTCAGAAAGAGCAATGAAATTGAAAAAGTCTAAAGTTTGTCAAATCAAATCTGACATCAAAGAGATTCCACATAATGAGAGGCCCAAATCAACAAAACCTGATGCATCTCAGGCTTCTGGTACAAATTGGGAGGAAATGCAATCAAGCATAAAAGAAATAATCAGGGCAGAGATAAGTGCACTCCAGCAGAAACCATCATCAGATGGGAAGCAAAGAAGACCACCACAGGAGTGGGGTTGCAGAAATTGTAGACAGAGTGGCCAAGGCCGGAGCTGTAACCATTGCTTTAAGTGTGGTAGTGAAGAGCATTATCAGAGAGGTTGCAAACAAGGGAGAAGGAACCAGGAAAACGAGAGAGGGTCACTCGAGAGGGACATCGTCTGACCAGTTCCAGTCCAAGGTCCCACCCACCAAAAGAAAGTGACAGAGTTTCAGGGTACACTACTTGTAGCATGATAAGTTCAAATAAGAGAAAGAAAATGACAAGACTGGTGGGAAATAGGTGTTTAATTTGTTGTACCCTAAACGATGTACATACTACTGCTTTATGGGATACTGGGGCACAAGTTTCCTTAGTATCAGAAGAATGGGTGAAGCAACATCTCCCTCACACACTAGTGAGACCAATGGAGGATCTACTTGACAGTGAGGGGTTGAGACTGAATACAGCCACAGGTACTCCAATCGGATTTCAAGGATGGATTGAAGTCAAGTTTCAAATCCCAAATGCAACTCTGACTGGAGATGAAATAATAGTGCCAATGTTGGTGACAGAGGAGATTTTAGAAACTCCTATAATTGGTTATAATGTTATAGAAGAGATGGCACAAAGGGGGTCAATGAAGAGCACCCAGAAACAATTCCGTAAACTTTTACCTCAAGTGAGTTATCCCACAAGTAAATAAACTTGTTAACATGCTTCAAACTGTGGACTCGGAAGAAATGAGTACAGTCAAGACAAAACGAAACTCAGTCAAAGTAATGGCAGGGGAAACAATAATTGTTCGATGCACCACACATGCACGTGCACATGAAGAAGTTACAACCCTGTTTGAACCAGATGAAAACCACCAGCTTCCAGAGGGCCTAATTTTCCATGCAACGCCAGTGACAATACAACCAGGAAACTCTTGTCAGGTGGGAGTCCCAGTCACAAATAACAGTGTGAAAGATTTGGTATTACCAGGCCGTCTTTGTGTGGGACATATTTACAGTATCCGAGCTGTGCTGCCAGGAGAATTTTTCATGGATCTTTTCTCAAAAATGGATCCTGAAACAATCATCGTGAATGAGGTAAAAGTAAACATGACAAATGAGATGACCAATAGAGAGAAGGGCAAGTGGCTTCCTGCAGTTGACCTATCTGAACTGACCACTGAGCAAAGAACACTTGTAGAACAAATGTTAACCGAAGAGTGTGATGCATTTGCTAAGGGTGATGATGACCTTGGCTGTATACCCAGTCTAAACATGAAGATAAACCTGACAGATGAGATACCCGTGCAGAAATCCTATATTAGTATCCCTCCACCACTGTACAAGGAAGTAAAAGAGTACATAAAGGATCTTATCAGTAGAGGATGGGTGAAGAAATCACAGTCATCATATTCCTCCCCAATGGTTTGTGTAAGAAAGAAAGATGGCAGTCTACGATTGTGCATAGACTACAGACAGCTCAATGGGAAGACGATTGCAGACAGGCAGCCTATACCGAGGGTACAGGACATCTTAGACTCCTTGGGTGGCAATAAATGGTTTTCCACATTGGACCAGGGCAGGGCATACCACCAGGGTTTTGTGGATAGAGACAGTCAACACCTCACAGCTTTCATCACTCCCTGGGGCTTGTACGAATGGGTGAGAGTACCGTTTGGTCTGAAAAATGCGCCTTCCGCATTTCAGAGGTGTATGGAGTCATGCCTGGGAGATCTTAATAATGACATTTGTGTCACCTACCTAGATGACATTTTGGTATAAGGTGAAAACTTCAATCAACACCTGTCCAGACTGAGGCAAGTACTACAGAGAGTCCAGCATCATGGTATGAAGCTGAGAGCTGCCAAATGCAACTTGTTTAAGCAGAAAGTCCATTATCTGGGACGAATTATTTCAGCAGAGGGCTATATGGCTGATCCTATTGACACGGCAGCACTACAGGCTCTGAAGGAAACAAAACCGAAGACTGTTGGGGATGTTAGAAAACTTATGGGCTTTATTGGATACTATCGCTCTTATGTCCAGAATTTTTCACGACTTGCAAAACCCTTGTACGACCTGTTATCCCCACCAGGCACAGACAAGAAAGACAAAAAGGGCAAAAAAGGTGGTCAGCTACCCTCCAAAACACTGATCAAATGGACAAGTCAGCATGAAGAGATCCTGGAAATGTTGGTAGAAAAATTAGCACAACCACCAGTGATGGCGTACCCAGATTTTACCCAGCCGTTCGTGCTACACACAGATGCCTCTCAAGATGGTTTGGGGCTGTACTCTACCAAAGACAACAATCTAAACTGAGGGTTATTTCATATGCATCCAGATGTTTGTCTCCAGCAGAGAGAAACTACCACCTGCACTCAGGAAAGTTGGAGTTTTTGGCATTAAAATGGTCGATTACTGAGAGAATCAGGGATTACCTATACTATGCACCCTCATTCCAAGTGTACACTGACAATAATCCTCTCACATATGTCTTATCTTCTGCGAAGCTTAATGCTACAGGTCAAAGATGGGTTGCAGACTATGTAATGCTGATGCCGACACCTTGTCCAGGATACCTCTTAAGTTTGAAAATTACATGGAAGAATGTTCACAAGAAATACAACTGTGTGCAGTTAAGGCAATTATTGCTGCAGTTGAAACTCAGAGCCACAATATACAGTTGCCGTGGGTAATGGCTGTCACAGGGACAGCAGAACTGACAGAAGATGTACCTATAACCCAGGCACAGCCCAACACACACAAGTACAGCCCAGAGGAAATACTGAGGGCACAACTGGCAGATGAGTCAATTGGAAGGGTCATGAAGTGGAAAGAAAGAAATCAAAGGCCTAGCACCACTGATTGGAAGAGAGAGAACCAAACCACTCGATCGCTGTTAAGGGAGTGGAATAGGCTGTATCTTGACAAAGACAAGGGTATCCTGTACAGAAAGACACCAACCAAGAACCAATTGGTGGTACCAGCCATGTTTAAGGATAGAATTTACAAAGAACTCCACATTGATATGGGGCACTTGGGTGTCGCTAGAGTGATGTGCCTAGCCAGGGACCGCTTTTACTGGCCCAACATGGAACGAGACATAGAGTACTTTGTACAGAATCAATGCCAGTGTTTATACCAGAAGAAACCACCACGTTCCCCTAAGGCACCGATGGTACCAATTGTGACCTCAGAACCCCTGGAATTAATCTCAATTGATTTTCTCCACCTAGAAAAGAGTGTGGGAGGCTACGAATACATTCTTGTTGTTGTGGACCATTTTACAAGATTTGCGCAGGCGTACCCCACTCGAAACAAGAAGGGGGAAAACTGCAGCTGATATCATATTCAACAACTTTGTACTAAAATTTGGCTTTCCAAAGAGGATCTTACATGACCAAGGGGGAGAATTTCAGAATAAGTTTTTCCAACGACTGGAATAACTGTCCGGGGTGAAAGACTCAAGAACAACTCCATATCATCCCGAAGGGAATGGGAAAGCAGAGAGATTTAATAGAACACTGCTGAGCATGTTGAGAACATTATCAGAAAGTGAAATGCACCGTTGGAATAATCATCTGCAAAAAGTGGTCCATGCATACAATGCTACAAGAAATGATGCAACGGGGTACTCTTCCATGTACTTAATGTTCGGACAACATCCTCGTTTGCCAGCAGATTTAGCATTTGGTCTTGAGAAAACAGATGCCCGTAGAGACCAAGCTGGGTTTGAACAGCATTGGAAAGAGGCAATGAAAGAGGCATATGAACTGGCTAAAGAAACTTCCTTAAAGAACTCTCAAAAAGGAAAGAGGTATTATGACAAAGGCAAGTTCCCTTCACCTCTAGAATCAGGAGACAGAGTTCTGGTTCGAAATTTCAGCAGAACAGAGGGACCTAATAAACTTGGTTCTTACTGGGAAGACAAAGTATATATTGTAGTGAAGAGACACTCACCAGAACTACCAGTGTATGATATAGTACCAGAATGTGGCAAGGGTAGGCCGAGAACAGTGCATCGTAACCAGCTCCTGCCCTGTGATATATTCACTCCTGAGGCATCCGTGAAAGACAGAACGTCAGACAGGGGCAAGAGTAATGTGAACCAAAGAAAACCAGTTACAAATGGGGACAGTTCAGAGTCTGATTCTGAAGATGAGGAATTCTACCTTGTGCCAGGTGAACACAGCCCTATTCACCATGAGATGATGCCCTCGAGGGAGGTACATAAAGACACAAGTGAGGCAAACCAAGTCATAAATAGTGGTGACTTACCAGAATTGGCAACAGCACAGATGGGGCCACCTCAGGCTGATCAGCATCCCAGGTTCCCTGAACAACAGCAGCAACCAGTGCAAAATGGAGTCAACAAAAGACAGGAACTTTGCAGTGAACAAGCGCAGGCGACTATGAGGTACCCTACCAGGCAGAGACAACCAAGGCACGTGTTCACATATGACCAGCTGGGTGAACCACGCTTATACCAGTCAGGGGTGAACAGTATGCGAACAGATTGTTACCCCATAATTGAAACTTTGTAATTGACAAGGACAGTGTCAAAAGGGTTTTTTCACTACTAGATAGCTGAGTTGTTGTTGATAATGAGCACCTCTTGTCAGGAAAAGAGCATGAAGTTTAGTATCAAAATCCAAATGAGTGAGAGAGGGAATTAAAATTTGGGTACAAATTGGTGAAATTTCATTATATTTGAGATTCTTGTTGCTTAAAGATTTATTCTTTCAACCATAGCTAGAGGGATGGCCACCCTAATGCTTAGAGGAATGGAAATGTTTTCCATCTAAGGATCTATGTTAGGTACCATGTTTTATTGTTCTGTCATATCTAGTAGTGCAATGAGAGCAAAAGCTCTGTCAATGTCAATAGACTGTGACCCTGTTTAGAAACCAAAATGGGAAAATGGTTCAAATTGCTTGCAGATAGGAGTCTTGATGATTGAGTCCTTGTAAATATTTCTTGTTGTATATATGTTTGATAACTTTTGATATCTTGTTCTTAGCAGATTTAAGGAAAACAACGTCGAGGACGACTTCTTTTAAGGAGGGGAGAGTGTGACGGGTATACGTTAACAGCGCCCCCTAAAAAAACTTGCCCAGTATTTGCTATACTGCTTTAAGCAAAACAAGCATGTTCGCGGCAACTTAGCGCTGCTGGCAGACCGTACGTATATACGTGGGGCCTGGGCACACTGTTTATTGTTGGACAATACAGTGACGCTGTTAGCGAAAGCTCACAACACTTGTTGCTCTCTACTTTCTCCCCTTCAGGTTTGTTGTACATGAGTTTCTATTTTCATGAAATGATGAATGAGTTCTGTATACTATTGAGGCCTCTGTCAGTTTTAGGATTAATATTGATGTTGAAGAAATCTGGCAGCATAAATATCAGGTTAGGCCTAAGCCTATGATCAGATGCAATGCATGTGTTTATACAATGCGAAGGTGCGTGATAGTCCTACATGGGATAGATGTAATCTGTTGCCAAGAGCTGTCGCATGCTGATGGGCAGGCGTACTGAGTAGTAACGCTAGGTCACATTTTATCGCTGCAATGAATCCAGATTATTTCATGAAGTTATCTCTTGTTAATGTATTATTAGCTGCTCTAGAGTTGCGGTACAAGTATGCCAGTTTGTTAGCCAAGGTGTTTTTAAAGGGATATTGTGAACTGTTGTGCTTGTCCTGTAACTTTTCATTTACTGTTGTTTAAAGGAATACGTAAGTTGAACCAGGAATGGCTACAATGTTAAAGTCAGTGGGCTGTCAGAAGGTTACTTAGCCTTAAAGCGGTGTAGGATATTGTTGCTTATATAAGTGATATATTGGTATTACAGTACAGTGAATGGTACTTAAAGCAATACAGTACAGTTCTATTTAAGTGCCATACTTGAAGCAGTATATAGAAGACTTCTTTTCAATTATTTGTTATACTTAAAGTGATATAGTGAAACTTCACTGAGATGTCATGTGTGAGGAATAGCCTAGGCTGTGTACAGTGGATTATCTCTACTGCCTAGTGTGAAGCATATGCATGCGTATTATTCTTACCGTACTATCATAATTAAGTTACTCATCTGTTTGTTTTTAAAATGTTCTGACACTGTTTATTGTTGGACAATACAGTGACGCTGTTGGCGAAAGCTCACAATACTTGTTGCTCTCTACTTTCTCCCCTTCAGGGAGTGGTAACAGAACGACCTAACATACTTGTGACCTAGGCCAAACATTAGATTTGTGTCATAGACGGGGCCTACTGGGTTTACTACTAGGCCTAGTTCTAGGGGCCTAGGCTACTTGTACTAGTCTGTAACAAATTAGGCCCCTAGGCCTATACTGTACTTTTTCCAAAGTCCCCGCGACTCTCTGGCCGAGAGCAAATGGACGAAACCAAACGTCAAACGTTACTCCCGAAGGAGTTCTGATCCCCAAGGGAGCTACGTCCCCGAAAAGACAACAAACTTAACTGAACAACCAACCTCTTGACTCTCAGACCTCTGCACAGGGGCGGCGATCTGTTAAAATAATTGAGAGGGCACCTGCTTGAGTGAACACTTTACGCCTCCGGCCAGGGGTACAGGGGACCTTCATACTAGGTGTGTTGGGGTCCAGGGGCGAAGCCTCTGGAAGCCAAGCGATTTGGTGCATTGATTTTCGAGGACACAGATCACATATTAATTCTGATCTGAAATTCTCCCCAGCTGCTATTAATAGGCTAATATCACAATTATTCATATCGAAAATGTGTGTAACATTTATTTTTCTGCATACCTCATAATATGGGGGGAGGGCATTTGATATATGCCCCACTAAAAATATTGAGGGGGACATATCCCCCCTGTCCCCTCCCCCCCGTGTCGCCGCCCATATACCTCAGCTCTACATTCAGGATCTGTCATGCGTGGTCCCATTCTCACCTGGCTGGGAAGAACAAATACTGCATATAACATTATCACAGGTAAAAGGTCTAAGGAGGGGTATAGCTTCAGTCTCATTTGGGGTAAAAATTAGGATGGATGTTAGACAGGGGTTTGGGGCTAAGTGAAGGTGAAGTCAATTTGGAGGTTAGGGATAAGTGGACATGGGAATAGACAAACGTGAAATGTGAAAGAAATGAAATCATTCTTCACACTACTGCAGTGGGAACGAACACTATTCAATATGGGATTTGATAGTTAAAGGCTGCGGTCATGATATATTGTGTTAGTTACTGATACATGGGCAAGGCCTTTGAAAGGCTTTCGAATAGGGTCAGAGGAATGAATCATCCTACTTCAGTGCCTTCATTATTTATGATTTTTGGTCGTTGTAACACATAATTAACAACCTAATAATTTTTGAAGAAAACCTGAAAACTGCATTCTTCAAGTAACACTTTCAGTGTATCCAGCCCTCAATTTAGCCGTTCCAAGGCCCACGGTGACTCTGTGGAAGTTAGCAGGTATGGTTAGGGGAACGGATTTCGGCAGTACCCCGAAATTCGTTCACTTGATATTTTTGTTTAGAATCACACATTCAGTTCACAACAACACGCATGCCAACTGGAGACACGCTAAAACGTTCAAAACATGCAACATAAAATTCGACAAGGGCACAATGAGCCAGACATACGGAAATTCCCCCTATTCTATGATATCGTTTCAACCACAGCTAGGCCTAGTAAATTACCATAGTCAGTAGTTCACGGCCCTGAAAAGCCCAAAGTAAAATCCTGACATCTTTTCTCCTTTGAATTGAGAAGTTGGAAGCTGATGCTTAAGTTTTAAAATCCATTTAGCGGTTTTGCAAAGGAACGATGTTCCATAATGCACAACGCAATAACAGTGAACGAATTGCGGACTACCTGCGAGATTGGTGACTGGAATTCAAACAACCACTTCAATTCAAGCCCCTTTCCTAAAAATCGTCCGTAACAAGGCTGCATTTGCTCCAAGGATATCTGCGGAAATTAGACTCACAACCATAACAAAATTCTGGCAATCTTACAGTTTTTGCAAGGTTGGAAGGCACCTAAATGTTAGGGTGAACGAAATCCGGTCCCTCCATGCTAGGCCCTATGATATGACTTAGTACCACTCGATCGTACACTTTCCATTGTTTCGTGCGTCCACGGTGTTTAAACCTATAGGCTAAATCTGTTTTTCAAAGATATAGCCATGGGATATCCATGGGTATCCATCCTTCTAGTATCCTCCTACAATCACTATAGCTCGGTCTTAGACAAAGCATAACTGTTATGTTAGTCATGTGGCACTTGAGTAGATCTAATAGCCCTTGAGTAGGTCTACTTTAGGTTCATGTTCCAATAAGCTGCGAAAATATACAATAACGTCCTTCGCACGTAAGCCTATCTGATAGTAGAAACTTTGGCCAATGTTCCCCTATTTTCGTGGCAGTGCATCCCCTGTTTTCTTGGAGAAGGCATATACCAGACCTGTGATAAGCCTTTGCCTGGTTAAATGAGAAGGTATCGTACTCAAATACATTTCTCTGTACTTGTAGAGTCGTGCGCATATCGTGCTCCAAAATCTCGTACCCGTATGCTTACGTCTTCATTGTATTTGTACAAGGTGTTTTATACACATGAATATAACTTACAGCTCCGGAATGTTAAGTTTGTTAATATTTCGTGATCCTTCTTTCTATTTTCATAGAACTTTGTTTTAATGTTTACCGTATTTGACTGATTTTCACTAAAGACTCCATCAAAAATTGTAAAAAATAAATATGAAGTGTGAGGAAGAAGTGGCGGTACTGAAGAGTATAAGTGGAATCCTCCTCCCTCCTCGTTTCTCCGTCTTGCTCCCCTGCCAAACTGAGTCTGGTACCATATCCAGCATGAGTATGAAATATGTAGATCTATAGTTATTTGTCTTAGAAACAGCTTCCCATTCAATGTATTATACCCTGGATTAGGGTAGGCCCATGAACCTTACGCTTATGGGGCAGCCTTTCGTACTTCTGCCGGTCTTCGGCACCGTTGGGTGCATTCCCTCGATCTTATTTCTTCTGCCCCTCGTTTACCCCCAACTTTGAAAATTTTAGTGCCTCCACTCAATCTACCTTACCTATTTTTAATTTGAAAGTAACCCATTCCCACACAAATAGAAGAAGTTACTACATCATCACTTGCCACGTGAAACTTTATAACAGGGGTTCTCGACTGTTTTGGGCGGATGGTCACTTTCAGAGATTTTTCTTTGTAACAGTAGTAGCAACAAGAATTGAATAACAAAATTCTTATTTAACATTTGGGCTTCGAAATTTTCATGGGTCATTTTAGAGCGCTTCGCAGGCCGCAAATGACCTACGGGCCGCTGCTTGAGAACCTAGACTATATGAAAAACTTATTGTATCATTTTTGTGTGCAATCGTGCTTACATTATGACTAATTTGGCCTTCCTTACGTGTCTATGGTCATTTCATTATGCAGTTACTTAAACATATTCATCCATTTTCAATTATTTGCTTTGCTGTTGTATTATTTTATCTATATTCGTGCTGTTGAAAAGAGAGCTTCGGATTATGCTAAAGTGTGCCAAAAATCGTACATTTTAATAATATATAATGCAAAGCTTGAAAATGGTCGAACTCCAAACTTCACAGGACATTCCTGAGCTGAGATGTAAAATGTTGAAGCTTATTTACTAAATTCAAAATGGTAGATTTCGCAATAGTTTGTAATGTCTTCTTGTACTAGTCAAATTGCCGTCGACATGTTTCTTCGTTTGTTTGTTTGTTTTTTTTTTTTTTCAAAAGCTACTGCACCTTGTGCCAAAGTGTGATCACTCTCTTACTGTTATAGGGTGATTTGACTTAGTCAAATTGACTACAAGTTCTCCCTTTATAACATGCTTTGAAAAAAAAAAAACAGTTAACTTTTCTTGGCCATGTAAACATTTCAATTTCAAAAGAAACTAAAGCAATTTGAGTTGTACAAGGAGGACATCACAATTATTGCGCAATCGACCATTTCAAGTTACGTGAATAAATTTCAACATTTTCTATCAGAGCAATGGAATATTCTATGAAAGTCAAATATACTTTTTTGTAAGTCTAGATTTAAGGTACGGTACACTTAAAGTTAAGTTATCGTTACCGCGCTTACCCTTCAAAGTATAAAAGTGTAACATCAGGAATTATTTAAACACACTTGGTTTAACTATATGTCTGTAACAGAGTCTATTGCCCAGGGTTTTCACTCATCATTTTTTTTTCAGGAGTCACAGACCCTTCAAAATAAATTTACAAGAGTCAAATTTAAAAGAGAATGGGTCAAAATAAATTTGAGTTTAATACAACAAACTTTACTCATGTCTTTTGTTTATTTTCTATATTTGTGATGCTTTTCCACTATCTTTTTCTTGTGAGACATGATATTCAATCTGTCGATATTCAATATGGAAACTGGAAAGACTGAAAGTGCCACATTTTGTGAATTAATTTGCACAATCAATGTATTGGCAAAATTACGTTATTATTACTGATTCTTGGGGTGAAAAAGCTGTGCGTCAGTTTGACCCCAGAGGTTTTGTGTCTGTGCGTCAAAATGAAAAGTTGTGCGTCATTGACCCGGGTGCCCGAGTCAGTGAAATCACTGATTGCCTGGCTATGACCTTGTGCAGAAATCCCGTAGGATGGAGAGGACCCCCTCCATTCTCAAGTTGCACAATGACTTAGCATGTTCATAAACTTTTTCATTTGACATCATCAAGTTTACTTAAGTGTTGTTTACTCACGCTCTCCATTTATTCTAAGGTGTTGGTCCACTTAAAAGTGTTCAGTTTGTCTTATATTGCAAGGGCTTCTGATGGGTTCGTCTTTTGGCGAACACTTAGGTATGTTTCTTGTAGGTAAATATTGTATCAAATCATGAGCAAATGCCTTCTTCTTCCCTCTGAAAATCATCGCGTCACATCAGTAAATCACTTGTTTGAAACTAAATTGCGCCATACCAGTCTAGCGGTGACACTTCATCAACCTCCTCACCCCCATAGTGCAACACAGACAGGAATAAGATGAATTTAATTTGAAGTATTCCTTTAGTTATCTTTAGTATATTCTTTTGGCGTAGATTTCTGGGGTCGTAGTCTGCGGGGGGGGGGGGCAGCTCCCTCAGAGATTACCAAGTCCTAAATGAAGGTTAGCCCATTTAAAAAACAAGATACCAAAAGTGCTAAAAATTTCACTGTCCTAATTATGATTTGAAGGCCCTCAGACCATGGAAATTGCATACAAGGGCTCCAGTTTCTCCGAATTTCCCCGAGGAGATCCCGGACCCCGCTACAGATGCATTTTGTGTTTGAATTAGTCCTGACGAATGGGCCTCTTCCTTAAAGTTTGGATCCACCCATGTCCAGGTAGGAATGGTGCTGCACTAACTGTAACTTCTTGATGTATGTAATACACTTCATGAGCGATGTAGACTTAAGATTTTTCGAAGGCATACTCTTTCTTTTTACAAATGGGACAGCGTGCTATTTCTCCTACAAAGGGATTTTACTGAAAAACTTTTTTTCTAATTTACCCTTTTCCTTTGAAGTCTAAACTAATTAAGCATGAAATCAGAAGATACAGAATGATGAGATGCAAGTTACAAGACATACAAAGTACCGTTTCCCGCAGCGTTGGCAGCATTTTGACGAAAATTTTCTTGATGGGCCTTCTGTACGCGACTACAAAGTGGTAACCTTTGAGCCTGGCCATGAGAAGACCGAAGAAAATTACTGAATACTAAGACTGTTCTAAACATACACCGGTGATAAGTTCAATGCTTTAAGTACCCTATTGCTAGAGAGCTATTTTGCATCTAAGCCATCATATCATGTTAAATTTTCTCAAAGGTGATACCTTAGGCAACACCTCTTCTTATCCTTAAAAAAATCCGGAAAATGCACTCAACAATGAAAGATAATTTAAGCCCTGTAATCAGTTTAAAGCTTTGACAAAGATAGCAACATTTTTCACCTAGATATACAAAAAAAAGGTTTTCAAAGGGTGAGGGTGTCACCCTCTCCCCTTTACCGGAGATGAGGAACACGAAATATTCACTACATAATGATCATTCTAATCTTATTAAATCATATAATTAATATAAAACTTTTCCAAGGGAAGCACCAGCCTGCAACTTAGCTAATTTACGTAAATGTCCTCCTGCCCTTAGACCCCTCCCTTAGGGCGGCTCCCTGGCGGGGGTGACAAAGGAAAGATTGTTCTGGGTGTCAACTATAATTGGTATGCCACCGCCGGAGCTCCACTTAGTGTTGTTAACCCCCCCCCCCCCTTTCCCCTTGAATTTTGCCTATAGCTACGGCCCTGATTATGTCTTCATATAGACTGGCGAAAATAACATTTACAGGCCGCATAAGATGCATATGCATCAATACAAACTCTTTCCTTTGAGGTCTCAAAAGTAATAAACTTACACACGAAATAGATCACTAGTATCGGTAAAATCCTTATAATAGGTCTCTGAGCAGCTTTAGTATGTGTTTTAACAAAGGAAAAAGCTGATTGAACAAATGACGGACACGCAGTAATTTTGCAGTGTGTCTGTACCTATCTTTGGGGTATTATTACATCTGCCATCTCCTCTTGGTCAAATGTAGGGGGTTCTACCATATCTAGCCATCCGTTATTGGGTATCTTGCATTCTGATTGGTTAAGCACTGACCTGTTTTTCCACAACACACGGTCAGTAAACTTAAATACTGATAAGAATGAAGTTTTTCATACATTTTCGGTGGTAGAATAGGAATAAACCACATTTGTCGGACTATTACTGTCTCATATAAACCGTCTTGACTCCAAATTTGGCAAAATAACGGACTTGGCTTCGCCTCGTCCGTTATTTTGCCAAATTTGGAGTCTCGGCGGTTTATTCACCAATAATAGTCCGCTAAATGCGATTTATTCCTGAACTGTATCTCCCATCCCCGAGATCTGCGTCTACACTTGCATTAATTACCTAGTATGGTACTTAGGCAACAATGAAAAGTTGCAAGAGAGTTGCGCGTGTGGGACCAGCCAACAGTTGCGTCGAAAGTTGATTGAAAAATCGCGCAACTTGTTGAAAGTTGAATCGCAAGTTGAATCGCGTATATGGGACCCGGGCTTTAGAGTAGGCTTTGCCTTAGAGTTAGATAACGACGTTCTGTACAAGGCCTAGCCTATACCGTATACGGCGGTTCCATCTCTATATTCCGACTGCTTGATATTGCAACACATAAACGTATATACAACTCCGAACCTTTTGGCCTAACCGGCTAACCCTAATCCTAGTACCAACTCTATTGGAGAGTTGTCGGAACATCCCTTTAGAGACGTTGGAATACCAAGCTGCAGTCCCCAGTCATTGTGTAGGAGCAGTGGCGTATTTACGGGAGGCCATTGAGCCATACCGGCCCCCTCACCCCCTTTAACTTCCTATAGATACCTAAGTTTTTAACACGAATTTTACTGCAAATGGTAGCATATGTGGCACCAGATTGCATGTAAGGACACCTAGTTTTCCAAAAATTTTCAAACGGGAGGGGGCACCCCATTGGGCCACCGCCCCCCTCACTGATGCCGATGTTTTTGTTCCTAAAATACGTCAATTTTTTAACACAAATTTTACTTCAAATGTAGCCTATGTGGCACAAGATTGCATATGTAAGGACACCCAATTTTTCAAAAAATTTCATGGGGGAGGGGGACACAATAACAGATCAAACATTACTCCTGGATCTATTAGTAACATGAGAAAACTGAAACATTTGCGTACCTTTGACTTTGATGTAGGTTTTTACATGGAATACACCCTGGTCAGGCACAATTTTATAAAACCTAGGCCTAGACCCATGGGCGTCAATCCTGGGGAGACAGGGGGACACGATTTTTACACAGAAAAATTTTGACAGAAGCGGCCATACCCCCCCCCCCCACTCGAGTAAAGATTGACGCCCATGCCTAGGCCTTTCCATAAAATAAAAAAGTCTCACTAGGAAGTGCTCCCCCATATTTACCCCTTCCCCAGACCTCTCCTGAATCTTTCACTAAATAATGAAAAATCTTGAATGATTAGTTCAACTTGCTTGAACTTTCCATAAAAAGCACCATTTTGCATGTATGCCATCCTGCATTAACGTACTAGTAGTTTTCTTAGAAAAAAAGGGTAGACCCTCCCCCTCCCTTCTCTTACAAACACAAAAATAAGACACACTAAAATGAGATTTTTTTTTTTTAAATAAAACCACTCTTAAAAGTGTCAAAATAGCATACACCATCTGCATTTTCGTCAATTTTTATTAGCAAAAAGTACTCAAAATGGAGGGTGGTATCCCCTCCCTCTAGTTCCCTCACAGGACGGCTTTTGTTGCACCCGGTGACAAACTAAAGGATCCGGCAGACAGTGCCAGCCAGAATCAACCAATACGAATGATTGTCACAAGAGAACAGAACGCTGGAATTCACTTTTTTTTTACATTTTGCACGGAAAACTGTACGCACACAGTGTACATGATATTTGGCCATAGTTAACATTTGGCTCCAAAATGGCGCCCATGAAATAAGTTGGCCAATCTCTCCCACTATAGGGTCTCTATATACGACGAATGAACGAAAAAACCATGTGCTATGACGTCAGTGCACGATTTCTATAGATTTTATGATAGGCATAGACACATGGACACAATCAATTGCCCATCGAAACAAACTGTTCCCTGCTTCATATACATTGGCCTATAGTGGTAATCACAGCGACATGGGGTAAGGTATTTCATGCAATCTGCATATCCTTTCTTCCTCCTTTTCTTTTCTTTCCATTTCTTCGAAAAGGATTGGGTATTCCAATACACCGGACCCCGGCCGCGAGTTTTTTTTTTTTTTTTCATAGGATGAAAATCGAAGATTCATGCCAATGGACGAATCAGGTTCTTGGAAATTGGCCACACCCCTAATTCCAAAATAACAGCTTTTTGACTATTTTTTTTTTTTTTTGGTAATTTTGACGCAGGATTATGAAAGAAAAGGTCTAATACCCCTTGTCCACGTAACCCTAACCTAAATTCTAACCCCAACCATGATTTTGAAACAAATTTAAAATTTTTTGAAAAACCAATTTTTCCATTTTTATCCTACGAATAAAAAACTAGCACCCCGGCCTGATGTTTTCATACAGCAGCATTCTTTGTCTCCAATGGCAATTACAAAATGGTAAAACGCCTTTGATTTAAGTGAAGAGCAATGGCGTAATGTTTTCTTATCCCTTTTAAGTCAATTAGAGAGAGTAAGATACAGTATTTTCAGTTTCGGCTCATCCATAGGATCTTTGGTATAAATTATTAGTCGTCTAAGGTAAATAGGGAGGAAAACCCTAGGTGCACTTTCTGTGGGGAAAAAGACGAAACGATAGACCATTTGTTTTGGGATTGCAATTATACTTCAAATTTTATTTTAGACACTGAGCAAGCTGTGATTGGGAGGCAATTTTGTCTTTCAAAACAAGATTTCTTTTTTGGGTATAAACTAATTTTCAGACATCCATATAACTTTTTGATTTTCCATGCAAAACATTTTATATTCCCAAAAAATTATTAGGTGAGATTCCTAGTGTAAATGAGTTTATTTATAAAAAATAAATAAATTTAAGTTTGCTTTACAATTAGTATTTGTGTAAATGCAAGTCTCATGAAGAAATGTCTTTCAAGTTGTTGAAGAATGTACTTGGTAATAATGAATTCCTATTAGAGTAAATAGAACTTTGTTTTCTTAAGATTATTATCATTTACTAAGCGTTGATGTATCAGCTTTCACATCAAAGCCTATCGAGATGGGTTAGGCCCTCCCTTTTCCTTGAGTAGGCTTAAAATTAAAGGAGTGAATAACTTTCCAATGCAATGCGAAGGTTAAACATTAATAAAGTGCTTTCAAAACGCCATTTTTTCGGCGCGCTTCGCGCGCGTTTTCTCAGTTGCTTGTTTGCTACTACCGTATATATACTTCAGACATCACAAATGGACCTGCCGTTAGTGCGAGCTAAGGTAATCAAACAAATGATCACGTTGTGATATTTGTAATCTGATTAGCTTAGGCATCATAATGTCATTTACAGAGTGTAACGGTAATGTTTGAGTTAAATGCCCATAGTTTTGCAGACACTTCAGAGCTTTTGGAGTCATTAGATACACAACCCATTAGCCGTGTTGATTATCATCCACGACTAACAGCAGTTTTGCCAGGGTGTCACCTGGCCAGATTAGCATAGGTATCTGTCTATAAAAAGTTGTAACGGGCATGTAGTCTAAAAGTATTGTGTTTTCCATAGAAGGAGAGGTTTCCCTTCCCTTGTCCAAATTGACAGCGCCGTTGGCCCACGAGCGGTCTTATGACTGTCAAATGGCCTGTTATAAGCAAAAGGTTCTCCACCTCTGTGCTAAAGTATATACCGTTTCAATTGATTTAAAATAAACACACCAAACAGTCAATCTAAGCTCAGTGTGATGAGACTTTTGACTAGTGGCCTAGGTATTTGTATATAGGATGAGACGTCGTTCTGAGTTAGGGGAATTCCCCTCCCCCTGTAAAAAAATCGTTTCGGAACGGTACTGACATCCAAAATACTAGTGCTATCATTTCATCGTTTTCAAGTGTCTTCATGCTCGAAATTTTCGTTAGTTTATGAAAACAATCCAGAAAACCAACATTTTATGGCTTCTTGGCAGAGCTGAAACAAATTGTGGCACAATGAAAGAAACAATAAAATATTTAAAGGTGGGGCTCATTTTATACAAATGGATCAAGCCGCTTTGCCCACTTCACCTGGCTATTACTCCACCCCTATGGTAGTACGGTAGCGATCGGTTGATATGGCTGTATTTATTTTTAAAGTAGTCTTCTCATGACCAACTGCCTGAAATGGTTTGTGAAGAGCTTTTGAAAACTACAAGGGGCATCGCTGTAATACATAATAATAACCATACTCCCATAGGCGTAGGAGGCAGGGGGCTGCAGCTCCCCCCAAAAAATATTTTTGTGAAAATTCGGGCAATATTCTGAGAATTTTTCGGGCACCTACTGAATGAAAAATAATGCAATAATGTAGCTTAACGGAAGTCGATACTTTAAAAAAACTTTCTTGGTAATTAAAACATAATTCTGATTTGGATTGCACCAGTACCTATATATTCGGTATTAATTCACCAGTGTGTTTTAATGGCTAAACTTATATATTATGATTATCAGTGGTGTATTTGAGGAGCCATTAGGCCATGCCCCCGTCACTGACGCCGATTTTTTTTTTTTTGTACCTAAACTTAAACACAAAATTTTACTTCAAAGGTAGCATATGTGGCACCAGATTGCATGTATGGACACCTAATTTTTCAAAAAATTTTCATAGGGGAGGGGGCACCCCCTCCCCTTAGACCCCTCCCCCAGGCCGGCGATCACACAACATAGTGCCTGCCCACCCCCATGAGAGAAATCTTGGCTACACCACTGATTATTAGCACCATTTTTGTAACGACTTCCCCCAGAATTATAACCAATATGGAATAGCTAGTATCGTGGCAAATTATTGTATGTAATTGGCATGCGGTGTGATAACGAATGCATGCCTATATGATATGTACATTAACATTTTGGACGCGCTCGGAGCGCGCGGAAATTTTTGTTTCTATTTTTCGGGCAGATCGTTACACCCCCCCCCCCCCCATCAACTTGGGCCCCTACGCCTATGCATACTCATGTTGAGGCTATATTACTATTCGGAGCTGGACATTAATATTGCTGGGGGGGGGGGGGAGGTTCTTCCGAACCTCCCTGAATACGGACTTAAGTTTGCCCCCCCCCCCCCAAACAAAATTTCTTAGAGCCGCCCATGGTAATGAGGCAAAACTATCACGTGTTTCGTATATCGAACCATTGCATAAATTACCATTCAATGTATATAAGCATGAAAAATAAAAACAGTTATGAGAAATTAACGTTGATTGTATATAGAAAGGAAAAGTGAGTGTTGGATGTATATATCCATTATAAATGAAAGTTGAATTTATGTAGCCATGGAAAATGATATATGAATCAATGAAAGTAACCGAGAATTAAACAAGAAATCCATAAAAGATGTATATACATATTATATGTCTGAATGAACTATGTAAATTGTGACAATTATGATACCTGTAAATAATCATATAAAATATGACTGTAATTTACAAAGCATGTTACGGTTTGCAACTGCTGTGTTATTCGAATCAACTGTAGGCTACTACATAGTTATCTTGTTAATTAATGAACTCATTTTATGACCACAATACATGGCGAACATATGACAGCTAAATGTAAATAAAATTATGTACCATGTAAATATGTATTTATATCATGATCAACCAGAATAAATGAGAATAAATGTGATGAAAAAAACGTTTTCCAAATTCTTATACAACCCTATCATCATTCATACTCCCCTTGATAATCTCAGTGCATCATCAAATCGTCCTCGCGATGGCCCAAGACATGTCACTGAATTAATGGCGACGTCAGAGGTTGATGATTTGGGGGCACCACAGAAAAGATATGACATAAACTCATAATCCCACCACAGATACCCCATAAGTCAGTGTAAATTGTGTGCATGCGTACCTGCTATAGGTTGCACCCGCGACGGATCCTTCCTTTGTCTCCCTGTGCTGGTTTCGTCCTGAAGAAGTGGTCTGAGGGGAGAGGGGGTCCCCCTTTCTTAAGAAGTGTTCGTTTAAGGTGGATTAGATGCAAAATGGTCTAACTTTGTCAAATTTTCGAACTGATCGTATGTTGAAAAATTCTCATAAGTCAGTGACTTCTTATTTTGGTTGGGTGCATAAGGAAAGGGTGTGTTATGCAAGTGGATGGTGACAACTCTTCCCCTTGAGATTTTTATTTATGTTAGGTCCTTGAGATATTTTTATTTATGTTAGGTGGATTAGATGCAAAATGGTACTACCTTTGGCGAGTCTTTGAACTAATTATATTCTCAGAAATTTTCATTAGTTAGTGACGGATATTTTGGTTGCGGCATATGGCACCAGCGTCATACGAAAAATCGTCTTATCTTTCACACTGTGCTACAAAAGTTACTGTATGTATAGGCTACTTATAATATTAGATTGCTTCAGGATCCTCCCTTGATGCGAGGTCCATACAGAGGTTGGGAATGTATACCAACCTCTGGAAGCTTGTCCTTGCTCTAAAAGGACAAGCTTCTTTTAGAGCAAGTTCAGAGGAGAGCCACTCGCCTTATACCCGAGGTGAGACACCTACCTTATCATGTTAGACTTAAGCATCTTGGGCTTACCACCCTGGAGTTGAGAAGGATTAGGGGGGACATGCTTCAGGTGTACAAATTTCTCTCTGAAAGGAATCCTTTGTCCTCTTGCAATTATTTAAAGGTTCAATGTAATTCTCGGGTTCGAGGCCATTGTAAGAAGCTAGTTAAGAATTTTGCAAGGCTCGACATTAGGAAGTTCAGCTTTTCTCATAGAGTTGTTAACGAGTGGAATAGTCTGCCTGAGTGGGTGGGTAACTCCACATCTGTGCACTGCTTTAAGGTTAACATTGACAAGTTCTTCCACAAGTGTGGTAGAATCTAAATGTGCTGGGCTCGTTTGGTGTTGGTTGGTTCTTTGTTTTCAGTTAAGGTTGTTTGGACTTCAGGGCATCTTATGGGGCCTTAGCCCTCCTTTGCCCTTTAACCTGTTATGTTATGTTACTGTTTTCGGAAAATCATTTTGATCAGAATATTATTGTCCTAATAATGGTCATGAGACACGAAGCGAAATTTTGCATTAAATGTCATTCCATGCATCCATCCTCACGGCCTGTACAGTTATAACTGATGTGTGCTATAATTTCTTAGCACTGGTTATTCCATGAGAAATATTGCATGCAGACTAGTTTCGGCCAGGTCGAAAACGCGGAAACCGCGGAAAAACATCGCGATACACAATGTTCCGCGGTTTCCGCGTTTTCGACCTTGCTATTATAGCCAGATCGAAAACGCGGAAAACGCGGAAAACTTTCGGACTTAGAAAATTTTTAATGACTGAACACATATGTGTACGTACTTCACACAAAACCAGTTAACGAGAGAGGAGACATTCAAAAGTTCGCCTACGGTAAAGGGCGTTGTGGGCGAAGTGGGCGGACGTTTCCCTACGCTCCCCACCAGTACACCGATTAAACCCGGGGCTCCATCCCCTCGGCTCTCTGTAGTTAAATTGTGTTGAAAATTATAATGTGTAACTCTTTAAGAGTTACGAAAAAGTACGTGGCGTTGTATCCTCTCAGTCGTCTCTTTGAATGTGTGTTCCCCTCCCTGAAATCCCCCACCCTCCATATCCACGTCCTGGGATGTAACAAGAATGCCTAATATATGTTCCTGCAGGCATCCAAGTACCCGGCGAGGTGTAACAGATGACAGGCTCAGTTGAGTTCCATTTTTCTCCTCCTTAAAAAAATTTTCGCGGTTTCCGCGTTTTCGACCTTGCTATTATAGCCAGATCGAAAACGCGGAAACCGCGGGAAAAAAACATCGCGATACACAATGTTCCGCGGTTTCCGCGTTTTCGACCTTGCTATTATAGCCAGATCGAAAACGCGGAAAACGCGGAAAACTTTCGGACTTTGAAAATTTTAATGACTGAACACATATGTGTACGTACTTCACACAAAACCAGTTAACGAGAGAGGAGACATTCAAAAGTTCGCCTACGGTAAAGGGCGTTGTGGGCGAAGTGGGCGGACGTTTCCCTACGCTCCCTGCACCAGTACACCGATTAAACCCGGGGCTCCATCCCCTCGGCTCTCTGTAGTTAAATTGTGTTGAAAATTATAATGTGTAAAGGTGCGTTCACACCAAAATCGAAATCTGCTGCGTTTTGCGGCGCGGGAGCCGCAGAGCTAATCACTTTGTACGTATTTCTATGGACCCGTTCACACCAAAATCGCGTTTCGAAAAGCGTTTTGCGGGAAACGCGGCGGGTCCCGCATCGATCGATCTCAGACTGATTCAAAGCGGGAATCGTGCGATTTTTGTTCGGAGAACAATGGTAGCTCGCCATACAATAGGGTTCTTGGCACACAGGTGTTTGGATTTTTCATTGTGGTGTATAGACTGCAGAGCATGATGCCTGAGAAGGATGTTGGAGAGTTAAATGTTTGAGAGTCGAAGATGAAAGAAAACTTCGAAATTTTTTGTGACAAAATTAGTTTTCATTAGGAACGCAATGGTTTTCAGGCATTACATATAAAGTGAAATAGACAAACAAATCTTGATTTGTTACGTTAGGCCAGTGCAAAGTAATATCTCTATTCCTACACTGTACTGATGATGTGTTGTATGTTTTGCACGGTATAGCTTTTTTGGAGGGAAAATCAAATAATTTTCATTTATGCAGGACGGAATGAGTCGCACCCTAAAGTTTCGGTCCATGGGCTGTAATTCAATGACATTGATGGGTACGGATCTCGGGGCAAATACAGGGCCTAAGGGTAGAAGCAGTGAAGAAGCTATGTGGTATTCACAAAATTGCGAGCATTAGAATGAAGTATTTCATTATCTTAAAATGGCTTTGAATAGTTCAATAGGCCTATGCAACAAACAACCCCCACCACCACCATCTCCCTTTTTTTTTCTTTTTTACAAATGCCAACTTTCAGTGGATTGTTGATGATGTTGGATCGAGCTTCTTGGACGTATAAAATTGGGGTTATTTCATTAAACTTTGACATAAATATTGTACTTAAGTTGTCCAAAAAGAAGAAAGACGTATACAGTAACAATTATCTTAGTACTGTCGAAGATTGTGTCAGGCTGAAGCGTGACGAAAAAGAATTACACTAAAAAATGCTTAAGGTGTAATCTCATTTTTCATTACAAGCAGTATCCATGTCGTCTCCTTCCCTTCCCATGTCACTAAACAGTTGTTGATTTGTAAATTTTGTTTACCAAAACATAGTTTTCATTCCCTTTTCAATTATTGATATATTTTTGGCCCGTGAGTGTACAAAAAGAGCCATCAAATGTCCCACATCATCTTCGGCGTAGCCTATTTTACAAGTGACTATCAAATACCCGTTGCGGGAACCGTCGCGTTTTCCCGCTGCAGTGTGAACCCTCTGTTTTGCGGGAAACGTCGCGTTTCCCGCGGCGGGAATCGCGCGTTTTTGGTGTGAACGCACCTTAACTCTTTAAGAGTTACGAAAAAGTACGTGGCGTTGCATCCTCTCAGTCTTCTCTTTGAATGTGTGTTCCCCTCCCTGAAACCCCCCCCCCCCACCCTCCATATCCACGTCCTGGGATGGAACAAGAATGCCTAATATATGTTCCTGCAGGCATCCAAATACCCGGCGAGGTGTAACAGATGACAGGCTCAGTTGAATTCCAGTTTTCTCCTCCTTAAAAAAATTTCCGCGGTTTCCGCGTTTTCGACCTTGCTATTATAGCCAGATCGAAAACGCGGAAACCGCGGGAAAAAAACATCGCGATACACAATGTTCCGCGGTTTCCGCGTTTTCGACCTTGCTATTATAGCCAGATCGAAAACGCGGAAAACGCGGAAAACTTTCGGACTTAGAAAATTTTTAATGACTGAACACATATGTGTACGTACTTCACAGAAAACCAGTTAACGAGAGAGGAGACATTCAAAAGTTCGCCCGGTACGGTAAAGGGCGCTGTGGGCGAATTGGGCGGACGTTTCCCTACTCTTCCCGCCAGTACACCGACAGGGTGACCAGACGTCCCGTGAAATACGGGATTGTCCCGTATTTGGTTCATTTGTCCCGCGTCCCGTATTGAACCTCCCCGGGACGCCTATTTGTCCCGTATTTCCATGTTGCTGAAGAGGGTTCCTTACAAAATAGACACAAAAAAGGAGACACAACTCTGGTAGAATGGACGGATACAACTACTGCAAGGAAAATTGAAATCTACTGTAGAGTGCGTTAGCAGCTTTTCAAAGCCTGCTCACCCCTACGTGTTTTACTCACTCAGCCGTACATATCAATTTGTTTCAAACCACTTCCCTGTCTAAACTGAGATGTATGATTCATGTACACGCTCATCTCGTACACTTGATTGGTCGTGTGGGTGTGACCAAATGTTTTGTTTACCACTGCGCGCATTTGTTCGCTGTACATACAACGCGCGCACGGTGTATACTTCATTATAGCGCTATAAAGCTGTGTTTAAGGAAAAGTCTGTGGCGGGTAAAGGTCGCGTTGTTTACACATCGCTTGGGGTCTTTTCATTGTTTCAAGACTTATGCATATTCATATTTGTGTCTGTTTGTATGTATTTCGACCTGGTCCCTATGGGGGAGTGTTGAAAATTTGAAAACAAAGGTTACCATTGGAAAGTTTACATGATAACCAATCCAGCAATGCATGAACATCAGCGATCCAACCTTGTTTGTACAAACAGCAGTAGCTAGGTCAAAAGTTCATAGCTATTGCTTGCCATGCAAAAAGTTGCCTTCGAAATCTGTCCAGGTCCCTATGTAAAAGTGAAATAATGTCGATATATTTTTATGTCATTCAGATGCTAAGACATAGTAGAACATTAAACTGAATGAACATCACTGTAATTTTGCTATGCAACAGAGCACGAGCGATCAAAAGTTCGTACCCGTACTGTTTTCCACAGAGCGCATTTTCGTTGCGTGGGAGACGCTAACACAAGCTGTATGGGTTAAGTAACAAACAAATTGATATTATGTATTACAATTGTGGGCCAACGTAGGATAGTGTCGAGGTTCGTAGTCAGTTCCGCAGTTTAGTCCCGCATAGCACTGGTGCCTCTGGCATACTAGTCATATGTAGCCTGCAGAAATAGTTTCAGTGTCTCCCTTATCAAATCAGAACTGCAAATTGTAACTTTCATATGGCATGTTCTGAGTTTGTTACATATGCCCAATCTTATAGGCAATTACTCAAAGCTGTGTCATCATAAAGAAATATAACTAGTCTAGTAATTGACACTTTCAACACATTTTTGGACATTGTGATTTATAACTTGGACCACTCTAAGTACGACTTTCTGGTGCTTTGTATGCACTCAAATCCAGAAGCTTCCGGGGGCTTTGCCCCTGGACCTCACCAGGGGCCCTAAGGCGGGCCCCTGGACCCCGCCTGAATGGGGCTTCACGCTACGCGTGCACACAACCCACCTTCCAACCATGCAGTGTCCCGTACTTTACTTTCTGGTCACCCTGACACCGAGAAAACGGGGGGCCACATCCCTTCGGCTCCCCGTTCTTAAATTGTGTTGAAAATTGTTATGTTAAACTCTTTACTAGTTACGAGAAAGTTCGTGGCGTTCGATCTTCTCAGTCTTCTCTTTTGAATATGTGTTCCCTACTCCAAAACTCCCTCCCCCACCCACCTACTGGACTTTGACCGGGATGGTTAAAATTTTTATTGTCTGGAGCCGTTCTACGTTGTTTGTGGGCTTTCTCCCTCCAATTGTTTTCCAGCCCCTTCTCACATATTGCACAGTTTTTTGTTAATTATTCCTTTCCGTGAAATTGTAACATAAATTTCTAATAGGCCTACATGATATCTCAAAATATGGTATGTTTAGATCAGGCTTTAGAAGAGCCTCTTCCGGCGATTTGGGAGGCTCTCTGCCATAAAGTTTGTTTGTAAGATAACGGTACCAACCAATGGTGGCCCTCTGCTTAACTAGTGCCACATGTAAGCCCCAGCCAGTGACGTACGCGGGGGGATTGGGCCATGGTCCCCTCACAGATGCCATTTTTTTAGTTCCTAAACATACGTACATTTTTTTTAACGAAAATTTTACTTCGAAAGGTAGCATACGTGACACTAGATTGCATGTAATGAAACCTAAAAATATTTTAAAGGGGACGAAGACCTCCACTTAGACCCCTCCCCCAGTCCGGCGACTCTTTTTTCTTCCTTAAAATAATTAAATATTTTAACACAAATTTTTCTTCAAAAAAGTAGCATACATGTGGCACCAGATTGCATGTAAGCATTCGCGGATCCAAGGGGGGGGGGGGCTTTCCCGGCCTCAGCCTCCCTTTTTTGCCACATTAACAATAACAAATACGCGAAAATTAGCATAATGAAATCTAGGAGAATATTCAAGCCCCCTTTTCGAAATGTCTATATCCGCGCCTGTGTAAGGACACCTATTTTTTCAAAAAATTCCAAAGGGGAGGGGGTGCCCCCTTCTTTAGACCCCTCACCCAGGCGAGTGATCGTACAACATACTGCGTGCCCCCCTTGAGAGAAATCCTGGGTAGGCAACTGGCCGCATCCCCACCCAAAAAATGCTGAGACATTACGCAGGACAGTAAGTTGTTTTTTTTTTTGTTTTTTGTTTTTTTTTTTGTTTTTACCTAAAAGTGTACTTCCGCCTTTGTCCGAAAGTACCCTTGCTAGACTAAGATCCGGGACAAAAATGAGGCATCCGAGACTACAATTGTGCACAAAGAACATGTGACGTGATTCTGCGCATCGGCTTCATCTTCACCGTTTGACAGGGACCGCTGAGACGGGGGAGGGGTGGGGGCTGCCGGGACTTTAGCCCCCGCACTTTTTCTGCCGTGGGCAGTTTGGGCCGCCTTAAACTGGGAACTATTTTTGAACATATTGGGCCGCTTCAATGATTAACCCCCACTTCAAAATTGGCTCCTCTTTCCCTGGTGGAATAAGTCGTGTAGACAAGGTGGATGCTCAAAAACTGCATGCTGAGCGCAGACGTACCGTGGCCCTGAAGGGACATTTCGAGATTTCTATATTTCGACTTTTTCGTTTCGATATTTCTATATTTCTATATTCCGACTTTTTGGTTTCGATATTTCTATATTTCGACTTTTTCGTTTCGATATTTCTATATTTCGACTTTTTCATGCTTTGATGTTTCCACTTTTTGGTTTCGATATAGCAATTTTTCCTGGCAAGAAAAACTTCAAAATGGTACAAAAGAGAGATTTAATCGCGCTTCCTGATCAATATAAGTGTTCTTGCTCTAAGTTAGAACAGGTCCTCCAATGTGAAGCTCCCGAAGAAAACCTCCGAGACGAGGACAGTGTTCCCGTTCGAAACCATGCCCCCATGTCGTCATAAAAGGGATACCATCCAAACCGTAATTGTAGCTCCCAGAAAAAGTGTGATATAAACATTATGAGTCAAAAGCTGACATTTGAAATGTTCAACTTAAAAAAGTAGTTAGGCAAATTACTCCGTTTGTCGGGAAATGAAATATATCAGTGGCGGACCGTCCATATAGTCAGGGGTCGTTCGCCCCCTGACGGACTCAAATCGCCAGCTTACTTTTCATGTTTGAATTTATATTTACTCTTGCACCATCATTGGCATTGCTTTCATGTAACATGATTTAATAGTGCCATTTTTAGGCCCAGATGACAAAATGCCTACATTGTCTACACGACAAAAGCACCGTAATGTACGGTGAAGCTTAGCTTAGGTCATTGCTCACTAACTGGGTGTGGTAATACATGGAGTGACCTTTGATTCACCCTCGCAGTCCCAAGATGGATGTTGAGAAGGGCACACAAATACTTGTTGAGAAAACAGCCCTGCTCCCCTCCTCGATAATTGTCAAGATGAACAATTAAAATTGTCTATGTAGATACCAAAATATCTCCCACAATTTGTTTCCCAAAACATTTGAAAAGAGCTAGCCTTCCTACTAAAATAAAATCAAACTGCTGTCCTGGTACGAATGGCTTTAGAGTACTGGACTCATGTCTGGTAAACAGCATCGTTTTTGCTTTCCTTCAGCTGACCATTTTCAAGGGTACATGGGGACGATAGGCTCGCTCGCTTACTCCGTAAATGCAGAGTAGTCATCTGATGTTGCATGATAATGCCATAATGCCATAGAAATTCTTCTTACTATACTTTCTTGATTCCAAAGTGCCAGGAAATGGGGTTCATTTTCTGACTTTAACGCATCTACATGGTAAGTATGAAAAGCATCCTTGCGCCCTCCCTACACATTGCGTATTGACAAGGTTTTCAGTTTTTGACCTCTGGTGACCTCACATGACCTTTGACCTCCACCAAAACAATAGGGATCTTAATATCAATTTGACTACTCTATATCTCAAGTACACGGCCGGGGAGAGTAGGGAAACGTCCGCCCACTTCGCCCACAACGCCCTTTACCGTAGGCGAACTTTTGAATGTCTCCTCTCTCGTTAACTGGTTTTGTGTGAAGTACGTACACATATGTGTTCAGTCATTAAAAATTTTCTAAGTCCGAAAGTTTTCCGCGTTTTCCGTGTTTTCGATCTGGCTATAATAGCAAGGTCGAAAACGCGGAAACCGCGGAACATTGTGTATCGCGATGTTCTTTTTTTCGCGGTTTCTGCGTTTTCGATCTGGCTATAATAGCAAGGTCGAAAACGCGGAAACCGCGGAAATTTTTTTAAGGAGGAGAAAAATGGAATTCAACTGAGCCTGTAATCTGTTACACCTCGCCGGGTATTTGGATGCCTGCAGGAACATATATTAGGCATTCTTGTTCCATCCCAGGACGTGGATATGGAGGGTGGAGGGGGGGTTTCAGGGAGGGGAACACACATTCAAAGAGACGACTGAGAGGATGCAACGCCACGTACTTTTTCGTAACTCTTAAAGAGTTACACATTATAATTTTCAACACAATTTAATTACAGAGAGCCGAGGGGATGGAGCCCCGGGTTTAATCGGTGTACTGGTGGGGAGCGTAGGGAAACGTCCGCCCACTTCGCCCACAACGCCCTTTACCGTAGGCGAACTTTTGAATGTCTCCTCTCTCGTTAACTGGTTTTGTGTGAAGTACGTACACATATGTGTTCAGTCATTAAAAATTTTCTAAGTCCGAAAGTTTTCCGCGTTTTCCGTGTTTTCGATCTGGCTATAATAGCAAGGTCGAAAACGCGGAAACCGCGGAACATTGTGTATCGCGATGTTTTTTTCCGCGGTTTCCGCGTTTCCGCGTTTTCGACCTGGCCGACTAGTTTCTGCCGACGATATCGAAACATGTCAAACATATTTTACATGCCACACTTGTTCTCATAGAAGGCTTATTAAAGTACCCTGTCTTTCTCTAAACCATTCAATCTCAAACGCGGCCCCTGAGGCCCTGTCGGTGCGGCCCCTGTTGATTTTACCTTTTAAGAAAAACATATTCGACAAGAACAAAACGTAGCACAGCAGGAAATGAAATTATACAACTTCAGAGTCACTACTTGACTGGTGTTAAGTTGCCTACGTAGCAGGCTGTAACGCATATTCCTTGTAAAGTCATATCTATCCAACATTTATTTCGTGTGTCGTGTTGTTGACAATCATGCTATGCACATGGTGGCATATAGTAATGTATAGTGGTGCATTGAGGAGTGGTTGTATTTGTAGAGACCAGGGAGCTGCCACTAGAGCTCCCTGTAGTGACAAAGCTCCCAGAGCCTGAACAAAAACAACAGGAACAAGTTAAATTCCATACCTTACAAAATAGCCAATTCAATAAAATCAAGCTCGAAAGTGGTGGAAACAGCAATTAAAATGCCTCAGATTACCTCCGATCTTCTGAAATCCATTTTTGGGGGCCCTTAAGCGGGCCCTGGATCCCTCGTTGCTAGGGCTTTCGCGATTTGCGTTTGGGTTCTTTTCGTTCCAACATTTGAGAAGCTGATGACGCTCTTGCGTGTGTTGATTGGTTACTGAAATTAATATTTCTGCTAGTCAGCTCTCGGTACTAACAATATGTTTGCGACATTCATGTGAGCTTGCACTTTCCACAGCTCTGATAAATGAAAAAGAATCATTCAATGAAGTTGAAGATTTTTTTACTTTGGGGTATTCGGCCCTCGAACTCAGCAGATCCAGCTCTCTATCTGACTCCTTTTGAGAGTAATTCTAGGGTTTCCTCATATGCTGCCCAATAACGCAGGAAAATGCAGAACTGTTGTGACTTCATCTTCTTTTTCAGGGGAAACTCCACTTTCGTCGCGGGGAGCCTTAGTGGGTACGATAAAGTATGTACTTAACCGAGAACTAGTAGCCGCAACTAATTTCTTGATTTTACCCTGAGTAGGGCAGATTGCTCAATAAAACTCGCAAATTTTCATAGCTTCTTCAATAGTTACCCCAAAAATATCCCGTTTGCTATCCTGTCGGCAAACCGGCTGCTCAGTCGGAAAGCTTGGCCGTCACCTGGAGCCACCCCTGCTTGTAGAGGCAAATTTGTAGTTAAGAGTGCAATTGACTGCTATCTAGAGCGCCTGGAAAGCAAAATTTTCTGACCCAGTCTCAGCCCCAATCATGGTGGGGCTGAGGTCCAGTCATTCCTGCTGGATGCTGCAAAAGTGCAGATTGTCCCCTCAAAGAACCGCGTCCAATGAAAAATTCGTACCTCTGCATCTGTTTGCCTTAGAGCCTCGAGACCTCTTAGGAATGGATTTCGCTCTTTCCAACTACTGCCCTCTCCCTAAGCCTGAGAGCCTCCCCTGCGGCCCTCGAAGTGCGTCATTCCAGCCTCTCCATTTGGCCCTCACCCTCAAAAAGTTTGAGAATCACTGCTATAAACGTACTGTTGATAGTCGTTTCGCGGAATTGCTTTGGTGTATTTCAAGT
The DNA here is from genome assembly GCA_029531755.1 of Holothuria leucospilota. NCBI lineage: Eukaryota > Metazoa > Echinodermata > Holothuroidea > Aspidochirotida > Holothuriidae > Holothuria > Holothuria leucospilota. Next base: position 20,427,013 of record CM055983.1, read on the forward strand.
GTCATGGCGGCCCGCGTAGTTTTTTTCCCAGGACGAGTCAGGGAAAATCTGGCCAATAGACCAATCAGCTTCTTGGAAATAGGCCACACCTCTAATTCCAAAATGACAGCTTTTCGACCCATTTTTTGTAATTCTGACGCCGGATTATGAAAGAACGGGCCAAATAACTCTAATCCACGTAACCCTAACCTTAAATCTAACCCTAACCTTCATTTTGAAACAAATTTAAAATTTTTTGAAAACTCGATTTGCCCACGTTCGTCCTGGGAAAAAAAATAATGCTGGCGGCCCCCATGTAGGCTTCATCGGCCGTACTGATGTTATGACGCAAAAGTCAGGTATCTAGCGCCTACGGCGCTCTTGCGAGCGTACTTAGCATGCACGTCATTGCTGTAATCACTCCTATGGACATAAACAATCGGTCTAAAAAACCCTCACCGATGAATAGCGCGAAAACGTTTTCGACAGTGTTGATAATAAGAACAGGGATGAGGGAGTCAGTCTGGAAGCGCCAGAAAATTTAACAGTTTGCGAAGGATTTAAGAAAATGTGGTACTTTCAGGACAACTTGTGATAAAAATTATTTAAATAGGTCCATCACACAGTCAAAAAGCCACTACAAAAGGTTCCCGGACAACTCCCACCCGGACAATTCCCACCCAGACAACTCCCACCCGGACAACTCCCACCTGGACAATTGCCAACCCGGACAATTCCCACTCCGGACAATTCCCACCCGGACAATTCCCACCCGGGCAATTGCCAACCCGGACAATTCCCACCAGGACAATTCCCCCCGGATAATTGCCAACCCGGACAATTCCCACCCGGGCAATTCCCACCCGGACAATTCCCACCAGGACAATTCCCCCCGGATAATTGCCAACCCGGACAATTCCCACCCGGGCAATTCCCACCCGGATAATTCCCACCCGGACAACTGACAACCCGGACAACTGCCAACCCGGACAATTGCCACTCCGGACAACCCCCACCCGGACAATTCCCACTCCGGACAATTGCCAACCCGGGCAATTCCCACTCCGGACTGTTATCACAGTTAGATGTAGACCTACAATCTGGGAATGAGAAGATACAGGTCAACATAATTCTTGAGTAGGCTACGAAGGAATTTTCAAAGGGGTTCCTGGTTCCTGTTACGCCCTTTAAGATATTTTATTTCATTTCACGCTGCAAAAATGCAATGTTAATGACCTACTGCAGGTTATTACAATCCGGCTAATGAATTTCGATAAACTATTCCATCAAGTGATCCTTATTTATATATACTTCAATTTTACGGATCAAAGGACTAGCTTCCTCGTTAACAGTGTACACTGGGTAGGGTGATTAATTCACACACCCATCATTTTCTACGTGTCACGCTACTTTGAGGACGGGCCATTTCGAATTCTTTAAATAATAGCGCAGTGAGAGATGTTGGTTACCAGGCCAGTACGCAGGATTTTTCAAGAGGGGGTTAGAATATACCTCGACATATGACGTGGCTTTGTTTAGGGCACAAGTGGAACAAACACTTTTGTACACTACCGCATAACTGCACTACACTACAGTTGTACACTTCACCGCATGTGCGGTGTATTTTACACGCACATGTGGCACCACTGCCAGACTTCGACTGATTTACCATTTGAATACGTAAGCACATTTGCGCCTCGCTTATTCCGGGCCTCAAGATGGCTGCTTGTTCTTCCATAACAAAGAAATGTGGCGTTGGTAAAATGGGTCTACAGGTTACATTAAATACCCATCTGCAGGGGAAATACAAGGGGTTGGCCATAAGCTGACCCCACAGAGAATGTCATAAACTTTTCTCAGATAGCTTCATCGTCGAAATGTGCATATGCGCTGGACGCAGATGGAAAAGTTTGCTCGTCCTAGTGACACAACCCATCCAGAGTAGTAGGAAGCAGAATGACGATCCTTTCAGAGGATTTTTTTTCAGTTGAAAAGTAAACGTTAGAGGTTTGAAACAAAAAAAAATCATGAAAATATCTCAGTGGAGAGCACCACCAGTTAGCGAGTAACATGTCGGGACGTTTTCCCAAAATATCTTTTAAGCTGCAAAACGGCACTTTTTATGTCTTGTATGTTCCATCTGAAAATACACTTCTTATTTGGAGGTCTCATGACTTAGATATTTACAGTTAAGGTTTAATCGTTCTCTTGATATTCGGTTGGTTCATGTTGCCCTCTTGATGCCCGGCGTCCACGGGGTTTGAAGATGTACCTCTATTTTGGAAAAGTTTTCCAGAGAATATTCCTTGTACTTTATTACCCTTTTAATGCAAGATGTAAATCGTGACGAATGCGGGCAAAGCGCGCAGAAATTTAGAAAAAAGACCATTTTCCATTACTACAGTTGCATCCACACTTTGCACAGAGACTCTTAAATTCCACGCAAAACATATCTACCGAGAGGGCAGTGATGACGTTCATGAATCTGTCTTCCAATGCACAACGCTATATTCCTCCTTAATCACGCATAAACCTTGAATGATGATGATACGTTTTAGACGGTACTGGCTATAAACATTGTAAATTTTCTTGTATCCTACAGTGGGGGATCTAGGATGTAGCCAAGGTTGGGGGGGGGGGGCTCTCCGATACTGACCGATACATGAGAGTGACATGGGGAGTGGTCTAAGGGGATTGGGTGCCCCTCTCCTTTGGGATTTTTCAGACTATTAAAGCTATGAAGATGCAATTTGTGTAATCTTTTGCGATTTTTCCTGATTCTCTAACCTAATAAAGAATATCAACTTTGGGACTGGCCTAGTATTCACAAACAGACTTCCAAGATGATAACCAAGTGAGGGGTCTTAGGGTGTTCGCGAAGTTTGGGTCAAGGGTCATGTTTTTTTAAACAAGCAAAATGCTAAATTCTCCTACAGATCAAGTTGGATTCTCACCAGAGTAGGTCAGTAACCCATTATCATTGACCAATGGTGCCTACGGGGTCACCGGTGTTCAGGGAGTTGAGGTCAAACATCATCTAGTGGTCAATTGGGGGCATATTGTTGAAACACACAAAATGCTTCTCCTCCTACAGTTGGTCAGTATTATCACTGACAAATGGCGCCTACAAGGTGTTCGTTGATTTGACGTCAAAGGACATCTAGGGGTCAATTTGGGCCATTTTGTTGAAATACGCAAAGTTGGATTTTCAGAGTAGTTCACTTAAGTTTCCAAAGTTTATGAAAAAGACACTGACTCAGCGTGAGTACCAGAGCCTATTTAGCTACGGTGGCTTATAACAACCATAGATCGATTGGCATTCTGGACTAGGCTATACATTTTACATGTTTTGGAATGACAAATGGGGGATAATGTTAATTTCTGAGGCGCGGAAAACACAAAAGCATATTACCTGCCTCACTTTCAAATTCACTAGTTTTAGAAAGGGGGAAAAAATCAAAATTTTCCAGAAGGGGGAGGAGCCGCCCCCCCTCCAAATCCGCCCCTGTCATACATCGGTAACCAGTAGGAGATAGATTTAGCATTCTACATAGCTAAATATTACAGCAAACTGCACTCTAAAATACTAACTTTGTCACCAGAGTTTCTCGTCTATCATACATGAGTTCCGAAGTGTGAGAGAAAATTGGCATCACGCTTTGGATTGAGGGAAATTGCACTCTTAAGCACGATATTTTTAATTTCACTACAGTTCAAAGCGGTCTATCATGCGTGGGGGGGGGGGGGGTTAAATATGGTGGAAAGGGACACTGTATTGAAATCAGGGTTCATAGGAGCAGGCGCCGCAATCGCCCCATTCAAGTTAATTACATACTGGTCTATAATATTACTAAACATAAAACCACACTGGCCATTTTTGGAAATTTCAATCAGATAGAACCAGCTCAAAAGAAAGTAAGTGTTATGTATATATAGCTGAATCTCTTTTTGAACATAGAAGGGAATCTAACCAATGGTTCTGAGCGAAGTCCGCGAAATATTAAAGGTGTTATGGGATAATGATGTAATCATGCTTATTATGTTGTCCTAATATTCATGTGAAATGTGTTCAATTTGTAACCATGTCAGTTTCTACATTGCAAGCGGGAGAGAGAAATCATAAGTAATGAAGAACCACCCCTAGTTCACAACAGGGTTCGATTATAAAGGGGATTTGATTTGAAATACGAACTCATTGACGGTGCACTAGAAACCTACCTCCCCGTTTACGGACCTGGTTACATTGCGGGTAATGGCGGTGTCAATGTTCAAAGACCACGGGAGACACTGAAGCAAGCGGGGTGAATCGCTTCCGCCAGTGGTGAAGAGGGTATCATACACATTTTTTTCACACCTCATCGCGTAAGTCATCTAGTACCGAGACGCATTTTGCACCCATCCTTGGCCGCGAATGTCCGATCACATTTTAGGCTCATTCCTTACAGAGGCCAAGATAAATTGATTAGAGCGATTTAAGAGGAACGGCGCATGGGATTATGCCGACTTTATCCCAGCCACGGATGGGACCGAGGTCAGAAAAATTTGGCACTTCAAAAACTCCAAGATTCTTTCTTCCATGTTTTATGTTTGTCGATGGTCTGGGACAAATCCCCTTAACATTTTATTAGTGTGTAAAATAAGGAAGTGTCGATTTTGAATTAAATTATACTTTATTAAGAATTAATGAAATGTTTTATGGGTAGTTTTTACATGGACATGGCCAAGGGCATCGGTAGTTAAAGTGCCAGGGAAGTCATTTTCATTGGAGCTGCATTTTGAGAACTTGCGGCTGGCGAAGACTTTAACCGCTAGTGCTGAAGTCGCGGAGCCGGAGGGTGGGGACTGTGGGTCCTCCCCAAGTAAGTTTTCTTAAGTATGGCTGCTTTTGTGATTATTCTGGACCACTCTTGGAAAAATCCTGCTTCCCCCAGGTGTAACATGAAATTCTGATGAAATATTTTTCTTACGGTGATCCCAAATTTAAGGTAGTTCTGCCCTCAGTCAATTTTCTCAGGATGGGGAAGTGAACAGCGAGAGATGCATAGCAAGATTTTGGGATTTTGGGATTAGCAATTTAGTCAAGCTGTCCTACACCTTATAATACTAACGAGGCAATTTCACCAAAGGTTTCCTACCCACAGCAGCTTAGAAGTACTAACGAGTCATCGATTTGTATAAGGCTCATCGGAGGCACGCCGAAAAAAAAAAAAAAATTATCGAGATCAGCGATTCCCCATACATGATTGGGTTTGGGATTTTGTTTGCAAGGAACACGGTGCATTTAATGACGTACAGTAGCACTTTCAGTGACCCTTATTTCAGAACTCCAAGTCACAGTAGGTGAAGCGTAGGCGACGACCACGTTTTGAAAGAAATTTTACGGCAAGAAACAAAATTTTCAATTGTATTCAGTCAGTTTCTTCTGGGGATGCGCGCAAAGCGAGGCAAGAAAAATCTTATTAGCATTTTTATGGTATTTGATATTGTTTTCTTTCATTGAACATTGCAATTTTTTAACATAATAGGCTATTGAAAATCCTCTTATAATTTCTCTGATCTCGCTTTTTTTCGCTCATGTTTTTTCTCTATTATTTTATTATTTCTAAGCTCTGCAAAAGCGGGGCGGGGGGAGTGCTCCTACTTGTACCCCGTAACCCCGCCTATAAAAATGTTTTCTATCCTTAGCTCATAATCTCGCATGGGCCACAGTGCCGTAAATTTTATCATGCCGTCTGGATCTAAGGCAAAGATGTATGTCCTTCCCCTTTGAAAACTTCCTCGTAATTATAGGTGCTTACGTGCAGTTTGGTGATATTTTCTGCAACATTTTGATGTAAATTTAAATTAAATTGTTCGGTATGTAGACTAAATTTAACGCCTAAACTAATAATTTTTGTGCCAACCACAAAAGTGTCAACAGGGACGTCCCCAAGGATCGATGAGTGGGTTGATGTTGGGCCTTTTCCAGACAAAAGAGGGTTTCATTTCCGACAAGATAGATGTGTCAAGAACGGTTAACTAGTAACCCTCGTTTTGAGGAAATCTTTGCAAAAAGTACAAGATGTAAAATTTAAGTACAACGGGAGGACAAGATAAGCAAAACACGCAGTTTAACGCAGTTTAACATTAGGCAATGTCAATTTGACCTTGGTGGACCTGTTTTTATTTATCTGTGGTATGGCTAGGCAGGGGCGGTACCACGGTGGGCAGGGAGGGCGATCGCCCCCTATGATTTGCAAGAAAAGGGGAAAATAGAACGAAGAGGGAAAAGAAGAAAAGGAGAAAACATAAGAGAAGAAAGGAGGAAGCGAAAAAGAAAGAAGAAGAGGAGAGTGGGGTAGGCCTATACCTGATACATATAATTAATCCAGAGCTTTCAGACGGCCCTATTCTGGTGTCTGCCAGCCTTTAGATACCCTTTATAATGCAAAAATGAAGCAAAGGAAAATTTTCGTAATAGTTCAAGAATGTTTCTGTGGACTCCCACGACCGTATTTTTGCGTAAAAACTTTCCCCTAACAGAAAACAGTAAAGTAGCCAAAAGGGTGGCTTCAGGAGGTTTGTTGACAACCGGTGGCGTATTTAGGGATCAATTGGGCCATCCCTCCCACCACCCCTCCCCCCTCACTGATGCCGATTTTCATTTTGGTGCTTAAAATACGTAAATTCATTAACACAAATTTTACTTCAAAAGGTAGCATACGTGGCACCAGATTGCATGTAAGGACACCTAACTTTTCAAAAATTTTTAAGAGGGAGGTGTACACCACCTCCTTTTATTCCCCCTCCCCTTTAAGAAATTTTTTGTTAATTTAAGGTTGCTTAGATGCAAAATGGTGTTATCTTTGGGGTAATTCTGGAGCTGATAATATACAGTATAGCTGGAAAATATGCATAATTTAGTTAATTTTAATGTTTTGGTTAGATGAAGGCAGAGAATAATGTTGTCTAAGAGAAGAATACGTTGTCAACAAACCTCCTGAAGCCCCCCCCCCCCATTGGCTAGTTTTCTAACTGGGCAGCGTGCATGGAGTCAACAGAAACTTTCTTGGACTATTACGGAACTTTTCCTTTCCTTCATTGTCCATTATAAAAGCGTATCTAAGGCTGACAGATACCTGTATAGGGCCTCCTGGAAGCTCAGGATCAATTATACCAAAAGGCCAAAAGGCTTAATGATGTCTTGCCAAATGGGGATGCTTTGTTGCACTGAGGCTTATCCCTCAAATTTACAAGTATTGCAAGTATCCAACACCCCTGAATCGAAATATCGTGTTTTTCAATGCATTTGACCTCAGCCAAAAACAATAGGGTTCTTCCTCTCAACATGCAAATCTGTATACCAAATATGAAAAGTGTCGGCCATTGCTAACTGGAGATATCGTGTTTACAAGCTAAGCGTCACATTCACACACATACAAACACACACGAGATCGAGATCACCATCGCATGGATTCCTTGCCTGCCTTCGGCAAGGAATCAATAAAATGGGGCAATGACATAATGCTTATTACCTGACATCCAAATGATAGTATAGAGTAAGACGTCAAGCAATATACATCTATCGTATTTTTACTAATTTTGAACAAAAATCCGGACGAAATGCTTCCAGCAATGGGAAATGGGCGGGAGGGAGAGTATAGGTGCAGGAAGGTGATATTAGTCTTCCCTGATAGGTATAGCAAAAGGGGTAAATGACTAAGAAGCGCGTTTAAGAATGCTTTTTCGTCGAAAGTGCATTAACAATCACCATCTATATCGATAATGGCTGCGCCCAAAGAGGTCCTTGAAAATTTTCGAAAAATGTATAACGGCAACAACGTACTTTAGACCTTCCACATCTGCTACAAATTAGATTGAGAGATCCCATATTGATGTGAGATCCTACAGATGTTTGGAGATGTATCTCTGTTTTTCGGAACGTTTTGTGACCAGAATAGTTCCATACATAATTCAGGCGAGGTTGTAGGGATATAATGGGAGGGGGGAGGGGCTATGTTGCCATTAACCCTGGTAAAACCGGATAAAGAGAAGGCCCGTGGTCAGGAATTCTGACATAGGGGACCTCACTCCGGTACCGCAAAAGGGGGCACGGAAGGAGGCTATGTTTGTAGCTAGTGGTGCCAACAGATGACAGCAGTTTGCGGGAACCACATGGGTTGATATTTCAAGTCCTACAAGGATCATACCTTAAGAAATCGGGGTGCACCCATCAGTCCGACACGTCTTCAGTCCGACAAGTTTTCAGTCCGACAAGTTTTCATTCCGAAAATGAAATACACGTTTTCATTCCGAAAAATAAAATACAGGTTTTCATTCCGAAAAAACGAGTTTTCATTCCGAAAATAAAATACACGTTTTCATTCCGAAAAAACGAGTTTTCATTCCGACACGTTTTCATTCCGAAAATAAAATACACGTTTTCATTCCGAAAAAACAAGTTTTCAATCCGACACTTTTTCATTCCGAAAAGCAAAATACACGTTTTCATTCCGAAAATAAAATACACGTTTTCATTCCGAAAAAAACGAGTTTTCATTCCGAAAATAAAATACACGCTTTCATTCCGAAAAAACGAGTTTTCATTCCGAAAACAAAATACACGTTTTCATTTCGAAAATGGAATACAGCATAACCATAGGCGTAGGAAGCGGGAGGCTTGGGGGCTTTAGCTCCCCAGTCAAAAATTTGGAGGTATGATGTGAAGTATGCTTTAGCTCCCCTCAATCCAAGGATGAAAACCCCTTATTTGCTGCCTGTGTAGAAAATGTCAAACTTTGCAGTATTTTTTCTTAAAATTCACCCAATTTGTTGCATCACATTGCATATAAAGGCCCCCAAATACTCAATAAATTTGCTAAGGGTAGGGGGCCCCTCCTAAAAGGACGGCTCTCCGAAACAAAGTTCAGCCTCCCCCCTCAATCCCGAACAGCTTCCTACGCCTATAAGCATAACAATGTACCATTGAAAATGTATTGCTTTCTAAAAGTCTTTTGGTTTCGATGAAAGAGAATCCTATGCCATGATGGCTTGTGTGTGTAAGTGTGTGAATGTGTGTGTCGATGTATGTGTGAGTTTGTGACACTTCGCTCGTTAACACCCCCCCCCCCCGAATAGTCATCAAAGGGAAGGGGAAGCTTTGACCCAGGTTTCTCAAACTGATGATACCACCAGGGCCCCATATAGAGAGAGACGGAAGCCTATTGTTTTGGTATGAGGTTCAAGAGAGTCATCTAGGGTGCCACCAGGAGTCTAAACTTTTGAAAACCTTGTTAACCACAATTTAGGAGATAGGGGAAGCATTGTGGATTTATTTCAAACTTTGGTAACTATTAACGTGAACTCATGGCAAGAGTGTGAATTTGGCGGATGGGTTAAAAGGTCATCCTGGGGTTCACTGGGTAGCCACAAGTCTAACACCAGAACAGTGCCTCTAAAAACTTAGTGATTGCCTTGCCGAGATGGTGGCTTTGTCGGTAAGGGTTCAGCCTGTAGAATTTTGTACTTCCTGACTATATGGTTTTTATTTTACACAATTTTCCGTTCAGTTTTAACCTCTGACTGATCCTTTACATGACCATAGACCGTGACAAAAACAAACAAAAAAAAAACAACCTAAACAATTAAATAGAGTTTATTCCTCTCAAACATGAAAAATCTAGCCACTAAATATGAAAATCTCTCCCCATTTTTTTTACTTTGAGATATGGTATTTTACAAAGTCTTTCAGTATTTCAATTCTGGTGACCTCAAATGCCCACTGACCTCCAACCAAAAACAATATAGTTCCTCTTCAATACTCAAACATGCGAAATCTCTATACCAAATATAGCAAATATCGGTCGTTCTATCGTGAGATATCGCGAATACAAGAAGCTTCACAAAAAACAATACACGCACCACGCACACCCACACCCACCACACACACACACACACACACACACCCCCAACCGGTGGGTTTTTTTCAAAACAAAATCCACCATCGAGAGAGATTCCTTGCTGTGCATTCGGCATGGAAATCAAAAAACCTTCATTAAAAATATTTCATGGTAGGAAGGCTTCCGTGGATATATTTGATAACGTGGTCCGTGGGATGCAACTATGATAGGGAAGGAAGGACCCCTACTGTTTTATTGGAGATGAAAGGTTATATGGGGTCAATAGATGGTCGAAGAAAGCAAAAAAATTTCCCAAGAACTCCAACAGATTATTTGGTGTAAGCAGAGGTTAGAACAGGCCAAATTTCCCAAGAATTCCCAAAAGTGTCGCTTGTGGTAATCAGTCCCAGAGGTCACAAAAGCAAAATATCCCCAGGAATTCCCCAGAACGTCATCTGAGATTATTAGCTCAAGAGGAAAAACTTTCCACGGATGTCCTAGTAGATCTAATATGATCGAACAAACGTTTTTCCGACACTTTAAGATAGCAGTTACCTTTGGTGACTATATATAAATGGTACATCAGTTATGCTCTGGATTGTATTAATGCTTTTCATATGATTTTGTATTAATTTTGCTGTGTTGTGTTCGATGCTTTTTTCTGATGTTTTATATTTTTTCACACCAACTGTATGACATATGTTTATAATGCCATATCAAATATCTATCGGTTCTTTGATCATATTGGCATTCATGCATGTAATGTTTGTTAATTTTTCATTTTTTTTTGATTAGTACATGATATTCTTAAGTTGTTGCCCCCATGGATTGTTAAGATAGGTGTTATTTCAGCATTTTAGAATTCATGATTGTCATATGATTAATCATATGGCATGATACATGCTGAAATTGTTGGGTTCAAGGATTGCCAGTGTTATGAATTATGTTTTATTAGCACATTCAGTGTTAGTGTGGTGCTGAGTACTGCATAACTTCATGTGTATGATGTCGATACCTGATTTCATTGATATATGTCTCACATTTGCACATGTTGCCGATGCAGCAATATGCATGCAGTGTTTGAGTTTGCCAGATTTAGAATGCGATTCGTTTTATTGGTGTAACCATCCAATGCACAGGTGTACGAGATGTATTGTCATTAGCGGATTGTTGCATCCTTCAGATGTCTTGATTTTTTTTAATGTTCTAATTTCACCAATAAAAACATTCATTCGAAACCTCAATGCTTTTTTGTTTCTGGTTAAATTAATAAATTTAATTCATACAGGGGCTTTACCCAGGAATACAAAATTTAAACAAAATCTTCACGAACACTTAAGAATTAAGATGCAGTAACACGCATTTATATTGATTCGACCCCGCGAGTCACAAGGCCGTAAATCCTTAGCTCCATCGGACTTTCTGTTGGTTGAGATTATAAGCAATAAAACCAGCGTCCCTTTTTGCCAACTTTTTTAAATTATTCTCATAAAAATGTTTACATGTTCTATAACTTCAAACGAAAACTTTAGGCGATTTTTTATTCATTCATAGTAAATTTGTTTACTATACAAGAAACACCACATATTTGTATCATGCATTCCTCTTTAAGAAAAACATTTTTGAAAGTGGACCCATGCCTATTTTCCATTAATTAGCTTTTTGAAAATTAATGTTAACTTTGGAAATGTTCGTGATCGGCCTTTGAACTTCTAACATCTCTAGATATTTGCTGAAGCTAAGGGGATTGCACTTTCGGAGATCTGTAACATATGCAAAAAGAAAGGGGTGATGTCCGAGACTAACTTAGAACGAAATGAAGGCGTACTTCACGGTAACTCAAATTTCGACCTTTATTTTTACCATCAAAAGTCCGATGTAGCTGAAACCTGCACACCATTGAAACTCAGCGTTCTATCAGTAAGTTAAACGGACGGGGTGACACCACCGGCAGGCATTTTGCAGGTTAAATCATATCAATTTGTTGCTTACTTAAAACCCATACAGCTTGTGCTACGCGTTCTCCACGCTCTCCGCTCCCTCCCCCCCCCTCCCCTTTGCGGCCGAGAGGGCGGTTCGGCAACAGACACGGAAAATGCGCTCTGGGGAAAAGCCAGTAACGGATACAAAAACTTCGATCGGCCGTGCTCTGTTGTATTTTAGCAAAACATTACCGTGATGTTCAGTCAGGTTCCATGTTCTACTATGTCTCAAGCTTCGAAATGACATAAAAAAATATCGATATTATTTGACTTTACATAGGAACCTGAACGGATTTCGACAGGACATACTTTTTCGTATGGCAAGCAATAGCTATGAATTTTGGGCCCTACGCTGTTTGTACAAATAAGCTTGGATCGCCGATGTTCATGCATTGCTGGGATTGGTTATCATGTAAAACTTTCAATGGTAACGTTTGTTTTCAAATTTTCAACAACTCCCCCATGTAGGGGACCAAGGCCAAAATACGTACAAACAGACACCAACATGATATGCCTAACGTCTTGCACCAATGACACCCGTTGGGCCAATGAAAAGACACCCAAAGCGCCCCCACCCCCCCCCCCCCCACCCCCCCCCCCCCCCACCCCCCCCCCCCCCCACCCCCCCCCCCCCCCACCCCCCCCCCCCCCCACCCCCCCCCCCCCCCACCCCCCCCCCCCCCCACCCCCCCCCCCCCCCACCCCCCCCCCCCCCCACCCCCCCCCCCCCCCACCCCCCCCCCCCCCCACCCGCCCGGCCCCCCCCCACCCCCCCCCCCCCCCACCCCCCCCCCCCCCCACCCCCCCCCCCACCCACGCCACCCCCCGCCCACCCCCCACCCCCCCCCACCCCGCCCCGCCCCCACCCCCCCCCCCCCCACCCCCCCCCCCCCCCACCCCCCGACCCCCCCACCCCCCCCCCCCACCCCCCACCCCCCCCCCCCCCCCCCCCCCCCCCCCCCCACCACCCCCCCCCACCACCCCCCCCCCCCCCCACCCCCCCCCCCCCCCACCCACCCCCCCCCCCACCCCCGCCCCCCGCCCCCCCCCCGGCCCCCCACCCCCCCCCCCCCCACCCCTACAACGAATTCGGATCGGATTCCGATCCGATTTTTGCGGAGTTTTTTTATTAAAATCTTCGCCATCATCTGGTCAGAGGGAGAGAACCAAAAGTTGCCAACCAGTGTAAATGTATGAATTTGCATCAGAGGTCTATGAACATACACCTGTTAACTGATTTTTTCGATTACGTCACACCGACAGAACAGCTTTTTATCGAGCACGCGTAGTCCCGATAAAAAGCTGTCTGTGGCGGTGTGACGTCACGAAATAATTCGTATAAATTTAATTTTCGTAGTCCTGCGATAAAACCTCTATATAATTACACAGGTGGTTCAAATTTGGGGTTCTTTTCCCGACCCGCGAAATGGAGCAGATTTTAATAAAACTCCACAAACTCGGATAGTAATCCGATCCGATTTTCCCAGCTGCTTGTGTGTGTCGGCCATTAGTGTTCCCATTACAATAAAATTCCAGACTGCTACACCAGACTCGGAAGAAGCAAAAGGATGTATTGGGATGAGATCAGCAACTCCTTGATTGCCCTCTTGTTTTGGTTCATCACTGCAGAGACAGATAAAGAAAGTGCCTGTGCAACACTGAAAACTACTGAGACATTCCGACCACCAGTAGCGAGTACTACTTCATCTGGGATTGAACCCATCTAGGGGTCCTCTCTATGTTTCGACCTCTCTATATTTCGACCTCTCTATGTTCCGACTTGTCTATATTCCGACTTCTCTATGTTCCGACCTCTCTATATTCCGACTTTTCTATGTTCCGACTTACAAACGTTTTGGTCGAAACAAAGAGAAGTTAAACCATAAGGGTCACATCTCTATGTTCCGGCCTCTCTATGTTCCGACCTCTCTATGTTCCGACACATGCAGAGTACTTTTCAAAGGCTAATTCTACGCTGAACGGTGCCCCTCTGCCCCCGCTGGTTGTGCCACTGCCCTAGTGTTTCGCCTCGAGATGCCGCGATCAGGCAAACTTTGAATGTTGCATAAATTAGCGCAATTTTTTTTTTTTTTTAATTTTTTTTTTAAAAACCGCTAATTAAATCAGCGTATTCTGGAACCCTTTGCGGACGAGTGACTGCCCAAAGATTGAAACTGACCAAAATGAGATCAGTTTAAACTCATCATATTTGTGGGTCCGAAACATAGAGAAGTAGGAACCAGAGAAATGTGTAAAACGTCTCTATGTTATATTACACATGACTTCTCTATGAAACCGAATGTCGCGTGTGGGCGGGGACGTTTGAAATTGAGGGTCGGAATATATGGAGTAGTCGGAACAAGTGATACGTCCAAAGTCTCCTGTGTTTCGACTTGAGACTATATGTTTAGAAAGACTTTTTCAAATTGCGGTCGGAACATAGAGAGTTCGAACATATCACGTCCGCTATGTTCCGACCTTGTCTAGGTTTCGACCCAAACGTGAAAAAAATTCGTGAAAAAGTCGGAAAACATAGAGAGGTCGGAACACCGGGCTTGTGAACCCTGCATCTACAATCCTAACCTGAACGATCCTGGTCCACTCAGAAGGAGTTCTTCTTCAAAGTCCACCAGTGGCGCACCTGGCACAGTATCAGTGGCATCGACAGTTGTGTAACTGCCTCTGGGGGGGACACCCGCATGGAGACGTAAGTAATCTGAAGCAGAGAGGGAAAATGACCTATACCTACACGCAATGGTGAAAAACTTCGACTTCGGCGTGATTCAGAATTTCAAAGCACAATTACGGGAGCTGAGGGGGACCTCAACTCCCTAAGGGCAAATTCTACAGCCTACGAGCACCAATTGTTACGAAAAGCCTCCCGAAGAGGGATTTGGGGTGGTCTAAGAAAAAAGGTTGAAAATTTAGGGCATTAGTATTGACAGTTCCTTGTGAAGTTTTACCAACCGTGAATTAATCTAAAAAAGTCCCCTGTAAATCCTCTGCCTTTCTCTCATCGTGTGAGCAGGGAGATTGTTTGCTTGGTGCCACTGGCAGAACAATTGATTTCCTTTATCGTTTTGCTTATGCTTGGGTGACTGTTCCAGCTGCATTTGGTAACTGATACTAATCAAGGGGTCCCCGTCCAAATGCCTGATTCGCCGGGTATGTGGTTAACGAGAGTCTAGAACAACTGTCATGACTAATGTAATGCACTTGAAAAAAAGTAGTATTTCTGACATCTGGCAATAAAAAATTAAACACCTGACAAATATTTGTTCAAATTACAGGATTTGAGGACCTTATGAAAAGGTGGTGGTCGAAAAAGGGGGCCCACCCCCGTTTACACAGGCCCCGGAAAAGCCCGCCCTACTTGGATTTTGCGTCTCAGTGTTTAGATTGCATTTGGTAAGTAGAAACATATTGGGAGGTATTGGACAACATCTGGACAATTCTACACATTGGTGACATTCAAAAACGGAAACAATAAATTTCCTCACAGCAGAGACGAAAAGGAAAAATTTTGCTTTGGACGTGTCCACCCAATATAAACTACACACCTACATTGTGAAACACTACTTGTCAACAGACATTTCCCTAAGGGGGGGCCGCTGGCCAGGCATCTCATTCACTTCCCAATTGTCTTAACAAGAGAAGGGTTTTCAGCTTTGGGGTACGTTAGTGATTTGGTTCCGGCACAGTCCAAAAACGCCTGGTGTTTATTAAAAATATCTGTGTATCGTTGTAATTCCTGATTTCCGATTGGATAAATTAACATACTGAACAGAATTAATTTACAAGCAAATTGGTCCGTAAAACCCTATATTTTAAATCGATTCAGCCAATATTCGAAAGGCAACTTGAATCGCTGGTTATATAGCAACCGGGCAACAAAAATAGCTCCCTTCATTATCGACTATTGCCACTCTGCCTAACTATGCAGGCTGCACACCCGGTCTCTGGGTCATATTCGTTGTTGAGTCATAATCATGTTTGGGAAGCCGCAAAGAGGAGATGAGCAAACAGAGTACGCTTCGTGTGGTACTATTTTCATTGTTTGAACAGGGAGCTGCTACTCTGTGGCTGCTCCCTGGTTCGAATTACCCTGTGCATATGGAACGCGAATTACGCAAAGCTCGTTAATAACGGCGTAATCGTTTACTTAGTAACAGTGGCGTACATTGAGTTAATAACGGCGTGATTTTCAACAACAGCGTGGTAAATGTTGGAAATAACGGCCTGATTTTAAGAAACAACGTGGTTAATATCGGCAACAATGGTGTAACTTTAAGGAACAAGGTCGGTAAAAAGTAGTTAACCGCGGCGTGTTACGAATTTGGCCTCGTACATCAAGAGGTTAACAACGTGAGCGTAATTCCTTATCAAATAGCGAGCTAAAATGTCTTTAACGACCTTTCCGCGTTTCAACGGGCTTTGTAGATTGTAAGTAACCATTGTAATATGAGTTAACAACGTTGAAAGCAGTCAATGGCGCTGTTTCAGGTCAACGCAAATGCGAATTAACGAGCATGTAATGGGAGCAACAACACGTATTGGTAGTAGTCTAGTCAGTCAATGAGCCTTATGCAGGGAGCTAGAAGACAGCTCCCATGCTCAATGTTCATTGAGCTGGAAGACAGGCTTACATGATGTCAATGTTTCAATGGCGCTGGTACTTGAGCTGCTGGAAGAGTGGGATTTTTTTTTTTATCGCAGTGCATTTGAAGGATCTTTATTGAAACTTGTACAAACAATCATGTGCAGATAAGAAGGCTTTATCGAGACTCAGAGCTAGAGGTAGGTGCACGAAAAGTGTGTGCGTGTGAAGAATAAATACGCATGGCCTATGCTTGTGTCTCCGTCTGGGATCGGGTTAAAGGATCAAAGTAATGGCCCCCCTCCGATCAGTGGTCGTCACCAGACTTTTTATTTCTGGGGGAGCACAAGGTGGCACAAACAGTTTTCGACGAGGGGCCACAATTAGGACAAGTGGCCGATGCAGTAATGTTGTGTTGTCGCCAGGCTTGGGGGATGGGTTTTATGGGACTCGGATGGTGTGGGGCCCCCTTTAATTTGTTTTTGATGCTTTTTTAAAAAGAGCCCTATGATTCAAAATGGTGCGAGATTGGGTAGACTTTTTTAATAACCTTGGAGGTTTAGTTACTGGTGGTTTATTCGGAATTTTTTTATCCTTCAGTGGAAATACCTTTTCATTTGGAAATGTTTTTTTTTTTGGTGGGGTTGGGGGGGGGCTGGGATGGGGAGGGAGTGGTTAAAGGGTGTTTCTTTTTCCCCCTTGAGACTTTTGTATGCACAGTAGATTTGCTTCTAACAGAACAAAAAGTAAAATGGTGATACTTATAACAGTACCTATAACTTTTTAGCAACTTTTTCATGTTTTGTGTGTCAATGTGGGGCATGGGGTGGGTGTGTGGGGGGGTGGTGGGGGGGTAAATTGCAATAAAATTACGTTACTTGCATTTTTCCATGAACTAATTTCACGTTGCGGGCAAATCCATATGCATACTTGATTGTTGAAGTATACATTTTCATTTTTTTGCCTGATACGTTTGGCCATTTTTTTTTAGTCGAATTATCCTAGAACTGTTGGCATGGGCGGCTTTTTTAAAATTTTTTAGTTTGGGGGGGGGGGTGGGGGTGATTCCCGCAAAAAAGGGACCAAGCTCAGGCGCACTTGCCGGTCCATGGATTTTCAGCAATCTGACAGGGTACTGGCCCTTTCGTGCTTCCCTGGGATAGTGTGTGTAAGCACCTTTCGTGCACGATAGGTGCCTGCGCAACCGGTGCGGTGGCGGGGTGGTCCAGGCACTGGCGTAGGGCGTGGAATTTTTTGCCACGGGGAAGAAGTAACGGCAGGACCCTGATCGCCGGCCTAGGCTGGGGAAAGGGGAGGTCATGATGGGATGGGGGCTCTCTGAGAAATTTTTTGTTGATTTACGTTAGCTTTTAGTGATTCAAAATGGGGGTAGTTGGGTGATGGTGGGGTTCTGAACTGATCATACTTTTACTGGAAATGTTCATCTTCAAGTTTACTGGGGGATTACTAATTTTTGGTTAAAAAAATGGCCGTAATTGTGAAAGGGGTTGGTCTAAACGAGGAAGGAGAGGATTGGTTGTGATGTCCCCCTCCCACCCTGAGAGAATTTTTGAATAATTTTAAGGCACCCCTCCAAGATGCAATCTGGTGCATCTATTTAAGCATCTATATTGAAGTCTTTTTTTGTTCCATTACACAAAATAAAGTTAAGAAAAAAGTTCGGCGCGAGCAGGGATATGGTCTGACGTTCCCCTCTGGACACGCGCCATGCAAACTTTAACTTACAGACATAACGCGAGCGCCCCCTTCCACACCCCCGCCTGCAGCCCCCCGCCCCTCAGCAATTAAAACCATTAGTCGGCGCATAACATTACAACGAAGAAAAAATAGATTGCCAGAAACGTGTGACTTCCAATGGCTTAAATAAGAAAAATTCATGTGTGTCATTATTTATAGCCTATTTGTATTTAGTCGACTGAGTGGATGTCATTTATTATAATAAGTACCCCCTTTCCCCTCCCCTTCTGCTTAACATGAGTCAATGATAGAGCCCTGGCATATTATATGGCTCAAATATGACTTCCAACCAATGATGCCAGCCCACAGATTTTGGACTGGGGGAGCTAAGGATGGTGGGAAGAATAGTCTAAGCGGGTTGGTCAGGCGCCAGCCATTGGGTTGGCGTCGTGAGCGTTCCAGAAAATTGAGGTTTGGATAAATTTCCCCCCAGATTACCGAAATCGCGCGGCGGTCCTCAGGCTCTGCTAGATTAAGCTCCTAGAAACGGAGTAATTTTCAGTATTTTCTAGGATAGAAAACCAATCTTGTTAAAAACTTGTTATGGACAGATTGTCAAAAATGATAGGTGGATGTTACTGCCCCTCATATATAAATAGTGATGGTAAAAAATTTTCTGACTGTTATGTGTTACAAAGTGACGTTTTATAGTAAAGAGCAATTTTTGTCCTACACTTCATTACCTTCTGTGGGGGCTTAATATGACGCCTAACAATATTTTCATCTTACTAAAAAAAACAAGAGCTCGTTTTGGACACCCCCTTCTCCCTCCTTCCTTTGGTAACGCTACTGGTTAGCAAAGAATTCCAGAAAAGGGAGCCAACGGGGGGGGGTGGGGGGGCAAATGAAGCTGACTATAGGGCCGTGCAGGTGGACTGGGGGGCCACGGCCCTCCAGTATGGTGAATTGTTAACCAAGGCCCTAGTATGGGAACCACTGCTACCGGCACAATTCGTTTACTGTTTCCATTGGCTACAGTGCATGTGTGAATCACGACATGTAAGAACAAAGCAACGTCATTGGGTTGTGGGCTCTTGACTTGAAATGTTAACCCTTTGGGTTTTCTGTGATTGTTTTGCAGGTAACTGTTTTGCCTACGTACAGTTGTGTATGGGCGTTACGGGACCATTATCTCAGCTCAGTGTGTGTAACTAGTCCACTCAATTTTGCAGTCCGACGTCGAGTCATTTACTACTTTCATTGTGATTCAAGTCGAATCAAGAGTGACTCGAGTCATTGTATTATTTCCAATGTTAAAATTATGACACAAAAATTTGCTCGAGTCATTTCCCTAGTTGAAAATTAGTGACTCGAGTCATTGACTCGTTTAACAACACTGTTCCTCAGCCTCCATCTGAAGTTTGCGAAAGGTATAGTAGGCTTACACATTTAACAAAATATTAATTTTGCAACATTAATTTTTAATGTTTTGGGAAATTTTAAAATTAGGGACATTTTTATAAATCGGGGACACTTTTTAATCGGGCACGGAACGCTGGAATCGGGGACTGTCCCCGAAAATCGGGGACGTCTGGTCACCTTACCGTAGCTGCGCCAATGCCACTAACTAAAATTATATGAAGTTCATTGCGACTGAGAGAAACGAGATCTTAAAAATCCCACTTATTATTGTATTAGGCCTATTCTTCTATAGCCTATGCTACCATATGTAGGGCGCAGCCCCTGCTCCCCGACGGACCGCTCAACTCCCAAATGGCTCCCGTCGGCGGCCTTAAATTTTAGGTTTTTACCGTATTGAGGCATAGGTATCTATACCCACCCTTCGAAGAGCCCCGAATTATTGCATGCTTTGACCAAATTCTCAGGCTCTTCTTATTTTGAAGCGCCCCTACGGGTCATTCTCGCCAGGGGTCTGAAACGTAGCCTACGTCCCCTGGCACCCAGCTAAGAAAAGCTTCTTACTCCCGCGAATGAACAGTATAGTTTACTTCACCCTTTCATTTGAGACCACACCATGCGCTAAACGTGTTGCCGCCATATGGCATATGCTTCTTTGTTCTTTACCGTGGACTTTGAGTTTCGCAATTTCCCTGGGAACATATTCGGAACCTTCCTCATCTATCAGGTTCTTTCATTGCTTGGACTCAGTATCTCTGGATTGAAAAAAAATCGTTCACTAGGATTCCAGCATTTTGAATTTACTTTACGCGCCTTTTTATTTTTCATCCTGTCAAGCATTTGTCCGGCCGATACGGAGTCATTCCGCCTCGCCTCCACATCAGCCGTGTGCTTTAAATATCGCCAGTACGGTAAGTAACAGCGCCATTGAAGTTTGCGTTGTTGATGCGAATCGTGTTGTTGCTTCCGTTTACATCGCCGTTGATTGAATTTGCCTTGACTGCAACAGCGCCATTGACTGCTTTTACGCTGTTAACTGCTTTCACGTGTTTACTCACAATCAGCCTGTTGAACGCAAAAAGGTCGTTAACGACATTTAGCTCGTTATTGAAAAGGATTACGCCGTTGTTACTTCGTATCACGCCACTGTTAACCACTCGTACCGCGTTTTACTTAAAGTTACGCCGTTATTACTAATACATACCACGTTGTTTCTTAAAATCAGGCCGTTATTACCAACATTTACCACGCTGTTGTTGATAATCACGCCGTTATTGACGAACTTTGCGTAATTCGCGTTCCATATGAACAAGATATGAACATGGGCGACCCATGAACAAGTGTGCAAACTTTTGGGCACACATATCAAAATCCATAGAGGAAGATAGGTTTTATGGCCAAACATTGAAAACAACCTCTAGAGACGTCATATAACCATCGATCAACACAAATTTTTGGTGGTAAAATTTACGTAACACGTTACACATCCTCTCTACATTTCAGATCCATAGCTTACAAAACCCCCAGATATAGCTTTTAAGACTGTATTTCATTTTACACCGAGAATGAAAAAAAAAGTCCAACTACATTATAGAAAATGTCCATCATGACAAATATAACGTCCATTTGTATGTAGTCTGGCTGCGGCGATTGTTACAGACAAGTTAAGCTCAGGCTCTAAGCGTCCTCATATAAATGTGAGGAACAGAGCAGCGCCCTTTATAGAAATTATCAGCCCCTATAGAAAATGTAAAATTTCCATTCACCTCCTAGGTATCTCGCTTCCTTCAGTACCTGTCTGACTACAGACCTGTTTACCTTATTGTCCTGTAAATATAGTTTAACATTATTAACCAATAATTAAGTTTTACTTGCAAATTTACAGGCCTTCTCTATAAAAAAAATTATTTTTGTCACCATTGCTACTTTCCCTCACTTTCAAAATACAGATCAACCCTTGGTAAACGAAAATTCCAATCCTGCTACTTTTAATAGACGAGTTTGGAAACTGGACTTTGCTGTACCACAGATCAAGTCCGCAGATCAAGTCCACGGATATTTCCGTACAGATACTAAGTTTTCTAGCAACTGTTTTCTTGCCTTCCACAATTTACCGTTGTACTGCCCAACCGCGTTTTCGGTTCCAATTAACGAGAAAAACTTCAAAAAAGAATACTCTTAAGGAAATTCTCTCTGACCCGTGATTGATGTCCACAGAACCATAATTATAAACTCGAAAACTGTGCGTAAATTACACAAAATATTTGTCTTGCACATGCAGCCTCTGTTATGGTACATTTTCCTTCCCAGCATGCATTGCGTATCAAAGTTTCCCAACTTGTCTATTCCAGTATTCACCCCTTTACTAGGGGCAATATTCATAAAGGTTTCTTAAAGAGCGTACTCTGTTTCTATATTGTAAAATGTAGAGTAAGAGTTAGATGAGGTTTTACGGCTCAGTTTCTAACCAATTTTTTTTAAGTCGGGCCGGCCATGGCCTTTTTTCCAGTTGTGGCTCACTGGCTTGTTTTCCCTACTCCATCGCTTATGCTGAGCAGCGGAGCAACAAGCACAATGGCAGTAGGTTCCATTTTTAGTCTTTGGTATGACCGGGCCAGGAGTACAACCCCAGACCTTCCGGCTGCAAGTCGGAAACTCTAACACCTTGACCATGCAGTCGGTTATGTTCTAAGAGAAAGCCACTTGTCAGTTGCTTTCTGAGCATGGGATTCATAAAATTTGAGGATGTAATGAAGTTGATAAGAACTGATTTCTAAAGGGTGACATACTGAAAATTGCTTGTGAGGAAGATACACTTGTGAGGAAAAGACAGAGGGGGAAGGGAATATTGCTGGTGACAGGCGGCGTCTTTGCGTTGAAAAACGTATGACTTTTTTATACGAATAAAAGAAATAAATGAGAAAGGATGAAAAAATCAATGATTTAACTTAGATATAATACAAGATTTCTTTACAACTAACTGCAACTGAAAGCGACCAAAAACAATGGTCATGTCGAATATGCAATTTTGCACACCTTTAGGTAGCCATATTCCTGGTCATTTTAGTAGACAGGTGCGTATCAGACAAAAAATTCTCAATCAGGAAAGTTTCTGATGATTATCATAATTCCACCGTACTGTCCTACACAACCATTTGTATAGTTTGTATCTTATCTCCATCTTTATTAACTTTCTTTTCGTTGACGTCGTCATGAATGTTCGAGTTATTTTCCAACAAATGGTTCGATATCCATTGGTCTATATTTTTTGTCTGGGGGTTTCTGTTTTACTTTAAGTCTAAGAATGTTTACGGGAAAAAAATCACCATTGTGGGGAACTGTTCTCATTCTTTGCCCAAAGAGTTTCGCTTAATCACGTGGGTGCATCCTTGTTTCCACAGATTGCACTGGTTGGACCTCATGGAATACTAGTTGCTATTTGTTTGTTCCAACCGAAATGAAGTGGACTGATGCTGTAGAAGCCTGCTACAACAATAATGCTCACCTTCTATTCGTAGAGACTGATGAGGAATGTGACTTTATAAGATATGTCCTGGATTATGAGAACGAGAAGAGAGTTTCCTGGGTATGGTTTGGATTGGGTAAAACAAAAGAAGGTAAGTGACTCATGAAACAATTCATAGTATGAGTGAAGCAAACTGAAACAAACCTCGAGACAGTGAGCCTTTTATTACATAACCTATTCAAGTCTGAGATTTGAGGCTACAGAAAATACGACGCTGAATAAAATTTTTAAGTCTTTTTCTAGTACGGTTCGTAGTTTTTCAAAGGAATCGAAAATGCTAATATGTCATGTTGAATGTTTTATGAAACAAATATTTGTCATGGGCTGGTAAACGGACTTTCTAATAGTAATAAACAAACTATTTTTCTTTTAATACTGTAAATCAATTAAAATACCTTTTTGTGTTCCATCATATGCCTAAAGTAATTGGGAAGGTCATTGCTGAATTTAACTTTCACTCCTATACGAGTGAACATAGTAATCACTCTTTTGTAGAGCGGAACTCAACCGAAATTCCGCTCTGTTGGAGCGATAATACTTTCTCAAAATTGATGAAAATGTCATCTGAAAAAGAATGGAATGTCTGTTACAGAAGGTGACAGAGGCGGATCCAGAAATTTTCGAGGTGACCTACAATTGGTATTCTCAAGTGCACAGAAGGTGTGCCATGGGCTCGAGGCACGCCTTTTGCACGCGTGTGATGTAAAGGCCCGCCTTAGGGCTATTGGTGGGGTCCAGGGGAGGAGCCTCTTTGGTTTCTTAAGGGCAAACCTCCGGAAGCTCCTGTAGAACTTCAAACAAAGAACTTTGTAAATTGGCGTCGGTCATTCTGTTAAGGAAATTTCATATCGTGTCATGTTTTGTGAATTCGATGTTAATGGCTGAGGCTATTATAAGGACATTTACTTTCAGAAAATGGCTTTTGCTAAAATAAGTCTTTAGTTTTCGTTATAACGTTAGTCGGGTTAGGGTTTCAAAGGGTAACAGTTGCAGGCAAAACGCTTAGAAATTTTCATTCAAGACATTTTCATTGTAAAAGTTGCATTCAAGCAGTGCTTTGAAACATTTAAATTCCCCCCCCCCCCCAAAAAAAAACATTGGCTTGTTAGGCAGATAAGTCTCACTTACAATGCTTTGTATTCCGCTAGAAAACACTAGTTTTCTTCAAGTAGGTTTTAAATGTTCAAAACTAGTGGAAGGTGGAAACAAGTCCCTTTCTTCACACGTATAAAAATTGTTCTTGAAATAACCACGCCTATGCAAAAGAACATAAATGTGACATATTTACTGTTGAATGAACTTTTGTTATCGCATTGAAGAAGAAAATGGAACAAAGTTAAAGTGAAGGTGAAGGCCCGAAAATTTAGATAGTCTTGGAAATATGGGTGATAGGCAAAAACTAAATACATCAACCCTTCATCCCTGAAGACATTTAATCCCACCTTCTCATGTACATATCGTTTGCTTAAACTTCTCGTGGATGATTTTAAATTTCGATTGGAAATCCCTAGCCATGAACTCGCCCCCTTGCAATACGTTCTGACGTCACTATTTGTCGCTGGTGCACTGTTAGCAAGATATTTGCTCGAGCAGGAGAGTGGCACAATACTCCCGGCGGTGGAACGTCCCTTTTCTAGCTTGGTGTCTTTGATCGTTAGGCTATTGCAAGGCCTGTATGGCGACATTGTGACATCCTAATCCCACACATTGCAGAAATTTCACTCTATGGTACAAGTTTGGTACTACAGTTCCAGGTTGCAAGTCGTGCCCCCAAGGGTGTCATAAAGTTCACGTCAAAAGACTAGCACCATAGCTCAGCTAATAACCTGTTTCCGCACATTGTACTAGCCCTCCTCTCGTCTTCAACCACTTTAAAAGCCGGTTTATTCTACCGAATTTTCTCGCGCTATAAAGGTATAAGAACCATTGATGGCCATGCCTTGCTCTCCAGACCAATCACAGCCATAGCTCAGAGTTTAGAAGTGTTCAACTTTCATAGGTTAATAGCCCTATACTGAAGTATGAACCGGCACTACTGGATTTTTCAAAAATTTAGTTTCAACTGGACAGCCAGAGGCTCTACTCAACCCTTGCAGAAAGGAATATTTTGAATAGATTTGTAAACTTTTTAATTTCACCTCTTCTCTTTCTCGTCCTTTTTCTTTCTTTTTCTCTTCTTTTCCCCTTTCATTTTTTCCGCGAAGAGGAGGGGCGGCCCCCTATCCCCCTGAATCCGCGTCTGGAAGGCGACCACTTTGGTCTCTCTTTTGGAAGAACTTCAGGCTTACATGTAGAAAGAATCAAATCTCCACATAATTTAAGGTTTTCCATGTCTTGGGATTCCGTTGATGTTCTCCATATATATTCCATTACCGAGAGGGTCAATTACTATAAAAATACTATGCAAGCAAACTGTCTCCAAGGCGAGAAAGAATTGAATAGTAACTTTATTCTTGTGTTGTTTTCTATAATGAAGTAAGACTGTAGCCGATATCTGACGGTTGGTTCACATAATTTAGGGGTGAATTCACGGTATTCATAAGAATACAGGTCTACCTGTGTTGAGGAACTAGATCTATCAGACTGGAAATGATTTCAGGCATTAAAAATAAACCGAAAGACTCTGTCAAATTGCATGCCAGTTAAATAATCACAGACGAAATACCTTACTGTATCGATCTTGTGATTAAACTAATTAAGTTGGAAATAAAAAGCTATAGTGGTATAATACACATAGTTCTACAACAATATCGGGTAAGTATACACACGAACTGATAAAACGGATATATATATATATATATATATATATATATATATATATATATATATATATATATATATATATATATACTCAACATGACATCGTTGCTTATATGAATACGTATAGCTTATACTCACAAAGCATGATTCATTACTTACGTAAGATACTTGTGATTTCGTGCTAGAATCTTTCACTGATTTTTAAATATCTCAGCTATGCCCTTCATGATTATTCTGCATAAATATTGATGATAGGCAAACTTTTGATGTTAATTCGTTACAGGTATTTCGTGTTGTTTTGGCTCACAAGGGAGATCAAATAAAAACTCCCTGGGCTCACCGTGTAAATATACTCTTGTAATTTAAAGACTGAATATAATTGTTTGTTTTACTCAGGATGGGAATGGTACAATACATCAAAAGTAATCTCAGGATGGATCTCGAAGAAGTTTGAAGAACAGCTACCAGAATATCACTACAAAGATGAAGGGCTTTGTGCTATCCTCTATAGCATTAAAAGATACTTGAAATTCGAGTCATGTGGTAGACGATATGCTTTCGTTTGTGAAAAAGCAAAGTGACATTTTGCGAAATCTCTAAAGTCAGTTACAAGTATACGATAGAAAACAATCACATTAGTTAATAATTTCCCTTTAATGTTTTCCCGGTTCACATAGGTACTTTGCTTGGATAAAATTTCTTCTTAAAGCAGTTTATGATGGAGACGTGACTTTAAAGGTGTAGTTGGTGGGCGCTTCGTGAATAACCATACTAGCAGACGTCTTATGATCGTTAGGTCATTTTCCTTAACGATGAATTGCCCCGAACTACTTTTAAGATAGTGCACTCCCACCTACACACTCGATTTACCAATTTATCCTTCCAAAAGTCACCTGAGCTTGCTTAAAGTTACCTTAGTCCTGAATTCATTGTTCTAACCTAAAGAAAACTAAAAATAAAGTTGGTGGCACTTTAAACGTCATTGAGACTTTCCCCTTGTAATTCACCAGAGCCCACTGGAAAACTGCATTACTCTCTAATATTTGGTTACACTTGCACAAGAGGGACAACACCTGGACAAGAGAGCCACATAGACTTCACTTGCATGGCACTTTGCCAAGACCATCTTCCATGGATAATAAACATGTGGAGTTACCCCGCTCCTTTGTTCTCATATGTCGTGTGCCTTTTCCAACGTCTGAACTAGCTCTACGGTTGCAATGAGTGCATTACATCCTTTGTCCAAATTTTTCCTCCTTTTACCTTTGAAGAAAAGTTGGTCCATTTTTCGCCTGTGTTTCTTGATAATGGACCATGGAAAAGTATTTCTTTTATTTTCGTGTGTTTGTTCTATTGCTTGTTAGGTTTACATCCAAATCAATGAAAGTCATTAAGATCAAATTATAAGGATTCTTACGGGTGCAATTATACTGCCATTGAAGCAATCACCAGTCGGAACCATGATAGGACTTAGTTACCCACCTAGATTTGTGAGATGAGTGTTTAGAACAAATTGTCCAAAATTTCGTTATAGCTTTACTGAAACTTTTCATACAATGCCGAAATAACCTTTCATATCAATGAAAATAGAGGAAAAAGTAATAATTATATGGTAGATGACTTTGACTGGCTTTTGTAATACCAATCCAAGTAATGGGGTCCTAATGGCTTTTCACTGCAACATTGGTCGTAAACGATTAACAAAGTATATCACAAAGTAAATGTATCAATCGGCTTCTAAGGATTCAATAAATATAGTGATGTCATTTCGGAATTGATCGTAGCTGAGTGTTGTCATGGTTATGGACATTTTTGTGTAAATTATCTTAAAATAGATTTTAATATTTTTACTGTTGAGTTTTATAGGCTGATTTAGCACATGTTAATATATTTTTTTAAAGAAAGACAGATTCATAAGTTTCTGTAAACTGTGAGTTGAACTAGTTTTTAGCCAACAGATGCATTTAAATTCAATCTAAAGAAATACTGATAAGCAGCTGCGTGTGTCCTGTACGCTAGCGTCATTTTTAATAACCATATCGGTTCAAAACTACTAAACTATTATCACTGTGAAAGTTTTAAATTGAAAATAAAAACTGTGATTTACTAATTTCTTTGTGTTCTCTTATGCATTTCAAGAAAAAGCAATTTGAATCATGTTTGTGTTGCCAGTGAGGGCTTTAATGTATTACAGTCTGGAAGTTTATAGAGTGATTGGAAGTAGTTAATTTCTCTTTCTAGATGTTCAACGTAAGGAAAAGCATTTACTGAATTGCTTTTGTTATAATTTTTGCTTTATTGTTTCATTTGCTAAGTTATATCCATTTATTAATTTATTTTTACTTAAAATGTTCGATATTGTATTACCAAGTTGTCAAGAATAAATATCAACATTTGTTGATTGGGATAAAATCTTGAAACAGTAAGTTGATTACACATAAATGCGTATGTGTTTTAGAATTAATTACATTTACAAGAAATTAATTAAACCCACCACCTCTTTTCCCAACGTTTAAGTGGGATATACCGTGTGCTTTACTGATAGTCTTAGTGGTATATTTTAACAGTGATGGAGTGAATTTTGACTTGTTATTATGGTTTTGTGTTGTAATAGACGGTTCTTTAACTAATCCGAATAGACAAAGTTTGGTGTTTATCTCACGCACACAACTACAACTAATTCATTATGTTAACACTTAAAAATTAAGAAGATCTAATTTAAAATTTATGTTTGAAGAGAAAGAAATTTACATTATGCACCTACCTGGCCTCACAACACAACAGCGAAACATTAACAACAGCGACAACTAAATGTCAACAGCGATAACAAAAAGAGCAAAACAATTTTACGGTCCTCTGCGGTAAAAGTCCTGATCGATACACCAAAATACTTGCCCTTTGCACAATTGTTGATATATTATAGACGTTTCTCTGCTGTTGGATAAACACACGGATCGTAAGCTAGGGTGATAATTTTCAAGTTTCGCCAAATGACTTGCGCAAGTGGTTCCATTTTGAAATTACACAGCCAGCAGTGACAATACATTTTGAAGTATAGCATAATTCAGAATTTTTATTTAATTTATTTTATTTTCATTTATGTTGGCTACAGTAAGGATTCCAGTGCCCGTTCGTTTGAATGACAAATTTATGTACATCTCACCGTAGCACACGGCAAAGGACAGCGTGCTCAAAACCGGACAAACCGACGTAAAGCAGGATGATTGACCACATATACCGTAAGCTAAAGAGTGAAAAAAATTAATGGTAACTTTTGTCGCTAAGCCTTTAGAAGGTTTTAAAAGGTCATCATCTTATTTGACTTGTCACTTGTTTTACATGTGTCTAAATTTACCAATTTCGCAGCCCATTCATAAGACTGTAATCCTTACTTTGTAGTGTGAAATTGAACTGAAAAGTCAGTCAGAACCTTCCAACTAACTACCCTTAATGGCAAACAGTCGCAAAAAAATCAACTGTAATAGCACCAACCCACAACCATGTAATAAATTATTCACTTGCCTACGTATGTTTTAACTTGGATGTTATGTTTCTAGTTGATCTTTTTTACGTGTAAGAATTATCATCCATGGTATCGGGGAGTGACGTGAAGGGTGTAGAATGATTTTAATAAGCCCAAGTGGTACTTTAAAGTAAGTCACTGCATGTGACTTTAGTAAGTATATTGTAATGATAAATGTGTACGATAATTAAGTAAATGTATACGGATGGCACGGATAATCTTGCCATGAGATGGATTTTGTATGTTGATATTGACTGTTTCTTTAATGTTTTTCTTCTAAAAAATTAAGCAATGTTGCGGTTTTAAGAACTCATCCGCTAACCACTGTCCTGTTAGTCGTGAGATATACAATAGGGGTCATATAAAGTACCTGAAGTTTCCTTGTTAAGGCGACGTTTGATTCTATGAAGAATGTGGACAATTATGGTTATAAGGGAAGGTATTAATACACATTGCACAAAAGTCTCGCAAGAGTTTCCGTCTCTTCTTTGTGTACGATGATAACAGAAAACTAGTTGTTTTTCTCTTGTTAAAAAGAAAATTCCGACACACCGACTACCGTTTCGCTCCATCAAACGGTATATCCAAAGTAGTGCACTACACTCAAAATGAGTCCGGTAGAAAACTTGAGTTATTGGCGAAAAGTAATCAGTCTTTATACCTTTTCACTTAAATCCCAGTTCCGGGTAATGACGTATGCATAGAATTTTATCGTGATGAATATGTGCTAAGATGGAGTATCTGATCGACGCAGGAAACAACGTTTAATTGCACACCCACCCCTGCCAGTGTGGGGTCCTATAGGCTTCAAGACATTTTTGTGAACTAGGGGCATTGTACCATTGAGGATTCAGGTGGTGGTGTCGTATGAAGGTTTTATGTTAAACATGGGAGGTAGACTGAAAGCGGAATGGCACTAACGTTGCTTTCGGCTCTTAGCGGGAAGGAAATTTCCACTCCTCCTGGGTAGAACTTTTGTTCAAGTTTTAAAGAATTTATATCATTTGACATCATGGAAACAGGCTGTCTGTACACCCCTGCATAGAAAAGGGGTGATGACTTGGTAGGATGCATGATGGAAGGACCTCCAGTGCTCGCGAAATTGCTTTTAGAATAATAAAAAAAAATCCAAGTGAGATGCCCCTGCAACCAACAACGGACACATCACATCGTGTTTAAAGTTGGATGCACGTGAATAAGTGGGCGGTGGGCATGCTTGCTTGGTTTTTGTTATATGTTCTTTAATTATCATTTCGAAACAGGAGCTTTCATGGTTTTCGAATTTCCCCATATATTTTGTCTTCTTTTTTCTCCATTATTTTACATTTTGTTGTTACTTCAATCCATCCTTGAGGGGTTCTACCTCTTCTACCGTGCCTATTACGCAGACTACAGATTTACAGATTTCAGTTAAAATTCAGGTAAGTTTTCTCTACAGTAAAGACATGCCCGAGTTAAGACAATGCAACTCTTGAATGAAAACAGATCAGCATCTTAGTTTGCTAATTATTGATCATTAGTCCTACCAGGGAGTTGTTATTTGGATGGAGATATATCGAAAAGTTTTAATTTATGTGAATGCTTTAAGACCCACTAAATCGAGGCGAGATTATCAACTATAAGCCGTTTATTTGGCGCAAAGGGGTTTCTTTCCTTTGTCTGGTGGCTCAAGTTTGATATCATTCACTTAGCAACATCATAAAAGTCACGTAATCCTTTAACAAGTGGCCTGCGCAGAACAATACTTTGATGTGTAGGTTTGCGCCGCCAACACGTTTAGAGCAGGTGAAATTAAACCTAAAACCTTTACGACTGTTTAATTGAAATAAAAGCATACAGCTAAAGATGCAATAATTTTTTACTTCCATGACGACTGACAGTGTTGTGGTAGTAGAGGAAAACCCCCAGTCTTACTGTAGATGTAGCAGAGGACAAATCCCTTTTGTGTTAACTTCCTAATCCACTATAAGCCTTAAAGAAATGTCAAGAAAGATACAAGCAATGGATTACTAAGTGACCTTGGCGGTAAAAACTTCACTTCAAAGCCATATATCCCCATCCAAAGAACGATTCTCTGGTCCTACTTTCCATGAACTGCACTCAGGGGCGGCGCCAGGGTATTTCGATAGGGGGGGGGCAAAGCGTGAGATGAGTGATCTCCGTCCTGGGGGAGGGGTCTAGGGGAGGGGGTGTCCCTCTCCCCATTGGGAAATTTTTGGTAATTTAAGGTTGCTCAGATGCAAAATGATGATGTCTTTGGTACATATTTTGAACTGATCATATATGGCTGGATAGTTTATAATTTAGTAATTTTAATTTTTGTTTTGGGAAAGATGCTTTTCTGGGGAGTTTCCCCCTCCGCGTTGAGAAATTTTTTATTAATTTAAGATTGCTTAGATGCAAAATGGTGATATCTTTGGTATATTTTTGAACTGATCATATATGTAAGAAAGTGTTCATAATTTATTGAATTTTAATTTTTGCTTTGGGGAAAGATGCTATTCTGGGGAGGGGTCTAAGGGGAGGGGTGTCCCCTCCCCTTTGAGAAATTTTTATCAATTTAAGATTGCTTAGATGCAAAATGGTGATGTCTTTGGTATATTTTGAGCTATCATATATGGCTGAAAAGTGTTAATAATTTTATTGAATTTTAAGTATGGGTTTAGTGAAAGAGGAGAGCAGCCTTTGTTGTCTAAGAGAAGGGTATGTAGTCAACAGACCTCCTGAAGCCACCCCCCGTAATGTATGGGTATGTTTTCACTCAAAAATACGTGCGTTGAGTCGACAGAGACACGAACTATTACGAATATTTTCGTTGCTTCATATATGCATTATACAAGGTTTCTAAAGGCTGGCAGACACCGGAATAGGGCCTCCTGGAAGCTCTGGACTAATTATATGCCTACCCCACCCTCCTCCTTTCTTCTTTCTCCTTTGATTCCCCTTCTTCTCTTTCGTTTTCTCCTTTTCTTTTTTCCTGTTCTTTTCCTCCTCTCTTTCCCCTGTTCTTGCAAATGATAGGAGGCGGTTGCCCCCTGCCCCATGTGGCATCGCCCTGTTTTTCTTTGCTCTTTTTCTGAGTGACTCAAGATTTCTTCATACAGTAAAGAAAGTGTTGTGTACGGCCATGCCCTTACTATTTAAAATTCGTTTTCTATGGATTACTCAGTCGAGACAACACCAAAAAAAAAAAAGCACAATAAGGCATAGGCGTAGGTAACTTTTCGAGACTGGGGGATGAACCTTGTTTAGGATCGCTGTCTTGGGGAGGGGTCTAAGGGGAGGGGTCTAAGGGGAGGGGTGTCCCCTCCCCTTTGGAAATTTTTGGAGTATTTGAGGGTCCTCAGATGCAATTTGGTGCAACAGTTTGGGCAAATTTTAAGGGAAATTACTGCAAATTTTTTACAGTTTTTACTGAAGAGACAAATAAGGGGTTTTTGACCTTGGATATTGGGGACAGAAGTATGCTTCTGTCATCCAGATTTTTGACTGGGGCTTTAGCCCCCAGCCCCCCCCCCCCCCGCTTCCTACGCGAATGCAATAAGGGAGACATATAATATTACTTCAAAGTTTAATTCATTTTATTAAATGTTTTTTTTATATTTTTTATTGTCAAAATGTTCGTTAAGTGACTGATTCATGATACCTCCAATATATTTGTTCACGTTCTAAATTTTGAATGGTCACATGCTGGGAATGGAGAGACAGTAAATGTTTGAGATTGCCAAACATTACATAATCCGGACAGGGGGGAATACCCATAGACGAAAGGTTCACTTGGTCGAAGGTTCATTAAGACCGAAGATTCCCCCGGACGAAAATATATTCCGAGTTACGGGTAGGGTTGGGGTTTTGGTTAGACAGAGATTCATGGATCAGGCGTATCCCCTGATGCACAAATTAGCTGTCTGTATTTTTTGTTTTAACTTGCAATGATACGCACCTTTTCTCCAAGAGAGGGAAAACTTTTTGCTCTGTGACACCATATGTGTAAGGCCTCACAATAACTTGGCTTTAGGGTATACTACTGTATTGTTTTAGCTTTACTCTCGGTTCCTATGCCCTTTTTGTTTGCGCGTTATGTATAATGGCCTTAGTGCTTATGTAATACTTAACCTGCATTCACGTAAACAATGGAGAAAACAGAAAACGTTATCCGTGCGGGGATTGCAAGTTTCAGGTATTTTGTAACGAACAATTTAACTAATATTGTGATAGATGGGTGACATACTGTAACATCTCACCCCACCCCCTACAAAATTATGTGTCTTAAAACGTTTTTTAGACGATTTTATTTTTTTGGTTGAAAAACCATGGGGGGGGGGGGGCAAATGCCTGCCCTGCCCCCCTGTGGCGCCGCGCCTGACTGCACTACTAAAGAATGGTTTTTAAACTTTCCGATACGTCACCGACAACGTAAACCCTAGGAGACCAAAACTTGATTCGGAGGGTTAATTCTGGCATTTTATAAACATACCGGGAAATTTCACTTTTGTGCATAAACTGTTGTGACTTTGAAAATTCACTTCCAAGTGCACCCATGGTTGCGAAACCAACCTGTTTAGTTGCTTACCTAGCAGGCCGTGCTGCATTTACTCGTGAACCTTCATGACAAAGGGTCTGAGGAAATCGAGTACTCTATGCCGAGTATGCATGGGAACCTCTGTATTAAACACGTACTCTTGGACAATGGGACCATCGCTGTATGGCAAGCATTTGAAAATTATACCGGCAATGTGTTTCTATCAAACAAATATATATATCAGACCTGTATTAATGTCTACCAATACCAAAAATCCCATTGAAAAATTTTAAAATGTTGAGTATATCCATACCATTACTGAGATATTTCCATTTTTCTTTCTTTTTCATGTTGGTTGGAATTTCTTTTCTTAGAAAGGTGTTGGGAGTTAAAGGGTGGATGATTAATAGGCGGACTTAATGAACAGATCTTACAAGTTTGCTCATTTCACAAATACTAGGAAGTTGGCTTATGTTGTAGACGGTATACCTCCTTTCCACCACACCTATGCGGTTTTCATATCTGATGGTATTTCACCTGAAATAATTTTCCATATACGACATCACAGCCTGCAACTTTTGAACAAATTTTACATAATATTAAAGAAGAAGAATATTACTAAATAAAAGTAAAATAATACCAACCTTGTGTTGAAACTATAACATGGTCAATGTTTCTTGCAAATTAAGCTTGTAGAATTAATATGTATGTCAGTGATAACTGAAATTACTTAAGGAATCGTTGTGAGACCAACAGAAAGAAAACAGGGTAACAAATTGAAAACAAAAATACTGTGAGAGACAAGACGTATTGAAAGTGTGTTTTAGAAATGATTTTCATAATGCAAAAATATCCCTTAATGTGAAAATTGAATGGCAGGTTCCTTAATAACAAGATTTCAAAATAAGCTTACCTAAGTGTGCACTAACAGTAAAGTCCTGTATGGCTTCAGATCTCATGTAAATATATTCAGAATCACTACAGGCTGTTACAATCTACTTGAGAGAATTACGTAGCCTCTAAGGCTACGTGTACGGAATCGTATTTCAGATCCCTATATCTTAATCATTTAGGAAGGCAAACTACTCCCAAATAGATCATTTTTTTACATTGCGCAAAAGAAAGTAATCCATTTCACTACGCGAACTCCATTGCGTATGAATTAAAGGCGGAAGAATCCTGTATTCCGTTAAGTCGCCATTGACGATGTTTTACCAGGATCACTCAGCTTCCAAATGTTCAGGAACGAACAGAATATAACTCGAAGAAATTTAAGAAATTTACAGCAATAGAGCAAAGAAATATAAGAATCTTTGCAAACTTTCGCACTGCTCATATATTTTACAAAAGTAGTCACAATTAGACGTCGAACGTGGCTTGTTTGGACGAAAGATTCATGATTGGGCTCCCTTATGGGCCGGACAACGAGACTTAGAAAATGGCTTCCTAGGATGTAGTGGCTTACTTGTATTTTTATAGGTCTACCTTTATAGCACGTACTGTGTAACGCACCATTGACATATATAATTAACTAGACACATCAGACAAACGCACGCTTGTTCATGACCTGCATAGACCAAAGTATGTACGGATCTACTTTCGAGACGAGTTGCTCGTTTTGAATTTTGGTTGACCATAATCCTTCATTTTCAAATCTCAAAGTTTTTCGTATTCTCATTGTCGCCCCTCGAATTAAACTGAAGGATTTTTAAAGGTTAAATGACTTCTTGAAACGTACGAACGGTGGGAATCTATAAAAACAAATTACGATACCAAAACAATGCATCAAAGAGACTGTCTGATACATTGAAAAAAAATATTCGATTTGCAGTTCCGCGCATGCGGGATAGTCTGAATATTTTTAAATTGACCCAATCTCAAGTGGGAATTTTAAATGATGACCAATCGTTGAGAAGTGATTCTCTGTCACGTCCGAAGACAGACGAAAATTTTTTTTCAGCACTTTGAGAAAGGTATTACCAGCTATTAGTGTCACTGGACAGCTGGAGTGGCAGAAGGCGAGTCGAGTAGCGCTAATTCCAGGAGGAGTAGGCCGGGGATCCGGGGAAGTTGGCAGCGGAAAGCCTGTTTGATTTAGCAATGAGGTATTTAGACGCGGGCGATTTTCGTCGGGAAACTTGAAACTTACTAGGCTATATGCTTAATTTTGAGATAATAAATCGGCATGCCGACGTTTGTTAAATTGCCAGAAGTTACGACTTTGAGATTTGGAGGAAAAAATGGGGGACCTTCCTGCCGCCGTCAATATAAAATGAATGAATTCACGTCCATCGTTAAAACAACACAGCGGTATGTGTAAGTAGCCTACTGGGGCACTAGCACTTAGATCATTAGGGTATGTACGGTGGCTCAATACAGCAAGGGTGAGGAACCTCAGGCATGTTGTTTCGTTTAGCCTCCGGCCCGCGAGACCACTAATTCATCTGGCCCGCGAAGCTACTGATAAAAGTAAATTCAATTCACTTGAATAATAATATCTTCAATAATAATCTTTAAGTCCTCGGTACCCACTGTTTTATCATGCTCAGCTACCTGCACCTTCAGGACATTTTACGTAAAATAACTCCATAAGTTCATGAACTCTACTGTCATGAGCTTGCTTATAAAAATTAAAATGTCTCTGACGCGCGGTTAATTAATATGCCTTATGTTCCATCTCCTTTCTCCCGATTGAAAAACAACTCCCACCTCTTTCTCGGAGAGGCTACGTCGGATTTGCCATACAAATTCAAATTTCTAGTTTCAAGTTTTCTTTGTCGATATATTGACGGTTATAACACATCGGATCACCTGAAAGAGAATAACAAAAATGCATTTATTGTGTAGTTGCCAATTTGTCTCAACTGTTAAAACATGAATGAAAATACTGTATATTTCGAGTAGCCTATCATTGAAAAAGAGTGATTCATTAAATTTCTTTTCGAGCAAAATAATTGTTTGTTAAATGATGGCATATCCAATTACGAGATAGTGATATGAGTGCTTGAAACGAACTCATTTCATGTGCTCACTAAAAACTTTCCAAACAGCGACCAGTAAATCAATACTCGGCAGTGTAAAGTATATCTTGCAATGAGCCATTATCTAAATAATAGGCTGTTAGTTGTCATGCACATAAAAAGGATTTTGAATCTGGTGAGAAAGGATGAACTTAACATTTATTTGAAAATTGCATAAAATAAAGGGTTTGTTGGTCAGTTGGTAGTGAAATCTTAATGAACTAAAACCTAGTATTTAAGTACTGGGTGATGTCCTTGCAAAACGTCGGAACATTCCTGCGTAGTTTCAAACTTTCCTCTTTCATCAATTTCGCAAACTAGATAAAGCCGCTAACAATATATCAAAAACAGATCAATAATATTTGCTTTCTTTTTCCTTTTTTTTCAGGAAGTCAATATCAGCAAGCAACCCTTGACATATAAGTGAAACACAAATTTAAAAGCAGGCAGCTATAAAGTATGAAACCGTGCGAACAATACTTTTTTGATTCCTTGATTTTGGTAAAAGTGAAATATTATCTCAGGTCGTCGGAGGGGGAAATACCAATACCTTGTAAAGTGATTGCAATTTCGATATTTCAAGAAAGGAATGATGGATACTTTTCAAAATTGGTACATGGTTCATCCATATCAGCTAAAGAAACCTTATTTATTGCCTTTGGTGAAATTTCCCAGAGGTCAAGAATTAAACAAAGTCGTTAGCTTGATATTTCAAGTCAGGAATCACTAAATATAAGTATGCCTGGCTTGTGGTGGCGGTATAGCTAGTAAAAAACCAATTGTTTTCTCTGGAGGTCAATGGTTATCTAAGGTGACCCGAGGTGAAAGAAGGAAATCTTTGCAAACTATTGATAGAAAGGGTAACATTGTGGGATCTCATACATATTGAGTTTAAGAACCCTATGTTTTAGGGGAGAAATTAATACAGTCACAAGAGGTTATACGGTGGAAACCTCATAAATACGATATCTCGTAAAATGTGACCTTGACTACCCCATAGCTTGCAAGTCGATGCCTCATATTGAGTTCAAAAAGACTGTTATTTTGGGATTGAGATCAAAGGTCACTTGGTGTTATCGGTATAGTGTAAATTGTGGGAAGCTATTAAGCGTGATATTTTAAAGAGGGTGGCCTTTCGGTGCCAAAGCTAACATATTCAAAGGGAACCAATTGGTTTTGTTTGAGGTGGAAGGTAATTAGAGCTTGTTGTCAAACTGTTAATATGATGTCTCAGACTGAGGTCATTAGGCAAAATTTGCCTTTGCAGGAATCAGTCATAGCTACCGCAGTTTTTAGGGGAAAACTGCGGTTCCCAATTAAAGTACCCGACCACTGGTTCATTACTTCAATTAGCTGCTCCATTGAGCAGCAACATTGTTAAAAGCTTTGATGACTATTCTGATACAACTGTAGCCAGCACTGTGGGGTTTACATTACAACAAACAAGAAATCCTGCCCTGTAATTATACTGGCAAAAAGGGATCAAATTACTCATGGTCATTGAAGGTTAGATCACCTTTCAGTTTTATCTGAGATAAACTGCCATCAAATTTCAACCTTTAGGGCTATTGACAAATGCTTGAATGAGCACCTAATTGATATTGATAACAACTCTTGACAAGTTTTGGCATAGGAAGATTTTGCAAAATGTTAAACTTTGATAAGCTGTACTGTGACTCCTGGTTCACAAAACGAGTAAGCCTAGTTGCAAATTGATCTGAAATATGGTTTGCCCTCGACAAATAACTTGGTAAGCAACTTGATGTTTAGTCTTGGTTAAGATTTAGTAAAGCTTTAC
Source organism: Holothuria leucospilota (assembly GCA_029531755.1). Taxonomy (NCBI): domain Eukaryota; kingdom Metazoa; phylum Echinodermata; class Holothuroidea; order Aspidochirotida; family Holothuriidae; genus Holothuria; species Holothuria leucospilota. The sequence continues at coordinate 20,465,715 of CM055983.1, forward strand.
CCTTCCTTTTCCACACTCCCACAACACAAGTATATTATTGGTTGGTGGCGCTATTCCCGGGCTATGCCAAATATATTATAAGCATAGATTCCAAACTTAAAATGGTGCGTTGACTCTCCTGGAGCCCAATATATCGGGCCGGAAGGGTTGATCACTGTTCAGTCGTTTTGAAATCATACAGGGAACTGAATGTCTTACTAAAGTATTAATACTTGTTATTTCGAAACATTGTAAATGTAAGAAGCATCACTCCTCAATACTAAATTCCCCTTACAAGAAGTTTATTTCTTCCTGACCACGTCACAAAAAAGCACACTTGAACATGAGCGCACAATGACTGGCTTAACGTTAATAGAGAGTTGTTATTTAGAAGGAGATAAAACGGCAGCTCTCCCCTTTGTCCACACCTAGTCGCCGCCAACGTCAATTGCTTTGTATAGCACTTGAAGATACAATGGGCTTAAAGCTATTGTTAGTATATAACAAAAGGTTCATGTCGTCTGCTACGTTGAAAAGAAATAGCAGCAAATTTTGTCTATATGCTATAGCATTGCCAGTCGCTTTCCTTGAAAATTAATTTGCAGCTCCCAACGCGATGCAACGCTTATCACACTAGGCTAATTAAATTTTATGTAACATGTTGATCATGTACTTACTATTCAGAAATTGAGAAAGTTTGCGAAAAGTAATATAATCTTAAAACAAATAATAGTCTTACACCTCTCGTTAGTCTTTTACTCATTGTTCCAGTGTAAGACCTTCTTGTTATAAGTTAGTCTTTCTAGACTCCTTAGGAATTAGCAGTCGTTTTGATTTATTAGACAGTGTTTCTTACTTGACTGTCGGTAAAAACCTTCGGATCAAAGCATTGTTCCCCCTAATCTTATTCATATGGTATAAGTAGGTGTATAAAAGATTTATTTGGGTATCATGTACCAATTGAAAAGGATCAGACAAAAGAAGTGGGTACCCTAAGCTCTAATAATCCCTCATGAATTAAAACTACGCAAACGCTGAGGTGGATCTGATCAGATTACCATAAATTAAAGTTTCCGATGTATCTCCTCCTAAATAACAACTCCCTGGTCACATCAAATAAACAGATAAATGTGACAACGACAAAGCCGACCATGTTGGACGTCAAACTTAATCGCGCGCAACATGTATGCTGTGTACAAAAAGTATTGATCAAAGCCTAAAAATGTTTAGTACCTTCTTTTCAAGGAATGTTACCTTGATGATGGCAAAAATTTGTTGCATATTCGTCGAGAAATTCACAGGTCTTAACAGTTTTATTATCTATTTCCAACAAATATACAACGTAGAGCAGTATGGGTCTGTGAAATTTTTCAGAAGAAATATTGAACTTGGGAGTCCACATACTAAATTGCCTAGTACTCTCTTCATATCCGGTGAGCGAATAAAGATATTACGATAGAATTGTTCATTGTGATCGTTAAAAAATATTTAAAGGCCAACACATGTAGCCTATTTGCAGGCCTACACGTACACGTAAGTACAATCGATCGCTATAGGAGTTTAGGAAAACATTCTTAGAAAAGAAGGAACAAAACATTTTACGCTTTTAACCATATTGTGTGTACACATGCAGTGTAGTTCTTGCGCGTGCACTAAGTTTGACGTCCAAAATGGCGGTGCAGGTAAAATATCAAAGATATTACAAGCATAGATTCCAAAATTAAAATGGCGCGTTGACTCCCCATGGAGCCCAAAATATCGGGGCGGAAGTGGTGATCACTGTTCAGTCGTTTTGAAAACATACAGGGAACTGAATGTCTTACTAAAGTATTAATACTTGTTATTTCGAAACATTGTAAATGTAAGAAGCATCACTCCTCAATACTAAATTCCCCTTACAAGAAGTTTATTTCTTCCTGACGGCATCACAAATAAGTACACTCGAACTTGAAGGCAAAATGACTGGCTTAAAGTTCATAGACTTATTCGCCTTTATTCATTGGCCAGTTTCTATGGTATCTTTAAGCAACGCACTTTTATATGTGCGTTTAATTTCTTACGCGCTTACAACTAGAAATCAACTAGCCCGTTTATTTCCCGAGCGCGCAGAAGTGTGCGTCAAGTATTCCGGATAATACACAAATGTATGAAATGTATTCTGCGCGTATAGAACGCGTTGTAAAAGGGCATGCAGGCTAACTTTTATAAACAATGGAATTTTCTGTAACGCGCTCTTATTTTTGTACGCAGATCGCCGATTAGAACGGCGCGCACGTCAAATTCACACTTCCGCCCAGATATTTGTGTCTCCATGAGGAGTCACTAAGCATAACAGTGTAGGTATAGGAGTTTGGAGTCTATGCTCATAATATCTTTGTAAAATAAAGCCCGATTACGACGTCACGCGAAGAACCTCTATATAGATAGTTCTCACGTGACGTCATAGGAGCTTTTCACGTGTACTATTTCAGCCATGTCTAAGGGCAACCCCGGCATGTGTGTACAGGCTTGCCCTCAGACATGGCGGTTGCTAACCCCTAGTTGTGACGTCACTGAGAACTATCTATTCATTGGTCAGTTTCTATGGTATCTTTATAAGTAACGCACTTTTTATGGGAGTTTAATTTCTTATGCGCTCACAACGTGAAATCAACTAGCGCGTTTGTTTCCCTGAGGCCCTAAATGTGCTCCCAGTATTCCGGATAATACACAGAGAAATTTATTCTGCGCGTATTGAACGTGTTGTAGGCCTAAATAGTGCACGAACGCCAACCTCTTTTAACAATGGAATTTTCTGTAAAGCATTCTGATATTTGTAGTATGCAGATCGCCGATTATAGACCTTATGCATATGATGTCACACGCAGAAAGTGTTCCCTCTATTGGAGGAAAATGGCGTATCACTGCAAGTTACACCAACAAATTCAGACAGCTGATTCGTCAACCAATCGTATAGAGCTTATGCACTGACGTCATGCGACGTCATTTTGGCGCCAAAACAGTGGAGCACAGTGCACGCACGACGTAGACTTCGCACGCGACAGTAGAATACTACGCGCGTATCCGACCGATACACGAATCAGCTGTCTGCATTTGCAGGGATAAGTTGCAATGATACACGCTTGCCTCCATTGGAGGCAAGCGTGACGTCATATGCATAAGCTCTATACGCTCGTAAGTCTACTACACGTCCGTGCGAAATACGCCGTTCGTGCACGTGTGCTTCATTGTTTTCCTCCAAAACGACATCAGCGTGACGTCAATAAATAAGGTGTAAAGAGGCGCGCGTGTCAAATCCACACTTCCTCCCCGATATTTGCGTCTCCATGAGGAGTCAATTTCCGTAACAGTGTACGTGAAGGAGTTTGGAATCTATGCTTATAATATCTTTGGGCTGTGCTATCTCAGACATTCTAATGTACGACTCTGCTGTGACCTGTATATCCCCTGATTGCTTTCATCCACTAAGTCTTGGATAACTCCTGCCCCGTAGGCTTGTACGAAATGAAAAAAAGCACCGACCATACGTTCGCTAATCGCTATTCATATCCATACTGTGTCAATCACATACTGTCAACAAGTGCAATGCGCAATAAATCGATACTTACGTATCTAAATTTAGTAGTAGGGATTTTCCAATAACCTTCAACTGTTCAAGATATTATCCATCTGAATACTCTAGACATGTATTGTATTTTATAGAGATAAGCAGGCGAAAAAGTGCAGTACTTTTCGTTTTTCGAGTGGATTAATGGACATGAAAATGGTGCAGGGCGTGTCTAAGCCTACACTTTGCAGAAGCGTACGTACCTTCAATCACAAAACTAGCCTACGTGCAATATCATCCAATGTCTTAGAGCAGGCTATCGTGTACTCTCATTCTGAGACTAGCCTACGGCTCGTTCCTTACATTTCTTCACGATTAGGCCTACTATTATTTTATTAAATGCGACTCTAAGATTCAAGATTCTACTAGTCTAAGTCAAGACAGTGTGAATCTTTACCCTCCCTTCCCACATTCTCACAGCACAAGTATATTTTTGTTGGTGGCGCTATTCCTTACATACGGCCAGAGCCATATATTAGGAGAGTTTGGCCAACTGCCAATTTGACGCCATGTTAGGTCCACTTTGAATTATTGCGCAATACACGTTACACAATATTCGCACGGAGAACTCGGAGGAACGTCGAAGATTAACATATCATGGTAAGTAAAAATTCATAAATATCTGTTCCTATTTTCGTTTGTTGGGGGGTTGGTTTGTGGAATCAAATCTGGGACCTTTCATCTGCAAAAGAAGGACATATTTCCCTGTTAAGAGACACGGGGAACTTGAGGTGTAAAAAATAGCCTCAGTTTAAAGGACTGGGCATATAAGGCCCTATGGTCGGTCGCCGATTGCTTGTTTACTGTTACTGTTAGGCCTACAACTTACAGTAGCCCTATGCCGAGATGATGCATGTATAGATTATTTACTGTATAGTCTTGGTTATAGTGTATTAGGGGGGGAGCCTTTTCACGAGCGTAAAAAATCGCTGCAAGATTCTTCATTTGTGCCTTCTGATGGTACTTTTTGGAGACTGTAGGCGGTAACCTATGCACTACAGTTTACTATACATGCATCATCGCATAGGCTACTGTAAGTTGTAGGCCTAACAGTAATTACAGTAACAGCAATAGGCGACCGACCATAGGCTATGCCCAGTCTTTTAAACTGAGGCTATTTTTACACCTCAGTCCCCGTGTTTTAACAGGAAAATGTCCTACTTTGCAGATGAAAGGTCCCAGATTGATCCCACAACCAAAACAACGAAAAAGGACAGATATTTATGAAGTTTACTTACCATGATATGTTAATCTTCGACGTTCCTCCGAGTTCTCCGTGCGAATACTGTGTAACGTGTATTGCGCAATAATTCAAAGTGGACCTAACATGGCGTCAAATTGGCAGTTGGCCAAACTCTCCTAATATATGGCTCTGCATACGGCTTTGCGCGCTCAGACATCCTGATGTGTGGAGCTCTGAACTGTATTATATACCTCTATTGCTTTCGTCCCACTCATGGTGATCAGTGACAATCTGATATTAAGTGAGGGCGCGCTGTATGTATGAGTTTTTGGAACTTAAGGATACACAAGTTACTAGAACTGTAGAAGAAGAGAACTATCATCGTCTTAACATGCCACAAGACTACTTGATGTTATGTCCGTGCACTTGTAATAAGTAAACGATCCGAGTTCTCACAATTAATCTCGAGCAGGATGTAGCCGAGCCCTATTTGTCATGACCCCCCCCCCCCAAATAAAAAAATGATCTCAAGAGAAAGTTGTAGTATTTCGAAAAGAACATTATTTATGGACTTGAGGGTTTGCAATACATTTGGTCGAGTTGAATGCGGCACTTAGACAAAGAAGAATCTTGACAATACCACTGTGTCGCTCTTATGGTATTCCCCATGTGACATGGCGTAGCCAGGATCTTTTTAGTCCCATGAAATGGTCAAGCCCCCTAGCGCCTAGGGAGCCTTGTTACTATCTAAGCGGAGCGCGACTATTGGTTGGTGTACCAGGAAATTTGAGCTAACAAGGAATCCTAGATCGCCGGAAATGACACTTCCCAGGCCTTGCAAGTTGCTCTAAATTTTTTTAAACATCCTTATTTTGAGATTTCAAGTATTGATATGGTTATAAAATAGATTATTGAAAGAGAAAAAAAAACAGTCTGGTAAGTTACTTTGAAATTTCATGACAAATCTTTTGTGAGTTTGATGCCGGCACTGACATTTTTCGGCACATCTGCAAATTGCGCGTGGAAAGGAAAGAAAGATTTGATTGGGCTTTCAGCCATGTAACATACTGATGTAGCCCAATTACGGCAGAGCAATTTACTAACGGGGGCTGTCTGATAAAATTTTTACACGATGGGCCCAGCGAAAATGAACTGGATAGGAAGTCCAGAGCTTACCTCGAATTTTGGATTGTGGGAATAAAATAATACATGTAGGTGCCATGATAGTATAACAGTACTGCCAGAGAACACAAAGACAGAGATAAAAGGTAGAACAATAATGAAATGTATTAGACTAATAGGGCAGAGCTTTACTAACCGCCCACATCATTGTCATCTCAATCAATCATGCAGTGGTAATGACATAATATTAATACATGTATGCAGACAATTCAAGATTCTACCTCCTCTAGCCATCCGTTACTGAGAATCCTGCATTCTGATTGGTTAAGCACTGACCTGTTATTCCACAACATACGGTCAGTAGACGTATATACACTGATAAAAAATGAAGTTTTTCACACATTTTCTGTGGTAGAATAGGAATAAACCACATTTGTCGGACTATTATTGTCTCATAAACCGTCTCGACTCCAAATTTGCAAAATAACGGACTCGGCTTCGCCTCGTCCGTTATTTTGTCAAATGTGGAGTCTCGACAGTTTGTTCACAAATAATAGTCCGCCAAATGCGATTTATTCCTTAATTTCAATCAATTGCTAGGCAACTGAAGGGGGTTATCCCAGTATGGTATTAAGTAATACCAGACACAAGGATCTGTCAAGGATAAGAAAAGGAACATGCGGTGTGAAGTTTACTGTCCTTTGAATAAATAAAATTCTCTAGGGTGAAAAGTTCTGCTGTTTTCTGCAACATATTGGTTGACAAAACGTCCTTGTGAACATATATACGTACATACCTTAGTTACCCTCATTTTCTGACATTTGAAAATTACCCTAGCTGCACAACTAGCCTAACAAGCATAACCTAATTTCTAAACGAGTCTAAGCTAGGCCTATATTTTCATTATTTCACAAGATTTTGGCAAAGTTTGGTGCAAGTTCTTTTAATTCGTACATAATGAATAAGACAGAGTGAACGATCATATACATGTTTGTTACGAATATGAAGAGGGGCAGTTGAAACGGTGGGAACGAAATTGTGACCCTCTGCAGTAAAATTCAAAAAGTCGTACCCCAGTCGCACCCATGTCAATAAAATCATTCAAATTGTCAGCTCAACTGCACCTAATTCAGAGCAAAACACATTTTCGTTGCAATGAACAGATTTTCGAAGGTAAAGTAAAAACTGGAAATCTTGTGTAACATTTTTGTATTTTTTTAGAAGAATTAGTGGCTTAGGTAAACGAAATTCGGACCCACCATGCTACGAAGTACGTAAATAGCCTGTGTACGGCCGATTAGAATGTTATAGCCGACTGGACTGTGCATGTGAGTCAGTGCAGTGAGTGAATGTGTTGCAGTCTTGTAGAGCAATAGCGTGGGCAGGGAATTATATTCAACGGTCCTTAATACGCGTTTATAGTACGGTGCGAGTGCACCTATGCGCTAAGTAACGACAGGTTTTACAGCACCTTTAGCCTACTGCCATTCCGCGGTCGAAGGGTCGTTCATCAGGGATCATCATGGGGATTAGTGGCGCCGCCAGGATTTGGTGATGGAGGGCACCACAGATGAGGTCGTAAATGCTACCTAAGTTGAACCCCATAGTCTGCGTAATTTTTACCTTTTTATATGCGTCCCTACGATTTATAGCATTGGAGGATCCTTGCGTTGCCATTACATAAAGGTATCGACCTGGGGAAGAGTTCTAAGGGGAGGGGTTTCCCCCTGCCCTTTGAAAATATTTTGTCAAAATGGTGCTATCTTTGTGACGACTGCGTGCGAAGCACACCGACATTTTTCATTAAATACCGTATGATTTCCATGACAAAACCTGCATTCAGGCTCTGCATCGTGAAACTTTCAGTTCTCCAACAAACAAAACCTATCTGCCAATCCAAAAGCCAGTCTCTCACCTGGGAATTCGTAAAAATTTTCGACTCTTTTTGCTGTGCTTCTCCTGGAGTTGTTAGGCTATGAGAAGATATTGATAGTAAGCCCCGGACAATATTGAGGTAAGGTTTGAGAGCGCAGAGTGCGAAAATTTCGGTAGGTTGCGAAGGCCGGCCCCACTGATGGGGATTCGAGACCATTAGGACCAATGATATATCTTTCGCACAAGTATTTTTGGACACCCCAAATCCCAGTGGGGGTGACCGACTGGGGAACGACAAGCTTTCATGGAGACTGTCGCCCCCAAGCCCCCTCGTGGCTACTCCAGTACCATGTAGTGCAGTAAATTGAAAAGGCGTCCGGTAGAAAGCTGAGTTTTGACAAAAGGTGATAATTGGTCCATACATCTGCCCCCTAGCTTCCCAACCACCCATCCGGGTAATTACATACTCCCAAGATTTTATCATGGTGAGTGTGTTCTCAGCCTTAGTGGGTCGTCGATGAGGAAAGCACCTTGGAAAGGCAAACTCACCCTTGATAATGCGGGGTCCAGGACCTCCGGAACTTATGTTGTCTAAAGGGAAGGGTAATGTACCGGTAAGGATTCAAGTTTCATTATTTTATATTTTCTTGTATTTTTCAATCTATCCTTGAGGTTCAGCCCCTCTAACATTAGCTATTGCGGCGGACTGCAGATCTGTACATTTCAGTTCCAATCCAGGAAAGTGCTTCTATAGTTTGGATAACTGAATGTAAATAGTACGTATAATGTAGTCATGGGAGGGTGCTTTATATCTTTGTATTTGCCCATGCATAGAGCAGGATATAGGACTAGAGGGCCGACTCCCAATACAGCATACGTAAATCCGCTGTGCCAGTGATTGCATGGGGACGCGTCCGCCATTTTAAAAGAGGGGCAAGAAGTCACGCCATGTGGTACGTGTGCACAAACTGTATGACGGAAATTGATTCGGCTAAATCCTATGACGTTTTTCCCTAGTAAAATGTGATTTAAGTAAGAGAAAATGTCCCGAGTCCTTAAAAATTATTAAAGAAGATTGTTTCTACCTTCATTTGTCAACACGAAATGTCCAAAAAGGGTTAAATCCGGTTTCCATTGGTAACTTAAGCGAAGTTCAAGTAACACACTCGTATGTAATGGTCAACTCGCCCCCGTAAGACATACTCGGCTTTGGAGGATCTCTCAGGTCCAAATTAGGCCCGGATATCTCGGTACATGTGATATGCTGAACCCTGAGACAACTTGGCATCTAAATGGAGATTTCAACCACTGCGACAACTCGGCACCAATGTCAACTCGGCGCAAGAGTCATCTCGTCCCCAGATTAATTTTTGTATCGATTGTAAAAATTTTCTCATGTTTTGCTTGCACCTGGTCAGTAAACATTGCAATTGGATGCAAAGAAGGAAGATATATCCATACATCATTATACAGTATGTAACAAAAAACTGGGGGATTTCTAGAGGTTTTCTCTAACTTTTTATTAGGATTTCAGGAATACTAGGGCAAGGGGCTTCTTATCAGCACAGCTCCTGAATGAAAATGATTTGCTGTGGGCCTGCTAACAGTAAGGGATCTGAAGTTGAAATATTGATTAAATGAACAGGGGATCTCTTACAGCTGGATATAGAGGTGTGGAAAAAGTGACACTCATAGATTAATTTACGATACTACAGCCTATACTTAGCGTCAGACTGGTAGAACTGCCACCGTGTGTCTGGAAATATTAGCAAGAAAGTAAGTAGTATAACCTTCATTTCTTTATTTTGTTTTTATTAACACTAACAATGGATACAAAGACATTCTTCTGTGAACCCTTTTGCAGGGGAGCACAAAAACAGAAAGAATTTCAGTGCTCAGCAATTGCAAACAGCTAATTTAGATTAATTGGGTTTTGATATTACCTACAGTGAAAGGAAACTTAGGAAATGAGGCCCAGTGAGTATACCATATTCTTTAATTCTTTTTGGAAAGAATGTCAGAATTTAAAATAGCAGCTCATATCCAAATTGCACGTAATCACTGTGCCATCATGTTGTAAAAGAGATTGTTTCTTGCACTAATGAAATTTCTCCATGGAAAAAGTATGGCAACATTAATGCTTGACAAAATTACTAGTACAGTAAATGTAAAATACAAAACAAGCAAGAAAAAGTGAATCATAATATGTAACCAAGAATCTCTCTTTTATGTTGACAATGCTGATACTACACCTTCAAACACTGAAAGCAACAGCTACTGTACAGCAGCTCTCCCCCTAGCCCTCAGGGGAAGACCTGTTGCCACTTTATTCTTCCCCCATTTCCCCGTGCACCCCGCCCCAGGATAATTTTCCAATCTTGGCAGGAAGGCGTCGCTACGTAACAACTGTGCCTCTAGTTATGGCTATAGCACATATCACAGTCTGGTTTGTTATATTTTGTTTAGTTGCAAGCGATGGTTAAAAAATTCTAATGAATGCTTTCAGAATCTACATTAAACCTATTCTAAGTGGAAATGGAAAGTTATTTCAGTACACGCCTTACGTACTCCCCCAACATTACGCAAAGACCAGCACTACCAGCAAGGGTAGTCTGGTCATCTGGAATATAACTCATCTGGAATATAAAGTACACAACAGGACAGTAGGATGACCTCAGCACCTCATATACCTGCAGCTGTACACAGCTGAATCTTAGTCTTACCACAGATGTGTGAGTAATGCTGTCAATCCTGCTAATTCTCGTGGCTATTTCACCATTGCCTTATACCCCTGCAGCTGTCTCCATCCTAATATAATGTGTGTCCTTACCACTGACCTTGACATATTAATGCAGCCCCCAGTATAGGCCTAGTAACCATGGTGCATGCAGTACAAAGCAAGAATGACAGGTGCAGTCAATGTGTTTTAGTTATAGTAAGCCAAACCTTACTGCATCAAGTCAATACTAGGTCACTTAAAGGGAGAATGCAGTCGTGACCCCAAAAAAGAATTGTATAGTAGACTACCCTATTTCCTGAATGGCTCTTGAGAATCATGTGACAGTATTTTTCTCACTCAGTTGTAAAATTTACAAGGAGCAACTGCTTGATTTACCTTGAATATGCAATATTTATGTTCTAAGATATCATGAAGGATACTTGGAAGCGAAATAAGAAGAAATTTGTGACATTAAGCTATTGTTTCAAAATAATTTTGGGGCGACTGCTTCTGACCTTTAATACACAGTAGGCCTAGGCTTAGGCCTATGTGTATCTTTACAAATACAAAGTGATGCAAGATCTGGGGCTAGCCTAGACACTTGAGCTTCTGCAATTTGGTCATTTAATACTTATTTGGGAAACACTTTAATGGAGCTTCGGGTAGACTAACGTTGACCTGTCGCGAAAAAGCTCCCTGCACAAAGTTTGTACAACTGCGCCTCTTTGCCGGTTCAATGTGACTGGCCAATGAGTGCAAATTCAGTGAAGAAAATGTGTTTGTTTGTAACTTCATTGTCACTAAAAGACAAAATTACCACAAGAATCTTACCATTCAAGTCAGATGCTACTACCTACGCGTCTCTGATTGATGTAGATTACTTACAAGGAAGATTGTGCCATGATTCTGAACACGAAAAAGTGGTGTAATTTGCTAGTGTTTCAATGTAAGTTCAACGGCGTAAAAGCGACTTATGCCCCTTTTCAAAATGGCGGCCGAATCCCCATGCGACCACAACTGTTTCGGGGAGTCCGCCCTCCAGTTCCTATATCCTGCTCTATGTATTTGCCTTTTCTGACATTTTTGTTTTATAAGATACGCAATCAGGGGAGCCGCCAGGATTTGGTGATTGGGGACAGAACAGATGACATCATAGGTTCCCCCAAGTCTGCTTTAAATTGCACCATTTTTGTGTGTCCCTGCGATTGTATACAGTAGTGGGGAATCCTTTTTGTCACTACATTAAGGTGTCGTCCTGGGAGAGGGGTGTCCCACTCCCCTTTGAGAAATTTTGTTAATTTAAGGTTGCTTAGATGCTAAATGGTGCTATCTTTAGGATATTTTTGGAACTGATCATACATGACTGGAAAATATCCATAATTTAGTGAATTCTAATGTTTTGTTAGGTGAAAGATCGAGGAGAGTGTTGTCTTACAGAAGGGTATATTGTCAACAAACTTCCTGACGCCCCCCCCCCTTTTAGCCAGGCTTTAATGCCTTCTATTCGAGGAAAGTTTTTAAGCAAAAATACGTGGGTGGAGTCCATAGAAACATTTTGTGTGTGTCTTTTATTTGTCCCTTGCCTTGAAGGCTAGGGACCTTCCCTCAAGACATGTACACTTTCATATGGTAATTTGATATAAAAATATATACATATACACACACATACACACACACACATATAAATATATGCGGTTCATATATACGCATACACACATACATATCCAAACACATATACCTATATATATATATCGATCAAAAATATTATACATAAGTCTATATATAGAAAAATACGAAGAAATATATAAAGAACATACTCAAGGGACATTTTTTTTAGTGGAAGGTGAAAGGTAAAGGTGGAAGAAAGGTGCAGAAGGAACATCCAAATTACAACGCAGTTGTACCTATGAAACAGCCCGGTGACTATAACATGTGGCATACACTGTAACAGATGGTATAAATATCGAGCTAAGTGGGGGGGGGGGTACTGGAAAAACAACAAAGAGAGGGTACCATTTCTTACGATTGGCAGCAGACTTATTCCTAAGGAGAGAGACTTGACATTCCATTTCATAAAAAGAGCGAAGTTTGTTTTGGAAGGCTTGAAAGTGTAAAGCATTTCCCTGATATTTACTGTAAAAAGTATATTTACATAAAACAAAGACGGTATTTAACAAGAGAAAATGCTTATTATCATCATACAATAATAGCGTCTCGGAAGTCGATGGGTCCCTATTAATAGCATTTTTTTGTTTTGACCACGAGAGGACTTCCTTCCAAAAAGCACTGGTTACTTTACAAGTAGAATACATATGAATAACAGTTTGTTCACCCTCATTACAAAAGTTACACACTGGGGAGTTAATCAAATTAGCTTTGTAAAGATAAGAGTTTGTAGGAGAAATTCGGTGTAAACATTTGAAATAAAAATTCCTTAGCAGAGGATCCAGAGTACTAAAGGCTTTCTGGAGAGTGGTAATTGGACTATCTAAACTGCAATCAGTTTTCCATTTCTGTCTTAACTTGTTATTACTAAGCGAAATAGTAAAAGAGGATATCACATTTTTATAGAACAATTTAACAGGCTGTTTGGAGGTCTCGAATGTATGCTTTATATCATTAAAGAGAGTTGTATTATTACTCGTTTGGTGAATAGCATTTTTCCACTCAAAAGGGATGGAATGAATGATCCCAAAGTAAGTAACAAAATCTGTATTTATATCAAACGTTTTACAAAAATTTTCCAAGTCCTTAAACGTATCGTCATTATTACAGAGATCCGAGATCGTCTTAACTCCTTTGTCAAACCAGCTTTTCATAAATACCACATTATAATCAATAGTTATAAAAGAATTGAACCAAATATTTTCAGCTAGATACTCACTTCTACAATAGGGTCTACGAAATTTGTACAAAAACTATGCTTCAAAGACACTCCTGTAAAAATCATCTTGTATATTTGTTAGAACTTTATCTCTATAATGAATATTGCAGTCAAAGAAATAGAAATCCCCCTTGTCGCTTAAGATTTTCTTCAGGAAAAACCACTTATCTGAATCCAATAAAAACCGCTTTACCCAGGATGCTTTCAAGGAGTCACATACTGTCTTAACATGAGGAATCCTCAGACCACCCTCGCTGTAAAAATTGATCAAAACATTTCTTTTAATACGATCAGGTTTACCCTCCCATTAAAACTCAATAAAAATATTTTGCACACAGTGGAAAAAAGTCCTCAGAAGGATTTGGTAAAACAGAGAAACAGTAGGTAAGCTTTGGCATAGCCAAACATTTCAGAATAGTAGCTTTACCCATAATTGACAGTTTTCTAGACTCCCAGGGTTTTAGGCAGTCACGAATAACATTAGGTTTATTAGCAAAATTAACATTGATGATATCGTGCATTTCATTCGGAATTTTAATACCTAAATAGCTTATAGTGTCATTAATCCATATAACAGGTAAATTTTCACAGAAAACAGTATCAAGCAATCGGCCAGGGCCCACACGTTTAACGGAACATTTATCATAGTTAATCTTGAGTGAGGAATTAGAAAAGAATTCATCTAACACTTTGGTAAAATTTGTAAAGGATTCATTGCACATATCAATAAAGAAAACAGTGTCATCGGCATATTGACATATACGAAATTCCTGATTACAGGTATTAATACCCCTAAGAGACTGGTTTTCACGAATAGCGATAGCAAGAATTTCTGAGAAAATGATAAACAAGTAGGGTGATAGCGGACAACCTTGTCTTACTCCTCTGGAAATATCAATATACTTGGTCCAAAAACCGTTGTTTAAGACAGTACTTTTAATATTATTGTAAATTATGTGAATCCAGTTAATAACATCAGGCCCAAAGTTAAAACTCGCAATAGCTCTGAAGAAAGACTTTCTCTCGACAGAATCAAATGCTTTCTCAAAATCGGCGAAAAACAAAAGCCCGGATTGGCTATGATTATCTTCACAATAAGATATTATGTCAAGTACTTTCCTGATACCCTCACCGATATAGCGACCATGTACATTGGTCATAACAAATAATACTGGGTAGCACCTTCTTGAAACGGTTTGCTAAGCAGCTGGGTTAAAATTTTATAATCCGTATTCAAAGTGGAAATCGGACGCCAATTTTTTAAATACAGTGGCGATTTATCTTTTTTTAGGAATGAGAGTAATAACTCCCTGTCTCATGGAGGAAGGTAGTTCTCCCAATTGGAAAGAGTAGTTGAACACCTCTAAAATAACATCGGCAAGTTCATGCCAAAACAGTTTATAAAATTACCCCAGCAAACCGTCATTTCCAGGAGTTTTGCCGTTTTTCAAACCATACACTACAGCAGAACATTGCGATTGTATACAGTAGTGGGGAATCCTTTTTGTCACTACATAAAATTGTCGTCCTGGGGGAGGGGTCTAAGGGGAGGGTGTCCCACTCCCCTTTGAGAAATTTTTGTTAATTTAAGTTGCTTAGATGCTAAATGGTGCTATCCAGGGGCGGCGCCACAGGGGGGGGGGGCAGGGCAGGCATTTGCCCCCCTATGGTTTTTTACCCAAAAAATAAAATCGTCTAAATAACGTTTTAAGACACATAATTTTGTAGGGGGTGGGGTGAGGTGTAACAGTATCATGGAATAAAGTATTGTGATACATTATCCGTCGCATATAGGACATTTTCGGTGTAAATCCTAGAAAATTTTGCGCGCTTCGCGCGCGTTGTCTTCTCTGTCTAACTCATTGTACATTCGCCCGTTACTGCATCCACCGCAGAGCTTACACTTAGGCCACTTCTACATCCCAGAAGAACCATTGATGAATTTCTCTCTGAGTTTTTTTTTTTTTTTTAAGGGTTAATACCTAGTAGCGTAAACAATAGGGGGGCCAAAAATACAGTATATCCCCTAGCGAGATTCTGTGAAAATTGCTGTCTATTTGAAAACAAGCAAAACGTAGTATTCAACACTAAACTGACTGATTTGAGTGATTAAAAGTCAATTCAAATCCGTATTTGACAGACGTATTTATCAATATTCTGTAAATTCTCGGACTACGCGCGAATGTGGTATCTATTTTGATTTCCATGGCTACTTTCACGACCGTCGCTCACGGAGAAGTAGGCCTACATCATATTTTAGTGTGTAAATCCAGTACGCATGGACCTACCAGCTCTAGTTGTACACTTGCCCTACACATGCAGTGACATGTCTGTAGTGCAGTATCGTATCCAATCAGTGGAGGAGGGGGGAGGTAGGATTTTCACTTCCGTGTACATTGTTCAATCATGTCACAACAATCACAAAATGGTTAAATTGGTACGCAGGAAGGTTATACCAGAGGAAGCAGTTCCGTGAAAGTGGGAAAATATATGAGGCGTTTAACATATCTAGATGTCTTCAGTGCAATTTGAAAGATCTGGGAAGGGTCATTTCTTGCGATCTGGGAGCTGTTTTGGCAAAAATTTTATCGGCGCAGTCAGCGCCAGCCAATAGAAATCATGCCACATATCAAGATGGCTTCAGTGCAATTTGAAAGGTCTGAGAAGGACCATTTAATTGCGATATAGAAGCCATTTTGGCAACATTTTAAAAACGTTAGTGGAGCTCCCCTTCTATACCAACGCAACCAAACCCGTTCACACGCTCATGCCTGTCAGTCGTCACTTATAAAGTATTGTACGGTTCAAAACTGCCTCCAACATCCCGAGAAGTGCCATTTCATGCAGTCGGGGGGGGGGGGTCTGTAGGGCGAAAATTCTCTTGTACGCTTCGCACAAAACTATGATGGCTCCGCTTCGATGGCAACTTCCATTCTGCGCCCCTCCCCCAATAGCCAACACAAATCGCCGTCCTTGCCCGTTTGTTATGTAATCGTCGACAATAAGTGCAACAAAGTTGGAAAACTGTAGTCGGCCAAAAGTAAAGAACGTTGGATTACTTACCTAGAAAATAGATTTCTCGAGAAAAAATATGACTTCAAAAGATGCAAAATATTGTACCAGATTGCGTCTAAGGCTTCCCGGAAGTCGAAAAATCTTTCACACCCCCTCCCCTTAACCCCTCCCTCAGAACCGCGATCACTCATCTCATACCTGGGGCGGATGCAGGGGGAAGGAATCAGTCGCACCCAAAAAATTCAAGAAAAAACGGCAAATACGTTTGTTAAGCTATAGTATGAGGAGGGGACAGGATGTAAGTACGCTGCATCTTCGGTCTAAGCTGTCTATGTCCGTCCCCCCTATACGTTTCTTTGCCTGTGTTTTTTAGTTTCTTCAGTTAAACGTACGTTACCTATCCGGTCACTGTCAGTTGTATTCCTTTACGCTTTCGTTACTTATGCGTTAGTATCCGTCGAACATTCGGTACAGGTACTGTACTTTTACGTTTCATCCGTTTGTTGTCTGGTAATGATCCGGTGAGCAATAGCAATCACTGGAGACGAACGGATACTAACGGAGAAGTCCAGTATGAGAAACGCACGAGAAATGATAAAACGGAAGCTTAGCGGATAAGTAAACGAAATACGTAAGGGGGGACCTTTTTTCGGTCGACGTCTGGTCCAAGTTTTTGTGCATGTTCAAAATCTCTCGCCGTTCATACCGGACGTTCCCTGTCATGAAACGTAAGTCGGCGGAGGAGAACAGGAGCACTAAACTGATACTAACGTACATCAACGGAGTGAACATTTTGGGTCTTTCGTTTCCTCTCCGTTATTGCAACCCGGTGAGGTGTGACAGGTACTTAAAGACTGAAGTGTGTTATAGTAAAACGGTATCTCCCTCCCTCCTTCCCTCTCCCTCCCTGGTGACGCCATCGCAACCAATTATTTATACCTCTGCCTGTGAATTCATTCTTAACATTTAAGTCCAAATTTTACATAAATAGTACTGCAATAGAACAAATTGCAATCAGTTTTGTCTCTTATCCCATACATGCACGTTTCATTTTGGAGTTTAAAGTGGACCTAAAGTGTAGAATTATAAGAATATATATTTAGACGTTGGAAACGAATTTTACTCATCCAACTCTCATTTTCATAGCTCACCCTGTTGCTGAGATATGAAAAGTTAAGCTTTATTCATTTTATTTTGAAATAGTCCGATTGCGCAATAATTTGTGATGATCTTCTTGCTAAAACTCACATTACTTGCTTTTGTTCCTTTTGAAATTGAAATGTTTATAGAACCTTGCAAAAATTACTGTTGTACGGTGAGGTTTGTATAGTCAAGTCACCCTATAACAGTGAGAAAGATGATCACATTTTGGCACAAGGTGCAGAGGCTTTTCGAAAAAATAAAGAAAACAAAAGAATGTCCTTTGAGTAGTACAAGAATGACATCACAAATTATTGCGCTATCTACATTTAAATTGAATAAGCACCAACATTTTATATATCTCAGCCTCAGGAATTCCCTGTAAAGATGGCAGTTAGACCATATTGGATTCATTTTTAAAGCTTTGTAACATATGTTTTTGAATTTTTAGCCTTTAGGTACACTTTAAATTTAGCTAAAATTTGGCAGTTCTTTGTAGACCACAAAAATGCATTTTCTATGTGCGTTTCTTTCAACATAAAAGTTGATTTAACTGTATTTTCAAAGCAAAGTGAACTCAAAGCAAGCTGAAGCGATTTCACATTCTCACATTGATGAGCAGTTCTCCCTTTTCTGTGCCTTTCAATCGTTTTGGCTGACAGACCCTTAAGGGTGCAATTTGCAAAATTTCAATATCTCCTATGTATATTACGTAATGATACCATACGATTATGAAGGACACTAAATCGGATTTAAATTTAACGATACACATAATTCAGTCTATTAATGTGAGGAAATGACGTCACTCCTGTTTGCGTAAAGTTTACTTTAGCTTGCAAATTTGGTTACATCATTGGTTCAAAAACTCGAAAAACTATAGGTAAAAATTTAATGTTATCTCATAAGAGTTATGATTCCTCTCCCTTTTATAAAATTCAATTTTGCGTATAACTCTTCCTCAGTGATTCGGCATTTCTATAAGCAAGAAAAAAATCACATAATGAGGATTAATTTTTTCTCATTAATTAAGAAATTGCAGACATGAGATCCATATTTCAAGGATGAGTACATACAGTTTAGAACACTCGGGAAGTGCCGTTTCCGGCCATCTGGAGGGTTTGCAAAGTCAAAAATTTTCTTGAACGCTCCGCGCCAACTGATGGTGGCGCTCCGCTTAGAAATATGTATTACCATTTTTCATAGATTTATTTTTTTTCTCCTTAATTGAGAAATTGCAGACACATGATCCATATTTAAAGGCTGGGTACATGCAGCTTAGAACACTCGGGAAATGCCATTCCCGGCCATCTGGAGGGTTTGTAAAGCCCAAAATTTTCTTGTACGCTCCGCGCCAACCGACGGTGGCGCTCCGCTTATATAGTCTTGCTGCACTCAGCCCCCCCCCCAATATTTTTTTCGTTCCGCCGCGCCTGCTGCATAGTTGAAGCGTCTCATTCAGTGAGGGCCCGATTTTCACTGACAGACAAACAACCCTTCTCACAGTTCGACAAAAAAGTTTTTTTTAGAGAAAAATAAAGTCCAAGGAAATGAAAACGCCAAAACGCAGGTTCTGACACGGGGAGGTAGGGGGGTAGGGTGAGGCTCGGAAGTCTTCAATGCCTAACCCCCAAACAATAAAGCTGGGTCCGACCCAGCATGCTTTGCCACCCCTATCGAAAAACCCTGGCGCCGCCCCTGGTGCTATCTTTAGGATATTTTTGGAACTGATCATACATGGCTGGAAAATATCCATATTTTAGTGAATTCTAATGTTTTGTTAGGTGAAAGATCGAGGAGAGTGTTGTCTTACAGAAGGGTATACCGTCAAAAAACCTCCTGAAGCCCCCCCCCCCTCTTTTGGTCAGGCTTTAGTGCCTTCTATTCGAGGAAAGTTTTTAAGCAAAAATACGTGGGTGGAGTCCATAGAAACATTCTTGAACTATTACGAAAATTTTCCTTTGTCTCATTGTGCATTTTAAAAAGGTATCTAATACTGACAGACCCCGGGATAGTGCCTTCTGGAAGCTCTGGATTAATTATATAAAATGGGGCACTGATATGATGATTATTACCTGACATCCAAATGACACTGTAGAGTATGATGCCGAGCACGTTACAACTATATGGTGTTTTTACTAAGTTTGAACGAAAATCCAGACGAACATCTTCCAGCAATGGGGAATGAGTGGGAGAGTATATAAGTGCAGGGAAGTGATATAAGACCTCCCTGATAGGCAAGCAAAAGGAGTTAAGGACTAAAAGGCGCGTTTCAGAATTTTTTTTTTTCGTCGTTAGTGTATTAAAAGAAGGGTCTAAGCTCAAATCAAGCTTTGATCTATTAGAGGGGTACTTATTTTAAGCAATCTGGTGAAATTTCCATCGAAATCCGATGTGTGGCTCTCAAGATATCAGCAGATAAAGTTGTCACATTTTCAACACAAAGTGAACTTGAAGCAAGCACATATGATGCCATGCCCTCACACTAATGAGCAGTCTTTTGTTTTCTTTAAACTTTATCAACAATTTTCTCCTCAACAATCGAATGTTATCGAAATGTGATTGCATGAGAGGTATTGGAAGATTACAAACTTCACATTCCCCATGGGAAGTTCCTATTCCTATAAATTTCAAGGTCAACACAACAGACTGAAAAAACAAAGGAAACAAAGCATTTCTTATCAATGTGAGGAAGTGATATCAGGGAGCTGCCTACTGATATAACTTCCACTTGCCTAAAGCTCACTTTGGGTCACAAATGTTGTAACTTCTTTTGCTGATATCTCTAATAATATAAGTCCGCTTTGAATTAAAATTTCACCAAAATGCAAAGATTTAGTTCCTCTTTTACATATGAAAAGAAAAGTTTTGCTTAAAACCTTCTTTTAACAATAACCTTCTACACCGGTAAAGGCTGCGCTCAAAGCGCTCGGTAAAAATTTTTGAAAAATGTACAACGGCAAATACGTACTTTCAGCCTTCCACATCATGCTATAAATTAGATTGAAAGATCCCGTAGGCCCCTACAGTTGTTGGGGATGTACTTCTGTTTTTCGGAAAAGTGTTGTGATCAGAATAGTTGCATGTATTATAACCTTAATAATGGTCATGAGTTGGAGTGGAAACCGTGACGAATGCGCGCGAAGCACGCCGAATTTTTCATTAAATAAGATAACCATGACAAAACCTGCATTCATTCTCAGCATCGAGACACTTTCAATTCCCAAACAAACCTATTTGTCAATTACGAAGCCAGTCCGAGTTACCTGAGAATTCGTAAACAGCTTTCAACTTTTCTTGCTGTGCTTCTGCCGGGGTTGCTACCGTAAATTATTGATAATAGGGACAATATCGAGGTAAGGTTTGGAGCGCGCCGAGCGCTTGAAAATTTTGAAAGTGTGCGAAGGATTTGCGATCATTCTGATAGTTTGAGAACCATTTGTGATAGAAAATGGTTACAATAGATCCATCACTCGGTCGAAAACACACCTCATCCTACCCCCTACAGAAATCTATAGCTTAACTTCCTTTGGGGATCATTTTAAAATTTTCAAAAAAAAAAAAGAATCCGAAATCGATTGGGGGGGGGGCACGCGTCCCCCCCCCCCGTGCCGGCGCCACTGAACGCAATATTGCGGATTTTAAGACCTCAGCTGTTAATCACTGTTCATGGCTATACAATCGAGATCATAGATTTTATTTGAAGTTAAGTTTTGGTTCTCTGAAGTTTCGGAGACGACCACGATTGTAAAAGGAGATATCAAAACACATTGAACAAACGTAGTTAGGAGATTTTATCGTTTCTCTGCGTTTTGATCACAAACCTCGACTAAATGAGCCAGACAGATTTTTCACCTCGGAAGAGAATCGTGTGGGAGATGGTGCTTTCACAAAACCTAGATCCAATAAAAACTGTCACTTTATGTTACATAGTCTACGTTCATTATTTTTTTCAAATGCATCGAGGACCAACGCAAGTTCATTTGTTTAGGAGAAAAGTTGCACCCGCTAGACGAAATCTAGATATATAGAAGTGACAAATCCGATTCAGTTATGTAAAAAAGAGGAATAATTTTACAATATGACGCTTGTCTTAAGGTGAGTTTGATGTTTCATCGGATTTCAGATTTATGTACAAGGTGATGAGAAAAGTGTTGACACATGCGGTACTTTACTTTGACAGAAACTAAATCATGGCCAACTGTAAAAATCAAAACTTCAAGTGAAACCATTGAAATTTATTAGAGGCTGTGCCAGGGGTGGCGCCAGAGGGGGGAAGGGGGCCATGGCCCCCGTCGGGGAAAGCTGACTCCGCGTCCGGGAAGTTTCCCACTTTCGTCGGGGAGCTTAATCCGCACACAATAAATATGTAATTTCAACGACCTTCAGTCGCCCCGACTACCTGCTTGATTTTGCTCATAGGAAGGGCAGATTCTTCACTGAAGACCCCAAATTTTCCACTTTTCCTTGGAAAAAAGCTAAATTTTCCAATTTTTTCATTAACACCCCCAAATTTTCAATTTTTTGGCAAAAAGAAAAAGGAAAAAATATTTCGAGGGGCTTCGTGCGCCGAAAATTTTACGTTTGTCGTCCTTTTGGCAACTCATCGCCTTTATCGGGGCATGGGGTTGGTGGCCCCCCCGCTGGGGAGCTTGGCCCCCCGTTGAGCAAATCCTGACGCCACCCCTGGGCTGTGGAAAGGTTACTCCAATCGTTTCATTCACTTTAAATTTAAATCTTACTTATATTACAAAAATCTTTAAGTAATTTCTTGGAAAAAGATTAAGCAAAAAAGAAAGGCTTTTTTAATTTTGAAATTTAAAACTTTGCAATTAAGTTTGTTCCATCCCCCCCCCCCCCCCACCCCCCCCCCCCCCCACCCCCCCCCCCCCCCACCCCCCCCCCCCCCCACCCCCCCCCCCCCCCACCCCCCCCCCCCCCCACCCCCCCCCCCCCCCACCCCCCCCCCCCCCCACCCCCCCCCCCCCCCACCCCCCCCCCCCCCCACCCCCCCCCCCCCCCACCCCCCCCCCCCCCCACCCCCCCCCCCCCCCACCCCCCCCCCCCCCCACCCCCCCCCCCCCCCACCCAATTGCAAGGCTGAAAAAAGAATATTCCAAAGTTAGAAAAATGAGGACAGAACTTCGCAACATTTTCGTGTATCTCTAGAATCACGCCTACACGGAAGAACAATATTTGGGGAAACGTTGAATATATCCAATATGTTTGAAATGGCGGGCGTTACCATAGAAGTAAAGATGAAATCGCGTGTAGCGCTCGAAAACTTTTTGAAGTTATAGAAAGAACTTCGTTACACAACTTACTGGGAACGGGCCTGATAAATAGCCATTCGGAATATTTTCTGAACATATCTATGGTTTCACCTCTACTAGTCTATTCAAAATTTTGCGCAATTTTTGGGAGCTAGGAAACCCCAGCCCCTCGTAGAAACACGCCTGGTATATTTATCTTAATAATGGTCATGGCATGAGTGCAAGTAGTGACGCATGCGCGCTAAGCTGGCCGAAATTTTTCATTAAATAAGATTTCCATGACAAAACCTGCATTCAGAATCTGCATCGAGACACTTTCAATTGCCCAACAAACCTGCATGCCACTCAAAAAGCGCCAGTCTTTTACCTAGTAATTCGCAAACAGCTTGCAACTTCCGCTACTGTGATTCTCCGGGAGTTGTTATTGGAAGATATTGATAATGAGAACAACATTGTGGTAAGGTTTGAAGCGTGCGGAAAATTTTTATAATTGCAATTGTTTTGGGAAAATTCTGATAGTTTGAGAAACATTTGTGATAGAAAATGATTATAATAGATCCATCACACACATACATACACAAATATTCCGTGGAAAAGGACAGTCATGATGATTCGATTTTACGTGAGGAAAATAATGTTGGGTACTATTCCCACTTGATCTAGTTGGAAAATATATACAAAGTTGACATAGGCTCAGTCGGAAAAGTGTGCTACACTGAGATATCAAAAATTCCAACTGGCATTCAGATTTTCCAACTATCGTCGCTCTGACGAACTTTGGGGTCACACACCCCACCCCCAGTCGCGACGGCCCTGGTCCCTCTGTGGAGGTCCAGAGGGCGAAGTCCCCCGAATCTCTGAAGTATTAGCACGATTGCGGGCACTAGAATAAAGCATTTTGCTGTCTACAAAAGTCATCGAGTACCCACTAAACAGGCCATAAAATAACAATTTGTCTACATCTTTATCAAAACAGCAGAATTCGGACTAACCGCTGGTCGACTTCTTCAAGCTGCAGCGGGATTGCAGTGCTGGGGAGGGTCATAGAGTTCCTACGGTGGGCAGGGTCATACAGTGGGGAGGGTCATGGAGTTTCCACAGAGTTTTGCCAATAACTGTACTCACTTTTTTGTATGGGAAGTCTTAATACATACAAGAGTACATATAAATGCGCCTGAAAATAACCCTTTTGATGACATTAGTATAATGTTTGTCTTCATTTTACAAAGCAATTACCTATCTACAAATTGTACAAAATACGCACTGGACGGACCTAAAAATTGCATTAAGCGCTTTTGTTTCATAATAGCCATTCCATTACATTTCTTTAGTGATGCAGCAAATTTGAGAGTTGGCAGCTAGGACTGGCAATCACGGAGGTTGCACGGAGTTTTGCAATAATCCAACGCACTTTCCGTCTTACTTGAATTATTAATTGGACAATAAATTAGCGGATGAAGGATGCGCGCGAGCGTGCTAAAAAATAGGATTCTAAGGGATTTTACAAACGTTTTAGGCATTGCATCTACAAAAGGAGTATAGGAAAGCAAGCCTCCTTCGCAAACCGCAGTACAAAGTGTACGCACTTTCAGGTGTTTACGGCAAACACAAAAGTGCTCCGATTTCACGATTTGACTAAGTAGAAAGCCAACCCACACTGCATCGACCCGACTTTAACCGGACGGCGGAAACCAGTCGCGTGGCAGATGGGTCGGTCCAGTGTGTTAGAAAATTTGGTTTTCTACCCGACTTTCGGTCCCTTTTGATATCAAACTGTTTGATATTCGTAGTTGAGTCGAGGAGAGGGGGGGGGGGGGCGCATCGCAATTGAGTGAAGTAGTGGTATTTGCAACTGTCATCGACCCAACTGCCACCCATTTTTTTATGAATTGGTCAACAAAGGAGGGTTTGCGAAATCAGATCACGGTTGCAGAAAGTGAACGTTCTCGCCCTCGTGATTGATGAAAAGTAGATAGACTGATATCAATGCCGACATTGAGTTGCGTGGGTAACCTACAAACAGACTGCTACCCAATGCAACTGACCACGAATACCTACAACCTATCCCCGACGATCAGTCAGGCTGAGTTGACTCACATTCCAAATGACTTTTATACAGTACTACAGTGTCGGACACGGTGACAACTTCATGGCAGACATGGCACAAAGTAAGACTTTGTGCTCGTAAAATTTTCCGTTATTTCTGTAGCCGTAAAAGATTTATTCCTGTCCATGTAAATAAGTTGCAAAAGAAAGTGTCAATTTTTTTCCCCGAGGGACCTCAAAATTTTTCCGACAGATCGAACTTTGCTAATTTATTGGGGGTTTAGCACCCCGGTAGTGACGCCCCTGATAGTCAACCCAAATACGCTTATTAGCCCTGATTGGAATTTTCTTCCAGGTTGTGAGACACGGCTACAAGTTTTTAGCCTGAGTACAGGTGTTTGCACTATCCAGTGCATGATGTAGTTTGGGCATCAACATCCATGATCAGTCGAGCCGATCCAATCTTTTGAAGTAGGGTTAGTCATTCGTAAGGACGGGACCGTACATAAGAGTCTGTCTGTGATGGAGGTAAAATTCAGGAAAAAATACCTTATAGGCCTATGTGATTTCCCACGTTCTGAAGACTTTCACATAACAATTTTTCATCACTTTTCAAGTAAATCACTCATTTAGGATGTAAAAATTCAGGAGGCAGCCTCCCCAGTGACCCTACAGGCTACGACCTTCATAAGCCTAGGTGTACAAGAAGAGATGTACAGAAGTATAACGTAACTTTCTACATCGAAAGAACCCAGGTCAATAATATCGCGTACGAAGCGAGCGATTTTAGTACTCAGTATGGCGTAATTATAGCCTTATCCGGCTATGAATATTCTGCATTGTAGTATGTTTCAAGATCTTCTTGTTTCCTTTAAGAAACCAACCCTTCATTTTATAATTAGTTCAAAATTTTGCAATAGACGGTGGAATAGGAATCTTAATGTTAAAAATACTCTTCATCTGGTCGTCACATCATTTAGTACAGCGGTTTTTCTTCCCTGCCCCTCTTGCCTGTTTGTTTGTTTGCTTGTGCTTTGGTTGGTTGGTTGGTTTTTATTTCAGCCCATTCAAAGGGACCGACTATGAGGTACTGTATAGTGGGAAATTTTCACGGGGGTTAAATTTTCGCTCTTTCGCGACCAAGTATCTAATCGCTAATTTAAGACCCGCGAAAGTACTTTCGTTAGTTTGTACAAGACTGTGAACATGGTACAGATTCGCCAAAACTTAGCCTCGAGGAAATTTCCCGCTGTACTACTGTATTGTGGTTCCTTTGCTAGATGCCTTGACTTCATTACTTGACTTGTGTGATGCTATATGCCCTAGTGGACAAATTAGAAGCGCGGGGTGGGGGTCAGTTAGTAACTCGATCCCCTGTGGGGTTTTCCATCCAAGAGCCATCGGCTGTGGCTTCCTCCGCCTTTGCCATGGTCGCTCACTCGTAAAGCAAGCGGCCGGAATTACCGTTAAACCTCGAGGAAAAATAGGTTGGATTTAACTCACCACTCGGCCTCAGGAGGAACTATTTCATGTCAAGAGACTTATTATGCCTCCTTGTAGTGAGTATAGACCTTATGCAGCGACGTCCACGCCGCGACGTCATTTTAGAGGACAAACAATAAACTAGCCTGATATTGAGGTACATGCTTGGCTTTGGCTGAACGCTCGACGTAGCTTTTGCAAGCGCACGTAAACTCGATCAGGCGCGCATCTGACCCGAACACGAATTGTTACTGCGTACGTACTACAAGCTTACCTCGGGGACGAACTTTCTGTTCTGTAACGTCACATGGATAAGGTCTCATTTTTTGGTTTACTGCATGCCCGTATAACTCGAATAATTAGCTTTCGGGATTTTTCATAAAATATGTCTTCCCTGAATTCCACTACTTTGCATTCTTGTAAATTGATGCTCTGCTCTTCCATAATGACTCGTATGCACAAGAACAATCGGAGTAATTGTAGAACCCTCACCTTTGTATAATGCAAACATTAGCGGCTCGCCATGGGGGCACGGGGGGCACTTGCCCCCCAAAAGTTTGCAAAGCATGGTATTCAATTTTCCCAAAAAATAATAAATAGGCCTAAATAAAACAAAACATGTACTTCGAGATGGGTTAGGCCCTCCCTTTTCCTTGACTCGGTTTAATATTAACGAAGTGAATAACTTTCCAATGCAATATCGCGAAGATTAATTAAACATTCATAAGTGCTTTCAAAACGCCTTTTTTTTTTCGGTGCGCTTCGCGCGCATTTTCTTAGTTGCTTGTTTGCTACTGTATATGCTTCAGACATCACCAATGGACCTACTATCAGGCGCGGTTCTAGATCGAGACTTTTGGGGGGGTTTAGGGGGCTTGAAACGGAAGAATCATAAAATTTTCTCTCATATGTAAATCGGCCACGCGCACGCTGAAATCAATGATAACAAGAGCCCAATGGGCACTGTGGTTCCTTGCTGAATGTAATGAAACTGAGCCAACTACTGAATGAACCAGTATTTCTGTTGATTCACAAAATCTGCTCTGTAGACAATGCACATCTTGTGTTAACACATTCAAGCCTAAATAAATTGTTCTGAAGAAATACAGCCTACAGGCACTTCAGGGGATATCAACACAGACAGTATACAGTTACAATTTGTTTTATTCTATTAAGCAATCACAATTCATGCACGCTCAATGGTATCTGATCCAAATGATCAGTAACTTGGTTCTCTTTATAAAACTAACAACCCATAGTAGCATTTAATTAATCAATTCTAATTTCCAATTCCTGCAAGCTCACATGTCCTAATCTAAGGACAAATGTTGTCTGTCTAGTGAACTTTCACAACAGTCCTCTGCTTTGTGGGCAGAGAATCTTCTGCAATATTAAAAAGGAGTACTTTATGCACGTTTTCATAATGGCAGGATTATGGATTAAAATCATAATACTATAATTTCAATTAAAATTGAGATACTTGGCATCTCTGAAAGATGTCCCACATCTTTCAGTCAATGATACAGTTTTGTGCTTATATTTTTTGACTTTAGGAATTCTTGGGAATTTGCTTTATGGCATCTGTTGATTTCAACTCTGACATCCAACAAATCTCATATGGGTTTTCTGCTAGATTTAATGCAACACCTCAAAGCAAAAATCTATTCAAGCCTCCTACACTGAGATATAGAGTTGAAAAGGTTTGCAGAGTTTGACCTCCAGTGACCCCAGATGACCTTTGGTCTCCACCAAAATTTTTTCCCCACCATAAGGCATCCACTAAGTATGAAATTTATCCAAGCTTCCTACCTTGAGATATTGTGCTAACAACAAGGTTATCAGTTTTTGACCCTTGGTGACCCCAGATGACCTTTGACCTCCACCCAAAACTGTATGGCACAGCTTCTCACTATGGTGGATCTATATACCAAGTATGAAATCTATCCAAGATTTTTTCCTTGAAATACTGCGTTAACAAGGTTTTCAGTATTTGACTCTCAGTGACCCCAAATGACCTTTGACCTCCACCAAAAATGATAGGATTCATCTTCTCACCATAAGTCATCCACATACCAAGTATGAAATCTATCCAAGCTTCCTACCTTGAGATATTGTTTTAACAACAAGTTTTCAGTGTTTGACTGCTGGTGACCCCAGATGACCTTTGACCTCCACCAAAAGCTACAGCATTCATCTTCTCTCCATAATGCATCTACATACCAAGTATGAAATTTATCCAAGCTTCCTACCTTGAGATATCGTGCAAACAAGGTTTTCGGTCTTTGACCCCTGGTGACCCCACATGACCTTTGACCTCCACCAAAAACAATAGGGCACACCTTCTCACTATGACAGATCCATATACCAAGTTTTAGTTTAGTCCAACTTTCCCTTGTTGAGTTACAGCGTACCGAAGCAAGTGTCTCTCACACACACACACACACACACACACACATACACACACACGCCAAGCTGACTACATAGGTTCCTTTTGCTAACGCAAGGAACCAATAAAAACAGTACCATAACCAAGGACGGCGCAAGGTTATTTTGATAGGGGCATGGGTTGAGTGATCGCCGTCCTGGGGGAGGGGTCTAAGGAGATGGGTCGTCCCCTTCCTCTGAGAAATTTTTGCTAATTTAAGGTTGCTAAGATGCAAAATGGTGCGTTCTTTGGGTAATTTTTTGACTATATGACTGGAAAATGTCCATAACTTTGTGAATTCTAATTTTTGGTTGGGGGAAAGAGGGCTTTCTTAGGGGAGAGGTCTAAGGGGAAGGGTGTTCCCCTCCCTTTGAGAAATTTTTGCTAAGTTAAGGTTGCTAAGATGCAAAATGGTGCGGTCTTTGGGTTATTTTTTGACTGATATATATGGCTGGAAAATGTTCATAACTTTGTGAATTCTAATTTTTGGTTGGGGGAAAGAGGGCGGTCCTAGGGGAGAGGTCTAAAGGGAGGGGTGTTACCCTCTCCTGTGAGAAATTTTGGTTTCTTTAAGGTTGCTAAGATGCAAAATGGTGCGGTCTTCGGGACAGTTTTGACAGATATATGGCTGGAAAATGTTCATAACTTCGTGAATTTTAGTTTTTGGTTGGGTAAAAGAGGGCTGTTCTAGGGATAGGTCTATAAGGGGAGGGGTCTTTTGAGAAATTTTGGTTACTTGAAGGTTACTTAGATGTAAAAATGGTGTTGTCTTTGGGATATTTTTGGACCCGATTATATGGCTTCAAAACATTCTTAATATTTTTGGTTAGGTGAAAGAGGAGCCTTTTTTTGTCTAAGGGTATGTATCAACAAACCTCCTGAAGTCTCCTTTTGGACACATTACTGCCTTCTAGTCGGGAAAAGTTTTACGCAAAAATACGTGCGTGGAGTCCACAGAAATATTCTCGAACTATTAAGAAAATTTGCCTTGCTTCATTTGTGCATTATAAAATCTATCTAAAGGCTGGTAGAAACGGGAATATGGCCTCTTGGAAGCTCTGGATTAACTATATGGATCAGATATAGGCCTACCCCGCCCTCCTCTTTTCTTCTCCTTTCCGTCTTCTTTTCCTACTCTTTTTCTCTTTTCCTGCAAATTACAGGGGGGATAGGCTTCCCTTCCCCCCGAGTGGCACCGCCCCTGACCATGACATAGATGTAACGTATATACAGGCATATATTTTTTTTATTTGGAAGAATGTAGCAAACCTTACTGAGAGATACGAACAACTGGACCACATTATGGGAGTAACGATTCGGCCTGTAGATTTGACTTAAAAGGACTGCTAGTATAGCTTGACGAGATCAGCGACGAAATGACTCGTTTTGAACTCCCAAAAGATGATTACACCGTTAACTTGATTTACATGTACGTACATACTATCATAGATGTAACTTATGTTATACTTACCTGACCCAACTTCCATTGTATGAAATCGTGAACCTAATATGTGATTTCGAGACACAGACGACAGTTTCCCTTGACAAATTAAATCCACTGGACCAAGATGTGCACAAGATTATTGGGCAATTTTGTTTTTCTCAGTACACGCAAAATAGCATAACACAAGCTCTGAAAATTTGGGGGGGGGGGGGGGGCGCTTGAGCGAATGGGGGGGGGGGCGGCTGCTTGAGCCCCCAAAGCCCCCCCCCCGTAAAACCGCGCCTGCCTACCATTAGTGCGAGCTAAGGTTATCAGCACAAATGATCAGGCTGTGATTTTTGTAATCTGATTAGCTTAGGCATCATAAAGTCATTTACAGAGGGTAACGGTAATGCTGGAGTTAAATGCCCATACCACTAGATACACAACCCTATAGCCGTGTTGATTATCATCCACCACTAAAAGCAGTTTTGCCCGGCTGTCCAGATTAGCATAGCTATCTGTCTACAAAAAGTTGTGACGGGCAAGTAGCCTAAACGTATCGTGTTTCCCATAGGAGAAGAGAATTCCCTTCCCTTGTCCAAATTGACAGCACCGTTGGCCCACGAGCGGTCTTATGACTGTCAAATGGCATGTCATAAGCAAAAGGTTCTCCACTTCCGTGCTAAAGTATACCGTTTCAGTTGATTTAAAATAAAGACACCAAACAGTCAATCTAAGTTCCGTGTAGTGAGACTTCTTGGCCTAGCTATTTGTATATAGGATGAGACGTCGTTCTGAGTTACGGGAAGTCCCCTCCCCCTTTAAAAAAAATTTCGTTTCGGAACGGTACTGAGATCCAAAATAGTACTATCATTTCATCGTTTCTAAGTGTCTTCAGTGCTCGAAATTTTCGTTAGTTTAAGAAAACAATCCAGAAAACCAACATTTTATGGTTTCTTGGCAAAGCTGAAACACATTGTGTGACACAATGAAAAAAATATTTCAAGGTGGGGCTCATTTTATACAAATGGATCAAGCCGCTTTGTCCATTTCACCTGCCTCTTACTCCCCCTATGGAGTAGCGATCGGCTGATATGGTTGTATTTATTTTCATAGGCGTAGGAAAAGGGGGGCGGGGCTGGGGTTAAAGCCCCCTAGACAAAAATAAGAGGGCGATGAAGTATACTTCCGCTCCCCCCAAGATCCAAGGGTGAAAACCCCTTATTTTTCTTTTCTGTAAGAAATGTCAAAAATTTGCTGTAATTTTCCTTAAAGTTTGGTTGCACCAAATTGCATCTGAGGGCCCTCAAATACCCAAAAATTTCCAGAGACCCCTCCCCCAGGACGGTGATCCGAAACAAGGTTCACCCTCCCCCGTCTCGAAAAGCTTCCTACACCTATGTTTATTTTTAAAGTAGTCAGCTCATGATTGACTGCCTGAAATGGTTTTTGAAGAGCTCTTGAAAACTACACGGGGCATCGCTGTAATACATTATAATAACCATACTCCTATTGTACTATCCGGAGCTGACCATTAATATTGCCGGGGGGGGATCTTCTGAACCTCCCTGAATACGGACTTGAGTTTGCCCCCCCCCCCCCCAAACAAAATTTCTTAGAGCCGCCCATGAATGCGAATATGGCTGAGACGGTATTGATATAGTAAACACAGACATGCGGTGGCTGAAGGCATGAAAATCTATAGCTTATGAAATCTATAGCTTAAACGCTAAAATTTTCGGGAAAACTTTCGAAAATCGATTTGGGGGGGGGGGGGTGCCCCCATGCTCCCTGTCGGCTCTACTGAATTGCACAATGCGCAAAGCGCACGGAAAGTCTGGGTATGTTGTTGAAAAAATTGTTTCCATTATAAGTAAACACAGGTGAAACGTCGGGACGACTGACCAATGTATTGTTTCATGGCACTCCAAAGAAATCGACGAACCAGATTGGTGTTAGTTTTCCAATCTGTGACGCAGTATATGGTCCTTTACCTCTCCTCCCAAGGTGCCCCTGAAAATGTTGACATACTAAACTGCCTAGGCTGCAGTAAATCGTTCTCTAAAGGTAAACACTTTCCACTTCAGTTTTGAACGAGTGGGTCCCCAGTATGTGAAAATTTAATACCCGAAACGTTGAAAAATACAGTCTTCGGGATCCATGACAACAAAACAGAAATCGTTACTGAACTTCTGTTTGAAACACGTTTGGTATATACGCAAGTCTGACAGCAGGCTTTAACACTAGAATATTTGCCATCCGGTTTTGATAAGCTGGCATTATTTTAATGATAGCAAAGTCTGGCTCCCCCCCCCCCCCCCCAAAAAAAATAATAAAAATTCTTATCTTCCCCAACGTGGTGCTGGGCCTCTCGACGGAGGTGTCGGGATGTTGTCACCTGTCCTCCTTCTAAGAATCCCTGCCTCCTCTGGTGAAACCCCTGCTGTATATACATTCAATACCACGAAAGACTTGTTGAGAAACACTCTTAAACGATTAACGCAGGAAAATTATTCTTTGAGCAATTAAAACGCATTTATTGAACAGCTGGCCTCGTTTAGGCCTCGAACGGCATCAGCTATAAAAATCCGAGGCCAGAGGTACCATCCAAGCCGAGGCCGGCGAGGCATCATCCTCCGCCGGCCGAGGCCTAAAAAATTGGCTTCGAGACCTCCAACACTGAAAACAGTCCGTGAAAAGTGCTTGTCATGTCATAAACAGGAATTGAAGAACAAGTGTAGAAGTGCCACGGTGCATGTTTCCACATTTTTTTGTTCAATTTATTAAGTCTAGCCAGGAAGGTGATGAGATCCTTAATTATGTTGAATGACAAGAAGTTAGCACTTCTTTTGGTCACTCTTTCCAGGATATCTGATTTATGTAGTCCTATAATTAAACTCAAACATGAGCATTGATTGGCAAACTAGAGAAAGGACTTCTCCCAATCAGACAGCTCAGCTATTTTTAGGTGGCGCTTTTAAATACACAACATGGTTATAGACTACCATATTCATCGATGGAAAGAGGGTGATGCTTTCTTTCTAGACATGGAGCTACTACGAATTGAATAAAAACAGTCTTTGTTACTTGGTGTTATTGTTCTTATTGTGACGCTTCTATCATATTCTCACCACCTTTATAAATTCATTGAGTTCTTAACCCTTCATCTTTCAATTTCTTTGTCCCATTATTTCACGTAATCCCTTTGAAGTTTTGTCATGTGTTCCGACAAACCAAAGTCCAAAAGTTTGCTCGTGTGAAAAAGAGCCACTGTTATCTTAAGTTCACTCATCAGAAAGTGTGAATGACTCTCTCAAAATTCAATGCGCAGTTGATTACTTACAGTACAAAAAAAGGAAAAAAAGATGTGCAGTCTACAATTACCTTAACAGCTTCACCACCAATTTCTCATTGAAAATATTTTTGTGGCTACTAGTATGAAAACTAAGAAACTTTTTAAAAGTAAATTTTCCACCTTTCCGGATCCTTCCTTATAACAAAACTTAGCTCATCGTAAAGCTGGATCTTTACTTAGTTTTATGAAAGTGACGGCGTATGTGTGCACATGCACAAGTGCGCATTATTCTAGGAAATCATTTTATTTCTAACTTAAAATTACGGCGAAAACACTAGTGCGGCTGTGCTAAGATTGAAACGGTAGGGAAAGATCTAATTACCTATATCTGTCGCTTATCCTTTGGTTATCCCGGGTTATATAGCCCTTTGTAGCAGCTAATGAGGGTTTTAAGCTTTGGAATGTCAGCAGCGGCACCGGAGGGGGGGGGGGGGGCATGGGGGCATTTTCCCCCATCAGAAGCTTCCCCCAGATGCCCCCCACTCAGCTCCTGAAGTAAAGTGGCCTGACGGAAGGAATAGCCTAATGCATTGAAATTATTTGGAATCTTTGCATTGGATGATCTATTATAAACCAAAATATATCCAACCTGAGGCTTATTTTTTTACCCAGAGATATGCTACAACATCAGAGCTTCCGGGGGATTTTCCCCCTTGGCCCCACCAGGGGCTCTAAGGCGGGCCTCAGGACCCCAACGCTTAAAGGTATAGTAGCCTGACGGGAGGAAAAGCTAAGTACAGTTCAACTTTTTGGAATCTTTGCATTTGATGATGCATTATGAACCAAAATATGCCAATCCTTAGACTTAATTTTTCACCCAGAGATATGCTAAAACCTCAGAGCTTCCAGGGGCTTCGCCCCTGGACCCCACGAGGCCCCAGGGCGGGCTCCTGGACCCCACCCTTTAAAGCTTGCGCTTTGCGCTCAATTTCGCTCTACGCTATACAATTTTTTAGCTCCCCAACATTTTCTTTTGCCCTCCATTTGCCCCTCACTTTTAAAATCCTGGTGCCACCATGCACTGACTGATAATAACCTCAAAGGGTAATAAGCTGCTTTATGCCCATTCATAGCAGCTCCATGTTCTAGGCATCTGATAAAACACCAGTTGTTTGATTTAATGGAACGTAGAAGTACATGAGTTTTCAGCAAAAGTGTCGTGTGCAAATTGAGTGTAAACACACCTGGCCTTTGATCTTTTACCAGGGCCGGATCCAGGAATAGCCTAGTAATTGTCTAGTAGTTGTTGTCCTCAAAGTTCAAACTGTAAAACCCTTGTTGAAATGTTACCTCCAAGAAGAGAAATATTGATGATTAACATATGTAATTGGTATGTGTGCAACCCAAATGAAGAATAAACCCCTTTGTGCTTAATGGAAGTTAACAATCATTTGCAGTAACCAGAGGTCAAATACTGACCACACCTTGTAGAATCTGTATCCCCAAAAGGAAATCTTTGCTGAATAAGTAATCCTGTACATCTTACCATAAGCATTATACAGGAACACTTCCATTTTTGAGGGCTGTGCAACTTTGCTTGAAGTTTTAAGCATGTACGTGTGAAAAAGCACATAATTTGCCCAAAAATAGCAAATTCCAGCCCAAATAGGGAAGGGGCTGTAGCCTCCTCGCCCACCTTGCACATAACTTATATACTTCTTATGTAAATGTCTCCCCCTCCATGGGTGTCCATGGCCACCTTGAATAAAGAGGTCTATCTTTTTGGTGGATGTCAAAGGTTTGTTGAGGACTAGCTCAAAACGTGACTGTTGAATTATTCTTTTAAATTCTGATACATTGTGAAAGATATTTGTATGGGAAATAAAAATTTCAAAATGAGGGAGACATATAAACTCTTAATGTACCCTTTTCACAATATGACACTTTTATCAAGTTTTAGCAGCAGATACTAAAGTCCCGGCCCTCTCCACATATGGAACCGTAGTTCTTGTTTAAATGCTGATTGGAATAAAGCTACAGAACTGTCTTTACTGAAAACTGTTCCTAGAGGCCACATGGCTATTTGAGACAGACAAAAGTAGTTAAGGAAACAGAAAGACATGTCCAACTTTGGTCCTTGCTGTCTTTATTCAACAAACTTTGGGTTTGAAGTAGGTAATTGTTCATTAAAATAATTTCATTCTTTTTGTAAAGATATATGTGCTACCAAATATCTAAAATCTTAGGATAAAACATATTTCTGTACATTAATTTTATTCTCTTTTAGTCTCTGAGTCAGTACTGGGATGACTGATTAAATGCAGAGCACTAACATTATTCACATAGTCCATGGATGTGTTTGTATCTTCTTGACACATGACGGACTTCTTCTTCAAAGGGTCTCCTCCTTTCATTTATGGACTGCTCATAAAGTTGACGTCCACCATAGCGTCCTTTACTGGTTAATGTACCCTCCGATCCTGTTTCAAACAAGGTATAATACATAAAATGACTTTTTTAACTTCAACCAGAGTAAATGCATGCTTTTCTTGATGACAGACATTTCACTAATACTGAAACTTTAGGAATAGCACTCCATAGTTTACACAAACTTAGTTCTATAGAAAGTGGTTAAATTTTCTAAGAAACAATAAACTAAAATGGCAAAAAGTGTTAGGGCAAAGAAAGGAATATATACAAAATAAAGACTAGCGAATGGAGTTTTCACATGGCTAAATGATGCATGTTCATTTGTAGGGCATAACTAATTAAGAATAAATTTAAATCATCTCAATTTGAACTTATGGGAATGAAGCCAAACAAGTCTACAACATATCCCACCTTCAGCAACAAAGGAGCCAGATCTCCTTACAACAGTAGTCTAAACCTACATTCATTTTGAATATGGCAAGGAGGAAATTAATCTTAGCATTCTTACAAAATTTCATGGGATTCCTGTGTTCAGTTCTTGAGATCTTGAGATTTAAGAAGATGATGTTATCAAAATTTACATCAGAACTGAACTTGAAGCAAGCAGGTGTGATTTCATGGCTTCACATTAGTAAACAATGTTTTGTATCCCTTACTTCCACAACCTATTGGTTTGACCTTGGATTGAATGGTGTTACAAGAGTGCCCTAGCATGTAAAATTTACAGAATTTCAGTAACTAGAATGTATTTGTACAATGAATGCCATTAAATTTTGGAGTTTGAAATTAAATGCAAATGTTATGGAAACAAACACACTGGTAATCAATGAGAAGCCATGTCATCTTAATTGCTTGCTTCAAGATTGGTAGTAAATGTTATAAACCTTTGACATGTAACATCTTAAACCTGAAAGTAAGAACTCAATGAAAGTTTCATCAGAATGCTTAGATAAAGTTCTTGTACAGCCAGGACAAAACAAAATTAAACTTGGGTGTGGAGTACTTTTAAAAGAGCATGAAGACAACTAAACTTGTAAGTAAAGTCTACTTGGTGTCACTGCATTAGTTTAAATGAAAAATGTGGCAAGGATAGATTCTGACCTTTTTAGGATAAATAAACTTATTCCATTACAGACCAAGTCATGATTACTGCAGATGACAGTATTGTAGGTAGAACTTCTATATGTCACTCATGCTACCTACACATGCAGTTCCCTACACATAGTGCTTCCTTTTTTAATATAACATAACCAGCATGAAAAAATCACCAATTTGGGGGAATGTCTTGCGATCAGAAGGTATAAATCACCCCCTACCCCCTTTCTGTTTCAAATATCACTTGTTAAATTTGTCCTTAATACATCTCAATGTTGCTACTGCTTATACCCTTTCTTGGGGGGGGGGGGGGGGGCTATAATATTTTCTGCTAATGCCTACACTAACTGTTGCATCTGAGGTATACACCTCTAAATATCAGAATTATTTTGTGATTTTGGGAAACATTTCTTTTTCATAATCATTAAACCCACCAATCATTGACAAGACTTACCTGAGTTGGCTGCTCCAGATTTTCCTGACAAATCTGGTACATCCCACTGACTGGGGATAATGTGGACACCAGACACTGTGCCATTAACAAGAGGTGGGTTTGTCCTTGGCCCTATTGTTGCAATTGAATGGAAAGTGCATTCATGTGGCAGAGGGCGCTTTACATTAGGATCATCCGAAGGTGATGTGCCCTCGTGCCATTCCAAAGCTGTCTGTAAAGGAGCTGACAACCTAGTTACTGTTGCATTTCTAGCACTAGCTGATGTAACATTTGGAGCTAGCAGCTATGGAGACAAAAAAAAAAAAATTAAAAATATAAGGAATTTTAATGGGAGTTCATACAAATGATACAGCCTAATAATACTGAACAGCACACTGAAGTTTGTTTTTCGAAACTGAAAAGAAAACTGAACAAAGATATTATTTCCTCTAATTACACCCAGAAAAGATCTTATAAAGTGTCTCACCAGCAACTGGGATGTATCTTAGTACCATCCACTGCACCAACCTGTATGCTGTGTCCCCATAGGTATTAACTATCCCTACCTCTGACCAACTGAGAATAACATCAAAGTTACTAAGTTGTACATTAACCCCCTAATACAGTACATCAAAAATCTTGAAGGCAAAACCCATCCATGAAACTAGGATTTCAGCCTTTCCTGAGTTTGTTTACCAATTACAATGGAAGCAAAAGTCACTTGTTAATGAGAGAAGATTGTTGCTGCTCTTGTCCCCCCCCAGCTAGGACTGATCCGGTTACTACCATTGCTCAACAAGCACACTTCTTGCCTGTGTGACAGCTGGGCTGTATGGTATATTCCTTGTTCAGTCGTATCCCTAACACCTGTACAAGTGAACATCGAACAATTTTTTTGGATTTCATAGAAATATGTGGCTCTAAGACTGGCTAATTGTTATTGAATATTAACAAAAAGCTCAACATCTGTCTGGTCCCATTTAAATCATGTTGTAGCCTACAGTATGTTACCCTCCATGTTGGTATGCTATTAGTACCCACTCTCTGGTAGTGCCCACTGCACAGGTGGTTATGCAACACAGAAATGACCGGACTTCTCAGGTTTCAATATAGGCTGTCAGTTTTACGACTACCGGAGTGCACACACGATCGAGTGAAACATGTTCTCTCAATAAAAACAATAGCATGAATAATGAGAGAATACATGAATAGAATATAGTTCATATTGTGGTAACAAAGTTTGCGTCCAAAACTGAATGCAGTAAGGGGCTTGGGCAGACAGTGTTTGGGAAGCCTTTAAGAGGGGCTGGGCAAACAGTCTGCTCCATGAGGTAGCACACTTCCCATGCGTTTGCTTTTTTATTAAAGGTTAATTTAAGAGGCTAAATTGCAGAGATGAATGAAGCAAGTACCCGAATGGGCTGATACAACTTTACACAAATCAATAATTTTTGATATGAACCCTTTTACAGCCATGTTGTTTATGCCATACTCACCCTTCTCATGTTGGCAATTTCTTCCCAGTGCTTCTGACATACTCTATGCAGCATTTCTTCATTCAAAGCCTGGGCACTTCGACTGGCAATACAGCAACTTTGTTTGTAATCTACTAGAGCATGGGCAAGTTCTGACAATTTGGTGAGAAGATCTGAAAGATCAATTAAGGCAAATTAGGAACTTAGCACTACATTACGTGAGTGGGGCAAAACATACTACATGAGTTAAGTACTGACACTACAGTATTACCAAAACTGTTGACAGAGAAGACAATTATGTCTAAGTCGTACCAATGAACTTCAACTGAAGTCTCCAGACACTATAAATCAATATTTCTCAGATGCAGAGTTGGAGTCCTTTACTATAACCATATGTTTATGCTTAATTGAACTTGAGCACCTGTTACTGGATGTATGTTACCAAAGACAGTATGTCTACCTTTACAGAGACAAGGGAGATGTGTACATGCATCTGGTAACTAATCACAGTTTGACATCCCTCCTAGGAAAGTCACTCTACCGAATGTAGTATTCTAAGATGGGCGAAGAGCACTACCTTTCTAATTTTCTGGATTTGTCTCTGTTGTATTCTGTTTTGTAGTTGTATTTACCAGGGATCAGCCCTCAGCTGTCCCCCAAAAGAACCCATGGCCCTGCCCTAAGGGGTGACAATAAACCTGTACACTGAATAGCATTAATCACAAGGTTATACTAGGAAAAAACTACTCAAGTTTTAATATAATGTGCTGAACAAAAGTTTTGAAATTTCTGTGAAATAAAACCCACATTTGTTTTCAGCTTCGTGGTCAGCTCGCCAGAAGTGATGTCTGTAGTTATCCTGTGTTTCTTCATACGCTCTGTCTTTAGCTAGAGCCTCAATGTCTTGTACAAGGAGTTCCATTTCTTGTTGCAGAGTTGGTGTCTTATAATATAATTGATCATGAAGGATACCTGCAATGAATAAATCAAGAGACAATGAAACAAAATTGATACAATGTGAAAAAAGAACTTTTATATGCTATCTTTTACCTGACATGTAATTTATTCATGAGGCATCAAGGCCTCATACTGTACATAATGTATAAGGACACAAAGGAGACCATGTGTGTAGGCCCACATAAGTGACTCTTTTCTCTGTTCGAGACTTAATGTAATGCAAAAATTGTGTCTGGCAGGAATGAGCCAAACAAAGAACTTCCTTGGATATATGCTGGCTAAAAAAGCCTTAATGTGTCAATGTTTGTGGATGCTAACCTGTCTGCAGATGTATATCCATGGTTCTTTGAAAATATGAGGTCAAGATCAACAACAAGTTCACCTGCCTCTGTTGGTCTCAATTTTCCTAACAAAATAAATGTATTTTAAATTGACAACATATGTTCTGTTCTGTTGGGTGTCTAAGTGACTGTGTATCCCCCTATAGAATCTTGCAAACACAACTGGTTCCTGCAAGAGTGTTTTATCATATCCTGTTAAAAGGAAAGATACAACACTCATAACCAAAGAATAAAGGTAGTGATACAAGACCTACAAATGAGGCATTCTAATAGGGTAACCATCTGTCCTGATAAATCAGGATTGTCCTGTTTTTGAAAGGAAAGGTGAGCATCCTGGTCGGTAAAGACAAATTGTCCCAATTTTCTCGAAACCGAGTATAGCTGTTACTGTATATTCTGTATCATGTTTTTTGTGTGCGAAGTAAAAATCCTCATGATAATCACTGTATTAGCCCCGGAGATTAGGCTATAGCCCGAACTTTCAACCTGCACTGTAGCAGTGCATGTAGTACCAACTGCATCGGCTAACTGTGCCATCTGTTTTGATAGTATGAGTGTGGCAATTGTGAGTTGTAGTATTCATTTTTGGATATTTTTATGATTATGCAGTTATGCCACCAAGTATTAATTTTATGGCCAGTCTGCACCAGTCTGTCGGTTTGGTCTGTGGAGTAAATGTAGACCAAATCAACTTAGCATTAATTTTTTTTCACACATTTTTATTTACACTTGGTTGTTATCAAATGCATTTATTATATTCTGAAATTGTCTATACAGGCCTGATTTTTAAGGAAATTTTCAGGTTGCCCATCGGACAACCTGAAGCTAACTTTAGGTTGTCCGAAATAGTTTTTGGTTGTCCGAATGAAAGTGACAAACAAGAGATGAACAATTCTATTTCCTGTCTCTGCCACAGAAAACAAACATTTACTTTAAATTCTGCATTTTTCCACATTTATTGGCATGGTACAATGATGAATGGTAGTCAATACCATTGTCTCAATGCCACTTCTTAAGGGGATTTTTATGACACTTTCCTGCTGATGTAGGGAACTATTCAGTTACAAATAAAATCTACTCGTCCATCGGACAAGTTCAAAGAGAGAAAGTGGTTGTCCGATGCAAGTTTTACCCGTCACGGACGATCGGACGAGTGCTAAATTTCAGCCCTGCTATATATTATGCAAAACAATTAAATAGTGAAATCAGTTTTAAATATTGCACCCTACTGAGTTCTTGGCAGGAACCAAAATCTAAATTTTAGCAATGGGAAGACAAAAATTACCCCTGCCCCTTAGACCCCTCCCTCAGATCAGTCTCCAAAAGTTATGTCCCACTTATCAGCTTGGAGAAATATGGTAACTCTGCTCATTCTCAAATTTCACTTTTGCCTTGACTCCACGTAGCCTTACATTTTCCAAAACAGAGCATTCATGTGTGGGGTACGTACCCCACACATGAAAGCTGCATAAGACGTCTTATGCAGTTACTCCCAATTACTTCCTGCTTGAGCCATCACAAGGCTTATAGCTCAGCTAGGCTATGTTCCCACTTTTCCCATTTGATCTTTATGGGCAACCAAACCCACTCCTATGAATAATTCCATCCTGGACTCCCATTTTGAAAGCATCAGTCGATCAGATTAGTCCTCAGTAAAGGCACGTGTATAGCCGCCCGCCAATGGCACGTGTATAGTGAGCTGTAGGCGAACGAACATAGGCTACAGTCCTTTATACTACTGGGGACCACGTGATCAGACAACTGTATTTAACATAACATAACATAACAGGTTAAAGGGCAAAGGTGGGCTAAGACCCCATAAGATGCCCTGAAGTCCATACAACCTTAACTGAAAACAAAGAACCAACCAGCACCAAACAAGCCCAGCACAATTAGATTCTACCACACTTATGGAAGAACTTGTCAATGTTAACCTTGAAGCAGTGCACAGATGTGGAGTTAACTACCCACTCAGGCAGACTATTCCAATCGTTAACAACTCTATGAGAAAAGCTGAACTTCCTAATGTCGAGCCTTGCAAAACATATAGCTTCTTACAACATTGGCCTCGAACCCGAGAATCACATTGAACCTAATTTTGCAAGATGACAAAGGATTCCTTTCAGAGAGAAATTTGTACACCTGAAGCATGTCACCCCTAATCCTTCTCAACTCCAGGTTGGTAAGCCCAAGATGCTTAAGTCTAACATGATAAGGTAGGTGTCTCACTTCGGGTATGAGGCGAGTGGCTCTCCTCTGAACCTGCTCTAAAAGAAACTTGTCCTTTTCATAGAAGGGACTCCACGCTTGGGCTGCATAGTCAAGGTGGGGTCTTACCAACTGCTTATACAGATTTAGTACAATTTCTTTACTAAAACTACTGAAATTCCTCTTGATCAATCCAAGCACCCTATTAGCCCTAGCAGCGGCAGCTGCACACTGTCTAGATGACTTTAAATCGCCTGTAATAACTACACCCAGATCCTTCTCAAAAGTCACATCACTCAGAATACTACCATTCATGTTATAATCATAGCTGAAATTTTTAGGACCAAAGTGAAGGACTTTGCACTTATCTGCATTAAAAGACATTTGCCAAGTCTTAAAAGACATGTAAAGTTAAAGACACTTAAAAGACATTTGCATGGTAGATGTAGGCCTATAGCCGGCCTAGGCTAAATATTGTGCAATTTGAATTATCAATCGTCCATCAACAAATATAGAAACGACGTACTTCATTATGCATAATATACTTACCCATAACATTTTGCCGCACAACGTCTAAAACATGATGAAACTCATTTGCTGAAGAAGAATGATCTACAAGGCTGCTGCTGTTGTTACTGTGGCTAATACCAACTAAACGCATTGGTTTATCCACAGGTGGTCGAACGGCAGGTACTGGCACCGTGGGGTCTGCCATGTTTGTTCACTGGTAACGTTTACTTCGGAAAACGATTGAGAATTAGTTTACCTATTATTCGTTATAAGTAGGCTACAGTAGTACGGTTGAAAGTCTCCGGCTCGGTTTTCATAAACTAAGGAGCTTGTTTCGAGTGCGAAGCACATACCCAACTATAGCCTAGGCACTGTATGTACATTGTATACCGCATATATTATCGACCCGATGAGATGCTTTGTTACTTTGTCAGTTTGTGGTTGTTTTCATCGCTTCCGCATGGATACAGCCGTTACTATGGTAACCCATCTAGGTATTGTTTCTAAACATATATTTCTTTCCATTCTTATCCTATGGTAATTAATTTCGAATGCAATATAATTTTATATATTTAAAAATTCTTATAAACTTTATAAATAATACAAATTCTTCAAATATCACTTTTATTTCTTTAATCTTTTTACATATCTATACGAGCCAGCTAAAAGGGATTTTTTCCATTTTCTTCTTCCCTATTTGACAAAATGAGAACTACTATGGAAAGTTAAAGTGCTTAAAAATGTTCAAGTATTGGCAAAAATTCTTTTCAAAAAATCTGTCAGAATATTTTTACACTTTTGTTTTTATACAAATAACCATTTTAGAGGAAAGATGAAATTTTTTAGACTCTTAATTAATACTACATTTGTAGCAGGAGGGCAAATTTCTTCCTATGGAGATTTACACTAAAACATGCAGCATGAACCAGCACACTTAGCCTAGTACAAACTCATAGTACAGTACATGTGCAGACCAGCTCTTGTACAGTCGCTACACGTATATATTATATCGGTACCCAAGGTGGATAAAGTGACCGAAAGAGACTGAAACACCAGGTAAGACCCCAACATATTTAGGCCTATATTATTTTATGTGGTCTTTACACTTACGTAAAGGCAAACTCAAAAGGAAATAAAAAATGCCTAGTCCTCAGTAAAGCCTAAGGACTGGTTATTCGCCTACAGCTAGCTCTCTATGTAGGCTATAC
The DNA here is from genome assembly GCA_029531755.1 of Holothuria leucospilota. Classification (NCBI taxonomy): domain Eukaryota; kingdom Metazoa; phylum Echinodermata; class Holothuroidea; order Aspidochirotida; family Holothuriidae; genus Holothuria; species Holothuria leucospilota. The sequence goes on from CM055983.1 coordinate 20,509,840, forward strand.
CTTACACCGACCCCCTTTACTGAGCACTAGCCTGGCCGTTATGGTGATTGTTTAGTTTTCACTTGTGCAACTTCTTCCGTGCACAAGTCAACGTTACTGAACTTATTATTACTTCCTCAGTAAAGGTCTGTCGTACACAATGCCACAAGGCACTAAGGCTTAGGCCTTGTTTGGATGTTGGGAAAAAAGGCATTGACAAGTACGATGGCACAACCTAACAAGGCCACTCTGAGAAAGTTTTCGTTTTTAAAAAACAAGACAAAAGAATGTGAATCTTTTTGTACCTGAAAAAGTTTTGGCAGACTTGACCTTCTTTGAGAGCTATAAATCTTTTCCACAGATTTTTCCTTTCAAGAGATACCATTACGACAAGTTCAGTGTTTCCAGCTCAAGCCTAAAATCAGAAGTAACCTAATAAGTCCAGCGGGCGCTGTTTACAATTTTTGTACAGGTTCAGTGTAGGCAGTTTGTGCATTCAATTTGAGTTGCATATCTTAGTGTGCAAGTGCTTGAAAAACAGGTTCACGCGCATTAGCAAGGGAGTTTGCTATATGCGCGTGCTGCATCAAAAATTGACGCACTGATTGTGACAGCAGTTTTGAGGCGCTTTGTTGACTGTATCGATGCACGACATTCGAAAGTGGCCTTATTAGGTCATGTCACTATACTTCCATAAGTGTGGTAGAATCTAATTGTGCTGGGCTCGTTTGGTGCTGGTTGATTCTTTGTTTTCAGTTAAGGTTGTAAGGACTTCAGGGCATCTTATGGGGCCTTAGCCCTCCTTTGCCCTTTAACCTGTTATGTTATGTTATGTTATGTTTGAAGGGCAAGTCAGTAAGGTGGGATCAGAGACGGCATGAATTTCATTACAGTTAATTTACACAATTGTTCATTACTGCCTTGTTGCCCAAAATATGATATAGGCCTAACAGGCACTGTTCTGCTGATAGCCAGTGTAGGCCTACACGTAGCATTGTTTATGACAGAAATGACTGTTTTCATTAGGACTGTGGAGACCCTTCAAAGGTTGTAAATTGGGTCCAATGTGATTCTTGTGATAGGCTAAGTAGTATCACTGCAGGTGTCTTAAAATTACTAGAGAAGAGGCTGATGGTTTCGATTCTTATGTCTGTGTAGTAGAGAAGCCTGAGAGTGCCCAGGCACTGAAAGAGAATTGTAACTGTACAATTATGTAATTATTAACAAATAATTGTAAAACTGATGGGCCAGTCAGTACTGCCCATAATAGAAACCAAGTCATTTTACACTAGCACAGAAAGATCCAGCGTTGTTAAGAATAAGTATCAAGCTAGAAAGTAATCCAGTAAGGGATCTTGAAATAGTTGATCTGAAGACAGGAGAGAAATCAAGTGGTTTTGAGCATTTAAAAATCAAGTCATGCAAATCAACTTTTGCATGAAAGAAGCCACAGGGATGACAAAATTGAGAATATTTGAAATGTACAAAATATCAGCATAAACAAATCTGTAGGCTACTTTTTTATTCTCAGAAATGACAAAACATTACCTTTTCAATCAAAAAGGCAAAAGCTTGCCTTACATGTAGTGTTACCTCAAGAAAGTGACCCAAGAAAGATGCAAACAGTTCAATTAATTTCAGTGACATCACAGCCTAATGTTATATGCATCATACATTGCTGCAAAGACTTAAATACAGCAAACACTTGGTAACAAATGGTCCCAATTACATCTTGCAAAGAGAGGAAATTTGAATGCTTTCAAGTTTGTTCCATTATCAGTTATGAATTTCACTTCCATTGCCAGGATTTCTTGAAATTAATTTCAAATTGTGGGATATACATACTGTATATATTTCACCCACTGTGGGCAGGGGGTTGTAGAATATGTCCAGGGTACTTCCTGCCTGTTGTAAGAGGCGGCTAAAGGGAAGGACTTGCACCGTATTTGAGCTGTATTTGAAACCAAACTTGAACCGTATTTGAAACTGTATTTAAACTTTACCTTTTTATCTAGTTGACACTATATTTACACATATACATGTTGGTGTGTCGTTAAATCTCATCCAGCTAGAACTTATTTACTGTATACTGTATATTTAGAATAATTAGCACTAGTTACTGGTTTGGTAGTAAGTGATTTGTGTATGTGTTTGTGGGTCAGCTTTGGGGCCGTGCCATCTTAGGTGCCTTAAATATGTATACTACTGTTGGTACTAATAATTTAATATGTACATGTGTATGGATGTAGGCCAAATTTTGAGAGTTCCATGTGTGGCAGCAGCTACTTACGTATTCCATGTGTGGGTCAGATATGGTTTGCTCAGTGCTGTAGAGCTCTGCATACTGTAGGCCAGATCTTGCATTCAAATGATGGCAAAATGTCCAGTTTGAATTTAAAATCCCCATGAACTAAAGTTTATGGAGACATTGAGATATTTGGACATCCACCAAACATACAGTATTGTTCTGTCCCTCTTGACGGACAAGTTTGCAATGTGTGTGAGTGTGTGTGTGTGTATGTGTGACATTTAGCCATTCACAGGCTTTCATTTACAAATAGGTATAATATTTTTCTGCTTCCATTTTGTTTGCTTGTTTCATTTAGGTACATTCAGTATGACCTCTGCTAACCCTGCCAATCCATTAACAAGAGCTGAGTTTTACAATGCCTGCACAAGTGTGTTACAAGGACTCACCTGCTTACAGAGACAAGGAGCTATTGTGAATGATGAAGCTATAGAAACATTAGATAAGCTTGGTTTGATGGTCTCAGACCTCAGATCAGATGTGCAAACCAACAGAGAATTTATCGTAGATGGCCCATTGGTTCGATGTAAGTTTTGTTTCATTTGTTGTAGTTGCAATTATTGTGAGGGTGAATTGGTTGTGGAAAATTTAAGGAGGAATTCAGGCGAGTTTGTTCTGACATTTTGTATAATTTGTTTAAAAGTACTTAAACTTGCAAGTTATTATGAAATTTTGATGTGTTAGTTTCTTTCAAAGCATTTTTATTCATCCATATTTTCTTTAAATTGCCATAATTGTCTGGCAGTTGAAATCTTAGAGCCTTTCTCTCCCCATTTTTACTGTATCAAGGCACAACCTTTTTATCCCAGACAGTTAAAAACTTCTTTTGAATTTACTTTATTCCGTTTTTCCAGTTTGTCATCACCACCCTGCTACACACAGGTCTGTACACATACTAGACCTTGTTAACAGTACTGCATAAGCTCTTGTGCCAATCATCTGCTGAGTACATTACTTTGTGAGATTTTATACTGTAACTACACTCGCACTGCTGTAGTAATCTGAGCACTCTGCGCTCTCTGCTCTGCAGTGGTGAATTAGCTGTACACCCATACACAATATCTATCATTTCACTGGTCTTCACAAATCATTGTTTACATACAGTATCACTGTGACTTCTGTTTGAAGGCAGGATAATTTGAATTTGCCCACTTTTTATGTCAATAAAAGTGTAGGACTCACCAATTGTGAATTTAGGTTGCCCCAAACCTAAAGAGTATTTAGGGTGATGTGTGTGTAGCTTAAACTCTCTTCAGCCCAGCTGCATCATCATACTGTACTGTAAGACAGAACATCTCTTTAGTCTCTACCCTCTTATAGCCTAAATAAAACAAAAAATATACTCAAACCAAAGAGATAAATTGTTAGAAACACAGGAGAGAATTGTGCAATAACATTTTCATTTTGATGAAAAAATTATACTTGAAGGGCATTAAGAAAAACCCTTTGAAATGGATATAGTTCAGTAACCTAAAAGTGAACATTTTGGGTATTGTTCACCTGTATGAATGTTGTACTGTGAGGAAACATGACAATGTTATAAAATACATGACATAAGGTTTAAGCTGAGTAATACAGTACACATAGTGTGTTCATCAGTGATTTCACTGACTCATGCACCCGGGTTACGGATTCATGACTTTTTATTTTGAAGCACAGATAAAAAATCTGCCAAAGTAGCACTCTAACTGGTCAAGCCTTTTTGCGCAGAATTCAGTATGCACTGTGGGCATTACTGTGTTTTTGATAAAAAAGTAGAGTGGCCAGTATCCTTGAAAACTTGGCTCGTGCAGTTTCAGAAAGTTACAACACTTCAGCAATGTTTGATTGCCTTTTTGCATAAAGTGTTGGAAATTGCCTGCTTTTCATATATACCAAAGTCAAGAACAAATTTGCTAACACAGCACCTGCCAGAGCTAGAACCGAAGTTTTGCTCAAGGTGGCCACTCAGCTATTTCGGATGTGCAATAGAATACCCAGTCCTGATTGGTTGTTTTAAGTTTCAAACATTTACTTGATATATTGTGAAGGAGTCCCACAGGCAGTCTGTCAATATACAGTACCTCGACAAAGTCTTTTGAACAGGGCTAATAAAACAAAAAAAAACGTGTCATTTCTTCCAAAATTACAGTACCTGTACCTCTGGTGAGAGAAAGATCGACCATGGAAAGGTTTTCAAACTTTAAAGTACTTACATCGGATGTGTATCAGACCCTCAGAAAGCTTTCCACAATATTTTCATAAGCTTTACCAGTGTAATTTTTCAGTTTACCAATTAATTTCCACTACACTTATGATATATCCTACGTACTTACATGTAGTATGTATAGGTATGATAATGAATACATGGTGGTCATCCCTATACTTTGTGTTACCAACATCATGTCTCCATAAAAAAAAATGGTCCTCCTGGCAAAAGTTCATTTGATATCAAGATCTGCAGTCTACCTAGGAAAGTACTGTTTTGTGGGGAAGGGTCACCTTGGGTATTGCATGGTAGCAATGCTATGATTTGGGTGGCTCTCCTGAATCTTTTCATTACTCATATTTTTAGTATTTTCATTACTCATATTTTTAGTATTTTTTCTTCAATTTTTTCCCATTTTAAAAGAAGAGACACTTAGAAAGTATTTAAATGGCTAAGTAAACTCCAGTTTTTTGCAAAGAACATTGAACGCTAATGAGCATTTTATACTTAGTCAGCAGAAATGAGTAAAATTTGTTGCATGAAACTCTACATTAATTTGACTCCTTTTTCTTTAGTTTCGATCCTTGAAATTTTGCCCTGGGGGTCAGTGACTCCTCACAGATATGAAGAGTGAAATCCCTGAATTCATTGTCCACACTACTTTACAGCATACTGTACCACAGACCCAAGTAATATATGTGGGGACTTGAGGGATACAACTTTGAAATTTCTGTAAATGCTTTAAACTACCAATTAATTGCTTAGGTTGCTGTTGCATTGTGCACTGTCATAGCAACTGTAGTTCCCAAGGTCAGTCACTTTTTTCTGACTCAAAAAGAGCTTTGATCAGATTTCATCTCCTTGGTGGAATGGCAAACCTCTGTTTAATTGACCATACAGGGATTGACACCTTTGAGCAATTTTCTCTAGAGAAGGGAAGCAGATTTCTGCCATGAAAGCGGTATAAAAGGGGATGCACACACTATGATACATTATCAACTTCTCATTTCTTGCTAGTCATTTGTTTATAACTCAAGTGACAAGTATGACTTTTCCCTTGCAGTTTTGACAGCACAAGTTTTGAAAGGTAAAAGTGTTATACAAGAAATGAAAAGAACTTGTAGCCAGCAGAGCTCAGTCGTCAATGGCCCAGAATTTGTAGAGCGCCACCTTCATCAACATATATCTGATATTAAGGCAGTGATTAAGGTCAGTGAATGCAGTTTAACAATGTAATATGTTTGGAATATTCAACAACTTTTCTGTACAAACCCAAATGGAATGCGTCTTTGGAGAGGCATTTAATAACTCAAACCATCTCAGACACGTGTCCAGGATTTTCAGCGGGGGGGGGGGGGTCTGAGATATTATTTTTCAAATGAGGCAGGTATTTTGGTTGGAAAACTCTAAAGAAACTCTGCAATCGACTCAGAAGCATAATTTTAGGTAAACTAGAATTTTATATAATTTTTCTACAGGAAAAACAAAGCAAAAAATTCGCGTTTTCTATTTTTAATCATTTTCTGAAAACTTTTTTGTTTTTGGCCCATACTGAAACGATAACATCACGTGATTTCTTCAAAAGGTCAAACTATGACGTCACCGGCCGGAGTCGAGCTAGCGCGAGCGCGCACAGCTAGCCAGCATGTACCATACCAGTACTGCAAGTGCACGCAGTGTATAATATATAGTAAAGTTAGTACTAACTGTTAGTCGTAGTAGGATAGTAACATAGGCTACAAAGTTACACTTGGTAATCGGAAATTGCGAAAATTGCACAGCATAGTAGTAAAGATGTATTCTTGTAATGATCAAATTAAATTTACGTTTTTTAGTCAGCGTAGGTAGGAAGGTTTTAGAGTAGGCCTGGAACACGTCCTAGTCGTTCTAGTACTAGACTAGGCTAGGCGGAGAGCAGGCTAGTTAGCTATAGGCCAAGGCCTAGTGCCCTAGTATCGTTACTCGTTAGCTCTAACGTTTACGGTCTAGCATTAGGTTCGAGTCGACTTGCAAAAAAAGAAAAAACAACTTAATGTTAGAGTATCTTACATTTTAAGCATGTTTGCAGAGGAAAGAAGCCGCTCTTTCGGAAGAAATTAGTAGCCCTAAAAAGAGAGCTGTTTGGTTTGTAGGCCCTATCAGGTTCTTTGCAGCAGGCTACGCCAGGTCTTCATCTTGGGCTTTCTGGTGTGCCTCAACTTGTCTTTACCCTTCAAGTTCATGAGTGATGACATGGGAAGTTTGTCTAACGGCCTCTCTCCTTCTTTTGTCAATGTGTTCCTCAGGCTGACGCCAATATTTGCAAACCCCCTTGCTCAAAGAATCTCAAAGTTGTAACGTTAAAACTCGATCAGTGAACTCCTCGGAGCAATTCTGAAAATTCGGAAGTCTGGCCAATGGTTGTGGCTTGAAGATAATTGCTGGGCTATCAACAGCAAGTTGTAGGACCTTGAAATTTTCTTCTTTTAGAAGAATCACCACAAGTTACTTTCTCTTCTTCAGAGACGTGTGGTGACTTTCGGTATGCAGGTTTTAGTATGTAGGCCTATATCCAGTATTAAATCCATTCAGTCTGTGTGTTACGTACTACGCAAGTATGACTACGATACGAGAATGACACTTGACCTCGTGGCTTGTTTACTTTTAATTATATGCAACTATTTGGACGTGAAAGAGAATACCTACAATTCTAAGTGCTGATTGGCTGAAACTCAAATAGACAATATCTTGGTAAATATTACACAGTATCTGTTCTAGATTGTTGTTCTTTTTTACTGTTTTTAGGTGTTTATAATCCGTTTTGGGGAGGGGGAAGAGGGGTGAAAGGATGTACGAGTTTTTTTCTTTCCATATCGGTCAGCAACTCCTTCCAAAAGTCTCAGTCTATCTAACCTAAATTTCTTTTCAGAAGTAAAGAAGCAAAATAAAGTGAAGGGAAGTTCAAGTTGGTGAATCACTCTATGACGTTTACCAACTAGACGATGAACTTTTGTTTTTAAGGAAGAAAACCCGATCATGTAGTATGAGATCCCCTTCATGATATAGGCAAAAGCTTTAAACTTCATCGTATCTCTTTCAAGAAATATTTGTCTGTCAAATCTTCACTGGTTTGTGCTGAAAGTATGCTCATATATGCTCATATATGCCTATGACTACGTTTGTATATCGTTATTCCTATGCTTGTAAACGTGACTCCGGCCAGTGACGTCATAGGCTTGACCTTAGCCATGCCCCCGTTTTCATTCAGTCATTTGAAATCACGATTTTTAGCCGTTTTATTGTATTTTTAGAACATATTTTCTCAGCAGTGCCAAGGGGTACTCTAAAAATTCGAGGTGTGTTTGGGTCAGGACAAACAGCAGTTTCTGCTCACTCCCAATGAAACGAAAATGCACTTTGCCTCTGAATAAGACCTTTAAAAATGCTAAGGTTGGCGCATGCAGGGGGGTCCGGCCCCCTCCCCCTTTGGACATGTGCCTGCATCTCCTCCCTTCTAACTTAGAATGCAGAGTCTTTATCAATTTATAGAATATCCCTGGAACTTATTGACTTGCATTACCCTTCATAATACTTTCAGTTTAGTACTCATGGTTCTGCGTATAGGATTGTTGGAGTGCTTGCGGCTCTTTCCTGGGCATGGGTGGAAAAAGTTTGGAAGCTGGGAGGCCCCTTTCCAGGAAATTTGGGTATTTGTAAGAAAGTTTTGGCATTTGGAGGGAAATCTACCGTACTTGTCCATGAAAATACGGAAAAAAATTGTATGTGGTTTTCCTTCCATCCCGGGAAATATACTTTCTTTCCAGCCCTGTTCCTGGGTCTATAACATGGGTCCAAATATAAGCTTTTGCACAGGCTGACCAAGCTATAAATCAAGTACTGTCAATTTGATATGTTTCAAAAAAATGACAAATTTTCTTCCAAATAAAACAAGAAAACACACCAGACTTAAATACATCATCAGTAACTATGGTGAAAACTTATGTGCCCTTCATCAAAATAAGTTGATGATTAGTGCCTTGTTGGAAGTTTATCCTGATAGCTAGGAAACATGTAAGGCATATCCTAGGAAGCAAGAAACTACTGTTTTGTTCGCTCTGTTATCTGAAGTCGGTGCCTGTTGGAAATAGCACTTTCTGAGCTTTGTGGTGGTTGGCATATCTGCATCCTGGTCGGGCCTCAGTCTTGCAGACCCGTAGCAGCAGATCACTGGTACAGGTGCCAATTATTCCAGCTTCATTTGAATAATTTATCTTGTTAATGAAAAAAATGTTGTATTTGCAAGGTGTAGGGCTGTGAACGTTTAGCAAAATTACTAAACGTTTAATCGCAAAATTTTGCGATCGTTTAGCGATTAATCCCAAGTACCTATGATCAACATAGACTATAAACGTGCCCTGAACATGATGAATATGTAAAATTCGTTAGTGACGTCAGCCGGGGGACACAGTTTCCATGAACCTCAAACACAGATCCTCATAGAAGCTCAACTTTGATGTCGTATCATGTGTGCCATTTGTATAATTATGTATTTCACTTTTTCAAAAAGATTCTAGTGAACATTTAATTTTCTGTAGTGACTGCAGATTGTTTTTTATTTCGTACGGAAAAATGGGTTTTGCGATTAATCGCTGGTAGCTTTGTACTTAACGTTTATTACACATGCGATCGTTTAGCGATTAATCGCTAAACGGTCACAGCCCTAGCAAGGTGCCAATATAAATCAGTTAGTGACTGATACACCACAGTTTAATAATGTATTTACTTCATGAACTGACTGATTGATCGGTAAAGTGACCTCATGTGTTTTGTATTCATACCTCAGAGGTGCATCTCTTATACCACATTTAAAATAATTCCCAGTAAATTACTACACTACAGACTGTGACAAACCAAGCCTGCTAGCTGAAATAGTAGTTTCAGTATTAAAACTTTAAAGGTTTCATGTAAATGTGGTAAATCTGAAGGATAAAATTTCTCTTCATTGTTACCTTTTTGTAGGAATTGACCCCTTACCATAACAGTCAGCTGTATAGTCAACATACACAAAACGTAGACAGAGAAATCCAAGAGAGACTTGTGCAGGACCCAAGGACTGTTGATACCACCTTGACACCTATCTTGAAGTAAGTTACTTGCTTATGTGTGAAGTTGTAGCAGACATTAACTCTTCAAAAACATGCAGAAAGTGCAGAGCCTTTTAGTTTCAATAAATAGTTACCTGCTACTGAATTCAAGCTTGCTGCAAGCATACAGCAACCAAAAATGTCAAACTTTGTATCACATTCTTTCAAATAGCTAGAATGGGCACATTTTAAGTTAATTAATTCCTGAACTGTTCACTGTGTGTATTGCAGCAGATCTTTGTCTGAAGAGACTGCAGGAGAAGTGTGTGTTTCATTTGCAAAAGGAGCAACCAGCTGCAGCATTGTGAAGCGCAGCAATAGACCTCTATGTATACTGTTGTGTAGTGTGCAATGTTTTCTAGTGCTTATCAAGAGGGTGACCATTTAGTTGATTTCAAGTCATACTTCCTCCCTTTTGTCCTAGGTCCCCAAGTCCCTACTCTCTGGCCAGTCAGAAAATTCCCACACCACATCCCAGATGTCTAGCATGCTCACTTTATGGGGTTGGTTTCTAAACAGGCCCTTTTATCCGCCACTGATTGGTCAACCCTATCAGTGGTTGACAAGTTACATCCCATAACAGTAGTACTGACCAGAACCTCCAGGAGCCTGTCCACAAGCTTGTGGTTATACTTTCATATCTATGCTTAGAGGGAGAGCATGACAGGAAGCAATTAGAGTTGACCTAAGTAGTTTGTGCTTCCCAGGCTTTGGCCCATCAGCAATGGAATTTTGCGCATTTTAATTAAACCAATTGTCGTAATCAGTGGAAATACTTTAATTGTTCTTGAAGAAAGTGATTAAGAATATCAATACCAAGTGTACTGAATGCTATCATCAACTTTATGTGGGTTTTTCTTTTTTGGTCTTGTTTCAACAGAGCTCACCTCCAAGCCGTGACTATTGCGGGCCCAAACATTACTTGACAGCATCTTCCCCGTCCCCCTTCCCCCATTAATTTGTAATTTTCTAAGTGACTCAAAGAAGCTTTCTTTATCTCTGTAATGTGTCTCTGCTTTTGTTTACAGAAATGGCCAAACACAATCTGCAAGGAAGTCTGCTCAAATACACTTTGATGGTACAGGAGATATGACAGGCACTCATGCTATGAAGCCAGCTGTGAACTCTATTTCTTCACCACTGGTATGTGATCAGTTGTCCATGGCAATTTGCTACAAAATTTTAGAATTTCCTTCAGTAAAATTTATTGGAGTTCTGTTATTCCTCATAAACAAGCCATCTCATGTAGTCAATTTGAATTCATGGAATATGTAATGATAGCAGGGCTTCCATGACACCTTTTATCCTTTAACAGTATAAGCCGCCACTGTATCTACCAAACAGGGTTGCCAGATTTTCTGTGGCGAAATCGGCCAAATTGGCGGCCAAATCACCTGAAAAAAACGCCAAATCAGAACAAGCTCCTATTTTAGGAAAATTGACCCTGTATTTACGTACAGCCCAGGAGAAAATTCCCATTGAAACCCATTGATTCCCATTGGAACTTCCAATGGGACCTAATGGGTTTGAATGGGGCATAACTGGATTCAATGGGACTCCATGAATTTAATGGGTAACCCGTAAGATCCCATTGGGTGGTTCCAACTGGGCACAATGGGTAATAATTGGGAGCAATGGGTTTGAATGGGACCCATTAGATTCAATGGGACATGTTGTGGGTCCCATTGAAATCAGTCGGGTCCTATTGAGATCAACAGGGTCCCATTGAGTCCTGGTTAGTCCCAATGGAATCCAATGGGGGATAAATACTGCAGCCCCATTGAATCTAATAGGAATTAAATGAACCCCATTAGATGTTTAATTTAATAAAAAGCTGAAAATGCATGCAGCCTGTGTCATTTATTGGTATGGGGTTGGTAATGAAAAGGCCACTATTAATTGAATGCAATGGGGTGCATGAACACTACAGGTCCATGCTGAATCCAGTAGGAAGTGAGAGCCCATTGTCTGTTACGTGATTTCAGGTGTTAGAGAAGGTTTAATGACACACAAACACTGCAGTATCATACAATGGTTACATCAATCTCAGATAAAACAGGTCATGGGGTGTCCCCCTAGCTCCGGCCTCTTGCAGGGCCCGAGAATAGGAAAGATGCTAAGAATGTCTTTACATGTCTTCAGTTCAAATACCTTGCAAAAGGCCCTGGTATGGGCAGTTTTCACTAATGAAGGCTGGCTGGCGACAGCTTCAAGGGGAGAGGGGGGTTATGGGTTGGCTAGTTAGTTAGACAAGATTTAATGAAACACAAACACGTGTTATATAGTGTCAACTAGATAAAAAGTTAAGTCTTAAGTACGGTTTCAAATACGGTTCAAGCAGGGGCGGCAGGGGGTTAAAATTATTGGGGGCACTTGCTAGGGTGAACACTTTGGGCATCCGGCCAGGGGTAAAGGGGCAGTGGTGTAGCCAGGATTTCTCTCATGGGAGGGGAGCATGCAGTATGTTGTGTGATGGCCTGCCTGGGGGAGGGTGTAAGGGGAGGGGTGGTCCTTCCCTTTGAAAATTTTTGAAAAATTACGTGCCCTTACATGCAATCTGGGCTACGTATGCCACATTTGAAAGTAAAATTTGTGTTAAAAACTTTATGTATTTTTAGGAACTAAAAAGAAATCAGTTTCAGTGATGGGGACCATGGCCCAATGGGGGCCCTCCCTTGCCTTTGCAAATTTTTGAAAATTTTGAAGTTAAACTTGTGTTAAAAAATTTACGTATTTTAGCTGCTAAAAAAAATCAGCATCAGTGAGGGGGACCATGGCCCAAAGGCTCCCTAAATATGCCACTGGTACAGGGGACAACCATAGGTCCCCTGTTGGGGTACAGGGGCAAAGCCCCTGTGAGCCAAGCCATTTGGTGCAGTCTAGAGGACACAGATCACATATCTCTAATTCCAGTTAGTAAAACAAAGCACATATATATTCAAGAACAACAGTTCAAGCTTTTGTCTTTTATAGTCCTACTTGTGGGCATTGCCTTGGCTAAGTTCTATTAATGAACCTTTTGGCGTTCCATACTTCCTTCACAACAAAAACAGTTATGTCTCACTTTGAACTCTCCTGCTAGTAGCTCTCTGGAAAGACCAAATCTCAACTACTTACTCCTAGAACAACTATCAGAAACACTGGTGAGTAATATTTTGAGTTTTTTTCTTCTTTTAAACAGGCTAATAGCTTGCCAGCACCTAAAAGAAGATGAAAATTTGTGCAATACTGGCGAAGTCTTAGTGCAGGAAAGAAGCCCTTAGCCTAACAATGAAGTGCATATCGTAGTTGCAGCCTAGTGTTAGCCATACTGTACGTAGTAAATGAAGGGTGGCTCAAGGATATACTTGTGGTACTGTAGGCTTAGGCAGTTAGGCTAGGGCCAGTTTATTGAGAGAAGTAGTAGTAGTAACAGTCTGGTGCACCATTGCATTGTGTCCTTGAGTGACTTAAAGACAGACTGTCATCACCCCAAAGTATATTTTTAGTGTATTTACATCAAAATTCTCAGTTGGTGACTGCTCTTTGATTGACATCAAAGTTTGAAAATTTGAAAGATGCAGAGTAGCTCACATTCCACACAAGGCAGAGAGAGTACTTTTATTACATTTTATAGCCTTGTATGCTCACCAGGACATGGCCTTAAGCAATGAAACAGGTTTATTCTTACACAAGGAAGAGCCTCATACAGTTATGGGAGGAGCTAGAAGATGCATAGTTGGGAGAATTGGAACTGACTGGGATCATGAAAATTCCCCTTTAAGTGCTAATCGAAAACTTTACATAGGCCCTTGGCCTACTGTTCAGTTTCCTTAATGAGGAGCTATTAAAGTCTGATTTCACTCAGGCCTTTGATTGGCTTTAGTTTAGGTGTAGCCTAGGTGGGATCACAGGTGCCCCTTACATTGTGTAGTAGCATTTTCTATGAGTATTTGTGGCAGTTGAACAGCTACAGTAGCTACAGTTCAACTCTCACAAATGCTTGTAGAAAATGCTAGCAGTAGCACTTCCACTTTTGAAAAAGTTTTCGAATTTTATGAAATTTAACGTTCAAAAGTCGTTCATATATTAATGCTAATATGTATCTGCATGATTTGTAGTAATAAAAGCGAATCATTATTGACAAATTTAGGAAGTAACCTTGAAAGTTAAGAGAACTTTAGACAATATTTCAGGAGTATTTAATTTTATTGTAGATGCTGAATTTAACATCATCAGCAGTTACCATCCTCAAACTGTTACTCAATCAAAGTTTTGTCCTTCAGACTACGCCGTTTGAAATTATTCAGAAAAAGAACTGCCTTGACGTAATATGACCTTATGACTTGAAGTCTCAATTCAGGCAAATTTGGCGAGAAAAAGGGGGTAATTATGCCAGAAACTTAAGCTGTTTGTTCGATCGAGCTACTCTAGGAGATTTGTGACATAGCCTACCTTTCTGTCTATATAATACATAGTATATGGTGTACTATACAACGTAAGGGGCGCCTGTGGGTGGGATAAACCAAATTGAACAAAGACATACTAGCGGGCCTATGTTTTGATGTTTCTGGAGATTCCTATGTTGGCCTATAGCTGGCTACATATTGAAAAGACATGCACTGATCAAGGCATATATGATGGCCCATGGACCATGGTCAGTCAAGTACCCCTCTAGGTCATTCCACATCAAATTACCCAATTTGGCAGGACCTGTTGTTGCTTAACTGACTCAAAAATATTTGTGAAAAGGTTGCCAGTCAAGTAGCCCCCTAGCAAAGTTGCCCCCTCGGCTGACAAAGTCGCCCCTTAACAAACTCCTAACAAGGTCGCCCCCCCACAAAGTCGCCCCTCAGTTCAACAAGTGTTCCCGGCAAAATTTCTTAAAAGCATTAATAATAATAGATACAAAGATACAGTAATCGTTTTAATTAGCTGTTATCAAGTCCCTAGATACGCACTTTTGTTGCTGATTTGACGTCAGCTTTAGCCTCATAATTACGCATAGCCTACGGTGATTTTGAAACCAATTAACATCTAACGTTAATTGCAATTTTTTTCTCCTTTGAAGTTTAGAAAAATTAGTCCTAGCTGTAATTTAATTTTAATTACTTAAAACATTATCTTCTTTTACACCAAAGGTTACTGTAATTAACGTTGAATTAGAGGTGTAAATTTTCGACAGTTCTGTGCAAAGTATATACATATATATATATCGCTTGAACGCTGTCGATCAGTTTCATACAAAATGCAGGAGTACATAAGTACAGTGACATTGAAGCAGTTTGATTTACTGTACAGTTATTTTGAAGATTTATCATTTTCTTCATTACAGGAGGTGAATCATATTATGGCTAAGCCTGCATGATCTGTACCATGTTTAGGCCTACAGGCTTACAGCTCAAGCTTGGAGGTGGAGAAAGATCACTGATATGGGTATAGCAGACATCATGTACCGTAAAGGATGCAGACATACATGGAGAGACTACAATGCCAGTGTCATAATCATACTGTAGGAGCACAGAATTGAACATCCTGCACATGGTGATTAATAGGTTCTGAAATTCCACATTTTGTACTGAACATTAAGAAGCATGACTGATGCACAAGTAATTGTTAGACTTTTCAACTATACGATACTGCCGTGTCCTCACCTGAACTTTTATTGTGTTGAAACATGTTCTCATAACCACCCCTTGTGCTGAGAGTGGGGACTGTGAATCCCTTTAGAATGCTTTGAAAATAATCGACCTCGAGGAAGGAGCTGTACAGTAAGTCAATGGAACACTGGCATGGAATGGCAATGCATACAGTCTTTTAAAAGTGTTAAAGTCATGATATACCGGCAGTGTTTCTTCTGGACCTTACAGTAATATTAATTTAAAACTGTGAACTGCAAATGACATATTTCAGAGGAAAATGTTGCTGCAGAAGGAACATTCAGTACCTTTATATGGTCATCAGTATGACAGCACCATGCATGCCACAGTTTGGCTTTTCTGAAACAAAACCCAACACAATGTGCCAGTTGACAAAGGGATTGTTTACCAAACTCTTGCCTTGGATTAACTCTCGCACTTTCCAACTATGCTGTATGTTTTATGTTGGAAGTATTGTTTTGGACTGTACTTTGCATTGAGTGCATGAACTGTGTAATTAAATTTTCAACCTGTGAAGTTTCAGTACTGTATGTCTGTACATTCCTAACTCCGTTAAGCTTGTTTGTCATTATCATTAGTTACAGGAAAAGAAAGGTGTCACCAATAGTACTGTACTGTGATCATCTTTTTCAGACTGACTGCCACGAGGCATGGAAAATATGGCTGTACAAGAGAACAGAGAACGAATGAAGGATAAAAATGAATGTTATATAGCCTAGTTGAAGTTTTGGTATTTAAAGTTTACAAGTTTCAGTGCGCTGGATCTGCTGCACTCAGTAAATATGTATGTGTCTTCATGTCTTAGTACTTTATGTACTGTGCTTAAACATTCTTGTGTACATTTCCAGTTTTTTTAAAAGATGTTCACCCTGTTAGAAACTGTCTGTAGCTCACTCCATAATTAAAAAAAAAATACTTTAAATGAGACTCAGGGAGGCTTTGCCAAATATGACAGTGAGAGGGGTAAGACATTTTCTTATTTATTCTGATTCTCATTTACGTATTGTCAATTTTTTGAATGGGGTCATATAGATACCAGTGAAACATTTTCCAAATTTTGTTATGCACATTTGTGTGCCTGATATTGTTGCCATCAAGATTTTTTGTTTCAAGTAACTTTGACTTGTTGAATAGTATGCTACAGTATCACTGCTGTTCTTGTCTCATGTTATTGCCTCCCAGGTTTTGTATTCATTCATGTAGTTTCATAATAAAAAGCATTTAAATTTAATTTACACTATACATAATTTGTAAAGAAGTACTTGATTTAGTTGGAGCTGGTTAGTGACAAAAAGTTTGGAAGTGACAGGTCCACAGAGCCAGTGGACAGGATCCAATGGGTACCTCTTGGTACCCATTAGAAGGAACCCACCACTGATCTGTAAGACCATTGAAAGACACCAATTAGACCTGCTACAAGGGACCTATTGAACCCATTGGAAGAGACCCATTAGGACCCATTGGGTCCTATTGGACCAATTAAAAAGGATGACCTGTTGGACCCATTGGAAGAGACCCATTAGGACCCATTGGGTCCTGTTGGAGGTGACCCATTGGGTCCTATTGGACCAATTAAAAAGGACGACCTGTTGGACCCATTGGAAGAGACCCATTAGGACCCATTGGGTCCTGTTGGAGGTGACCCATTGGGTCCTATTGGACCAATTAGAAAGGACGACCTGTTGGACCCATTGGAAGAGGCCCATTAGGACCCATTGGGTCCTGTTGGAGGTGACCCATTGAGTCCTATTGGACTATTTGGTCCCATTGGAGAGACCCGCTGTGACCCATTGGCCACCCATTGGATGGAACCCATTAAGACCCATTGCATGAGTATCTCCCATTAAACCCATTGAACCCCAGTTGCATCCCATTAGAACCCATTAGGTCCTATTAACACTGTTCCAAAATCCAAGTTGAAACCCATTGAATGGGATTTAATAGGATCCAATGGGATCCCATTGAATGGGACCTTATGGGTTTTAATGGGAATTTTCTCCTGGGAGTATAACACTTGTCAACGTTTTCAAAGTTTTTAATATGATATATATCATTACATACTCAATCTATTATTACTACAAATGGGGTGTAAATTGTGAAACCGTTACGTCCCACTCGGGTGACTATTAAAATCGGGGGTAAAAGAAGGGTTTTTCTTGAAATTTGGTGAAAAAAGAAGGTGTTTTATTTAAATTTCCATTAAGCTCCAAAAAACGCCAAAATGGCGTTTGGCGTGTACTTTCAATTTTTACAGGCCAACAAATGTAAAAAAACACCAAATTTGCCTATTTTGGCGTCTAAAACGCCAAAATGGCAACCCTGCTACCAAATACCTGCTGAGTTTCTACTTCACTTCAACTACCCCGTAGCTGCTAAGCTTAACAAATTGTTAAAATCCTGCCAAAACAGTAAAACACCAGTACAACTTACAGACAAATCCCTGAAAAATGAAACAAATACCGTTTGATCTTTGCGTATAATTCCATAATTCCCAAGGCAGCGCGAAATACGACATCACACTGTACTGTTTAATCTCTCCGTATATGCTTACGTATGTGATTCTTATTGTAAAAATACAGCGTAGGGCCTATATGCTACAGTGCATTCAAAATGAAACTGGCCATGCATGTGCTGTGTCTGCTGTGTGCTGTGTATGTTACATGCGCCAAGGCCCTGCACTATACAGTACCATATATGCTGTATGTACAGTACCATATACGCAGTCCACGAAGCAACGATGAATACACATATATTGCACTGCAGGATGTGTGAGATAAAAGCCCACACAGTACAGTATAGTACGTGCTGTACAGGATTTGTTTATTTTGCGCGAGGCATGTGAGCAACATACCGAACACTCAAGCGGACCGCGGGAAACTTATACAGAAATGTATGTAGTAAGATTTCGATTTTGGAAGTCATTTGAGGTAAAAGTAATGATGAATTCTTAGGGAATCTTTCAAACTTAAACTGAAGTTTTTGGCAGGAGATGTTAGAAATCGGCGGGGAAATTATACATTACATGGTAGGCCTATGTAAACGTTAGAAAAGATACGGTATGCTGTACATTGTAGACTACGGACGTTCCACAAATAACTTACAAAAGATCATGCGATGCCGGCGTTTGAAAAGTGATCATGGCTTTTCCTCTGGGATCGTTTGTTAATGTTTAGGCAAAGGCCTAGCCTAGGGTTTCACTCAAGAAAAATGGGTCGTTACAGGTTAAAATTTTGATCACTGAGACTTGCATGAAATTGGCAACAATGCGAGGGGACTTTAAAATATCGGTTGCCGTTATCGGCGGCAACTGCTGATTTTGCCGATACTGATATCCAACCGATAACGTCAATATCGGCCGATACCGATAACACCAACCGATAATCGGCTCAACACTAGTCATAGGTACTGCAGTGTTTAGTGTAAAAATGTACAGTTGTTCCTAATGAAAGCGCCCATCCAATAGTTCCTTATTCCGATTAGCCTTTCAAATAAGCAACAGCTAAGCTATTAGATTACAATGAACTGCAAATTCCGCTCTAAAGTAGTCCTGGCAAAAAAGGCCTGTCAAATTACTTGTCATTAAGGTAAGATTGACTTTCAGCTTACTCTGAAACAGACTGCTATCAAATGTTAATTCTGATACATCTTTTAGGACATTTAGCACATGCATGAACGATCACTTAACTGGAAGTGATAACAACTGTTGACCATTTTTGGCATAGGAAGATCCTGCATAACGATAATGGAAAGCAACTAGTTAAAATTGCAATGCACTGTTTGACATGAGAGGGCTGTTACTATGTCTGTGTTTTTTGATTTCTCTATTGTGTCCGTATTTCTTGTTGACTTTTTTTATAAAGGTGGCCTGCTTTGTACAAGCATTTGCTTTTTGCAGGCTTCCTCCACCGCTTTCTGTAAATTTATATCTGTCTATATTTTATGATGTTTGTGGAAAATAAATAAAATGAAATGAAATGAAATGACATTTCATGGGTGAATCTTCACTGCTAGTTTAGTTTTACCCCAGTAACATTGCCAGAAAATAATTTATAACTGAGGCTCGAGCTCCACCACTGTCTTACACTGTATTAGGGGCTCGTGAATATATGGAAACTGTTAATGTCTTTGATTCCTTGCTGGAGCCAAAAGGAATCTGTGATGGCAATGTTGTGTGCGCGTGTGTGTGTGTCGGTGTACATGTGTGTATGTGATGCTTGCTTGTAAACATATCTCAAGAAGGGTAAATGTGAGGGATCTCATACTTACTGTAGCATGCAGATGGCCCATACTGAGTAAATGAATCCCATTGTTTTTGGTAGGGGTCAAAGGTCATTTGAGGTCACAAGAGGTCAAAAAGTCAAAACTGTTTAGACATGATATGGCAAGAAGGATAACTATGAGAGACCTCATAGTTAGCATTTGGATAGCCCATATTCAGTAAATGATCCCAACCATTCTTGGTGGAAGTCAAAGGTCATTTGAGGTCAACAGAGGTCAAACAGTAAAAATGTTGGCATTTTCTTGTAAACAGTATCTCAAGAAAGGTAACTGTGAGGAGTCTCATACTTGGCATGTGAATGGCCCATATTGTACAGACGATTGCTATTGTTTTTGGTGGAGGTCAAGATCTTTTGGGGTCATAAGAGGTCAAAAGGTCAAAACATTGTAAACATGATATCTCAAGAAGGGTAGTAGTGAGGGATGTAATACTTGGCATGTGGATGACCCATATTCATTATTCAGTAGTGATCCCTATTAATTTTTGTGACAGTCAGAGGTCATTTGGGGTCACAAGAGATCAAAATCTTGTAAGCGTAATATCTCGCGAGATGGGTCATTATCTGTTACGAATTTTATCCTTGATATATACGTGGATGGATCCATATTCAGTAGATGGTCCTTTTGTTTTTAGTGGAGGTAAAGGGCAGGGTTCGCGATTTTGCATATGCGCATCATGGACCCCATTCTTTCACAGTTGGAAGCGTGAGTAAATTCCCTTGCTTCATATTTTGGTCCAACAAGAAAATCTAGGACACGCAAGGATCTCCGCTCTCAAAGGCTCTCGCTCCCTTTCTCAGCATTGCGACAATCCAAGCCAGAATAAAAACATATCAGTTAGTACAAAACCATGGTAATTCTCAATTTCCTCCACACATGCCAGTACAAACATGCCATTATTATTATTTATATTTGTTATGTGTAAATTCGAAAACTGGGTTGGACCCTTTAAAATTGCCATTGGACCCCAAAGACACACTGTTGGAGCAATCTAAAGGGTTCGGAATCAACATTTTGGACCCATTAAATTTGGAGATAATGGCTAACCCTGGTCAAGGGTCATTTGGGACCACCATAGGCCAAATGGTAATACCTTGAAAACTCAGTGCTTGTTAACACAATATTTCAAGATAGTAACAGTGAGGAACCTCATATTTGGCATGCAGATATCTCACCTTGTTTTTAGCAAAGGTAAAAGGTCATTTGAAGTGGTTGGAGGTCAAGCTGCAAAAACCTTGTACACAGGCATGATGTCTTAAGAAGGGAAACTTGTATTTAGGTCATATGTGGCATATACTAGAGGTGCCCCACATGAATTAGCTTTAGATGGTCAATGTAAATTTTGAGAGAGGTGAAAGATCACGTGATGAGATCATTGATGGTGCAAGTGCAAAAATCTTGTAAACATATCTCGAAAGGGGGAACTTGTCATATGTGGCCGTTGGGTGCCCCAAATCAAGTTGATGATCTTTGTGACTATTTGTAAAAGCCAAAGGTCATTTGAGGTGACCAGGGGTTAAACTTTGAAAATATTGCAAACAAGATTATCTCAAGGAAGAAAACCTTTTGAATCTCATATACTTGGCAGAATGCACAAGCACTATTGTCTTTGGTGAAGGTCAAAGACTCAAAGTTGATTTGGGGCTCCGTAGTGGTCAAATTGTGAATACCTGATAAATATGATATCTGAAAGAGGAAAACGTGTATTATCATACTTGGGTTGTGGGTGACCCAATTTGAGTGACATAATCTGTATTATTATGGTGGTGGTCAGCTAGGTTTTTTGAGGTTACCAGAAATCAATCCAAGAAAACCTCCTAAACACGATTTGTCAAATGTAGTACATGTTTGGATCTTATATCTGGCATGTAACACCCAATATTTAAAGCAAGAATCTATGTATGACCATCAGTGTCTTACTTTTTTGCATTGACTTTTATTAAACTTTTGATACCTAAATTTAAGCACATAAGTTCACAATAAAACTTGTGTTAACTTGAAAGCCCAGTACTAAAATTATTCCCATGTGGTAAGGAATCACTAGGCCTTTTGGCTGTCTGGTTTTTCTCTTGAATTTTCCAGGGGGTAGCTCCTGAATGGGGAAAGAGACCTACTAGTTGTAATGCAACATTGTGACTCACAATAATAATTACCACTTACAATGAGAGGGAGGGTTGTGGCAGGAGGTATGCATAGGCCATACAGTCTTGTAGTGTAAATGCTATGTCATGAGTTGAGTACAAGCTAGTGTATCGTCTCACAATGTGAATATGAAGGCTATAATTTTTTAAGGGTAGCCTACAAATTCCGCATTAGCAGCAAAGCCTAATTTGCTATGATTACAAGCACATTCTTAGTACAAGTCTGTTATAAATTTCCCAACCTGTAGCCTTTCCCAGGCTTCCTGTTAAATTCATCAAAATGTTATATGCCATTTTCTTGAATCCTACAAAGCTTTCTCCTATATGAAGTCTTTTTGAAAACAATGGCTGCTCCTTCTTGACTCTTCAGTTCTCTGTTTCTTATGAGCAAGTCTAGTAAAGTGTGACATAAGTAGTTATTTACTACCATCTATACTTTTCTTTTAAAGAACCATTCTGCTATGTCCACCTCTGAGACCTTGTCCCCTGGACAGGCAGTTCCATCCACTGGTGATAGTAGGACTCCTGGAGTATTTGAACACATCAGTGAAGAAACTAATATTTACCCAGAACACTCACCGAACTGGCCAAAGCATGAAGAAAAGTTGCCAAGCCTCCTGGAGAGAACAAGACCTCCATTGGGTAATATGAATATGAATATTTTCAAGCCTTAGAAATAGTGAAACGTTTAGTAAGGGGTATAGATATGTGGATTCTTCTACCAAAAACACCTGTTACAGGAGTTTCAAGCTAACCTTTATGAGGAATATATAAGGCTGCTAGTCTTAAGATTCATTTGCTAGATATATCTTTCTTCTGTAAATTACACTAGGTCTGGACAACAAGTGGGGCAGTGTGGTGTGAATTTAAATGTAATGTGAAGTACAGTGATTTGTGACAAACTGGAGAATATTTTGAAGGAACATGTCTGAAAAATGATGACTAGAAATCCAAAGAGGTGTTCATGGTTTGAACTGGGTGCTTATAGAAATTATCTCTCTTCTACCTTAATACAAGAAATAGCTGTAAATTCCTTGTACCTTTGACTTGTGTTACAGCTCTGTGCCATGTAACATCTACACTGACCTTGACACTTTAGAAGTAGCTCTGTTTCCAGTTTGAGAGCTTATTGACATCTTGCATGAAAAGCCTGTATCAAAGACACCAATCACAATTTTCACTTCTTCATCCTCTCACAAGCTTTAGCTAGATGTCCTAGCACTCATGATGTGAAGCTTGTCCATTTTCTTTTTCTTTTTTTCTTCCCAGTTTACAATGGTTTAAGAGACATGCAGAATTACACCAACCTGCCCCAGTATACTGGAGTCAACCTTCCCATGCCTGTTATGCCTGATGGAGAATTTGGTCACAGAGCTCCTCACACGCAACACTGGGATTACCATAACAATCGCATGTATTAGAGACATTTCTGTGATTGGTGCAATCTTCTCCCATTTCCAACACCTTGATCCTTTCTGTCCTTCAGAAGAAAACAAAATATGGATATTTAATAGCTGCTGTTGGCAAACTTATTATGTACAAATTGTAAATATTGTAAAAGTAAGCAAAAAAATGTTACAAAATACTTTTGCTGTGATGAAATGTAAGGGTATTGTCACGTCTGTTTTTAGTAATGCCTTTGTGATGTAGGTTCATGTACCAGGAATGCATTTAATGGAAAGATGGTATTGTACAACATTTCAAATGGCTATGTATGTTCTATGTACATAGTTTTCTTCAAATCAGCTAGTTATGTACCCACTTACTATATGCTTTACATACACAATGTTCAAGGAAGATGTAAGGAATAAATTGCTCCATTTTCAACCTCAATACTCCTGTGTAAATTCAGGGAAGAAAGTAACATTCATTAACTTCTCAAAAAGCACTTTCAGTTCATGATTCTGCACATAATAATTCTCTAGGATGACTAGTGACCTCATGCATAGCCAGTGACACACTGTGGTGTACTGCTGCACTGGTGCAATTAGGTGTCCAAAGTAGGCATGCATGCAGTAGGGCTTTGTGCAACGTGCTTAACATCTCAGTCTAAAGAGCTGAGCCCCCCCCCCCCCCCTTCCATTTGGAAGTTGTCCAGTTAAAAAGCTTAAGTGCTATACTAAAATATGTACTATCATATGAGAATGCAGAACAACAGACAGTGTTGCCTGTTTGCTTAGAGGCTGGGCTGAATTTTCTGGTATTTAAAATTTGCAGTAAATCCTTCCAAGACTTGACAGCCAAAGGATTAGATCCAAGCTCAGTTTGCCAACTGCAGGGCAGACAAATCAGTTATGGGCTGCAGAAGAAACTGGACATGACTTTTATGGAAAGAAAGCCTTTGAGGGTACATGCCATCACCCAGACATCCCTCCCCCCTACACACACACACCACCTCCTCATGCCTGAGTGATAGAGTAAGATATGAGTTATCCATTGCCTTTTCCAACATGGTAAGCAAGATTTCACCAGATAGTATTAAGAAAATTGTATTTAATGGGACAAGGCTATCAAATTCAAGCAGAGGTTTTATTGGAAGATGCTTGGGATGGGTTACACAGCTACTGTCAGACAGTTATCTGTGGCTGGTCTCTTTCTTCAAATTTCTACAAGACCTGCACTAACTGGGTTAAGAAAGAAAGCAAACAAGGGTTTGTTATCTACTAATGTATATCTATCTATCTAGTGAAGAATGTAGGGTCTTATTGTACACTGACACATTGCCAGTCATCAGATAATAAAGATTGTACTTCTAGATGCATGGTGAGGCATACGAGAGTAATCTTGGTAAAATGTCATAACATGAGCATGAATATAATATTTGGTTGTTGCTGGAAACATTTCCATTTTATGGTGGTGGTTTTCTGCCCCTTCAGCTCATTTTCATACAGTCCCTTCTTAAGGAAAATGCAAACTACCTTCATTTTTTTCAATATGACAGTCAAGTTGTGTAAACCAGTTGTCCTTTAAGTGCTGGTGTACTGACAAATACCTCCAGCATCACTCCACACAAGCTACTTGCTACAGGTTATTAGACATAAATGGTGTTGATGAAGTCATGAAATAAAGGTAAAGCTTTGGAGCATGTCAGTGGTAACCATTTCGTGGGTCTCAGAGTGCTAGCATAAATTACAGTAGTCACATGACATGTAAAAGTCAACTGGGGTCATTCCTACATAAAGGCTACTATTGCTGCAAGTGCCTTTTGCAGTTTGTCATGGTAACAAAGTGTTGGTATGCAAAAAGTCATATGCTGTGTCAGTTCAATGGTAGGGAAAAAAGTTAACACTCCTGTGTGGATACTGTTTACCATGAAATAAAAACATCACAAATGATAGTAACTCTTTTCATCTTTTATTGTCATTTTGTCTATTTACATTAAATCTTACAACTCCCTCTTCATCACAAATAAAACAGGTCCATCATTTAAAAAAAGTAACATAAAGAGAGATTTGAACATCAAAGCATTTTTTAACAAATGTGAAAAAAGGAAAAACATTCAAAATAATCCTATGTAAAACTGTTTTTATGTCAGCATTCCCATATCTACACCAACTAGTCATTTTTTTGGTGTAAGACATGCTGACAAGATACAAATTTGAATACATAATTATTCATGTGCAATCAGTAATACTCCTGACCTTTGACCTTTGTTACAGTTTGCAAGACTGGAAAGACTTCAGTGTATCCTCCTTTATGCTTCCAGTGAACAGGATCTGCCATAGTACAAAATAAACTGTTTTATGTTCTTCCAAGAGTCATGTTGAAAATGCTCTCACTTGCCCACATTATTTTTCTTAAGAGATTAAGATACCCAAATAAGAATAAGCCCTGAGCAGAACTGTGCTGCCTAAAAATTACAATTTTGTAACAGCATCTCTATGTTTCTAGAATCAATTTCACAAGGTGATACTAAATAAGGGCCCAAAGTTTTCCGCTTTGTATATGCTGAATTCCACTTCCTTCTGCTTGACAAAATCCGTTTTCTTCTGCTTTCTTAATTTAGGCATCTTCAAAAGTTCATAGTGTCCCTCAAAGCTGTATAAAATGTCAAACTTCCATTTTTTGAAGGGTAAGAAAGACAATATGGCAGCTTACCTTACTTACGTCTGCCCTAAACATCCCCAATGAATCTGATCATCATTAATTGTTTTGTACGTAGTTGTGTTAGGCTCTACCGTCTGTTATTACACGATTCCGTGCTTTACTTTTACATTATACAGAGGGTAGTTATGCTATTTACGCTTTTTCAAACATGTTATTCTTGTATTTATTAAAATCACTCACACAACTTATAACAATTATTTTGATAGTAATTTCCTGATTTCATTTTTGCAGCTTTTGTCAAAACTTCATTTTCTTCTTTCTAATGCCAAATCCGCGATTTCTGTGGAAATTCCGCTTTGCAGAAAACTTTGGGCCTTATACTACATATGCACTGAGGTTTGACCAATCTATGAGGAACACTTCCAGTTATTTCAATTTCCATCTAACAACAATATAAAATTGTTCAAGACAGGCAAAAATATGACTACCAAACCTGATTTACATTTCCTGTTGACATTTTGACTTATTTCAAAAATCCCATTGAGACAATTACACATTAATGACTGAAAAATCCTCATGCTTCTCAACAAGATGGCAGTATATCATTCATTACAACTTGCTGTTTAAAAGTTGTTGGTATTTCCAAAATGATTACTATGTAACCAAAGCTCAAAGCATTACATTTTTTCCAAATACTTTCTTACATCAATTACATTAATTTCTGTTGAAAAAGATGGTACCTTCCTGAGTTACATAGAAAAGGTTTTTTTTTCTCTCTCTCTCTCTCTTCAAAAGAGATATTTTGACAGCAGCAGAGGGTTGACGGACTTAATCTCAACTTGGAACAGAAAGGAATTCGGCAAAGGATGGTTCCAATGTAATGTTAGCAAAATTAGATCTACTATGAACTTCCTTTTCATTCAATATATCAGTAATGTAACAGTGGCTATGTATAAGAAACATGTTTTCTACTACCTTATTTTGGACTTGTGTATTAAATATTGCATTAGGGAAGACAAAGAATTATTTAATGAGTTGAGTAGAATTCCTGCATATGTATGAAAAAATTTTGCATGAACTGAGCATATAACTGTGAGAATTGAACATGGTATCTTTAATTTCTGAAATTAGCATAATATGCAGTACCATTCTGCCCACAGGAAATCTTTATCTAAAAAAGTGGACCCTTTAAAAATATATGAAGAGCTACTAATTCCCATCCCATGAAACCCTTCAGCCTTTTTCCAGAAAATAGCAGAAAAATACATACACCCATTCTATCCCTTGAATACACAGACCTCCTAACATTTATCCATGGTCACAGGTTATGTATGCCTGGTCTAAGAGTTAAAATTTCTTTTGATGGCAGGCTTTCTAAAACTTGCCTTATTTCAAGTGGACACTTTCTATCTGGGCACAAATCACACTTAGACATCACACATTAACTCTGCTCTACGGTTGCTTTGTAAAGACACAGATAAAAATTCTGTTATCTCTCTCATGATCAAAACCACCCAGTCAAAGTGATCTACAATTTTCATCACAAGGTGCAATAGTCTTTCAATTCCCTTGTCCCAAATTAAATTGTTCCTGGTATTCATCAGTTGATGTAAGCAACTGCTGAAAAATATTTATGGAAGCACATCTAAATAGAGGGACACATCTGTCACATGTTGCTCCAATCATGAATAAGGTTTTGTCTGCTTTCTGTTTTTCAATACCAACCCATCTCCAACATTACATAAGCCCTTCCTTTCTGGGCATGACTTCCCAATAAAATGGTTTGTAACAGCAATTCTGCAAGTTTTGCAATTATTTTGTCCAAGGCACAAATCAGTTCACAGCTACTGCACAAAAGAACCTTTGTCAAAGGTCAGCTGAATCTTTCTTGTAGACGGAACCAAATTTTGACATGTACTTCTTGATATACTCCCTGGCTTTGTACTTGACATTCTCATTTACTTCAAGGTCCTCGATATTTTGGCAGTTCTTGAGTTCTTTTGAAAGGATGTGATGTGTGAGCTGCAATTAACAAAAGAGACAAAAAAAATAACATTTTTTTCACAAGATGCAAAATATGAGTGTCAAATGGTCCATGACTTGTTTTGACACAAGCTGACTACACAATCTAAGAAGGTTTTCCAAAAGTCTGACAAGGACTTCCTGAACCAGAGCTAAACTTTCAGATCAAATGCAGTTACTCACCTAATACTTTGAAATATCTAATGTTACATCTTCCTTGTAGATGGAACCAAATTTTAACACATACTTTTTGATGAATTCCCTGGCTTTGTACTTGACCTTCACACTTTCTTTAAGGTCCTCCATGTTATGGCGGTTTTTGTCAGAATCAACTGAGCTTATTGAAATCATTCTTTTTGCTCAAGTTTGTGACCCAAATGATTCAAACTAAACATCCAACATAAAAGGAATAAGTAAGAGAAATTTCTAGAGTCTTACTTCACAAAGTAAAGGAAAAACAGAGGGTTGTCCTACAGCTGTCAGGTGATTACTGTGACAATTATTGTATACAGATGTAAATAGGATGGAGGGGCAAGACAGATCAGTTTTATGGGTGTCAACTTCATATGCCCTTTAACAACAGCAACACCTACAGTATCATAGATTTCAAAAGTCAATACCATCTCCCTTCCACCCCACTCCTCCCCCCTCCCTTTGAGTCTGCACATTAGCAATAAACCAATGAGACAAATGTTTCAAAAAAGATCTCACCTTCCTTGCTAAGTGTTTGAAATCCTCAGTTGTTTGAATTCTTCCACGTTTGCATTCTGGTTTTCTGTAAGCATTGAGGTATGTCACCACATTATGAGACATCTATTTGGGAGAGATGCAATCAAACAGAATTAATTACATTCATGGCACAATTCACTCATAACCCCCACACAGCTGCTTTTTTTTTATCAGTGCCCCCCCCCCCCAATTAATCCCATCCCCCCACAAAACTTAATCTTACTGACACTTTTCTTGACTTCACTACCCTTTCATCATCTTTCCTCCATAACTCTACCACTCTAAAACATCTATCACTTCAAAGATAAATATCTCAAAAACTTGACTAGATTAAAGGTTAACCTCACCCAGACTGCAACTTGTGTCCACATTCCTATGCCAGTGGTATTTGTGCACTGTGGACATATTAAGTGCCACCCACTCATTAATATACATTTTCTGCACATCCCAACCATTTGGGCACAAAAGCTTGCTACAAAGTAACTGTGTAGACAGAGATTGACCAGACATTTGTCTTAAATACTGAGGAGACAAGAACCACCAAAATTCAACTTTTTTAGTGGCCAGCCCCTCTTGCATATTTGTAGAGGAACTCACACCCTGACACAAAATTTAATCATCCCAACAAGATTATACGGGTGTACAGGAATCAAACATCCAATCAAAACATCATTACTGATGTTTAAATAATTATATCTTACACTCTCCTGATGATACACAATTGTCCTACTGAAGAAATTAATCCAAACTAAAAATGATCATGAAATGACCAGAGGACTACTAACCTTTGACCTGAAGTGATCCTTCAACTTCTTTGCATCTTCACTGGAAGTATCTGCTGCTGCCGTTGTTGTCCTCCTCTTAGATTTTTCATCATACGTTGGTGTGCCTAAGTCCATAATATCCATGTCGGGTTCCTCTTCCTTTTCCCATGTTGGAGGGTCCCATTGGGTTTGTCTGTGCACAGGAAAAATTATTTTCAATAGTAAAGCATGCTTACTGGGCAAGAAAACATGCTGATGAAATTTCATGGGTATGTGGAGAACATGAAGCAAATTAAGATACACAGCTCTATTTCTACAACATAACCAAAATAAACTATAGTGCTCAGAATGGCAATAACTCCCAATCTACAGTACTTTTATAGGAATAACAGCTTCATAGGGAGTTAGATACAAAGTAAATGATACCGTAATGGGTTTGTGAAAATGACAGACTTGAGAAAATCCTCTTATTCCGTGTTTGAAATTTTACCACGGTTAATGGGAGCCTCCTTCCAAAGTATGTCAAGTTTTATAAAGGAGGGGAGTGGGGACCAAGTTCCATTTCTCTGTGCCACTGACTAAAAGCTAATAGTACAATGCAAACTTTGACACTATTAAACAAAACATTCTCTGTTGAAGAATCTATGGACAACCATCTTCAACATCAATGCAATGAAGTAATTCCAGACACTTTTATTATTAGTTCTTTTTTGATAACATGTTAAACTTCCAAGCCAGACAAAGATTTACCTGGTCTTAGAATGGTAATAGTAAACTTTTCCCTCAGAGTCCTTTGCAGTCTTCCAATGAGGGGGTAGACCTAAGTGTTTGGATTTTGTCTTTGCTGGTGGTGGTGCAGGGATATCCTCAGTTGGTGCCTGCAGACAAAAGTAAAATGAGAAGTCATTAAAGCAGTTCTACAGATCAGACTACAACAGCTTCTATCTTACCCCAAGTCTAGTTCAGGTCTCTGAAGTTCAATTTTTACACTATGAACAATCAACATGGCTATCAATTAATCTGATGAGTACCTTTAAAAGGTACTACTTAAGAGTGTATACAGCTGAAAAATGAAATGACTCTAAAACTTCACTACCCCCTCTACATATTATATCTGAAACTAGAATTATCTACTTATTACACCTGTCTTCTACTTGTAAAAAGTAACAGCCACTATCTGGAATGAAACTTAACACATTTTACAAGCTGTAGAGATAAGTCAGCCATCGGAAATGTTTCACAAATTCATTGCCAGTGAAAAGTGATTGATAAAGGGGAGTCTACCTCTCTAATTGTAATTTTTAAAGTCTACTTACTATACTTCTACTTGAGGAGGGGTGGGGGGAGGGAAGAGAGGGGTTTTTGTGTGTAGACATCTGTTCTTCATGCATAGTCATTATGGCTCTCGTGACTCTCTTCACTTAGTGCATTCTCTTGTTTGTTTGTTTGTTTGTTTTTTTTTTCTTGGCTTATTTGTTTTAAATTTGTAAAGGTGTGTAAAACCTTTTCCTTTTTCAGGCTTCCTCCACTTATCAATGCATAGTTTTGTTTTTTATACAGTAAATTAAAGTGGGCAAATGAATACAATAAAAGAACAAAATCATCACAGGAGGAACTGCTGAGTATTTTCCAGCCTGTGACAGCAGCTGGATGAAATTTCTAGTTACATAATTTGTCCAATTTGGGTCAAGTCTGCTTCAAGTCTTTGTTTGGAACAGCTGCTGGGAAGTACTACACAGCAAGGATCCCCAAACACATAGGGAAATTGGGTGAAGCCCAGGAACACATCCTCATCCACTGAAGGGGGTAAGAGAGGGGGAAGGAGGTAAATGGCAGTCCCAAGAGCAACTTTGGAAGCAATAAGTAAATAGTGGTCTTTTATTTTCAACACTTATTGCAAAGAGGTGGTTTGCCATGGGCCGGAGAGGGCTTGCTGACAAAAAGGTTTAGTCAATTTAACTATCAAGACCACCATAAAACTGTCAGTGTCAAACCTGAAAGTTAATACTCTTAACGCTTACCACACTAGATGGCTGTTGTGTATGTGGTTGCATGTGGACTAGACTGGGTTGCATAGCTTCCTTTGAACTGATTGGACGAATGGTCTGGGTCACCAACATACCGTCTGGGGTCATGAAAGTCACCGTTGTTTCAGCTGCCTGAGGTTGCTGAGTGAAACAAGATAACAATATTAACTAACCATGAGTCACACAAGAAAATAAATGATTTGAGGTACTAGGTTAATTAGATACTTCAAAAGTTAACAATGTATTAACACAATTTCAAAATGTCACACAAAGACTGAAACAATGTAGGATGGACAGTGGTATATCTCATATCATACCAATTATTTTAAAACACAGTATTAATTTTAGTTGAATTCTCTTTCTATCAGAGAGGTTTCCTTTTCTCAAAAGGTTCTCTTCATAACATAAATGACTTTACTTCTGACAGTATGTTTTCATTTTTGAAATTTCAAGTTGAAAAGATGGGGATAAAGTTTACTTCATGCTCTAAAGATTTCTTTGTGAATAGTAATCTACTTTAAGTACTACACAGCTTAAGTTTCTTTTCTTTTTCTTTTCTTTTTTCCCCTTTTCCTTTAATCTTGTGTTTGCATGCACCTCATATAAGTGACCAGACCATAAAAGTTAAACTTCTTTCTGGTTTGTTAACTTCCATCTTTCGATAAACTATGTTTCTGTGTACAGTATGTTGTAACATATGCACTCAAGTTTATGTATTGCATTGTCTACATGATGATGTCCAGAACTCTTTCCACAGACCATTGAAAATTCACTTTGAAGCTTGACATGTGGAATCAGAAATAGAAACAAACTTTTCACCAATCAAAAATGTGACGTACAGCTTGAGGTAAAGATGGGTTCACAACAGCTCCAGCAGGAAGTACCTGGGAATGCAGCACTTCTGGTGCCTGGACAACACCTTGTTGCTGAGAATGAGATGGCTTGACTAGTATGCCAGGTCGGGGCTGGGGTGTTGCTGTCTGGTGAGGCTGCGAGGCAAATGACGGTGTGACATGAGGTGTTGGTACAAACTGCAAAAGACAAAAAGAAACTGTGTAATGTTTTCTTTCCTCAGTGGTTCAGGTGTACTGCCTTGCATGCATGAGGTACCTAGATCAAATCCCTATGGAACCACCTGCAGTTCTGAGGGATTTAAAATTAGTATACTACAAACAGGCTTCTTGGGAAGTTGTCCAATCCAAGAAGTCATCACTTCAAGTCTTTGCTCTGTTCATCTGTCAGGCTATGGCACACAGCACCCATCCTCCACCCCCTCCCAGTTTTTGCAAAAGTGGCTGAAGACCAGGGATACAATCTCACTGGTCAGATGGAAACATAAAATGATAGTCCTGGAAGCAGGACTAGCTGAGGTAAGTACACCCTTGCCTTGTTTTCTTCTAACCACAAGTCAAAAAACAAGCACCCAGGTGGTTTCTTGACCCTGAATTCCTTAAATTATTAAAAATTAACAGAGTTAATTGTATCTTTTACACAGAGAGCATAATCAAGCATTTCAATGACAAAAACAGTCCCCAAGAAAAATAAATTTAAATTGCATTTTTAGAGCCTATCTTAATGTTGAAAGCTACAAAGTCACACTGCAATGTTTCCCTATACACATTCTACAAGGAAAATTCAAGCATTTTTTCCATGATCATTATTTAAAAAAAAATATTTCAAGCATGTTCACTTCATTGAAAATGACTGATTGAAAAAGATCTTGCAGGGCATCATACAGATTGTAACAACCAGGAACTGAATACTTAAATGAATGACTTAAGAAAACAGAATCTGATCAGTTTGTAGGACACAGGATGATGTGGTTGAAGTCTCAATTAGGATGCAGGTGGCTTCCCTAATTTTGATGACAAGCAATCAGACAAGAAACTGACAAGGAATTTTAAACAATTTACCCCACACATGTCTACAACATTGCCAAAACTGTAATTCAGTGACTGTTTCTTTGAAATGTAGCACAGGATGCATCTAATTCCACTGAAATACAATGTGCATGAGGTCAAGTCTCACTTAAACATTTCAAGCATACTCTAGGAAATATGCCCTTTAAAACTGGGCTAACTTTCCTTCTCTTTTATGAACTTAAATTGTCAATTTACCATGACTATTTTTCTACATTTCCAGATCTTATGACAGACAGGATCCAGACTCAGCAACTTCAACTCAAAATAAAATAACTACTTTTACAAGGAGTGATAGACCTATAACCAAGGATCTGGCCACACCCTAAACACCGGGATGGCACTGGGCATTAACATTTAACAGAACAAAACCATCTCTGTAACACTAACTTATTCATATCACACAAAGTTACTCTGCTACCACTGTGCTTTGGAGAGCAATTCTTATCCCACACGAGCAGGGTACCCCTCCATCCCTGCCCCTGATGGTTCAAGGTAATTCTGCATTTACCACCCACTCAGAATCAAATAGGCACATTCCTGACATGAAAAAGACACAACTGCTAACATCAGGACTGAAACATATTCAATCAACCCTGCATAAAATGTAGCAAACAAAACTTACACTTTGCTGTCCTCCTGGTGCCATGGACGCTTCAGCAGATGTAGTGGACGGTTCATCATCTGGAATGTCCGGATCAAATGTCACCCTCTTCTTCTTTGCCTTCTTGGGTGGAGCTGGGGGTGGTGGCATCAGGCTGGCATCAGAGCTCATCCCTAGAGTGGATGTCACCTGAGCAGAGGGTGGTGGTAAAAATTGTGGGGCAATACCTGGTCCACTCACAACAGGGGGTTCTTGATGTGGTGGAAAGCCCATATCAGGAGGCTGTTGAGGTTCTGGGTTCATCATACCCTGATTTACTTCTGGGTGTTGAGGGGGAGGCATGAACCCTGGATGGGTCATTCTTTGATCATACTCTGAAACTGGTGGAACAAAATCAGGATGAACATGCATGTGATCTTGCTCACCATGAAAGTTTTGTGGTACTCCAAAATTAGGATCCATATTTGGAGGGAACTGATTAGGCTGAACCATTTCTGGATTCATTGGGGGAGCATTTGGGTTCATTCCCATTTGGTCCATATGCATAGGTGGATGAGGGTGCATGCCCATAGGTGGTTCATGAAGACTTGGGTCCACATGCATTGGTGGCATACCTTCCACATATGGCGGTCCACCCTCTGTGGGATGTGGCATGTCAGGATGAAATTGCTGTTGGTCAGGCATCATCCCTTCTACCATTCCTGGTGGCATCATCCCTGGTGGTGGCATTCCCTGAGAGGCCATTCCGTGTGGAGCCATACCAGGTGCTATCCCAGGTTGCAAGGCCATCATCATATGTGGATTGTTAGGATCCAGCAACAACCCTGGATGAACTGGAAAACCATTTTCATCCACAAAGCCTGGCAAGATACCCTGTTCTGCCATGAACTTCTCTGCTTCAGCAACCAGCCTGGCATGTTCTTCTGCTTCTTGCTGCCTCTTAATCTCTTTCTCCCTCTCCTCCTGTTCTACCTTCTGCTCAAACAGTGCCCTCCTTTCCTCTTTGGATATTTTCTTTTCTGCAGGTACTGGGGAGGGTTGCTCTTCTTTTTTCTCTACCACTTCCTTCTCTGCTGGCTTTTTAACCTTTACTGCAGTGGCTGATGAATCCTTACTGGAAGACATCACCACTTCCTTCTCTGGACTCTTTGAGTGACTTCTTTTCCTCCTCTTGTAGTCCCTATCCCTGTCCCTATCTTTGTCCTTGTCCCGGTCCCTTCCTCTCTCCCTGTCTCTGTCCCTACTTCTGTCATACCTTCTATCTCTATCCCTATCACGATCTCTACCACGGTCCCTGTCTCTGTATCTATCTCTGTCACGATCCCTATCACGATCTCTGTACCTATCCCTGTCCCTGTCTCTGTCCCTATCTCTGTCTCTGTCTCGATCCCGGTCCCTGTCTCTATCTCGGTCCCTGTACTTATCCCTGTCACGTTCTCTTTCCTTTTCTCTGTCTGATTCCTTCTTTGGAATTCTGTAAATTTCCTGAGGATTTAAAGAGAATGGAATTTAAGTCTCCCCTAACAAACAGGAGAAAATCACATTTTGATGATTATAATCATTTAACAAAAATTTTATCAATGCTTATGTCATATGCTTTATGGTTTCCTCCCTAAAACCCAACCATCTCATCCCACTACACAAAGAGAAGCCTCATTTCATAAGGTACATCATAAATTTTACCAGAGGTCTGAAGGGGAAAAATAATTGTGAAAAAAATTTTTGCAAACTTGTAATCTCTCATATCTAAGACACCTTCCTTCCACCAAAAACTTACTCTCAGAGTGCTCCATGCCTCAAGAAGGGATGCAGCGATGCTCGAAATTTGCCTCTCAGCCACAGCTCCCTCTTCCTCTTTTCCATCTTTGTCTAAAGAAGAGGGCTCTGTCTTCACTTCTCCTTGGCTTTCATCCCCATCTCCTTCTTTCTTAACCATAACATTTTCAATGGCTTCCTTCTTCACTTCTCCCAATTCTCGTGCCTCTCCCTCTTCAGCCAGTCCCTGAGATGTTTCCTCCATTTTTCCCTGGCTTTCACTCTCTTCTTTTACCTCTTTGCTTTCCTCATCTTTAGTATCACTTCCTCCCATGTCACTTTCACCTTCTTTCTTTACATCACTTTCTGAAGTAATGCTGACCTCTTCCTTAATTTTAGCCTCCTCCTCCAAACCACCACCATCTCCAACCTCACCCCCTTCAGTTGTGTCTCCTTCCTTCTTCATCTCTGGCATCATCTTAGAAGACATAGAAGCCTCCAGAACCACTTGTCTTAATAATCTTTTCTTGGAAGGTTTTTCAACATCAGATTCACTTTCAGAGCTGTTGCTCTCACCAAGTTTTTCTGAAGGACTTTCTGTCCCTAACTGCTGGGTGGGGGTGCCTGATCTGGGGGTTCCTCCATTGGATGATGTCTCACTCTCAGCTTTACCTGATACTGTCTCCTCTCGGGCCCACCTTTCTACAATTGAGAGGACTCTGCTATCCTCAAGAGCATTTTTGGTGGAAACTGGAAGCTTTTGGAGTGTCTTCAAAATCTGCAAAACAAAAAAAGAATAAAACCCATATTAACATTGTCACATTGTTCTTAAAAGACTCTGAAGAAATGATGATGACAGATAAACCACTACCCCATAATACTTTCTTCACCACTTTACAAATTCACGTAGTACTATGACACTTGACACAATGAAGACTACTGACTCGCCTACAAAGCGCCAATACACCAGTGAGGTTGAAATAAAACTTCTTTAATTCATCAGTATTTAATTTCTTGGACCTAAACTGTCTGTATGCTCTGCTAACCATTCATACTAATTTGAATATTTTAAGCTGACACATTTTTATAACGCCTCTCTACATGTGAAATGTGAAAAAAGTTGGCCAACTCCTTTGAGCTAGTTTGGGAAACATTTACCTTTTCTGTACATGAAAATATGTTAAACATTGATGGAGTTTTACATGCTTTCCTGCAAATACACATTTCTTCTAACACAGCAAATACACATTTCCTCTAACACAGTATTGCCCTAGCAATGAAACCCTCAAAACTGCTAATCAAAGTTGTGACACTTACTCCTCCCCTGCACATTAATGAAAACCTTTCCATCTGTCATAATTTGCCAGCCACTTACCTGTGTTTTGAGTTCCTGAGGGTTCTCTCCAAGGTCTACCATCCAGCTCCATATGAGGGTCAAGCCGTGATGGCTCAAGAACAGTTTCAAGTAAGTTGAATCACTTGTTTCCTGTAAACAACAAATCATTATGTGGCATATAAAGTCATTATCATGATGCAAGATTGGTAATTCAGCAAGTTATAAATTATTTCACCTTAAATTTTATGAGAGTTGAGGAATAGTAAAAAGAGATAAAGATGTGAACAACACCATGGATCACAATGAATGTTGACTGAGTAAAGCAAACCTCTGTTTCTATACAATGTGATGCATGATGAGCCTTGGACTTTCAACAATGACATAATATCAGATGGAGGTGAACATAACACAAAGATACATTGCAATTTCCACCAACTGCTTTAAAATAATTCTTCCATTTTACAACAAACACCTAGAGCACGGTCAAAAACTTCACTGACAAAGTGCACATTGTCTAAATACTAACGTGGAATTTATCTAACCTTCACACTAACATCACACTTACCTGTAAAATCTTTAAGAGTTGTAATCTCTGTGTTTGTGTTTCTGCTCTCACCATGTACCTAGATAACTTGATGGTTTGTTCTGATCTCTTGAGACCTCCCCCATCCAAGTCTGACACCATTACCTCAATATCTTCATCAAGCTGTGAAGAAAGGTCATGAAAATTTACAGTTTAGTGCAAGTATCTCTTAATTTGTTAGCAAGCTTAGCCATACTATACAATGTTGATAAAGTGTCTTAAGTTTTCAAAGATACCATTTTTCTTTTGGTTTCAATTTTAGGATGTGCATGGGTAGCTACAAAAAATATAGGCTATTGTAGGGACTTGTACATTGTGAAGTATGGCTAACACAATATAATGTAACATACCACAGACATTCTAACATAGCACAACTCACTGTGAGATGACAACTGCATACTATGATAAGAAATTGCAGTCAAATGGTACAGTGAAAGGCTGACATCAACAGATAATATACACCTTATAATGAAATCTTTTCTTTGTAGTTTGTATCAAGGCATCATGAAATCAGATGTTTAATGGAGACATAAAACAATGTCATTTTGTAGTTAACACCTGTTTATCACTTACAATGGGTAATTTGGGTGGCACCTAATATTAACCAAAGCTTTGAACAAGTGGATAAAGGCATTAACATAAGATTTGATGTGGCTTAACAATAGGCCTCATGCAATGACTGCCATCTTAGAGGACACACTGCAATACTGAATATACACAAGTGTGTATATGTGTCACCTCTGAGAAGGTCCAATTCAGTTTCTATGACCCTGTGACATCGTGCTCATAAGTTCTATGGGAAAGTCCAGGATTCAGTCCCTGGATGGATCAAAAAAGATTTTTTTCAACCAAGAGCACTTTTCATTTCAAATGAACTATGAACTGAAAAGATTCCATATTTTGAGTGCAGAATGAATGTTGAATTGTAATCTATGTGATATGGGCTTGTAGTCTATATGCCCTTATGATTGTGTTTGCACAATTATGGTTGCTAATCATCTTAACATAACCCATCTCAAGGACAAGGGCCTCAAGACCTTTCAGGAGTGTTGAACCAATTACTGGTATTCACCACCATCGGTATCAGCTCTTATGCTCCATTTTTTACGAGTATCTGTATCGGTAAAATTTACCTGAAATGATGACATCACCTAACCGATATATGTTCTCCTATATGTCATGAAAATGTGACAATGTTTGAGTACTTTTTAATGCAAGGTCCAATAGTTTACCTCATCAGGATGAAACAACACTTAGTTGTGGTGCCCGGTGGCCAATGGTTAGTATATAGAATGCTTATTTCCCAAATATTGGTATGGGATTGGTATCGGCCAATACTGAGAACTAAAATATCGATATCGGTAATATCTGTACAACACTACGTTTGAGATCTGTATACTGATGCATGCATAAATGGAAATATGTTTAACTTTAGAGTCTTACATCTGACAATTCCCGTTTCCTCTTATCTAGAGAGCTTCTCCTCTTAGGGGTGGACTGGTCCCTTGTTTTCTTTGATTTTCCAATGTAGCCTCGACAATTTGTTGCTCCACAGTAGCACTTCTGTAGCTCTTCACTGCATCAGATGAAAGTCACAAGTTAATAACTGCTCTTAGTGAAGGACTTGTTTTTGCTGGGGAATGGGGTCCCTTTCTCTGGGATAAGGGGTCTCTCAGCTGGGAGAAGGATACAGTAGCAATACCAGTAACTCTTGGTGTACAGGTAGAATAGTACTAAAACAGGATTTGTAATTTGAATTTTTTTAAACTAGATGACAGGAGGTAGGCATCTTTTCAAGTCAAATCTGAAGAAAGCTTCCATCAGCCACCCACACCCCACTCTCCACATCAAAGACAATGATAATTTGTCTACTCACAATCCTTCACAACACACAATAGCTCTACTACAAAACACTGGCTTATAGAATAGTCAATTTGAATGTTATGAAGAAGCAAAACTGCTCAAAAACCTTTCATGCTTTAATAGCTCCCTCCCTAGATCAACAAAACTAAAAATAACATTTAAGAATACAGAGTAGATTAACTTACTCCAATATCAATTAATGCACTGAATATTTAATGCTCTTTAGCACACTAATAAGGTACAGAATGAGAGAAGGTTACGTACCCATACTGTTCAAACTGATAATCAAATGTGAGCTCTGTCCCAGCCTTTATATGAATCTTGCTGAAAAATCCAACTCTTAACTGACCATTAACAGTCCACTAAAACCAAAGAGAAATCAAGTAAGTGGTGTTATTGACAACAGATGGATGATGATCTATACATAACAACAGATATTAATTTAATAAGAAACAAGAACTACTGGTGGTAATAACACTACACATGTTCAACCTCAGGGGAAGGTACAGTAGCTGAAGAAAAATGCTGACATTCCTTTAAAACTTGTCCTCTGGGTTGTTAAATGCAGACTACAGTAAATTACTCAATTGTCTACAATGTGAGAATGTTGTACATAGCAATTTCAGGATATGGCATGACATTTTTGTTTTCTTTCCTTTACAGGATTGTAGATTGTTAATATTGCACTGACATTGCAAAGTCAGAAAATATCTTTCATCATTACTGAACCAATCAGTCTCACCTAAAACACTTGGAAATAGCTTTACTTTGAAAACAAAATCACCCATGACTACTGTGCTTTCAACTTCTGCCAGGTACA
The DNA here is from genome assembly GCA_029531755.1 of Holothuria leucospilota. NCBI lineage: Eukaryota > Metazoa > Echinodermata > Holothuroidea > Aspidochirotida > Holothuriidae > Holothuria > Holothuria leucospilota. The sequence continues at coordinate 20,549,965 of CM055983.1, forward strand.
TACTGCTGGTAGCTGAAGATTACATACATAAATAGGAGGTATTGGGTGGTTATGTACATTCACCCATCATAAGAGTTTTGAATGCTGTATCATTCAGAAGTCTTGAAGTATAGTCCAACATGAGCTACACAGTAGAAGATTTTTTCCTATGGCAATGTTATTTCTTAACATTGAACATACCCAGCTACTTCTAAATTGCCTTTCATTCTTTACATAAAAATCATGGTTTTAAGGGCCTGAAAACTTTCTGTACAACAAAAACAATAAATCATAACTTCCTTTAATCATTGTCTGGTTAAATAAACACCAACTGAAGTTTTATCAAAATCTATTACATTTCACACTTTACAGATTTACTGACTTTCTCATGATCAAAACTGATCAAACCCTCTAAGCAACTTACCTTTTGTGTTTCACAGTTAGGATCACAACTGTGGTTGATAAACCTTGATAAGTTGCCTCGTTTAGTTGCATCAATAATCTACAAAACAAGTCATCAAAGAAAAATATCACATACCACATACCATGGAATGACATCTAAGCTCTGAAATGCTCCTATAGAGGGATTTCATGTGACGTCACGCGCAATGGATTCCCAGGCACTGAAGGGCAAAACACGCATTACCCGAACTTACAGCTCACGCGCACGGCATAACCATAGATACTACTGTGACATAATGTACGAGTGCCCGTCAAAACCAAAGAGACACGCGATCTTGACCTTCAAAACAAAAAAGGCGCACGATCTTGCCCTTCAAAATTGCGTCTAGTGGGTCACAGTCACGTGACTGAAATCCCTCCATAAGCAAGCACTGGACATGAAAAAGATGGAGCTGGTTGTAACCCAACTTGGTGAAAAACCCAACTACAGCAAGTTTTGTCAACTTCCCAAAGTCATTATTGCAAATATTTTGTTGGAGTGATATTTTACTACATGCTGACAATTTAAGAGCATAATATTTATAGCACTAAACATAATTTGTACAGAGGGAAGGCACACCTACATATAGACCTTATGCACTGACGTCATGCGACGTCATTTTGCAGGCAAAACAATGACGCACATGGCATGAACACAGTAGACTTCGCACACGCATGTAGTAGACTTACTTATCCGATTGGTTGACAAATCAGCTGTCTGCATTTGGTAGTGTAACTTGCAATGATATGCGCTAGCCTCCAAACGAGGGAGCACTTTCTGCTGTGATGTCATATGCATAGTCTATTTGGCTGTCTCTTATCACACTCAAGAAAACAAATACCTCAGCTGACTCCAGACTGCTCGTTCATGATGTTTATATCCTGCCACTATCTCATCCGAACCCCTCCCCTCTCTCTACTGCCATCCCTGTTGTAATCTTTTCCAATTAGTATTTCTCCCACTACCCATCATTCCATTTTTGTTCACACTTACAGAATCTTTGACCTTTATAAAACAAATACATTATCTTACTTCCTCCGTTTTTAAAGCCATGAAATAAAAGTGGTGTTGTTTCTCCTTGTTGTACTGCCTGGTACGTGAACGGAATTCAGAACTCGTCAAAACCTCTCCGCAGTACTCCATTACAAACTGATTTCTACACATGAGAAAAATAAAAGGGGGTTTAGAGGTAACTTTCCAAACTTTTCACACACTGTCAGTTAATACTGCCAAAGTAGTGTTTCAAGTTGAGTAATTGCCAGAGAGGTGAGGAACAGCTTATGCAATGTTATGAAAATTGTATTATCTCAAAGAGTCAACATGACTGTGATTATTATTCCCACTTTCACTTTCATAAAACATTCAAGAGTATTTAACTCCTACCAGATTTACACATTGTAAGGGGAAAATATAGTTTAGCAATAGGTCATACAAACTGCATTGCAATAATAATGTACACAGTAGAAATGGTGAGGAATGTGGGATGATTTGGTAGCAAATGGATGGCAATTCTACATTCCATTACCCTACACTGATACTTTTCTTTCCACAGTCCCAATAGCCAGGTGGAACAGCAAAGCATGTCTCTGCCCTTTGACTTCAAAGCAACAAGCATAGCCAGAAAAGAGTTCACCACTGTACTTTTCAGTTTTCACCCTTGAAGAGATAAATGGTAATGCATACTTCTTCACTGAGAAATATATTCCAGAGAGAATTCAGCATGCCCAATACAAACACTCATTGGGAGAAAAAAGCTGCTATTACAAAATCCAGATGAAAAAATCTTACGGTTTCAGGTCTTGAAGAGCTTTCATACCATGGCCCTTATTTTCTGCATAGAAGATCCCTACATCTGCATAATCTCTCTGAAAATAAAAAGTTTGAAAATATCAAAGCACTGTCTTTTGCAAAATGGTTGACAAAAGCTTTCCAGGTCAAAATGAACTGCCTGCTTAGACAAAAACACATTCAAACAATGCACATTAATGCACCCCCCCCCCCCTCCCATCCACCCACGCCCATACCTGGGTGATAGTAGGACCCTTGGTACATTTTGCCACGAATGTGTTATTTATTTAGTCACTGCTATACCAAGAATTTGAAAGTGCTTTTGGCCCGGATGTGCAGTATGAAGAATAGGCTGAGAAGATTGAGGGAGTTTGTAGGGGACTTTATACACATACTTTCAAACCATGCATTGACTTTGCATAGGTATTAGCCTGAATGAGCAACAGAATGATGCCCAGCTCTACCAAGACTTATTTCAAATTTAGCCAGGAATGAAGCACACTGGTTAATTTCCAGTCACATCCCACTTAAGTCCCCACTATGCCTGGGATTGGAAAGGGATGGGGGGGGGGGGTTACAAATGACAAGTGCATAACCCTTGGTGCATTTAGAATTCATGATCAACTGTTCCCAACATGGCACATCACCCCCACTGAAAACCACCACCCCATTAAAAATTCCCCTTCATTCTACCAAGTACCCGCCTTTCACCTACAAAGGATTTCCTACACTTTAAGGACAATACAATTGCATCTTTCCCTGAATTTGAAAAATCTATGACTAAACATATTTGCTCAGGTAAAAATATCCATGATAAAAATGTAAATTGTTCATGCACTTAAAAGAGGCTGGACAGACTTCAAAGAATTATATGACTTTTCCATTACTTTTCAGATTGTCTTACAAATTCCATGACTTTTCAAAATAAGATTCCATACCTTTTTCACAATTTTTCCAGGCCATGAAAACCCTGCAAACTATATCTCAACTTTCCCCTTTCTCCCACTAGTTCTCCAATACTGAAGAAAACTCACGTTTTCACTATAGAACCTTTTCCAAATAGCAACTACAAAGGATTATGGAATAGACTTTAAGTACGCATTTTTTCTGTCCACAGTAAAATGCCATTGACGAAAACGACACACACCAAAACTCGATCCCACAATCCGTTGTAATTGCTATTTGGAAAAGGGTCTATGTCTTACTATGAACTAAAAAATTCACAGTTTCACAACTGACCAATTAGCAAAACTTTCAAACTTTGAACTGTTATAAGTATTCCATCATCACCAACTCTTCCTCCCACATGTATTAAAGTGACAAAAGGAAGGCAATGTGATGATGAAGGAGAAGTTTGGGGAGTGAAAGGAATGGGACAACAAGGGCTGTTACATACCCACATGGGTAGTGAGCTGCTTACCTTCATAAACTTTTTATTTGTGCAGTAGTCACCACAAGGACATCTTGATGTGCTGTAGAGGCAATAGAAGAATACAAAGTTGAAATGATTTCTTCCAAAATGTGTTTAACACCATTATTGTGACACTTGAATGAACTTGTACGTACATTTTACAATTTCACTGAGGAAACAGGTAACAGTTCTTACCCCACAACAACAATAGAAAAATATGTTTTAGTTAAACTATTCCTAAGTAGATTTTATAAAATTGTCATGTCCTGTTCATTTCCCTTCAAACCAGGTTTTATAGATTATAAATCTTTACCATTCAAATTAACCACTTCGATGTGACTTTTCTGTTACCTCTTTATTATCAAATAATGAAAAATCCATGGCTATACAGATTTTTGTGGCTGCAAAAACTTTTTGACAAAAATATGAAAATGTACAAGGGCACTTCAAAAAAAAAGTTATGCCATCTTTACAAAATGCCATGACTTTGCTCTGACTTCTGTCATTTTCTCTGACTTTTCTTAACTGAATAACTGTACTAACAGACAGACAATTTTCACTTAAGAACTTGGTCATTACAATGCAATATCAGTCTCTACATTTTTGAGCAGTATCTAAACAAAAGTACGAAATGGATGTAAAATACTTTACCGGACTCAAACATTATTTTCTAATTTTTTTCTACTAACCATTCAATCATGAGAAGACGATTCAAGCAGTTATCTCCACAGGCTGGGATACCCCTAGAACGATCCTCTCTTGATGTGGTACAGTCACATACCATTCGCTTAGCTTCCTTCTGGGCTTTGGATTTTCTCCTGTATCAAGCAATATGAATAAGAAGTGTCAACTATTAAAAAAAAATATATATGATTGCTAAATTTAACAAAAGTTCTTCCCTTGAGATTCCTTCTTAAGTTATAAATGTTCCACTACAAGTTTTATTGCAGCTTGAACAGACAAGGCCTGTTTTAAAACACAGAAAACTACTTCTTTATTAACACAAATTTTAGCTGCTGGTACTGAAAGAAAATGAGTGCCTGTCAATCACTTTGGTCACTAAGGCTGTTCCATTTGCTACAAAACAAAGACTGCAAAATAAGAATGCAGAATAGTACAGTTTAAATACCTTTACCAATGAATTTGTCCATAAAAGATGCAATTAAAAGATTCAATATCAACTTTCAAGTTATTTTTCAATAGTACACATGACAAGACTGAAAATGTACATGGTAAACATCATTAGACCTAAACTGTTATAATACTGACTTGTATCTGCTTATACAAGTCAGATACTTGTATAAGTATCTGACTTATAATACTGACTTGTATCTGCTTATAATACTGACTTGTATCTGCTTATAATACTGACTTGTATCTGCGGATAATTTTGCTTGTCCCTGCGCAAGGAAATGAGGTTTGCAGACTACGATAGCTTTATACTAGCTGCACACTATTTCAATTTGAAGGAAACAAAACAGCTTTAACACCAACTGCCTGGCTAGTCAAGTTAGTTCACAACCAAAATTGCATCTAAGCTATAGCTTTACATTCTGCTGAACTTTATGCTATATGGTAACCAATAAATAACTGATGAACTATCTATAAAGCCTATTTAAACCTTAATACTGACTCACCTCTCTGTTAGATAGTAGTTCTCCACAAGGTGCTCAAAAGGTGGGTAGTTCTCCTTTTCAACGATGTTCCATGCTTTCAGGTTAGCCTTGCGTTCATTCTCCCTCTCACGTTCCCGTTCATTCCTCCTTTCCCGCCAGTCCCTGTCTCGTTGACGTCTGTCTCTGTCTTCCTTCTCCCTGTCTTCTCTTGACTCCCTCTCTTTTTCTTCCTTCTCTTTGTGCTCAGGAATCTCTCCTGGTTCCAAGCTGGAAAGTGGGCTTGGCTCTGCTTCTCCTTCTTCCAACTCTTCTCCTTTCAACAGCATAGCTTCACTTTTGACAGTTGCCTCCAAGGAAGAGGTATCCATTTGTTCTGTTATCTCCCCAGACTCTCCTTCTCCACTTACCACTGAAGAGATTTTGTGTATCTCAGAAATCGTACCAGCAAATGTTACACTTGTATCTCCTGTTTCAGGATGGAGAGAATCCTGCTGTTGCAAGGATGCTTCCTTTTCTACCAAAGGTGGGATAGCTGTCAGAGGTTGCATGGGGGTGGCTCCATCTTCAACCAATGATTGAGTCAATTCTGGCCGTACGTGAGGGGCTACGTCTCCCATAACAGGTTGAACAGATGGCTCCTTTTGGGAAATCATGCCTCCTAAAACAGACTGAATGGGTTCTGGGTGCACATTGGGGATATCCATTCCTCTAGTTACAGATGGGATAGGTTCTGGGTGCACATTGGGAGTATCCATTACTCCAATTATAGATGGGATGGGTTCTGGGTGCACACTGGGGGTATCCATTACTCCAATTATAGATGGGATGGGTTCTGGGCACACATTGGGGGTATCCATTACTCCAGTTACAGATGGGATGGGTTCTGGGTGTACATTGGGGGTAACCATTACTCCAATTATAGATGGGATGGGTTCTGGCTGTAAAGGTGGTGCATCTAGGTCTTCACCAGTGGGTTCCTGTAGTTCTGAATGGTCACCCACTACTCCAACAATAGTTTGGATGGGTTCAGGCTTGAGTACAGGTGCATCTATATCTGGCATAACTGGTTCATCTAGATTCTCTTGTTCTTTGGATGAATTTTCTGCCCCCAGCACAGGCAGGATTGGCTCTGACTGTAAATTAGGTGGACTTTCTTCCTTCATGACCCCTTGAATGGATTGGGGTTGTTCCTTGGATTCATCTGCATCTCCTGTGAAAGGTTCCATGGGTTCTGAATATAACTGAGGAGGATCAGGGGTTCTTTCACTAGCTTGAATGGAGTCCGATGGTTGCAAACTGGTGGCATCTTCACTTGTGATAGGTTGGACAGATTCAGATGGTAAAGTTTCAAGGTCACTTATGACAGGCTGATCCTTCACTAGTTGGTCTTCTGTTTCTTCTTTTGTTGTCTCCATCACCTCAATATTCCTTTCCTCCACATCCAACCTCTCACTTTCCAATTTGTCTTCACTAGATACCAATGGTTCCACACCTTGGATGATCTTCTCACCACTGTCACCAGCAACATCTTCCTCAATGCCTTTCTCAGGTTCCTCCAAAATTTCAGATTTCTCTGTTTGCAACTCCTCTTCTTTATCAACTCCTTCCAAATTACCTTCTTCCTGTCCTTCACCTAATCTTTCATCCTCTCTCTGTGAGCTTTCTCCCCCTGTTGTTTCAATCTCCTCCTCGATGCTATCATCTGGCTCAACATCAAATACCGCCGGAGATCCTGCAACAGCATCATCTGATTTTATGGAACCAGATTCAAGGCCACCCCCATCATCCTCATCAGTTTTATCTTCTGTCTCAGCTTGTGCCTCTTGCTTGTCCTGCTGATTTCTGCTTAGCTTTTCACTAGCACTTTCTTCCACCTTTTCTGCTTCTTTTGCCTTATCCTCAGCAGCTATTTCTTTTTGAAAACCCCCTTCTTTTATATCATCTTTTTCTATCTCTTGTTCATTTCTGCTAAGGATCTCAGTGGCACTTTCTTCCATCTCTACCACATCTATAGCCTTATCCACATCAACAATTTCTTTAACATCCTCTTCATTCATGTCATCTTCTTCTTTCTCCTCTCTTGTAAGAATTTCTTCTTTTTTCTCTTTCTTGACATTTTCATCATCCAATTTTGATTCCTCTGCCTGAGCTCCATCTGGAACAGTTCCTCCCTCCTGTTTCTCTTTGACTGAATCACTACTGCATATTTTTGAAGACTCTGATATTCTGTCTAGGCTTTTCTCCTGAACTTGAAGTTTTCCCCCTACCTCTTCAGCCTTGGATGGAGTTAAAGCAGAAGGGGCTACTTCCCCAGAAGATAAGATTTCTTCATCTTCAAGTAACTGTTCAAAGCCAAATGCATACTCCACATCAGATTTTACTGCTTCTTTTGATACATCTTCTCTGCTTTGCTCATCTGCTACTGCTTCCTTGATATTTGATACAAAGTCAGAGGTTTGTCCTCCAACTTGAGGGCTTTCTATATTAATATTCTCTGCAATTTCCATTTTAGGGGGATTGGGGGGAGGAGGTGGTGGAGGGACATCACTGGAATCACTTTCAACAACGTTTGTTAAGACTGAACTCTCCATTTGCTCTTTATCTTTTGTTTCTTGTAGGACAGATGCAGCCAACTCTTTCAAATTCAAGACATTTCCCTTCCCTTCATCAGTTGCAGAGAGATTCCCTGAGATAAGAGCTACACTGTCTCCCTCTTGTGCTGGTGGAGAATCCTTGTCTTTTGGTGCCAAGACATCCTCTGTACGAACACATGTACCAACAGGATTTTCTGCATCACTGGAATCATCACTGATATCCATGGCAATTTCTGTAATATCATCAGCCTCCATCCTCCCACCCTCTATGGATTCATCTAATTTGGGTGGAATACTGCTGACACTTTTCACATCTTTACTTGTCTGACCATCAGCCCTAAAGGCATCTACTCTAATGGAACTGGTTTCTTGAGTCTCTACTTTTGCAAAACTTTTTGCTTCCCTTTCACTCCTCACTTCTAACCCTGATTTAGAAATAGACTCTTCTGATGAGTGTTCCCCTCTATCAGGGGCAGGTGAACTACTTGGGCTGCTAACTTTGATTTTCTCTTTTGAATCAATTGTCATAGAAAAAGATTTTAAGAAAAGAGATCTACTAACAACATTTGGCACTGAGGAATTTGAAGATTCAAAACTGTTAATAAATTTACTTTTCTCTTCATCCAAACATTTCTGGTCAGTTTCATATTTATCCTCTACCACCCTTTCAGGTTGTTCTCTATTACAAACAGCTTCAACCTCAGTTTTTGATTCTGTCAAAATTTCACTCATTTGAAGTTTCTCTTCTTTTGTTGATTCTTCTTGGCTTTCTTCCTTTGTCTTGGAAACTAATTTCGAATCTACGTTTTCATCTTCAAGTATATCCATAAAAAGCTCCTCATTTAAGCTTTCTTTGGCAGAAACATCTCTACTATCTTCAGAAACATTGTCTCTTTCTATATTTTCTATTTCTTTGGGAATTTTCTTTTCCTTTAAACTGTCTTTAAATTTTTGAGGAGCATCCTTACCTTCTTTTTCATCATTTGAGTCTGCTTGTTTTTCTTTTGGAACTCTTGAACCCTCATCCTCTGATTCTTCCTTCACACACTTTTTCTCTTTTCTCTTCTCCTGATGATCTTTTCTTTCCTGGTGATCTTTGTCTCTCCTTCTCCTTCCCCTCCCATCTTTATCATCATCAGAGTCTCTGTCTCTTGATGAACTTCCTCTTCTCCAAGGTGAGCCCCTTTCTCTGTGCCTCCGTCTTTCCTTTGGAGAATATCCCCTCTCTGGTGAATCTCTCCTCCTCTTGCGTCTTTCTCGTGATCTTTCTCTTGATTCATCACCACCTCTATGCCTCAAGGCATCTGTGACTGGTTCCTGAGACCTCCTCTCTGTTGATCTGGAACGCTCTTTGGAGGACTCTCTACCCTCTGACCAACGTCTTCTCCTCTTGTACCTGTCCCCTGATCTTTCTCGCCTGAGTTCTTCTTCATCTGCTCTATTCTGTGACATATCCCCTTCTGGTTCTCGTGATCTTTGCCTTTCATAGATCTCTTTAGGAGACTCTAACCTCTCTGAGGGCTCTTTGCTGCTTTTGTGCTTCTCATCAGTCCTTTCTTTCAACCTTTCTTCATTTGTTACTGTTGTAGGTGCCTCTGTTAGTGATTCAACAAAATTTTGTTTTTCTTCAAAAACAGCTGGTGCACTTTTTTCAGTTGATGATTCAAGAGCAGACACCTCAGACTTCACGTGCTCTGCAGATTCATGGTGGTCACTTTCCACTACTGTCTTGAAATCATCCTGGCTTGATCCCCTGCCTCCCTTTCTTCGAGAAGAACGATCACTGCTCTCTTCGGGCTGCAGCTCACTCAAGACTCCCTGTCTGACATAATTTCTCCATTTTTTCTTTGGAGCAGTTTTCTTCTCTGGGCCATCTTTTTTCTGTGCATCTGCTGAGCTGCCAGCCTTAGAACCTCTGCCAAAGCAACACCTGACTCTTATCTCTTCTAATGAGATACGATAGTCACTTTCTCTGGGTCTGGAGCGCCTTGACCTCCCACCCCTTCCTTCCTTGTAGCTATCTGTCAGATGAATGATAACTCCTGGCTCTCTAGAGTCCTTTCCATCATCACTGCTTAAATCCATCAACACATCAGGTTCCACTTCAGTTTCCTTAGCTGGTGTCTCCTTCCCTTCAGAGCTTTGCCCAACTTCTGCATCACTTCCACCAGTCTCACTGTTCTTATCTTCCCACTTTGTGCCTTTCAGAAATTTTCTTGGAACAAGACTCAAAGAGGATGCTTGAACTTTTGTTCTCTGGTCCACAACCTCCTCCTTATCTTCATCCTCCTCAGAGTCTGCCTGTCCTCTTGTTTCATCTTTCACCAGCTGGAAATCCAACCCTGCTGTAAAACTTGGTGTTACTAAATCTGGTTTCTTTACAGGGTCTGCATGTGTTTCTGGATAAAGCTTTATCTCTGGTTTATTCTCAACTACCACTTCTGTTGCTTCACTGATTTTAGATTCATCTTCCTTCTTGTCACTTGCCTCTACCTCATCTTCATCTGAATCATCCCCCATCTTTTTCATAGGATTCCTGACCATTGCTCTCTTTACTCCTACTTTCCACTCAAATTTGACTTTGGTACTGAAAGCAGTTTTCTGCCCTTTTTTCTCTACAGGCTTATTTCCAGCACTCCCTTTTGATGAAACCTGAGACTGAGGCAAACTATCTTTCACTGAATCTTCACTTTTTGAGAAACGGCCCTTCTTCCTTGCTGGTTCTTTATCCTTGCCTGCTTTTTCCTTGTCAGCCTCCTCATCCCTCCGAGTGGAATGAAATCGAGATGACTTTCTGCGACCAGCTGACTTCTCTTTAGGAGGACTTTTTTCCTTTGACTTTGGTCTTTCCTCCTCAGCCCTTAAACGCTTGGTCCTCTCTTCTCTTTCTCTCAACCTGACATCTCTTGTAGACATTGACTTGTTTTCCTTAGTTTCTTCCTTTTCCTTTTCCTCAGTACCAAGATGAAGCAGTTTCTCAAATTCAGCCATCTCTTCCTCAAGCCCCACTGGACCCTCTGGTTTCTTTTCTCCCAGGACAATTCCATTTTCATTAGGTAGGTCAAGGCCCCCCTGAAAATTTAAAAGATCATATTTGTGTAACTGAGGAATAGCAGTAATTGCAACAGCAGCTTCTGTATAAAGATTACTAAAAAGAGCAGACACACTTATTTGAAAGTAGAGTACATTGTCCTTTGACTGTGCATGCCGCTCCTTAACTCCAGTCACAAATCACTGTCTTTTGGTGAAAATAAAAGGATTCTAAAACTGCAAAACCAAGCAATGTATTTTGTACTTTTTCTTGTTCTTTTTTTTTCTTTGTGTGTGTTTTGTTTTGAACAAAATATTTAATTACATTGACCGTGAAACAACAAACTTGCCTAAGGCATCGACTTTTCTGAATGATGTCTATCTTACCTAAAGTCTCATCAAGACTTGACTGAAATAGTTTTTTCTCACCTTTACATTAATGCTGCCCTCTACAACTGCTGTAGCTCACATTATAGAACAGCAACTACAGACTGAGAAAGGAACATTGATTTGCCAAATGTCAATGCTGCCCTCTAATTCAACAAAGCTATTTTATATGCAGAAATGCTACACCCTTCTGTGTGGTGAAACCACATGGTAACAGATTGTATTAAGCCATAGCACACTGTATGTGCATGTGCCAAAAGTGATTGCCTCCCTCTATCAACAGCTCTACCACCAGTGAATTGACACTTGATGGAAAATTATTTCATAAAGAAAGGAAAAAAAGCAAACATAAAGAAACAAAAGTTTGGAGTAGGAATACGAAAATCAGCTCATAATAATTGGATCAAACTGAGTGCCTCATGAAGGAGAAGTAACAACAAGTTTCACAATACTACATCAACAATGCTGATGTCTATACATGGCTTTTACTGTCATTAACATAAGTTGGCAGTACACAAGGCACTGTCCCTGAAGAATCCCTCTTAATCTACCTTCATATTAAACCTTAATCTAATCAACATATTTCCCAAATTCCAGTTACCCACAAAATCTTTAAATCAGATCTCCTATTCAAACTTCCAGTACACTGGTAACAATCACTTTTTCATGTATGGCATATTATTGCATTATTGTCCAAGGTTGTAACTGGGACCAGCAATTGAGACATATTTACTTAAATTCACTTCCAAAAAATTGGCTAAATTATAACTTGACTGTTTCAAAAATAAATCAAAATTTTGTTTCAAAACAAAACAAAAATATGGCACACGACAGAAAGACAACGGATAGTTGCTTCATTTTTCCACATCATGTCACAATTTTTTTTTTAATTTATTTTATTTGTTCATTTTTTTTAAGTTTACCAAAGATACATGAGGCTTAAAGTTTACAAAACAAGGCTTCAGAGAAAGCAAAGCAAATTGTGAGACATGTTTTTTGATTGTGTAACTGAAATTTGAATCTCTCTCCTTTGGGGGGGGGGGGTTGAGGGAATTTTTGTCTACTACACCACACTTGCAAAAAAATATTACCTGGCTGATAAGATAGTTTTCATTGTCAAAGACAACCTTGCTACACTTTGAAATTAAGCAATGTACAGGCACAATTACATAACAAAAATACCTAGGTCAGTTTGATTGTTGCCATTAAAAATTTTCACATCTGGAATAATACAGCCAAACAACAAAAAAGAAAGGGTGTTCATCAAAGTAGAGATAACTTAGTAGCTTAAGACTCTTTGGCACCAAATTGTGACTTATATCCAATTTGTACCCTGACATAGTAAAGGACAACATTATGAGCAGTTGGAGAAACCTGCTAGGGCAGACAACATCAAACCATGTTAGGGTTCCCAGCATTTCCTGAAAGCAAATTTCCTTCATGAATTTTCAAAATTCTACACAAAGTATTTTGCAAATTTCCCATTTTTGATAGGTCGAAAACACCACCAAAGTCAATAATCCTGTGAATATGCTATTTGCAGCACACTGGCCACTGTTAGTTTGGGGCCAATCAAATTCCATTGAAAGTTTCCATAATTTGAGATATTTTTTCCCATTCCCTGACTTTTCCATATCCCCAATAAAGGAAACTAATTTCCAAGTTTTTGCTAATTTCCAGATTGTCTGGGATGTGCATGTTAGTTGATCTACAATATGAGACTACCATGAACAATTACAGTGTGTGGCCATTCCAGATTCTTAAGTAGAAACTTTGGGAGGGGAGTCCTTTCATCTTGTGAAAGGGTAGGCACTTTGACTGTTCCGTTGTTTACTGGAAGAAACAAATAGTTCTTTGATTGCCATACGTGACTACTTACCGGGAGTGGAGAAACTCCCCGGAGAGGATTGGGACTGGCTGAGAGACTACTGCAAGATAAGAAGACAAGTTTTTCATTAGTATTGATGATTACCATAAATGTTAAAAATAAAAAATATAAAAAACCAGGGATTGTTGCATTCAAAAAGGAAAAAAAAACTACTGTTCTAACATTCTGCTTACAATGACAGGCAGTGTAATTGCTATAAAATGCATTCTGCTAGCTCAACTAATTGTAACATGTTTGAGCATGGACGCTCTTCTAGAACTGTGGTCGGCAAACTAGGGGATATTTTGGAAGGTTGCGTAAAAGATCCAGGGGAGAAAAAAATAATTGCCAAATTTCTCATTAAGAAGAGGCAATGGGAGTGATTCTAATCTAAGAGCCAGTGAACTGACTCATGTCGCGGATACTTTATATGCGACTTATCTGTCAGATGTTCCGTTTCCGGCCAAGCAACTGCGTTTGCAATTATAATAGACTGATCTTGAGGTCCTTACACCAAGAGAGCCCCAGAATAATATTTGTAACATCAACAAGGTGCTTGGAAAAAAATGTTTAATATGTTGCCTATCTACCTCTCAATAAACCGAGGCGTGAGGACGCTGGGAAGGGTCGTTTCCGGCGATCTGAGGAGTATTTTTGTCAGAAAATTTTATTGGCACGCTGCGTGCCAACCTATGGTGGTGCTCTGCTTAAAATGTGTCACTGGCTGTTTCAGTGTGTTGCTTGGGCGAAGATCTGCCATGACTTTCTTGATGCAGTCACTGGCAACTATCCCTATGAACTGCGCAATTGTGAAGACAAAACTTATCCATTGTACATATAGCTTTAGCATCAGTGGTTCAATATGCAATGATGATGAGGATGCGAAAAATCCAGTTCTAGACTGCATAACCAGGTCAAATCAAACTCCTCCCACTGACCCGTCACTGAGGACCACCAAGATTTCGGAGTAGAAATTTGGGGCCACCAAGTGAAAAAGATTGGCGACCACTGTTCTAGAAGATACCACTTACCAACATTATAAAATAATGAAATGTTTGAGTATTTTATGTCACTTTATTGACGTTCTAAAGGGACCACTTATTCTACCTTGCTCTGAAGGTTTAAAATTTTTGCCAGTAATGATTTCTTTCTTAATATGTCCTCCAAAGATTTTTTAAATTATTTTTTTTTTCTGAGACTGAAAGTTTCGCAGAGGCTACTGACTTTCACACTAACACATGATAGTGTAGCTCCCAAATAAACAAGTTAGCACATGTTAGCTAAGAACTGTATTTTTAAAATCATTTACCAGTACACTACTCTTCTCAATGCACATTACCACAGAAAGGTGAGGAAGGCCTGGAAAGCACAAAGACCATTTTCAAAATTCTCCCTCATCAACTCCCTCCAGCCAATACCTCTCATACTCCAAATGAGGTACGGGGAAGTTGAAGCGTACAGAGGGCATCAAAATGGGAAGGGAGGAAGGGTGTGGGTAGGCAGGGACTAAGATGACACAAAAGGGTCACAAAATAATGGATTCAGCATATGTATTGCTGGAAAAATTATGACACTATGTGGCAAACAACATACTGCTATCTATACAAATCAAACATGTAGTTAAAAAATCTTTCCAAAAAAAAAAAAATATGGGTTTCTGAAACTTAGGCTAAAGAAAAGGGTGCTTTTGCCATGATCACTGCTAAGGGGCACCACAAATAGGTTTCTAAAATATTTTGGCTGGCCACAGGAAAAAAGGCATCAAACCTCACTTTGCCCACTTGTGGCCTACAAAGAGCTTTTAGGATCTTCATAATACTAACCTTTTCAACTGCACCACAGATGTGCATCCCATTTTACAACTACTAGTACAACTGTCTATAAAGCTATAACAGTTCCATGATCTGTCATTATAATATGCCAACAGGTCATACAATACAGGCAATTCCACACAATTGAAAGACTATCTCAAACTGTCACCTCATGGAGAAAGCCATCATAAAACAATGAAATTTACTACACAGTGTCTCAAACTATTTTACAGCTTATTTATTTAACACAGATGGAAATGGGCTTACAGAAGGCCTGTGTACACTGTACTCAACTGTGAAATATGAAGACAGCAAATTCTGTCGGCCCTCCTGTCTATAGTAGAACCAAGCTATGAGCCAGGCAAGTGGAAAACTGGTAAAAACCTTAAGCCAAGTTTAACAGCATATTCTAGCCTGTAAATATTTTATTTTCCCCTTTGGAAAGATCAGGTAAAAGAGATGTTCAATAAGCACCAACTGCTATACTTCTGTTGCTATCCTGAATCAGACTAGCTGTCATTGCCACCTATTTATCTTGACAGTTGTATATTTCTGAATTAATGATATCATCTGTAAGCCCACAGCACGATGTTTCTTTCTTTAATGAGCTTCAATTTGATATTTCATAAAATTTGAAAAGGTTTAAATTAACTGAAGCAGGTGATGAAAGTTTCATGAAACCAACCACCATGAATCAAAGAACAAAGAACTGATAACTAGGCTTGGGCACTCCATTATTTTGGGGGTTGGGTAACCAGCGCCATATAAGTCATGACCATGGGTGGAAAAAGCGGGGGAGCCGTGAAGCTCCTTCCCCAGAAATTTCGGCATTTGGAGGCAAATTTACCCTTTTGGTATATGACAGTATGAAGAGAATTGTGGAAAATATAATTCCCTTCCCGGGAAATAAAAACTTTTTCCAGCCTTGGTCAGGACTATGAATGGATTCGCAACTCCTGCTATGACGTCATAACTTGCCACAGGAACATATATCATCAGCTATAGAAAGACAAAATTTTACAAGCCTTCAAATGAGTATTAATACACCAGTAGTCCTCCACTATTGGTTTTGTAACATCTGAGGTGCTGAACCCCCATGTTGGAGAATTGCAGTGGCCTTCAAACTCATTACTGATATATATACTTTAATAATTTACAAGTTTCAATTTCCATACTAATATAATTTACTGTATTATTTGTACATATACATATTTTTGTTTTTTAAGTTGATTTTTTTACTTTGTTTAATACTGCTACTAGTGCAACTAACTTGAATTTCCTTTTTATGGAGTAATAAAGTATCTGTCTGATTGACGGACTGAACAATGGATGGACGGACCGACCGACCGAGTGACTGAATAAAGAAAAAGACCAAAAGGGCCAACTGCGCTTCACTAAAACCTGCAAAGTACTGTAACACAAATGTAAACTCCAAAATATGATTTTGTGCATATTTTTGACAGTGCTGAAAAAATCACCCACCGTGGAGATTCTAAGGAAAGTGGCGCCGTTACTCAACTCCTGGCCAGCTGGTCATGACTATAGACTCTTTTCCACATAGGAATCACAAAGGATTGTGGAACAGATTTTTGGTGTGCATCATTTTTTGCCACAGCAAAATGCCATTGACAAAAACATCGCATACCAGAACTTATCCCACAAGCCATTGCAATTGCTATTTGGAAAAGGGTCTATGGAGAAGAGTCGGGTAAGTCACCCAAGCCTTCTAATAACCAAGACTTAGAGAACAGCAAACACACGGGTTCATCTGTCGAGCAATCTAGCTGGGCAAGATTCTTGAATTGGTTCGATGGCAAGGAACTATAGCTGAGAAAATTAGGATGGATCAATAGGAGCAACAATAACAGCAGAAGTTTCCACATAAGCTTCTACTTTCACATGTGTGCCTAACTCAGAAGTTAAATGTTATACAGTATGCATGTTCAACAGTGGAGTGTCTATGAACAGAAAGAACTTTCCAATATTTACAGTAGGGTAGTAAGTTTAACAAAGGCCATGGTCAGAGTCATAGCCACCCTGTTCACCATGGCCCCCTCCCCTTTCCAACACCATGGGATTGCAGCAACACAAACTGAGGTAAAAACAGGCCTGGAGCACCTTCATTCACTGCAATACATGTTTCTCTGAAACAACAAAAGATTCCAATCGTGACTAACTGCTTGCCTTCACAGTTCACTTGAAAACTTCTACAGCAGAATTAAGTTGATTACTAGCTATAGCACTTTTACCATAATTGCCCAACTCCAGTCCTGATCCATTCAAACTCTCTAAGTGGGGCTCTACCATAAAGATAAGTGTTGTTTAGTCCTGCAGTGCAAGCAATATTCATGCAAACATACTTATACATAACATTTCATGATCTTTACAAAGCTAAACCCATGAGAAAGTCATAGAAGGGCATGCACAAGTTGCATTTCCTCCCATGTTAACCACTCAACTTTGCCACTCCTTTTAAATTATTGCAATCCCTAAACAGCTAACTCCTAGCTAACTCTATTATCAATGCACGTGTCTGGTTTCTGACTATACACAAAGAATAGTGTAATCCCCTGCTATAATAGTACTGCTATGTGCTGTAACACACCATGCC